>OY757921.1:95844852-96419852 GCA_963585895.1 Sepioteuthis lessoniana
GATGCATATTCGCCGTGAATGCAACGGTCAAGCAAATTTATTCCTTGGCGCCTCACTGCCTGCTAAATAACTTACAAGTGAGTTTCTGTTTGTGCATCAGCTGTAAAGTTCCATATAATTGATTTTCACTTTACCACAAAAGTGAAGCACAGGTTCTTGAAATATACAAAATGGCAGGATATTTTCAAGATATACCTTGTGTATAAACTTTAAACTAGACACAGAATTAAAAAATGAAAAATAAGAAACAAATCCTTTATCAGCTGAGGACGTGCAGTCAAGCTTGATTGTGGGGACAATGATGCTTCGTATATCTATTTATAATCATAGAATTGTTGTTGTTGTTGTTGTTGTTGTTGATGTTGTGTGTGTGTGTGTGTGTGTGTGTGTGTGTGTGTGTTCACGCATGCGTGTGTGTATCTATATCTGTGTTAAGTTACACACACACACACACACACACATATATATATATATAAGAGTGTGTTTATCACTTTCAGTCAGTTAATTTTAATTTTTGATTGACGACATTTTTATTCATAGTCTACCCTAATATATATCACACACACACACACACACACACACACACATATATATATATATATATATATATACATAAATATATTAGGGTAGACTATGTTCCTTTGGATTGATTGTGTGGCCAATGTTGGAGAAATACTAAATTCAAAACATGAGGAGTATTGTTCAGGAGAATCTGTGCCCTGTTGGCGTACCATTCTTCTGTTATCAGCTACAATAGGATCTTTGGTTAGTTCTACATTACTCTTCACTCCTATAAACAAATTATTTGTATAGGTAGTCAAACAATTCATATCTTTGACCGAACTATTGAGCCCTCATATGTAGAGTTCGACGAGAGAGTCGATTATATATATATATATATATATATATATATATATATATATATATATATATATATATATATATGTATGTATGTATATATATAGTTATTTACAAAGCTCATAAAAACCATTGCCCAGTCGGCTGGGGCTGTAAAATACACTAACTGCACCTCTGCAGAGGGGTAAGACCCCCCCAACGAGTGTCCTGGATATGACACTAAATAATCTGATGGTGAGGTTCCAGCGGTGCTGGAGCTTTGGGGAATGCGGAGTACCCCTTCATTGCCATTGCTCCCAGGTCCACTCTGACCCGGAGTGGTAGCACCTGATAGGGCCCTGTCTATGGGTTAAATAGAACTAACAGCATACTTATGCTAAAATGAATTGTTTGAGTAAATTGTATAGCTTGAAATAGAAATGTTTTTGACAATTAAACCGCGTGCTTATGCTTAACTGAATTATTTGAAATAGAACTGTTTTTCGACATTAAATCTACATTTACACTTAACTGAATTGTTACATATAACTGCTTGAATAGTTTGAAATGGAAATTTTTTTGACAATTAAACTGTGTACTTTTGCTAAACTGCATTGTTTGAAATAGAACTGATTATTTATATAAGAATGGATTTGGCGTTAAATAACCAACAAAGGTTGATATGCCACAAAACCCAACAAACTAAACCAAACCATCATGAAAACCAACTAGACACAAACGTAAATCAGAACGTACCAGACGATGTCTCCGTGGAGTTGTGTGCTAGACATACTGGACTGCGACATAGACATGATTGTTGTAAGCGAGTTTAAACTCATGACCCGCTATTTGCTGCACTTTTTGACAAATACCCTTTGGGGAAAAGCTTTAACCCCCTTTTTCCTCAGCTATGGTTTAATAGTGCCATTACTGTTTTTCTTTAAGGATGGATTTAGCATTGAATAACCCATGAATGTTGATATCCAATCAAACAAACCAAAACAAACCAATCAACGTACAATGAATGCGATTCTCTAACCTCTGGGCATAAAACATCTCTAAAATGTTTGAGATGACGTTAAAATAAAATTATGAATCTTTCTTGCTTTATCATTGTTTCCTTCTTTTCCCCTCATTTCTTTGCTTAGTCCCTTTCTTTATCTTCTTTTCCTTTCTTTTCTCGTCTTTTCCTTTCTTTTCTCGTCTTTTCCTTTCTTTCTCTTCTTTTCCTTTCTTTTCTCTCTTTTTTCTTTTTATGGTTTTGTTTTTTTCATCATTTTTTTCTCTGTATTACCTTCTTCTTCTTCTTCTTCTTCTTCTTCTTCTTCTTCTTCTTCTTCTTCTTCTTCTTCTTCTTCTTCTTCTTCTTCTATCTTAGTATCTTATTTCTTTCACCCTCTATATTCTCCTTTCTTTTTTATTGTCACTTGCCCAGTCGGCTCGGATTATAGAATACGCCGACTAGACCTCTGCAGAAGGATAAGACCTCCCCAGCAACGAATGTCCTGGTTATGATGTTAAGGTTCCAGGAACTTTGAGGAATGTGGATTACCCCTTCACTGCCATCACTCCCTGGCCTGAGTGGTAACACCTGACAGGGCCCGATATATGGGTTTAATAGAACTAATTTGCATACTTATGCTTAAGTAAATTACTTGAAATACAACTGTTTTGATATTTAAACTGCGTACTTCTGCTAAACGGAGTCGTTTGAAATAGAACTACTTTTGACTTTGAAACTGTACTTACGAGAAGTTTTTGATATATAAACTGTACTAACGCTAAACTGATGTTTTTGAATAAGAAGTATTTGACTAAACTGAATAGCTTTAAATAGAAATGTTTTTGAGAATTAAATAGTGTACTCATGTTAAACTGAATTATTTGAAACAGAACTGGCTATTTTGGCTATTAAACTATGTACTTACATTGAAACTGTGTACTTCTGTTCAACTGAATTGTTTGAAATGGAACTGTTTTTAACACAGAAACTGTACTTACGTTAAACTGATTATTTTAACTAGAGCTGTTTTTACATTTAAGTGCATGTAAACAAAATCCATACTTATACTAAACTGAATTGTTTGAATTAGAACTGTTTGACTAAACTGAATAGCTTTAAATAGAAATGTTTTTAAGAATCAAATAGTGTACTCATGTTAAACTGAATTATTTGAAACAGAACTGATTATTCGTATAAAAATAGATTTGGCATTAAATAACCTACAAAGGTTGATATGCCATAAAACCCAAACAACATTATTTTCACAAAGTCATTTGGAATGTGCAGGTTAGAGTGAGGGGAGGTGCATATTCGAGAGGCTTGGTTTGGTTTGGTTTCTTTGTTTAATGGCATATCAACCTTTGTAGGTTATTTAATGCCGAAGCTATTCTCCTAGAAGAACAGTAGTGGTACTATTTAACCCATAGCTGGGAGGATAAGGGTATTCATACCTTTCCCAAGGGTATTTGCCCGAAAGTGAACGTAATAGCGCGACTGGAATACGAACTTGCTTACTACGATTCCGCAGTCCATCGCTTTAACCATTACACCACGAGGACATCCCCCTCTAGAGGCTTCGAAGATGCAAGAGCACATAACAATGACCAATATCTGTTAATATTACCTTGTAGAACATGAATTAATGTCTATACTTTATTCTCCAAGGCCATCTACAACAAGCTAAGATATTTGATTTGAACTGAGATTTGATTTAAACTGAGATTTGATTTGAACTGAGATTTCAGCACAACGTAGAACGATGCAGAATTTTATGAGTTGAGTAATATGAAGTGAAATAAACTTAGATGTATGTATGCGATAGCTTGGTGACTATTTATTTGCTCACGTCACATTGTCTCAAAGGAAAAAATATGCATATAACGTCGAATGATTTGCTGATATCAAAATCATGTCAGACGAAAACAGAGAGTTTCTGACAATCTGCAGCGACAAGAAATAAAATTTTCAATAGACTATATTGAACATGGAAAAAAGTGATCACTTCTGACAGTCAAATTTCTGGGCTTCGTTTGATCATTCCCTCCTTGTAGTGCCACCGGTCAGATTTTAACAAGTAATGAAGAGTTTAATAATTCAAAAGGTAGGTTTTTTTTATAGAAAGTTACTAGTCTGAAAACTCTTGTTCCACTTTTTGGTAGAGGGGTTAGATTTTATTTCCTTATTCAGGGATTTTAAGACCCAGTTTAAATTAATTCCTAAATATTTCTAGAATCTCAATACTTTTACTTGAGTAACTCATAAGTTTTGCAATATTTTTGCAACATGAGACAATTCTGCAGCTCCAGGACCTGCTGAGGTCGTAAAAGTGACGAACCATTTGGATTAGGAGATGCTGATCTTGCTTGATAATCTCCGAGAGCTACTCGCTTGATTTGCATCTATAGCTTTAAGCACGGCCACAGAATCTACGGTTTTATGCCCACCTAACCTTACCTGATCATTGATGTTCTTGCAACCAGAGCTAAATGTCTTGAATCATCTTAATACAGTACTGTGATCAATATTGCCTTCACTTTTCGCTTGTCCAGTCTGCAAGAACTGTCAAATGCACCAACTGCAGAAAGTAAGACTCCTTCAACGAATGTCCTGGATATGACATTTAACAATCTGACGGTAAGGCTCCGGTAATGCTGGAGCTTCGGGGAATGCGGAGTACCCCTTCATTGATATCCCTCCCAGGTCCACTCAGGGCCGGTGTGGTAGCACCTGATAGGGTCCTATCTATGGGTCGAGACGTTTAAACTGCTTACTTATGCTAAACTGAATATCTTGAAATAGAACTGTTTTTGTGTGCTAGGCTGAAATTTTTGAAGTAGAACTATTTTTGACATTGAAACTATACTTACGCTAAACTCACTTGTTTGAAGTAGAAGTGTTTATTTGTATAAAAATGGATTCGGCATTAAATAACCTACAGAGGTTGATATGCCAAACAAACAAACAATTCACCTTTTATACAACCAATTTTTTTGGTTGCTTCAGCCCAGATCGAAGTTCTCAAGTGTAACTTCCCGAAATTGACTGATATTCATCTGCGTGGCTTTTAAATCACACACACGGGGTGAAGCAATGTACAAAGCTTCATCACACTATCACGATACTATCAAGCAAAGCAAGAGGCTTCCGTGATTTTAACTACTTGGGACACGTGATATACATGCTGCAAACTAGCACGTACAACCAAAATATTGCAAATCTTTTTGGTACTTATGCATCTTTTTGGTACTTATGCATCTATGTTACCGTGACAAACCCGAACTTTTCCGGGCCGATAACGGAAAGAATCGGAATATGCCGACAGGAATTGCTTTTTCTCATTTGTTTTAAATGGCTTTGTGTCTCGCATGTCCGGTAATTTTAATTTTCCCAATAAGTTTTTTGGTACTTATGCACTTATTGTACCCCGCTGAAATAATAACGTGATTATTTAGAAACCCATTCTTAACATGGGGAGGGGAGGGTGTTTTGTAACTATTCTGTACTTTTACTTCACAATCTAATAAAAAAAAATATATCATAACACTTGAATTTAACTGGAAAATGTTATTTAAAAATAGCCCTGTACAATAAGTGCATAAGCACCAGTTTTTTTTTTTCTTGGCAGAATTGTATCACAGATTGTAGTTTGTCACTTAGCTGCGATAAATTCATGTTATTTAAAATTGCTTGAATAATACTGTTCTCGTAACTTTGTCAACAAATTGATCGAATTATTTTATCGTCTGCTTGCTTAAATTTGATTGGCTAGGCGTTTTGGCATAGCCCGATTATTTCCGTTATTGACCCGGAAACGCTCTTGAAAGTTCGGCTTTATCGCGGTAACATAGATGCATAATTACCATCTTTTTACTTATCCCACAATCAGTCATTATAAAATCTAAAAGAATAGGTACAACAGAATTGTATGAATAATTATTCTGAATATGTAATAACAATATTAATTATATAATGAAATTACAGATTGTCTTTAAATATGTATGTTGAATAAATATTGGAATAAAAAAAAAACTATAAAAACGAAAATGCTTTTGATCCGTTCTAATATAAACATTTGTAATAATAATATTTTGAGTCATGTTTTGATATTCGCTGATAGAAAATGAAATGCATGTTAGATATGTATTTTCCGATTAAAGTGAGAATTGTTTGTATATAAAATAATTGATACATATATGCACCAAATTTTACATCTAACAGACACTCTGCCGGGTTACTGAACTAAACGGGGAGATCATTAACATTGTATTCACCGCCAACATAAGATTGTTTTAACATTATTTCAGAGAAAATCGCTGGCAGAAATTTTTCTTAATGACTTTGAAAGAAAATTTGTTTCTTCCAGCAGTCATTTTGTTTATCAGGAAAGACAATTTTGAAAACTGTCAATTTCATCTTATATGATATTATAAACGGAAATAAATACAGGCAACTTTTTTACAAACTATTTCAGTCGAAGTCAATTATTTTCCAGCTTCTTGATATCTTTTATAACATTTATTCTTTACTATAAAGTGTTTTTATTCAACAGAAGGGTCTTATTTTACATGTCAGGGGAAATTATTTCTCACTATTTTTATTATGAAGTATGGTGAACATACTGTATTTGACTACTTGTTTAGTAACAAGATCAAAACATCTAGGTACAACATTTCTTTAAAATAATCAGCGTGATGAAACTGCTAACTATTGATCAATGCCAAATAACTGATTTACATGATATATATTACTAAGTTGGTACATTGACTTTGTAGCAGAATTTTTTTCTATTTAACAAAAGGAAAATATTAAGCGATTGAATCTTCATTAAGTTTACATCACGGAAATCTTGAGAAAATTGTAAAAATTTTAAGAGAAATACAGATAAACTGATAAAATAATTTTTGATAAAATCAATGGAAACAGTTTTTAGAATGTAACGACAATTAAACGGTTTAAATGGGAATTGGTCGCCGTGAAGATTAATTGATTGATGCTAAACAGTCAAAAGTTATTCTATGATTAGAAATTAGGGAATTGTGTTTATTGTACGTTCATATTTATATCTATGTGTAGTTTTTTTTTCTTGCAAAAACAATTACCGACGCCGACTACGCCGATGACATAGCGATACTGGCAAATACACCCACCCAAGCCGAAACACTCCTGCATAGTTTGGAACGAGCAGCAGCAAACATAGGCCTCTATGTTAATGCACACAAAACGGAATATATGTGCTATAATCAAACGAGTGACATTTCCACTCTAGACGGAAACCCCTCTTAAACTAGTAGACAAATTCACTTACCTAGGAAGCAGTGTCGCATCAACCGAAAAGGACATCGACACGAGGTTAACGAAAGCATGGACAGCTATCAATAGGCTATCGATCATATGGAAATCAGACCTAACCGATAAAATGAAACGCAGCTTCTTCCAGGCAGCGGTCGCATCGATACTGCTATATGGATGCACTACATGGACTCTAACAAAACGGCTGGAGAAGAAGCTAGACGGCAATTACACAAGAATGCTGCCAGCAATCTTGAAAAAGTCCTGGCGGCTACACCCTACAAGACACCAACTGTACGGCCACCTGCCTCCTATCATGAAAACTATTCAATTTAGACGAACCAGACATGCAGGACACTGCTGGAGAAGCAGGGACGAGCTTATAAGTGATGTACTCTTATGGATCCCCACACATGGCCGTGCAAAAGCAGGACGACCAGCACGAACACACATTCTGCAACTATGTGAGGATACGGGATGTTGTCCAGAAGACCTGCCTGAGGCGATGAACGATAGGGAAAAGTGGCGAGAGAGGGTCAGGGATATCCGTGCTACCAACACGACATGATGATGATGATGACTTTCAAATACGAAAATTTTAAAAACAAATCTGTCTTAATTATAGACGGGTTTCTAGCAGATTCTACCTCTTCGGTTCAATGTGGATCCGGGAGTCATGGCATTGAAGGTGTATTCCACATTTCCCACAGCTCCAGAACTGGACCGTTATCATCAGATGAAGTTTTGTGACATACCCAAGACACCCCTTTTAGGGGGTCTTATCCATCTGAAGGGGATACAGTCAACGTATTCTGAACCCCACCGACAATGCATTTGCCAGGAATACTTTATTGCTGTTGAGTCGTTGTCCTAAAGAAAGTAATTTAACGAAATCAAATTTCTCGGTAGATAAACTGGTTTATTTGTTAAGCCGATGCTGGTTTCTCGTCTGAATTCACATTTCAATAGAATTTCAAAGTATTACGCAGAACAAAGAAATAATGAAAAAAATATTTCTTAAAAGTTTGATAATGAATTTTTCATACTATTTTTGGAAAGATATACAATGCATACCCAAGTCAGAAGATGTTAGGGATCTTCTCAGATAAAGTAGTGATCTAGTAAATTTTGTTATTATGATGACACATCAAATTAAAATCTTTTTTAGACTCACTGACTCACTGAGTCACTCACTCCCACGTCACTCACTCACTCGCCACTCACTCACTCACTCACTCGTCTCTTACTCTCTCACTTACTCGTCTCTCACTCGCTCACTCACTCACTCACTCACTCACTCGCCACTCACTCACTCACTCGTCACTCACTCACCCACTCACTCGTCTCTTACTCTCTCACTTACTCGTCTCTCACTCACTCACTCGTCACTCACTCACTCACTCGTCACTCACTCACTTACTCGTCTCTCACTCACGCACTCACTCGTCTCTCACTCGTCTCTCACTCACTCGCTCCCTCGTCACTCACTCACTCACTCTTCACTCACTCACTCACTCGTCTCTCACTCACTCCCTCGTCATTCACTCCCTCGTCACTCACTCATTCACTCACTCTTCACTCACTCACTTACTCGTCTCTCACTCACTCACTCACTCACTCACTCGTCACTCACTCACTCACTCGTCTCTTACTCGCTCACTTACTCGTCACTCACTCACTCACTCACTCACTCACTCCTCAATCACTCACTCACTCACTCACTCGTCACTCACTCACTCAATCACTCACTCGTCTCTTACTCGCTCACTCACTCGTCACTCACTCACTCACTCACTCGTCACTCACTCACTCACTCACTTACTCGTCTCTCACTTGCTCACTTACTCACTCACCACTCACTCACTTATTCGTCTCTCACTCGTTCGCTCACTCACTCACTCACTCCCTCGTCATTCACTCCCTCGTCACTCACTCACTCACTCACTCTTCACTCTCTCACTCGTCTCTCGCTTACTCGTCTCTCACTTACTCACTCACTCACTCGTCTCTCACTCGCCACTCACTCACTCGCCACTTACTCACTCATTCACTCATTTGTTTCTCACTCTCTGACTCGTCACTCACTCACTCACTCGTCTCTCACTCGTCACTCACTCACTCGCCACTCACTCACTCACTTACTCATTCGTTTCTCACTCACTCACTCACTCACTTGTCACTCATTCCCTCGTCACTCACTCACTCACTCACTCAATCTCTCGTCTCTCACTTACTCGTCACTCACTTGCTTACTCATTCACTTGTTATATACTCATATGCAGATTCATGCAAAAAGAATCACAACGACACAATGATAAAGGATGAGGCAAGACTTCTTTCAAAAAATATACTTCTCACTTTATTTGAAAGGTTCGAAAGGGTTTTACTGTGAGAGGGAGTTGGAGACTGAACAAAGACTGCAATATATTGACCCCCAATCTTATGGCCATCAGCGTTGTGTCTTTCTCGTTCCCCTGATGCTCAATCGGAGGCCTGGGGGCTCACTCTGCTGGCTTTCTCTACTGCATCTTATCACCAACTGGTCTGGTCCCCAAACTCAATCGGGGGTCCTGAGAGCCCCTTTCTGCTGGGTGGTAGGCTTTCTCTACCGCATCTCGTCTCTACCTCGTCTGATCTCCAACTCATTGACTTCCTGTCTCCACCGAGTTATATAATAGTTCAATCGCCCACTCAATCGCCCACACAATCTTTGGAATGGCATGTTTGATCGTCATCAAGCGGAAATAACTGTCATGCAGTTCAGAGGTCACTCTCTTCCGGTCCATCAGTCAATGAGTGTATCATGGGTTTTTACCTTATCCCATTTTGTCAGCCAAATCCGCCTACGCGATTTCTTTCGATTACTGGCCATTGGAATGTCTCACTTCCTTCCGGTGCATCACTTTGGAAATGGCATGTTTGGCCGGGTCGAAGGCCAATATACAACACACTGACTCTTCTCTCACTCTCTCAATTACTCGTCACTCACTCGCTCACTCATTTACTCCATGTATGTAAAGTCATCATAAATCTTTTACAGAGTTTGAAATTTTCATAACATCAGATCAAGATATGAATAATTCATCTGTTTATCGATGTTGAACAACCTGTAGAATTTATTTCATTGTAGTTTAGCTACGTATTTGTTATTATTCGTTTATTAATCATTTCATTGTTTCCTTTGTAGAATTGGGATTGGTTTTTGACACATCTCTAATAGAGAACGAAAACTGACTACTGCGGTATAATGTCTTCTGCTTTTGAATGACTACAATCAAAACTGATTGTAAATGCAGCATTTAAGCAAAACTTTACCGTATAACTTCACTCAGATAGTTAGTATCTAAATGAGATTTTTTTCTAACAAATTAATTTAAAAAGATGGACAGATCCCTTGGTCAGCATGATCTTGTGTGATTTTGAACTCGTCAGATTTTACTCAGCATTATAAGGTATGGATCAAACGTAAAGTGGAGCAATCTAGGGAAAGGAGTAGCGCCCTCCTCTACACCTTGGTATAGTAGCTATCGAAAAGGGATCCTTTGGGTCACCCTCGACTCAGGTCGTCAACTTTACTTATTCTTAAGAATGTTTATTATTCAGAAAAAACCCTAATCAGTAGATAAACCGAGTTTTAGTATAACTAATGAGATTCGGTGTATTACAGAAAATAGACCGCAAAATGTGCTTGTCGAATTTCAAAATTGCACCTCAGGTTGCAATGATAACGAAAATTATGATATGTCGAAGATTAACGATCAAAAGAATATCTCTAATATTTCTTTTTACATATAGAATTTTTTTTTAATCATGTACAGCTCTGAAGTAATAAAGATTAACTTTTCATAAGGACTTAATAATTATGTGAATTTAAAATTAATTGGAATCAAACCAACAATTTTTTCAAATTGAAGATTTGTATTTCCAGATATAGACGATATTTTTCTTTTCTTTTTTTTTTTTTTTTTAGGGTGGGGGAGATTGATTTTTAGCTTCTATAGAAATGAACGTAAACTGAGTCCTGCTGCCAAATGTATTTGTTGCTGAAATTCCACGATTAAAACTGATAGAAGATACTGGGTTTAATCAATGTCTTTCTCGCAAAGGAAATAATGAAATAATTAATGAACAAATAACCACAAATTCATGGCTAAACTACAAGGAAATGTATTATGCAGGTCGCTCAATGCTGATTTACTGACGAATTATTCATGTATCGACCCGGCGGTATGAAAATTTCAAACAGTGTTAGAAATTTAGAACTTGGAATATGTACAGTGAGTGAGGGAGTGAGGGAGGGAGGGAGTAAAAATAAGAAAGAAAGAAAGAAAGAAAGAAAGAAAGAAAGAAAGGGAAAATACTAAAACACGTCTTTTTTTAGTGAATGTAGAACTTTTAGAACCGTTTTCGGAAACTGGTTCTGAAACAAAGAATTTAGGCTTAACCCTTTGGCGATAGAATGGATCTTTCAGTTCCATTGGTATCTTATTTTTTGCAAAATTTTGATATTTTAACCAGTATATATGTTATAATTTGCAAATGTCTTAAATGAAGCAGTTTTCATAATTCGTTAAACAAGAAAGTAGTAGTAGTAGTCGTAATAAAAATAAATAATAATAATAATAATAATGTCGTGCCGCCGGCACGGATATCCCTGACACTCTCTCGCCATTCCTCCATATCATTCATCACCCCCCGGCAGGTCTTCTGGGATACATCCCGTATCCTCACAGAGCTGCTGTATTTATGTTCGAGCTGACCGTCCTGCTTTTGCACGGCCACATGTGGGGGTCCATAGGAGTACATCACTTATGAGCTCGTCCCTGCTTCTCCAGCAGTGTCCTGCATGTCTGGTTTGTCTAACTTGGATAGTTTTCGTGATGGGAGGTAGGTGGCCGTATAGTTGGTGTCTTGTGGGGTGTTGCCTCCCGAACTTGTTCAATATTGCTCGCAGCATTCTTGTATAATTACCGTCTATCTTTTTCTCCAGCCGTTTTGTTAGCGTCCATGTAGTGCATCCATATTGCAGTATCGATAAGACCGCTGCTTGGAAGAAACGGCGTTTCATTTTATCGGTCAGGTCTGACTTCCATATGATCGATAGCTTATCAATAGCTGTCCACACCTTCGTTATCCGCGTGTCGATGTCTTTTTCGGTTGATGAGACGCTGTTTCCTATGTAGGTGAACTTGTCTACTAGTTTCAGAGCGCTTCCACCTTGTGTGGAAATGTCACCTGTTTGATTAAAGCAAATATTCAGTTTTGTATGAATTGACATGGAGGCCAATGCCTGCGGTGGCTTGTCCCAAACTATGCTGTAGTGTTTTGGCTGGGTCGGGTGTATTTGCCAGGGTCGCTATGTCATCGGCGTAGTCGGCGTCGGTGATTGTTTTTACGGGGTACCTTCTGCTTCTTTTCTTTGTCAGCTCGAAATTTCACGACGAGGAACGACTGGGGGGAGTAATCCACTGGGAATTGTGAGAGTTTGAAATTTCACCATGCTCACAAATGGTATCTGAAATAACCAGAATCTATCCTAAAAAATGAGAAGAATAAAATTCTTAGAGATGAAGACGATCTCACCATCTCGGACAGAAGACCAGACTTAGTGTTATATAACAAGTAGAAAAGAATTTATTCATCAGATGGATGTTACTGTTCCAGCGGAGTAAAAATTAAAGAAAACGAAAAGATAAGTAAATATCTGGATTCTATTTGAGACCAGAAAAGGTTTGGGAATATAAAAAGGATGGCGATACCAATTGTTAATGGCGCTCTTGGAAATGTACCCAAAGGCTTGGAAATGAGACTGGGGTAAATGAAGATAAGAACAAGAATTGAAACTATTCAGACTACAATATTGTTAAACCAGCGAGAATTCTTATAAGAGTTCCGAGGAACTGAGGAGACTTGCTGTCAATCAGACTTACGCAAAAAAACAACAACAAAAAAAAAACACTAATTAAAACAGATGTAAAAAAAAGTAGCAAGGAGTAGAGGATTCCCAATAAATACAAGGAGTAAAGGATTCCCAATAAAGACAATGAGTAAAGGGTTAATAAAATTGATGTGTTTGCCACTAGATGATTTCTCTTGGTTTTCATCCACATTTTCTACAAAAGAGATTTTTATTTAAAGATTTTGCTCTCTGAATCATTACTTTCTCAGAGAGAATTTAAATCAACCCCATCCACTTCATTCATTTATCAATGGTCATTTCAACTTCGTCTTCGTGTAGACATATGAGGTGCATTTGATTCCTTGAAAATCACCACTTTTTCCACGTTGGATAATTTTTTTAACTGGACTAGAATAGACGGTTATCCTCTGGTAGTAATTTGTTAACATCATTTATTTCACAAAACATATTGTTTATAGACTGATAGGTTATATGAAAAGCAGGAGAAAGTATTCGGCAAATTTTGATGCCTCTTTCCATAGTCTGATGAGTGCAGACAACTTTAGGCATGTATGCGTGTATCTCAAAAAGGCTAATATTAAATTAACAAATAAAAATTACAAACTCATTTTAAGAGTTACACCAGAATGTTAATATACTTATGAATTAATATTTTATAAAACCAAAATATCAAATTTCTTTTGTTTTGCAACATTTGAGGAGATTGCTATGAACTGACTTCATCGAAGTTGATTTATTTCTCTTTTGAATTTTTAGAAAAAAAGATGAAAATAAGAGGATTTTATTGACTAATTCTTGATTATCAAAGAAATGAAATTCCAAAGAGACAATAAATAAATGCCTTCTTTAAATAATGGATTGTTTCCACTAGGTGGTCTCATGGTCGGGGACATGTAACAGTTGCTGAATCCATCTCAGTATCTTTCGTCTTTGTTCTTTGAAGTGTGAGGACGTTATTTTGTGTCTCTGTTCGTTGAATAGTAAAAACGTGCCTTTTACCTCTGTTCTTAGAATAGGAGAGACGAGTCTCCTGCTCGATCAGGATACACTAAAGCCAGCATGGCTTTTCTCCACTCATTCTCAAAGAAAACTTTTTATCATTTTTGTGCTCTTTCACATACTGCTTCTTCATAAAACAATATGTGCATATTTTTTCTGTTGGAACATGTTTGTATATTCTTGTCAATACTTTTTGTATGTATATAATTTATGTATTAAACGTTTCTATATGTGTAAATAAATTCATCTTGTCTTTCCTTTCGTTTATTCAGTGCTAGTGTATCATGGCTATTCTAATGCTTATATTGGTCCTTGGTGAGTGAGGAAACGACTAAATATCCTCTCTAGTGCTAACCGACAAATGTAATATTACGGACGGGCGCTGTCGTCAATCAGTGAGGATGTCAAGAGACTAGTGCGTGCGGGTAGAATGACCTGCAAAGTTAGACGTGATTTTAAAATAATCACAGATGAATTATCACGTGTTTCACTGGTGACATCGAACATTCGGGGATCTTCGATTTGTTCTCCAAAATCTCAATATAAGAAAACAAGTAACGAGATTTTGGCAAAGTTGAAGGCAGTTTTCAAAACAGGCGAGTCAAAGGTTCCGAGGCCCCGATCCGTCCTACCCAGTCTGTTATGACCTATCTGTCAGGCGTGTGTCAACAGTCAGCTCTCACCCACACCGCTGTCACCACCAAGAGGAAGGGAGAAGAAGAACGTAACTAAAATGAACTTTTCGAGTTGCAGTGATCATAGCCCTAAGTGAATATTAAACGACTGCTATATTTTCTTCCCTAACCTTCGAGTTTGAGTATTTCTTTTTCTGCGGACTTCTGTCTTTACAGCACACGTTGGTCCTATGTTACATTCTGAATACAGTATAATTGTTTAAAAATAATACATTAAAGTTACTTTGAATGTTAAAGAAATTAGAACAGTTTAAATAATAGTTTTGTATGAAGTAGTAAATAATACTTTATTGACTTTTTCTGTTTTCGTCATAACAGCATCGATGTTGATCCATTATTAATTGTTAGTTCAAAACTTATTACACGCAGTTTTATCTTTTTGTATTAAAGAACATTGTTCAAAGGCCAACATTGCAAAGTCAAACTACAGTATAATCAAAGTCGTCTAACATTAATTTATAATTTACTATAGTTGAATGAGTGAAAGTGAAAAATCGAAAAAGACAGTGACCAAAAGACGAGAGGTGGAATATTCTCCCGAATTGCTTTGGCCGTCATCCATAAAAAAATAAACAAGCTTTAAAAATATGAAGTGTCTTATTGTAAAATACCCCTCAAATTCCTAAGATACTAAACTGCTTCCTGATTATAAATGAAGCTTGCAGTTTAATGTTCGGGGTAGATGAGAAATACTGACGGCACTCACTCCTTGTGTAATCTTGCTGACTTGTACTGTGTCAGTTGAGGGCGGTGAGGGCTGGTATAGCTAATGCAAATTGCTGAAACCTTTGTGGTGAAGGGCAGAGAAAAAAAGTCAACAGCCGAGTTATTTTAGTTATTAGGACCAAACCGTTTTAAAAAATGTCAGGATGTAATTGACCTTTAATATAAGTTCTTGTTTAAGCAACTGAAGCTGGTCAAGGGATTGGCGAACCAAAACTCACAGATATAAGGAAAGTATCGCCCTCGGCAGTGGGCAAATGTCATAATGTTGAATTGCATTGAAATACGTTTTAATATTTACTGAAGAAACTTTAGGGATTCCGCAATTTATAGAAACTCACAAAATCTCTGAACCTAAAACTCTGTTTCATTCAATGGATGTCAAAACATAAAAAGGCAAATCAATGATTAAAAAAAAAAACTTTGTAAAGTCAGGCAAATGAAAATTTTGTCAAGATTCTTAAAACTTAAAAATAAATAGATGGAAAAAAATGTTCTCCTTATGAAACAAAATGGCAGCTGGAAGAAAGAAAATTTCCTAGAAAGTTATTTTTAAAAATTCTGCTCGCTATTTTTTCTTTGAAATAATGTTAAAATATTGAAATAATCTGATAATTAAAATTTTGCTTTGTAGCGTTGGAAAGAATTCAATTTTATTTTTGCGATTTTTATTATTAAATAATTTGTGCTATGTTGATGGCTTTAGTTAGAATACCAAATTTGTATGCACGTATTTGTATTTCTATGCGTATGTATGTATGTGTGTGTATATGCATGTGTATTTTGAACGCATTTATACAGTTGCGGAAGTACAATAGGTATGAATTAATTCACAAATTTATTATTAGCGTTAGTCACTAATTTAAGCTGAGTTTGGCACAAAATCAGAAGAATGGTGCACTCACTGAGTGTCAAACTCACTGAAATAACCTGTTATTTAAGCGTTGCATCACAAAAGATGAACACTTGATATTTTACAGTAGGCGGAAGAGACACATATGTATTTTTCATTGTAAATATTTTCTCAGTAGTTGATTTCGAACAAGACTAGAATTAGCTATTGAATGTCTGTTTCTGCGATAATATGTTGTTGGTATCAAAGCCACGTTTCTTCCAATGTTATAAGCAATCAATGACAGACAATAAAAAAGCATTTCGCTTAAAGTTTGACGTCTTAACATCGCGAAATAAATAAATGCAGCTTCGACCTAGACAGCGTGTCAAATTCTTGCACTTTTTGTTCTTTGTACACAAACAAAATTAAATCTTCATTTTTTTCTATTAGGTTCATTTATTTAAACTTGAAATTGCAAGATTAAAACAATGGAAATAAAACGTTTTTATTTTCGGGCTCAGAAATAGGGAAATCATCACGTTTTATTCAATTAATTAATAAGACCACTGCCTTCATTATTTTTATCCTTATCTCCCATCAAGTGCATGATCACGATTAGTGTTCACTGAAATTCTAAAATGTGTATTGTGGTTTCCAAATCTTAACAATTATTCAGATTTCTATATCATTTTGACCAGTCAACCTACCGACCTTCGTCAGGTAGTATAATGCATCAATTAATGTTTGACATTCAGTTTTTCACTACGACCTCCAAAAGTAAATGAATCATTCTATATCACAGAATAAAGATATAATAAAACTTAGGAGAGGATTATGTTAAATATTTTTTTGATTTATATTGAATTCTGAACGTTATGTTCTCACCAATATTTTGATATGTACGGGTATTCTTGATTGTTTTATTGTTATGAATCATTATCAAAATGGCTGATGTGATAGACTGAATCTGAAACATATGAATTAAAAGAAAACGAATTGTAGTCAAACGTTAATTGTAATTCAATTATCTTGACTAAAAAGAATAATGTGTCGTCGTCGTCGTCGTCTTTAGATAAATTTACCATAAATGATTTGAACTTTGAAAAATTATTTTCTTGACAGTAAATCACTGTCTCTCATAAATACTTTGCACATTGTAGGAATATCTATCTAACCTACGATACTGACTTAAATGATCATATATCGTTTGATATATTCGAGATGGTAACTAATTTAGTTTTTCATTTATCTTATTGAAAATAGACACAGTTGTCACTTTTAGTATGAATATAAGTTATTTGTTTTTAATTTTTGTGCTGTACTTGTTGAATGAAAGACTTATTAAAATGGCACCGAAATACACAAATGGGCTTCAAATAATTTGAGTCGAAGGAGAAATCTATTTGTTTCAAATATGACTGATGTTTGACACTGTTATTTGTTTGTTATGTCAGTAATTTATTTACTTATCAATGGCCTTTTTATGATAGTGTCACTGAAAATAAGTCCTTCGTTTGATTTGGTTTCTTTGTGTAATGGCATATCAACCTTCAGGGTTTATTTAATGCCATCCTTATAGAAGGATATTAGAAGTACTATTCAACCCATTGCGAAGGAGATAAAGAAGTTTATTCCTTTCCCAAGGATATCAGTCCGAACGTCCTTTGTCCAGTTTGCATGACCACAAAAACGATAAACATATATATATATATATATATATATGTGTGTGTGTGTGTGTGTGTGTGTGTGTGTGTGTAATTAATAGGGCGATAAGTTATACAGATTTAAACGATGAAAACGTGCAAGTAATAAAACATTGTGACGCGAAATTGACTAAAATCCCAAAACGGGACTTTATTTTCGCACGTGTGAAGACGGGGCAGGTTGGCACTTGATCCCCTACAGAATAAGTCCTGTTCAGAGTTTTTCTCTCAGGCATATGAGAACTGGCATATTACGTGAGGGAATAACTTAGGACCAGACTGACCGCCGCTGGCAAGGGGTTCCAAATTTCACACTATCACACACCCACCAGGCCGCTTTCTTCCTTCCCCGAGACAATGGAAGATAATGAGCCTATAGGTTTTAGTTGTAATAATATTAATATTGTAGTAGTCGGCAACTCCGGTTTCCCGTGTGATACTTTAGGAATTAATAGGACAATTCCAAGCAAGATAACATAAGGCGAATAGAAGCTGAAAGGAAAGCATGAAGCAACAACATAGACCACATGGTAAAATGAAAATACATAAATTCCTTTACTACGGTTATATATATACGTTCAGAATGTCAAAACATATAAGTGGACAGTCCATGAATATAAATGTCTTTTCTTGGCTTTTATCCTTCTTCAAATTGAGAAAGAGAGAGAGTGGTAAACGAAATTTGATTATAAAGGAAAAATGTCCCCAAAGTTACTTATCTTATTTTCGACGGGGTTCCACTGGAGAATTTTCTTCTTTCACGGGCCAATAGACTTTGTTCTGTTTTTAATACTGGCTTGAAGGATTTGGAGTCCTTCGTGTCTCAGTTAATCTTTTGTCTTCAACCCGGAGTAAAATGGCTAGGGTTTGTCTGCCCGCTATGAACCCTGCTCAAAAACTGACTTTCTTCCTATTTACTTCCGCTGAGGGGAAGGGAGCCCCACTTCCGTTTTGGGGTCCCAGCCAATCATTTGGCTTCTCTCTCTTTCCCCTTCCGATGTCCGGTGACCTGAGGTCACTAAGTACCAACATCTGTTTATCCCCTCTGTGACCCACATTCTCTTTTAACGGTCACTTTTTGACTGCTAGATAGTGCTACTTCAACACGGGAGAATAGTATCAGTCTTACCTCTTCGTCTCCGTGAGCTATCACGTGACATCTCCCCTCCTTAAGAGAAGGAAGGGGATGAACAGAAATACCATAGAAAAAAAAGGCAATTCATTTCACTGTTCTTTCTCCTTTTCTTTCACTTTTTTTTTCTCACTTTACTTTTCTTTTATCCCCTTTCTTCTTCACGCTTTGACGAATTCTTTCCTTTTCCTTTTTCGTCCTTCCTAATTTTCACCATAGGGGAAAACAATTCCTCTTCTCTTTCTTTCTCTCTCTCTCTCCCTTTCTTTTTCTTTAATTTTGTCTTCCTTTCTTTTTTTTCTCCCGGCTTTTTGGCCGTATCATGTTTCAACCTTAAGGAGGTAAATCCCTTTTTCTTTCTTTCTTTCTTCGTCCCTTTTGACGACTTTATACTCTTAATTGTCAAGCTTTGGGGAGAAAATTTCCTTTTCTTTTCTCTCTTTCCCCTCTTCGTCACTTGTTGACGAACCTCTTTCTCGTCCCTCTCATATTTCAACATTGGGGACGAGAATTCCTCTCCCTTAGTTTCTCTCTCTCTCTCTTTTCTTTCGCTCAACAACTATGAAAGAATATTCCGCTACTACATTTTCGTAGGATGTTAGAGAAATAAACCTCGGCATTTTTTTATTAATTTCTCTAAGCCCTCTCTCTCTCTGAAACAGACAACTGGCTTAATTTTTCCTCGAATTTATTCGGCATTTCCGAGTTCTTAATTTTGTGAGGTGGGCCTTCTTGACGGACATATCTCTTTAATTTGTTTGCGTGACAAACTTGTATCTTCTTCTTTCCCTCGTGGGTATCAATTCTGTATGTCCTCTTGTCTATTCTCTGTGAGATTACGTAGGGACCTATATATTGTCCACCACAGTGTGATCCTTTATTTGCGGAGAGTAGCAGGACTTCGTCGCCCTTTTCAAATTCTTCCCTAGCCACGTGTGGGGATTCTCTTATCTTTCTCTTATCCTCTCGATAAGTATTAGAGAATCCATTTCCATTATTCGTTGGACTTTCATCCTTTCTCTGACGACTGGTCCTTTTCTCTTTCTGTTTATTGAGGTGTGGAAGGTTCCCTTCTTTTCTTTCCACTTTCTCACTCTGCGAGCGACTATGTCGTTTGTGCCGCCCACGTGGCTCAGCCGCCATCTTGTCTCCATGTTTGGCGTTCATTCTCGCCATCTTTTTTTCTTCCTTTTTGGCGCTCATTTTCGCCAACTTGCTTTCTCCATTTTTGGCGTTCATCTTCGCCATCTTCTTTCCATGTTTGGCGTTCATTCTCGCCGGCTTTTTCGGGTGACACCCTTTTGTTTCTATCTCATTTCCCAGTATTAGGGAGATTCCTTTCATGGGTAGCTTCTCTACCACACCAACTTTAATTGGTCCATTTTTCCACTGGGACTTTAGTGTTATTTTACACAGCGGTATTTTTACCCTCTTTCCGCCAATACCCTCTATCATCACAGTCTCACGTGTTGCTTCTATTACCCCTTTAGGTAATTTATTTCGTAGAAGTAACGACTGAGATGCTCCGGTATCTCGTAAAATTGAGACTTCCACTGGTCCTCCTTTTGGGCCTTTTCTCATCCCTTTTTTCGTCCAGGGTCGATAGGACTGGTTTTCTCTAGTTGTTGTTACAGCTCCTTGAGGTTTTCTCGGCTGGGTCTGGTCTCTTTCAGGACCTTTTCCAAGCTGACACCTTATGGCTATGTGTCCAGCCTTTCCACATTTGTAGCAGACCACTGTTCTGCTGCTACTTTGGAAGGTCCTTCTATTTTCTTCCTTAGGTCTTCCTTCAGGGCTTAACTCAGCTTTAAACTTCACTCTATTTCCCGTGAATGTTTTTTTCCTTCGTTTTTCGGTGTGTGAGGATGTACTCGTCTGCTAGTGCGGCCATTTCATAAGTCACGTCAGTTTTCTTTTCACTTAGGTGAACCCTGACTTCTTCTGGCACACAGTTTAAGAATTCTTCAGCTAATATTAGCTGCCGGAGTTTCTCAGCGTCTCCGTCTATCCTCTTAAAGTCACACCACTTATCCAGCGCGTTCTCCTTTTCCTGCAGAAATTCCACATAAGACTGGTTTTCAATTTTTCTCTGTGTTCTGAATTTCTGTCTATAAGCTTCTGGAACCAATTCGAAGCTTTCAAGAACCGCTGCTTTCACCAAATCATAGTCGGCGCAATTTTCTGTGGGCAGAGTTGCATATGCTCTCTGTGCTTTTCCTGTCAGCACAGTTTGGAGTAGCATCGACCAGCATTCTTTCGGCCAACCAAGATTTAGCGCAGTTCGCTCAAAATGTGCGAAGTATCCGTCCACGTTGGCTTCTTCAAATTTTGGGACTAGCTTCGCTTGCTTCGTTACTTCGAAACTGTCATGGCTTCCTTTGCGTCCTCTTATTGCCAAGTCGACTTCTCGCAGCCTCGTTTCTTGCTGAATTCTAGCTTTCTCCAGTTCCATCTTATTTCTCTGTAGTTCCATTTGGGCTTGTATTTTAATTTTCTCCAGTTCAATTTCTTCTGGAGTCATTCTTTTTATTTCTGTCGGTAGCTCTTCTTCGAACACATTTTCGTCCACCATGTGTTCAACTATTTTTCTCACGAGTTCATGTTTCCTCATAGTTTTCTGAACATTTAACTCAAGCTTCTCGCCAATTTTTATTATCTCGCTTTTTCTCAGCCTCTCCAACTTTTCCAGGGAGGGTTCTTTTAAAAAGTTTCCTATTTTGTCCATTTTTCTTCGATTTTTCCTAAACAGTTATATCAACGGGTAATTTGACTGTTTCGACACTATTCCTTTTTTTCTTTCACGGTCTCCCAGGGTAGATTTAGACGGCAGGAATTGTCATACGACTACAAGCAATAAATATTATTTATAATCATAAATCCCGGACGTGAGCCCCCATTTTAGGTTTGTGACGGCAAATTGACTAAAATCCCAAAACGGTACTTTATTTTCGCACGTGTGAAGACGGGGCAGGTTGGCACTTGATCCCCTACAGAATAAGTCCTGTTCAGAGTTTTTCTCTCAGGCATATGAGAACTGGCATATTACGTGAGGGAATAATTTAGGACCAGACTGACCGCCGCTGGCAAGGGGTTCCAAATTTCACACTATCACACACCCACCAGGCCGCTTTCTTCCTATATATCTTTTCATTCTTTCTTAAGAGGTTGAATCTCAGTAGGTGTGCGAGAGATAGAGACAGGGTGGTCAAGACAGACTACCATACTGACCCATAACTTCTTCTTCTCTTAACTATACCACGCAGTGTTATCTTCAAATTCAAGCTGTACGTCTTTTCCTCCTTTACGAGACGTACTCAGTCAGTCCTCGCAAAGGAGTGCTAAGCCCCCTTCGGCCATGTTTCCCTATAAGCCGACTCAACTGACCGCTGAAAAATTGTCCAAAACTGCTTGTATCTCATGTGGGTACCTTTATATATCATTCCACAACGCCCACACATTTCCCCTCAACTACGTGACTGCTAACGCTTATTTACACAGATGAGTTCTGTGCAAAGAAATATCTGATTGACGGCTCGGTCAAGGGTCAATTATCAACAATATATTTCTTAAATCTTTCAGTCTGAAAGTAAACGTAACCGTGTGACTTGAGTTCGAACTTACTTCCGGGCCTCAGTCCATCACTAACCATTACACCACGGAGACACTCCGGATTTGAAGTTTTCATGTGTCAAGAGGAAAGTTTAAATAGAACAGAAACGTACACGTCAATCGATGTATATTTGTTGCATAAAATAGCAGCAATAGTTAAAAAAAAAGGTTGGACAATGAACTATATAGGGACGACAGGTTATTGGTCCTAAAATGACAATAAAATAGCAAAGGATATAATAAGGAATAAGATAATAAATATATTCAAATAGGAAGGTTTCAAAATTGAAATAAAAGACAAAACAAAAAAAAATAGGAAAAATGTGTAGATATAGCAATAATTTTTTTCTAAAAAGGAGTGGAAATTGTATAGAAAAATAATTGCTTGCCTGTTAACGCTATCTAATCACCCGCAAACAGTATTCATGTCCCAAAGTCAGTAAGACATTGATCATCTGTATATTCAGGTAACAATAAAGTTTTTAATTATTTTTTTACGAAGAGAGTGTATACAAAATTCCATTGAAGAATAAGAGTTACAATGAAACTAAATTTAACTTTAAAGTAAAAATAACACCAATAAAAAAAAACTTCACAAAACTAGAAACATAATCTGGTTTAACATTGAAAAAAAAAATACATAAAAATTGGGAATATTTACATTTTTGTAAGCACCTACTGTGACTATTACTGCTTCCTCCTTAAGGGCGAAGGAAACCACAGTCGGTGCTTACAACTTAACGAAAAATAATTACAATTTACACAAGCATCTGAAGATCATTGATTTTTGTGCTGAAGGACTTGTGACATCCGCGTTCTTAGACGTTTTTAAAAGTTTATTGTAAGTTTTAAAAAACTGTTTTAATCATCGGTCTACATTCGACTATATATATATATATATATATGTGTGTGTGTGTGTGTGTGTGTGTGTGCAAAGATAACTCATTGATTAAACAGATTTTTGACTTATTTACCAAACAAATTTCAAGAGTGATCAGATTATTTTCGATGTGTGGAAGAAAGTCTACATTGATGTTAGAATCGATCGAATATAGAGTGAGAGGTAAAACTATCCATTCGTATCTCTGTGATTTACGTTCATGCATATATATATATATATATATATATATATATATATATATAAGTCTTTGAACATACACGAGTCTTGTATATAGAGACTTATTGAATGATGAAGTAAATAGTAAGAGAGTATGATATCAACTCGAACTAATGACTAGACATATAGAGATATTGCGCCGCTATACATCATTACGTGATTTGAGTCTTGTCCATATCGTGTTGCAATAATAAAGAAAAAATGGTGAAGACAATTTCAATCAAACGACAAAAGAAAATCGAAGAAAATTTATTGATTTTATATTGACAACTTTGGATATTTAAAATAACACTTCATATCCTCTAGTGACAATACATAGAACAAGTCAAACTGATTCTTTCATTCTGAAAATGACGCCATAAAAATAGTCTGTTATTTCTATTTAGAACTTCTGAAAACTTTTTCAATATCTGATGCACTTTTTACACACAAAAACATCCATCTATAATAAACATTATTAATATTTATGGATAGAAATGAATTTAAATCAGCCAAATCTGTGATATCAAAGTCCGTCTAATTTGTCAGACGGACTTTGATATTACATTTGTCTTTTATCAACGAATTCTTTTCAAAACTTTGATAGGTGGGCGATATAAATGTATGTGTAACATCTCCAACATCAACATAACTAGTGCAGTTTTGTATACCTAAAAGTGTCGAGAGAAAACTGTAACACTGATTTTGATTCTGATCTTTTGCTATGAGACATACTTAGCAAAAATTATCGAAAAGACATGAAACCAATTGTTGCAATCGAAGACATTTTTCTGTTTCAAGTTTTAATAAAACAAATTGAATAGTAATGTGTATTTAACCAATCCCTGTGTCATGGTCAATATATGGCACCAGGTCAATTTCTTAGTGGTGTAAAGCTGGTTTGAATTCAGTTATCCTTTTCCTAGACCAGTTGCCTCACCAAAGCTAAAGAACGCAGCGTATTCTACTATTTAACCATAGTTGGGGTGGGGGGTGAAATAGATAGACTAAAGCTTTTCTAAGGGGATAGGTAGGAAATGAAGCGAAAAACAGTTTCGGACAGAATTTGAACCCGAGTTACCGGTTACATTTCCTACAATGAAAATAACAACTCTGAATGATTGTAATACACTACATTAAATCACACGGTAATACGATGGCATCAAATTACACACTATAACACATATACTCTATTATTCCATAAATTTCGATTGATTTGTCCCTTCAAACGATATTTAATTAGACCGAACTCAGAAACAATCGTTAAACTCGATAAATTGGTAAATAGTAGAGATTTGGAAAATGAAATCAGACGATAAGTTTCGAATTCCGTTGATTGTCTTGTTTCTCTCACTCTCTATTGTATACGTTACAGAATCTTAAATTTAAAACCTCCATCCCAAGTTTGATCCCAAAAATAAATATCTATAAGCTTTTTTCTTTAAATTTAATTACCGTGACTTTTGTCTACTTGTTGTCATTTTTTCCAATTAGAAAGATCTGACCATTCCGCTTTTTTCTTAAAAACCTCTCAACATTCTTCGATAGTCTTCTTTCATGATCAAGTATTCAAATTGACTTGTAGTTCATTAGTTTCCAGATTTTTTCTTCGTCAATCTCAATCGTGATAGTAGATTTGATTAAAAAATTCTTTGGCATCATTGAGAAATTCTTTGGATATTTCGACGTAACTATAGTAAATTATAAATTAATGTTAGACGACTTCGATTATACAGTAGTTTTACTTTGCAATGTTGGCTTTTAAACAATTTGAAGGATTGAAAAATATTGTCAAATAACAAAATTAGTGTGTGTGTGTGTGTGTGTGTGTGTGTGTGTGTGTGTGTGTGTGTGTGTGTGTGTGTGTGTGTGTGTGAAAGAGAGAGAGAGAGAGAGTGAGAGAGAGAGAGTCCACTTTATCCTGTCTTATTTCATGGTTTCATGGTTTTTATTTCATTCATTGCTTTTTTTTTATTTTCTATCTTTTAGGTTTTTTTTATTTTGCTTATACGTTTTTCTTTCAGATTTGTTTTTTAAAAATATGAACATATTCTATTTTTATTGAATACTTTCTTTTTTGCACATACTCTTTTTTCTTGTGACTCCTTTCTTGGCTTTTTTCTGTTGATATTTACTTCTTTTTTCCATTCTACTGATTCAACCGTATTTCGGTAGTTTTCTGGATCTTCCGAGGGATATCTTGGTAACTTTTCGTTTCATCTGTATTTGATTGATGATTCTGCTTCTAAGATTCCTAAATATTTTTAGCATTCTTTGTCTAAATATTTTGGTACTTTCTTGATTGGGTAGTTCAATTCCTTCCGTTGCTTCTCTTTTTCCCTTATCCATTATTAGTATTGCACATTTCTCAATACCAAATTCCGTTTATTTCTCTGTCTTGGCTGAAGATTTTAACCATTTTTAAAAAGGATTCCTTTTGGTCTTTGGCAATTTTGTTTTTACAAAATCCACACATATTGAAACTTTTCTTGCGATTTTGTGAATAATTTACTCTTTTAAATTTTTTAAAAATATAGCTCAGTTGCGTAAATTGTTATAATGAACAGCTGAGGGGATAGTGAGTGACAATGAAAAATCTAACTTTTTATTCTAATGTCTGCGAGGTGTCATCTTTTTGTGGTTAGTTTAATTCTCCAAATTTTTATTGTTTTCGGGAATTCCTCTTCTTGCTTGAAGAATAGAAATATTTTAGATATACTATCATTCTAGGTTATAGCATTATGTCTGTAATCAACTCCAGCAATAGTTAGAGTTTCTTTCCTTGTCTTTACCGCCCTAAAGATGTTTAGGTTTATGTATCATAGGTAATTAGCCCCTCTGGTTTCTTTGAGATATCCTTTCTGCTTTTCGGGAAGAAGTCTGCGGCTGTACACAGTGTTATAAATTCCTTTGCTTACCTTTGTAGCCAGGACTTTTGACATTGTATTGTTTTTTAGTAATTTGAAGTGGCTCCTATTTTACCTTTCTGGATCAAACATTCACGAATGTTTGCCTCTTACAACCATTTGCGTAATTATGCTAATATGACGTGGATTGATGTGAATTGATGGGAACCAAACGCCATGGATTCTATCACAGTATTCTGCCTTTAGACTAACAATTTTCTTAATGGTTTCTTTAGAGTCGCAAGATCTATCTCAGCTTCCGGTCCTTCTTCGATTGTACTCCAATCTTTAGATTGGTTAACTATAAGATTTTTCTTTGGAGGTCTTCTCTTTGTTTCTAGTTTGCTCCAAGGGTTTTTTAAAAATCTTTTTTCACTTGTAGGAGATTAAAAAATATGCACTGTCTTTATCATTTGTATTTAAATTATTCTAATTTCTATGTATCCCTGAAAGCAATAGTTAAAGACAATTCAATCTACATGTGTATATAAAGCATACAGATTGGACTGTCTTGAACCGTTTCTTTCAGAAACACACAGAAGTTAAAATAGTTTAAATACAAATGATAAAAAAGACTGCAAATTTTTTAATATCCTGCATTTTTTTGTATTCTGTATAGGTCAACAGTCTACCAGCTGCTTTTCCTTCTCTGTAGAGACGACAGCTGCTGCTTTTCTCTAAGTGTTGCTCATATTTGCTTTGATGTAGTTAATTCTACTGCACTCATTCTGGACAACAAAAATGAAAAATTCCATTTCTTATTCAGGTTTTAAATTGTTATTTTCGTTTGTTTTATTCAAGTACTTTTAAATATTAAACTATGAAGGTGGAAAAAAAGGCATGATGGGATACTTCAAATTAAAAAAAGATTTTTTTGTATAATTTTCTTAATTTTTCTAGATTATGGAATTAAGAAACTGATAGATTGATTTTAACGACACGTCAACCCGTTTAGAGTTATTTTATGCTAATAAACTCCACCGTTCAATGAACGTTTTGTTGCTTTTTTTATGTTATTTTTTAGAATATTTTTATTGAACAAAGTTTTTTTTTTTATTGAACAGAGTGCTATCGAATTCGAATCCTTTTTAAAAAGATTTATTTGGCACATAGATGGAACCCTAACAGGTACTACCTCTTCGAATCAAAATACACCTGGGAGTAATAACAATGAAGAGGTACTCTACACTTCCTATATCTCCAGAACTGGAGCCCCACCATCAGATACAGTTTAGAGCAAGAGCCAAGACATCTCTTCATTGAAGAGTCAGTCCTCTTCCCAGGAGATACAAAGCGTATTCTATGTCTCGGTGACAAAGCAAAAGCTTGTTAGAACTTCCAGGTTCGATACATACTTTCGTAAGTTAATAGTATTTTCTTGAAAAAAAAATGCCATGAT
This sequence comes from Sepioteuthis lessoniana, assembly GCA_963585895.1. Classification (NCBI taxonomy): domain Eukaryota; kingdom Metazoa; phylum Mollusca; class Cephalopoda; order Myopsida; family Loliginidae; genus Sepioteuthis; species Sepioteuthis lessoniana. The sequence goes on from OY757921.1 coordinate 95,872,999, forward strand.
TACAATTTCACAAGATTTTAAATTAGTGATGAATAATTATAGCACACCGACTCCTTCGTCCAGGAAGTTCACCTGATGTTTATCTTCCCAGAAATTTATCAATTACGGATTTTCAAATCGACAAGGCTGGGAAAGCTGTAGAATACACCGACTGCTTCTCTGCAGAGAGGTGAGACCCCCGCCAACGAATGTCCTGGATATGACACTAAATAATCTGATGGTGAGGTTCCAGCAATGCTGGAGCTTTGGGGAATACGGAGTACCCCTTTATTGCCATCGCTCCCAGGTCCACTCTGGCCCGGAGTGGTAGCACCTGATAGGGCTCTATCTATGGGTTAAATAGAACTAACAGCATTCTTATGCTGAAATGAATTGTTTGAGTAAACTGAATAGCTTAAAATAGAAATGTTTTTGACAATTAAACCGTACTTACATTTTTATGCTAAACTGAATTATTTCAAATAGAACTGTTTTTCGACATGAAAATCGTATTTACACTTAACTGAATTATTACATATAACTGCATGAATAGTTTGAAATAGAAATGGTTTTGACAATTAAACTGTGTACTCATGCTAAACTGAATTGTTTGAAAAAGAACTGATTATTTACATAAAAATGGATTTGGCGTTAAATAACCTACAAAGGTTGATATGCCATAAAACCCACCAAACCAAACCAAACCATCAAATCGACAATACTTGATGTTAATGTATGTCTTTAACAGATGGTATACCTATGCCGCAGTGAGGTCTGCTATTTGCAAAGCAGAGGAATATATATCGACTGTGTTCTTTTTAATATTGACTTAACTACCTTTCCTTTTGACATTATTTTAAAATCTGAGAAATATATTATTCTGGCTGTCATAACCGCAGGAAAATCTCTCAAGAGATTGAAAGAGCTCAAATACTGATTTTCACCAGTAGTAACGACAGAAAAAGAAAAAGCCCACACTTTCTTTATCTAGAAACATTTGGAGTAAAAAGTATTCAACCTTTTATGGCGTGTGTGGGGGGGGGCAAAGATTTGATTATATAAGTATGCTTATATAAAAAAAACAAAGTTGGCTGTAGATCCAAATAGAGAAATATCTTTAAATGACAATGTCCACGAAGAGATTTGTATTTTTTAAGGATTTATTTATTTCGTTCTTACATACGTGTATGTTTCCAGCTTGTTGCTTTCGTCAGAGAACATATATGGCACAAGGTCTTGTCAATGGGGTACTCAATGTGGTTTATATAGAGGTCACTCATCACTTTTTCTAAGAGTGTTGTTAACCTTAGCCTGTTTTACTCCTAATCGGTCTTTGATATTTGATATCTTTTTGTCGTTGTGTGTGTGTGTGTGTGTGTGTCCTTTTGTGTGTGTGTATGATTCATGTTTTATTCAACGTTGGCTTTAATTTATCTGTAAATATGCTTATATAGAAAAAATGTTAATCTTCAAAGTCTATTCCTTGTCTATTTAACTTTATTAAGACATGCATACATATATTTATCTGTCTGTTTTTATCTTTTATCAACTTCAGTCTGCTCATAACTATCCAGGTTTATTAATAAAAAGTGTATGTATGTAAATACATATATATATGTGTGTGTGTGTGTGTGTGTGTGTGTGTGTGTGTGTGTGTGTGTGTGTGTGTGTGTGTGTTCATGCGAGTATATATATATATATATATATATATATATATATATAAATTCTTAGCGTTTATATTTGTCGGTGTGTGTATTTGTGATGCTTATTTGCTCTGATAAAATTGAAAATTTCAATTAGTATTTTACTCTGATATTCAAAGTGATCGTAATTTCTAAAGCCTTTGAAATATGCAACTGCCTTGCAGTCATCGTGACAAAATCTTCTGACTCTTTTCTCATAAATACCATAAACACGTCTGTACCAAAAAAAATAATCTTTACATATTCTGCCTATACCCAGTTATTCTATCACAAGGCAACAATTTTAGAGCACCAATGTTAAAACAGATTCAAGCGCAAAGTGATAACCATTCCTTATCTTGGCATTCAGTTTTTCTTGTATTAAAGAATCAGAATTACCATCCAATGTCAGTGGTCGAAAAACTGTCATCTGTCGTGAATTGCAGGGATCTTATAATTGGTAGACTTGTTCATATATACATATATATATATATATATATATATATATATATATATATATATATATATGTGTGTGTGTGTGTGTGTGTGTGTGTGTATGTGTGTGTGTGTCCAACCTTCCAAACGAGAAAGATGTAAAACAAGGTCAATTTTTAAGTTGAATTTGACAGGTTTGAATTCAGATTTTTCCTTCTGCAAGATTGGTTGCCATATCAAATTTAAAGTACTCAGTGTGTACTACTGTTAACTCCAGGCTGAAGGTAGAATAGTCGGATCCATACCTTTCGCAAGGGTACTAGCGCCCTGCGAAATGCAAACAGCCACAAACAGAATTCGAACTTGGATTGCTGAGTCCATATCCTACGTCGACATCCATTATACCATGAGTTCCTGTAAATATGTCAAAATTGCAATATCCAGAAAGACGTATTTCTACTTAGTTCAGGTAGTAGATATTTTTCGTAAAATTTTAAGTCTTCGGCTATTTTGTGACGAAACCACATTCCCACCAGTAAATTTTAGTTTTAGAAATTTCAAGAAACATTGAATATTTTCTTTCTTTCAATATATATTTTTTCATCATACAACGTGTGGAAGCACGTGCGATACCCTAGCCTCATCAGCCGCCAACCAGGGTGATAACCAGGGTGAATAAGTAGAATGAAACATTGATTATTTACGGGTGTCACATTTTAACTTGAGATTCAACTTACGCTTTCGGCCAATAAAATCAAACTTAAAGACTTTTGGTGTGATAAGACAAGTGGACATGTTTTTTTTGTTTTTTTTTAATTTCTATTTTCTTCTTTTTATATGGCTAGAACATATTTCACAACGTAGAGAAAGAACTGAACCAATCAAAGTTTAGCAGAATATATGTTATTGCTAGGAAGACCTAAACTTTAGATACAGTTGATTTTCGAATTCCCACTCTCACCCGAGAGGCATTTACATATACCACGAGCTATAAGATAATATAAAAGCTGATAAATTATTTGAGAATGGAATGACTTCAGTGGCTGCAGGGCTACATGCAGTTGAATTGTATTTTTCTGTTGTCCAATGAACAAAACTCTGATTCCAAATTAACTCTTTTACTGATTTTTTTTCACAATTTTATGGTCATTTATTTCTTTTTAAAAGCGATTTCAACAATTTTACGGATATTGTATTTGACAGCACAAATAAATGTTAAACACGTTTTCTCTCTAAATTTCTAAGTTGAAGAATTATCACAATAAGCTTCGGTAATCCTCATCTTGCTTGTTATAGTGCTCTCCAGGCGTCTTCAGGAGGTTGTATTCAGTAACGTTCGTAAAGGAGTCTTTAAATTACTCCTGGTGATTAGCCGACGAGATAATAGACAACCTAATATAATTGTTGTCCGAAATATTCCCTATTAGGAATAATGGGATGAGAACAGTTTACTCCATTCGTCAATTTCATAATGGACTAAATTCAAAATTCCTATCACGTGACTGAAGATGACCAAAGGGTTCAAGATGTGGACAATAGTTTGAATAAATTAGTGCATCAAAATTCCCGATGTATTCTTTATCATATTCAATATATTAGCTTTGTGAACGATATATATATATATATATATATATATATGTGTGTGTGTGTGTGTGTGTGTGCGTGTGTGTGTGTGTGAGAGAGTGTCTGTGTTTGTATATATATATATATATTTATGTATGTTTGTATGTATGTATGTATAAACTTAAGGAGTAGTGACAAAAAGCGTGCTGTTTGATGTTCTGTTATCAACGAAATATATGGCAGAAGTGAGAAGCTACCTCTTATTGTCAAGATGGCCTTCAAAAACTAAGAAGAAAAAAATGAGTTTCACCTTTTACAATTCTCAGGCAAGCTTATTGTTCTCCCGAGGAACGGAACAACTTGGAGTAATGAAAAATTGCAGTCTTTGATATTGTTTTGATATGATTACATTTTCTTTACAGAACGAATATTGAGTACTTTTTTAAGCTTTAACTAGTATTACTCCTTTATTTTTAATACAAGATAGATAGATAGATAGATAGATAGATAGATAGATAGATAGATAGATAGATTCAACAATGTACAGGTTTGCAGCGCGGATATCAGGTGACCTAGCAGTTCAAGCTGTGCAGAGTAGTATCGTGGTACTTGGTACGCTGACACATTGTGCATTACCTCACTCTGTGTATGATTTGAAAACTGTACAGATGAAAGTGCAATATAGTCTCATTTAGGAACTTACGAATTCGAACAGGGCCATAACGCAACGAAAGCAACCAAAAACATTGAGATAGATAGATAGATAGATAGATAGATAGATAGATAGATAGTGCTCAATAGCGTATATGCATCTATGAATGGACAGCGTAGACAAAAAAAAAGGACCAAAAGTGTTCAATAACAGTCAGCTTGTCGCTGATGCGACAATCAGTCCGACAGTCATTCTCAATCTACGCTGTCCTAACTTTAATAATTCTATAAAGCTATTATGAAAAAAGATCTCCATTTATTTGCAGTTTTCTGATGTTTATTCCCGGAATATATAAACGGAAATAACAGACAAATTTAAGGGTGGAACGATAAAATTGTCGTCCTAAAGAAAACAACACTACAGCTTTATTTTAAAACTTTTATTGCAAAAAATCAATTCAGATAACTTGATTATGTAGTAGAGCTGACATCTATTCAGTGTAGCTGCCTTCAACCTCAATCAGCACCTCGATACGGATCCGGAACTAGGAGCATGCCTTTTCCACAAGTGCCGGCGGGAGCTCGGCGAATACTCGGCGGATGGCGGCGATCAGGTTGGCTTTGGTGTTGTGGGAGGTCATGTTGGTGATGATCTCGACGTATGACCAAACGAAGTAGTCCAGCGGATTCAGGTCGGGGGAGGAGTGGCAACAGTGAGAGAACGGTACAAAGTCGTAGCACTCCTTCTGAAGCCAAGCCTGGGTCTCTTTGGACTTGTGGGCCGGCGCCGAGTCCTGCTACCACACCCAGGGTCTGCCACCGGCCAACTGATTGCACCAGGGGACCACCACACTCTTCAGCACATCCAAGTACACTTTGGTGTTGACTTTCAAGCCGACTTTGAAGACGTGAGGTGGCACGATGTGGCCCTCACCTGAAACCACACCAAAGACCATAACCGTAGCCGGAAACTTTGTTTTCATTACCCTGGGCACGTCCCTGTTATTTGTGGCAATCCAGATTTTCATTTTGAGGGTGCTGGCAATGGTCCTGTTGTCAAAACTTGGATCGGTAGAGAGCATGAGTTGTACAGCGGCGCATCTACGATCTCGCTCGTTGAATATTGTGTTACTTTCAGACATGATAGAAGGCTCCTATCGCTCTTGGGATTTGTACACAACTGGCCAACTAGTAGATGGCCAGCAACAAAAAAAAGAAAACCGGTTTTCATTAAACGGAAATGGAATCATGTCGTCTTTTCTAGGGCGACAATTTTATCGTTCCACTCTTTAATAAAATCATTTTTGGAACTTTGAAAATATCTATTTAATTTTCTGAATTTTAACTACCTTCGAACACTGATTACTAATGCCCATAGATAATTTGCAACAACCTCAGCCATCGAAGATACCTCTTGAAAGAAGTTAAAATATCAAAGCATTATCACTTAGAAATAAATAATAACTATTCTTTATTCCACATTTAGATAGAAAAGGGAATAATGATCGTAGATATAGTTTCATTACATGCAACTCTGAGTAACTTTGTCGCAATAAATAAATCTTTCTAGCGGCTACGTTGATTTCAATCGATCCTTATCTTCCATATTACAAACATGCTAACCCCAAAGGGAAACAATCGAAGTTGCTTTCACCTGCTGGCCAACTGTTTAATCAGTTTCATCCCCAAAAGATTCAGATAAGTCCAAGTTTACGTTTCCTCAAGGTGTTCAGGTCAATATCGTCAGTACTGATATGCATAGAAAAGGCGCCTGTCAGGTAACAATAGTCAGTAAAGTATCCTCTTATATTATTTACTCTTAAAGTGAATTTATTTCTCTCTGCATACTACACAGTTATCGTTCTCTTCTTGACTTGGAAAACCTTAATAAATTACTCTATTTAATAATAAACTTTGTGTATTTACTTGTTTCTCTGCTTCTAAGTTCTGTCACGATAAAGATATTATGGTGTGATCTCGATGAAAACAAGGGGGCTGAAAATTTCAGTACATCAGTGTTCTGTTGCTTAAACAACATTGGAAAAGTAATTTGGAACTTCTAATTTAGGCAGAGCAGAAGAAAATTAAATTTCTCATCGTTGGGGGCATGAAAGGTGTCAATTGTAACGCAAAGATACTAGGATGAATAAAACTTTTTTGCAATATTTCAGTAACATAATTCAGCAGCCTCATCTGGTTACTGTACTGTGATCAACCGCGACTTCACCTTTCGCAAAAATAATTGTTTTTTGTTGCTTTCGCAGTTCAAATTCATAAAGAATGAATTTCCAAACTAGACTACGCTGTACGTTCATCTGTGCGGCTTTTAAAATCATTCACGGAATGAAGAAATGCATAACGTGTCTGTGCATCAACTACCACAATTCTATCAACCACAGTGGATACCCCTTTACGGCTTGAACTGCTTTGGGTCATCTGATATACGCACTGCAAACTAGCGCGTACTACCAAATTATTGCAAAACTTATGTCTCATCCTTCTACTCTGATTCTAAGCAGGTATCAACCCATACTTAAATAATCTTACTCGTTTTATTTTTTACGGGTACTATGCTTCTGAATGAATTATGAAAGTGGTATTTAGTAAAGCAATAACGTGGACAATGCATTAAAAAGGTGAAATCACTCTTTAATCAATGGGAAAACCCTCCTTTGAAAAATCTACTGAATTTACTTGCAACGTTTTTGATGTAAATTCTTCTTGTATATTAATTCCGATTGTTATCTGTTGTTAAAGTAAATCGGCTCTCAGGAACGAATTCACAGATACTAATAAACTTTAACTCGTTTCTTTTCTGGTGCTAAAAACATTCAACCCAAGATCTCATTAAGGTGTCTTTTTTAATCTAATAATTTAAATGACTGATTGATTTTAACGGCAATTGAACCTGTCTAAGGTTATTTTATGCTTACAGGTTAGAGGATTGCCCTCATCGTATATTCATATCTATATTTCTGTGTAGTTGTTACGTAAGACTTTTCTTTTTGCTCATGTTAATAATTGATATGAATAATGTTTAAACAAATCTATTCGACCCATAGATAGAACATTAACAGGTACTTCCATTCCGATTTAGAGTTGATCCAAAAGTAATAGCAATGATAGGGGGTACGCTACACTCTGCGAACTTACGAAAGTAGGGCCTCGCCAAAAGATGCAGTTTAAGACAAGGTAACTATATAGGAGTTTATGCGCGACATTTTCTAGGACAGGTGCTGGGTTGTGCATAAACCATTTGTTAGTATAGTCGAATTTAAGTTTCTTTCACATTTCCCAATGAATCACTTTGCCGACCCAGTCGTGTCTCGCCTTATATTCCCTCTGTGCTAATTTGCTGCATTTGCTTATTATATGAGTGATGGTTTTATCTCTGTCACCACATAGCCTGCATTTGCTATTTTGTTGAGTCTTATCTATTCTCGCTTTGATATGATTGGTTCTTATGGCATTGTCTTGTGCTGCTATTACGAGAGATTCTGTTTCTCTCTTAAAGTTTCTTTTTCTTAGCCAGGTCCAAGTTTTGACGTTGTTTATTAGTCACTTAAAGCGCCCATAAAATAGTTTTCCTTCCCATTTTTGTTTCCTAGTTATTGTCATTGTGTTGTTCACCGTGTTCTCAGTTTCGTTTCTGGTGGCTGCAATGAGTCCTCCTTCGTGTTTTTGTATACAGTCTTTGAGTCGTTGTATGGATGCGTCAATGCTGTCTTCAATACTGGCAAGTCCTCTTCCTCCCTCTTTTCTTGAAACATATAGTCTGTCAACGTCGTCTCTGGGATGTAAAGCCTTATGCATTGTCATTAGTTTTCTTGTTCTTTGGTCCATTTGTTTAAGTTCGTCTGTGGTCCATTTGAGAAAGGGTCCGGAATATCTAACGAGAGGTACAGCCCAGGTATTTTTTTCCTTTGATAAGATTTCTGCAATTGAGTTTTGTCTGAGATATTCTTTCTGAATTTTTCTTTTCATTTCTGCTTGTTTGATGGTGTCAGCCTCCAAGATGCCCAAGTATTTGTAGATTTCGTTTTCTGTGAGCGTTTTTATCTTATCCTTGTTTGGTAGTTCCATTCCGTCAGTCATATGTCGTTTGCCACTTTTCATTACAAGCATTGCACACTTTTCTATGCCAAATTCCATTCCTATGTCCCGACTGTATATTCTAATTGTGTGTATTAGGGTTTCCAGTTCTTTTTCATTTTTTGCAAAAAGTTTGATGTCGTCCATGTACATTAAATGATTAACTTTTTCCTGTGCTCTACCAAGAGCACCAATTACATTTGTTATAATTACCACTTACATGTTCCACAGTTTTTCAAATTCCCTAGCAAGGTCGAGGTACTTATCCCTCTTTTTATTTTCTTTCAATTTAATTCTGTTGTCAGCCGGGACAGCAAAGTCCATAATTTTGTAAGTTCTCTTTTTTTTTGTTGATTATGATAAGGTCTGGTCGTCTGGCTGAGATTAGGCAATACGTTGTATGCCATAATCCCATAGGAGTTTATGTCTCATTCTCCAGGACAGATTTTGGGTTATGCATATACCATTTGTTCGTATGGTCAAATTTAAATTTATTGCACAATTCCCAGTGGATTACCTTGCCCACCCAATTGTGTCTAGTTTTATAGTCCTTCGGTGCTAATTTGCTGAATTCGCTTATTATGTGATTGATCGTTTCGTCTCTATTACCCCATAACCAACATTTACTATTTTTTATGTCTTATCTATTCTTGCTTTGATATTGATTGGTTCTTATTGCGTTGTTTTTTTGTTGCTATTAGGTGAGATTCTGTTTCTTTCTTAAGGTTTCCTTTTCTTAGCTACGTCCAGGTTTTCCCGTGTGAGATGTTGCTTATTAGCCATTTAAAACGTCCACATAGTTGTTTTTCTTCCCATTTTTGTTTTCTAGTTATTTTCTTTCTATTGGTCTTCGTGTTGTCAGCATTGTTTCTGGTGGATGTAATCAGTCCTACTTTGCACTTTTCTATGTAGTTTTTGGGTTATTGTATCGATGCATCAACGCTGTCTTCAGCGCTATTAATTCCTTTTCCTCCTTCTTTTCTTGATACATATAGTTTGTCAGCGTCATCTCTGAGATGTAATGCCTTATGCATGGTGATTAGTTTTCTTTTTCTTTGGTCCATTTGCTTAAGTTCTTCTCTGGTAAACTTCAAGAATAGTTCCGAATATCTTACGAGGTGGACAGCCCAGGTATTTATTCCTTTGATAAGATTTCTGCAACATAGTTTTGTCTCGGGTAGCTTTCTAGTTCTCTTGAGATATTCTTTCTTAATTTTTTCTTTCATCTCCACTTGTTTGATAGTGTCAGCCTCAAAGATGCCCAAGTATTTGTAGGTTTCCTTTTCTCCGAGCATCTAAATCTTGTCTTGAATTGGTGGTTCCATTCCATCAATCAGATGTCGTTTGCTGGTTTTCATTACTAGCATGGTACATTTTTCTATGCCAAATTACATCACTCTGTCCTGAATGTGCATTCTAACTGCATGTATTAGAGTTTCCAGTTCTTTTTCATTCTTTGCAAGCAGTTTAATATCGCCTATATACATGAGGTGATTGATCTTTTCCTGCGATCTACTAAGTTTGTATCTGGCTGTGTATTTTCTGAGTGTGTGTTTAAGTGGCATCATCACAATTAAAAATAGTAATTGGTAATAGTGCATCTCCTTGAAATATACCTCGTTGGATCTTCGATTCAACTGAGCTTTATCCTCTTGCTGTCAATTCCACTTTCCAGGTTTTCAGGGTTTTCTCGACAAAGTTTATGAGTTCATTTGATATTTTGTACATTTTGAGACAGTCTATAATCCAGCTTTGTGGAACCATATGCCTTTTTTTAGTCAATCCAGGCCATAGCTAGATTTTGCCGTCTGGTCTTGCTCTCGTGTAGGATGTGCTGATCTATGTAAAGTAGCTCTCCTGTCTCTGGATTATTTGTGTCATCCTTTCTGTTTCTCAGGGAATAATCCAAGGCTTGTTAGCGAGTAGTAAATCTCTTCCTTTATTAGTGCTGTTAAAATTTTCCACATCGTAGGTAGACAGGTTATGGGCCTGTAGTTATTTGGCGCAGTTTGTTTGAGCGAGTCTTTCTGGATCAATGTGGCCTTTCCTCTGGTTATCCATTGGGTATGTGTAGGCATGTAGGCATCTGTTCATATCGAGTGCTGGTCTGTCATGAATGGAGGTGAATTTCTTGAACCAGAATCCATGTATTCCATCATGTCCTGTCGTTTTCCAATTTGATATTTTTTATTGTTATTCTGAGTAAATCGATGTGTATTTCCACTTTTGGACCTTTTTCGAGTCCTTCCAATTCTTTTGTCATGTCGCTAATCCGTTCAGTTTTTTTTTTTTTTGTTATGTTCTCTTGATTGCCATGTTTTACTCTAAAATTGTTCGGTTTGTCTTGCATCCGGTTGTCGGTATGATTTCGTGCCATCTCCCCCAACTTGTTGGTAAAATTTCCTTTTGTTGTTTTGGAATTTCCCATTTTGTCTGTATTTTTCTACCCTTTCTCGATATCTTTTTAATCTTCCTTCATCCGTTTGTTCTTTCTGGTTTATTTCTTTAAGTTGTATTGTTATTTTTTCTCGTGCTGCTTTGATCTTTTTGTCCCTACATGTTCCAGCATTTTTCCTTTGTTTTATCATTTTAGCCTGTTTTCGTGGATTTTTTCTGCGTTTCCAATCGAATTTCCTATCCGGGTTTTGATTTTTTTCTTCTTGCTTTTTAAGGGGACACCGATTTTCTCACGAACTAATTTCACTCCTGCATGGATTAGTTCATTTAATTCGGTTATATTATTTGTTGATATACATGTTATTACTTGATTTGGGTTTTTTTCTATTTCCGTCTTGACTTTTCTACATTCTATGATTTTTAGTGATGATAAAGTGTGTATTCCATTCATAATCCTCTTTAAATTTTTAAAAATTTATTCTTTATTTTTGTGTTAGTGTTCGCTCTATGTTGTTCGGTTGCGTGTTGCGTGTTGTTTGGTTGTGCGGTGTTTCTATTTTCTGAAGTTGCCGGTTCATTTCGGTTAGACTGTTCTTGTTTGTTAATACTTGGTGTGTCTGATATTGTATTACTATCTTGTTCATTATTTGTTTTCTGGTGTATTTCAAGGCCAGAAAACCAATCTTTCTTTATTATTGTCCTAACTTGGTCAGCGAGTCTTTGGCTTGTTGTCAGAAAACTTTCGCATTCTTGCCAAATCTCTATCATTCTTTTTCTATATCCTCTGTGTGTAGGGTTACTCCGAAAATAGCAGTGCAGTACAAGTTGGTTGTCTTCCCGAGTCTATGTTTTGCGTCTCTGATTTGTGTGGTTCCTTAGATCGACATTCGTGTACAACTAAATTATCGCCCAAATGTTGGTATTAATAAGCATGTTTTCTGTCATTGTTTTTAATATTACAACTATTATTATTTGTCGGTCTAAGATTAACCAGATAGAAATAATCCTTACAGGGCTTTGTCTTGCAATAACTGGTTTCAACTAGACGGCTGCCTTAAATAGCGTAAGTACACATGATGACCCAGAAATACTAGTCAATTGCTCGGGACCTACAATACCTCTGTATTTCAAAAGTAGCATAAATAAAACATGAGGAAAGTACGGGTGGGAAGGACAAGAATTAAAAGGGAAAAAAGAAAGCAGAAAGAAAAAAAAATATCTTCCTTGTGTGTGTGTGTGTGTGTGTGTGTGTGTGTGAGTGTCCCATCTTAGAAGCGATGGGAAGCAACATGGTGGATGTGAAAGAAGTTAGTTTAATTCAGCGATAGATCAACGGCACGCTTCGTCAGATGATGGGTGGACGAACCCACAAGTCAACGGCCAGGATCAAACAGTTCAGTCATAAAACTACTGCTACTCATCAACAAGTTTGGCAACTATTGATGAGGTTAACTAGGCCATTTTTGTGTAACTCGCTGAAGAGTTTTCTAATTTAAGAAAACCATGTCACACCTATGTCTGGCGCGCAGATTTTAAACAACCCCTGGGTCTGGTGTAGCCACAATATACCACATAGGATAAAAATGCTGAATCAAAATATAACACAACATTGGATCCAGGTAACAGGCTTGTGCATATTTATCTCTAATATCTCTGTTGTCGAGTAGGGCCCAGTCATAATGCTTGGTTGTCGCTTTACGTGTGGCGTTTTTTCGTAGGCTTAGTCGTACTTTGGCCGTAACTATTCGATGATCGGAGGACACACCCTCGAAAGAGGAGTATGCCTCGCAATTCATCGCACTGTTTTTCCATTTCCCGTTTATAAGGACGTAGTCTATCTGTGCTTTACTCTTATTCGCGTATGTGTAGGTCCATAATTTCCCCTCCCTTTTTTGAAAGTTTGTATTGAGGCATGTTAATCTATTTTCTATCATGAAATCTATTAGATGCTGTCCATTCCTGTTTGACGCGTAGTGTAGGCTGTATTTGTTGTGTCTGTTTTTCCCGATTTGTGCATTCATATCTCCGCCAATGACTAGCAGGTTGTGTTTCGGAATGCTACGTACTAGGGAGGATAGATCTTCGTAGAAGGTGACTATTTCGTTTTCTTCGCTAACATTGGTAGGGCTGTAGCAGGAGATAATTGTTGCTTTGGGGTTGCCATTAAACGTTGCGGCCATCATCCTAGGTTGTATTCTCTCAATGCTGTTCAGTGTTTTTAACGCTCTTGGTCCAAGAAGTATTCCCACCCCTCCTACCGATGCGTTGACAGAGTTTTTCCATGCCGATAGTCACCAGCATCCATCCATTACCAGTTTCGTGATACTTGATATCTTCGGTGTGCGTGTATCGGTGCTCTTGTATGCAAATTATGTCTATCTTATGTTCTACGGCTGATGCAGTTAGCTCTGATAGTTGACCTATTCTATTTAGGGTTCTCACGTTAAATGTCGCTATCTGTATTGTTTGTTTGCATTTTAGTAGTTTTTGTTTGAGTTTGAGCTCTGTAGCTGATTTTTCGAACACTGAGGCCAGGGCTCCAACCTCAGCAGGACGCGCCCCTTTTTTACCCGCGCGAAGAGCGATGCGGTTTATGGATCTGGTTTGAGTACGAGTCATGGTTATCTTTCGATGGCTGTTTTTGTTCTCATCTATAGAAGCCACTCTTATAGATGAGCAGCAGTAGTTCCCCGATCGAGCTGACAATCCTGAGCGTTAAGCCGCAAGACTCACACGTACATCATGCTGCTTCCCATGTGTACGCGGTAGTAAAAAAAAAAAAAAAAAAAAAAAAGGATAAAGAAAAGAAAAATAAATAAATAAATAAAAATGGCTTCCGGAGAAATAGATCCACAACCTCACAAATACTGACCATCCGTAGAATCCTGGAAGGCGTTCGGGCAAAAAACTTACAGGCGACATTACTATTTGTCGACTTTACCAAGGCCTTCGATTCCATACACAAAGGGAAGATGGAGCAAATCCTACTAGCATACGGCCTACCAAAAGAAACCGTAGCAGCGATAATGATTCTCTACAGAAACACCAAAGTGAAAGTACGTTCACCAGATGGAGACACGGAATACTTCGACATTGTTGCAGGAGTACTACAAGGAGACACGCTAGCCCCATACCTCTTTATCATCTGTCTAGACTATGTGCTTAGGACTTCGATCGACAAAATCAGAGAAAATGGCTTCGAGCTGACCAAGAGAAGAAGCAAAAGGTAACCTGCAAAAACAATCACGGACGCCGACTACGCTGATGACTTGGCGATACTAGCGAATACGCCTAATCAAGCAGAGACACTACTGCATAGTCTGGAACGAGCCGCAGCTGGCATTGGCCTCCATGTCAATGCAAACAAAACTGAATATATGTGTTACAACCAAACGGGCAACATTGCCACACTAGACGGAGCCTCTCTGAAACTAGTCGACAAATTCACCTACCTAGGAAGTAGCGTCTCATCAACCGAAAAAGACATCGACACACGACTGACGAAGGCATGGACAGCTATCGATAGGCTCTCGATCATATGGAAGTCGGACCTAACTGATAAAATCAAACGCAGTTTCTTCCAGGCAGCGGTTGTGTCGATACTGCTATATGGATGCACCACATGGACGCTTACGAAGCGGCTGGAGAGAAGGCTGGACGGAAATTACACAAGAATGTTGAGAGCAGTATTAAACAAGTCCTGGCGACAACACCCCACGAGACTCCAACTATACGGACACTTGCCCCCCATCACGAAAACTATACAACTTCGACGAACCAGACACGCAGGACACTGCTGGAGAAGCGAGGACGAGCTCATAAGCGATGTACTCCTGTGGACCCCCACATATGGATGTGCAAGAGTGGGACGACCAGCACGAACCTACATATAGCAACTATGTGAGGACACAGGATGTAACCCTGAAGACCTGCCGGAGGCGATGAATGATAGGGAGAAATGGCGAGAGAGGGTCAGGGATATCCGCGCTGGCGGCGCGACATGATGATGATGATGAACAGGCTTGTGTGTCATGCCAACATGGGAGATCCGATGTCATTTTGCGATTGTTAGCTGTTCTTTTTTCAGGCTTTTTATTTATTTATTTATTAATTATTATTATTATTATTATTATTATTATTATTATTTTCGAAAGTAAAAAGTTAAGGAAAAATAAAATAGAGAATAAGAAGAGAAAAGACGGATGGTAAAAGCAACCCCCACGCTAAAAAAAAAAAGAAAAACAAAAAGCAACAAGAAAACAACAACTTATTACTTACCTCATTTTACCGTTTCAAATGGATTAATGGTCTCCTGGCTGGAATTTTACGTGAAATAACTTGTAAAGGATGTTTCAGAAAAAATTATGTTGTTTCATTTTAAAATGACCGCCATCTTATACTGGATTGCAAGCGGTTCTCATATTGAAAACTTGTCAAATCGTTCTTAAAATCCACATACCTTGAAATTTCTCATTCGAATTTTAATGAATAAATCTTATCTTGCTCAACAGTATGTCTCTTTAGTTTAATTTGCATAGACTTTGTAGTTACTGAGATATTTAAATATCAATCGATAGTGGCCGTTTCAAAATTAAATGATATATCTTTTTCTGAAGTACTTGTATTTCGAGTGGAAAAACTTTTGCATTCAACTGAATATTAATTAGACAAATAATGTCATAAAAAATTAACAAAAACGGCAATCTTATTTCAGTCTCTGTCGCCGTTAATAATCTTTTAGGAAAGAATAAGGTTTAATGTATTTTCTATGAGTTTGAGAAGAATCAGTAAAATTACAAATATTGTTCAGAAAATGAAAGCCTTTCTTTGTTTATCTAATAATGCTGACATAAGATATCTGCTTATTCATTCTTCATCCCTTGTCAGTAAAAAAAAAAATTAACTTTTTCAAGGGAAACTTTTCAGATGACTATAGAAAAAATGTCACTAATGTTACATATTGACTTTTGATTGGCAAGTGTAAGTTCGTAGATTTTAAAAATAGGATTCGGCTGTGTCTTAAGTTAAACAAAAGATAGCGAAAATGCCATGTGAATTGCATGAGTGGGACGCATAGGCGTCCGAAAAATATATAACGATGCAAGTTTTCAGCCCCAAAGCACAGAGAAGAGAGAAGAGCAGAGGAGACACTAGACGTCAAGCGCCCTGGGCGTTGACCTGGGACAACCAGACGGCCCCGGGTTGAAAAGAAGAGAAAAGTCTAAATATACCAACGGGTATAAACACAGAACGAATAAGAAACGAAGTTTATTAGATATTTTCAGTTGACCCTGTGCCAGCTTCGTGGAGGCAGAGCAAAGGAGTAAGGCTCTCTGGATATATTATATTTCAACCTGGTGTAAATCTTAGCGGTTCCGTCTCTGCCCCCCACGCCAACCATTTCGTACCCTTCGTAATAAAAAGAGAGATGAATATTTCTATATAAAATGTTATTGTCTTTCATTTTGCCAGTATATAACACGAATTTATCGACCGATTCTATCTCTTTAAGGAATGTTTGATATCCCGCTACCCAAGGACACGGTCATTTCCTAACTATTCAGAATACATTGAATTTTGACAAGGGTTGAAGGATAGATCAGTCAAAACGATGAGATAACAACATCAAAAATACGAAGAAAGAATTAACTCGTCAGATTAGTATTCACTTAAATTTTTCTTTTTAGATCGTTTCGTGTTTTGAATCATTTGATTCACTTGATATATTTTGTCTAATTATTGAGTGGTATTCAATAATTAGACTGTTGGGTATCACCCACCTTTTCGGCATAATGAGCCAGTCCCATCTGCTATATATAGCAGTAGCTTATAATACCAGTAAGTCCAGTAGTGTCTGGTAAAGTCTTGAAGCCAATACTATTGTGAATTGTATTCTTATTCTATCCACTAATCCTATGTTCTTGTTTACTAACAGTCTCTCTCTTGTAAATACTTGATCCTGTAAATATAACTTTTTTTTCCTCGCATCTCGTCGTTTGTCTTATTATTACTACCACCCGCGTTCATTAACCAGAACGCAACATAGACGAACATAATGAAAAATGTTCAGTGAATGAGAACAAATTAAATTCTATACACAGATACATCTTACATGATTTTCATCCTTGTCAGTGCACTCAATCCTGTAATGAATATTAATAACATAGACTGAAAATTATACAGGAAGTTTCAAAATCTTTGATAACATTTGAGATGTACAGGGTATTTTTGAAAAATATGTCATTTCGTAATCTAATAAATTGACTAATTCTCGTTCAAATGATTTCACATCTTAATATTCAATATTTAATGTTTAAACGCCTTTCCTTTTCCAGTGAATAAAATATCTATACTTAAAAAGAAGCAGTAAACATAATTTCCAATTGTTTCTACATGTGCTGTTAAAATTTCAGTCTGTTTGAACAAGAATTGGTCAAGTTATTAGTTTTCGAAATGACATCATTTTTTCTAAAACACCTGATATAATGACATTTTTGCATTAAAATTCGGTTAATAATTCAAGATTTCTTGACCCAGTCAGTGCATGTATGTATGTATGTATGATTTTCCATAGTTTTAATTGTAGAATCTACATGATATATCGTATTTCATTGGTTGACAATTTTGTTTATCTAGGAAGAATAATCAACTTGTTTTGTTTTGTTGATTATGAAATATCACAGAGAATTAAGAAATACTCGATCAATACCTTAATAAACTGTGTGTGCCAAATATTAAGAAAAATGTGTTATGCTCTGTGTGATAACGTCTTTGCTTAATGTGTACAAAACAAGGGTTACTTATTGCCATCAAATAAAAGATCTGGAGCGCTTTCGCTTAAAACGCCTACGAAGAATTATACGGATGATCAAGGAAAAGCATACAAAAGACAATGAAGCGCTACAAAGATGTCAGTGAAAAAGTAGCGTGTTCCCATTCCGAAAACATAGGCTAAGTTGTTGTGGAATTTTGTTAGAATAGAAGAATTGACATTTTTCATGAAGAAAGAGTAAAGGGAAAGTCACTTCCCCATCAACAAAAAAGGTACAAGAACTGTTTAAAAGTTTTACTTAAACCAGCAAATATTTCAGCTGAGACTGAATTTGAAGAAATCATGAGTGGTCAGTTGAGGAAGCTGCTTTATTGGAGAAAAATTGTTTTTGAACAATTTCGAATTTGAAATTGAAAAACTTAAAAGAAATGCTTCAGAAGACCTCAAATTGGAGCTTTCTTCTCTGAAAGACAATCATCAGGAAATTACAGGAAATGTTTTTAGAAAGATCTGTATAAACAGAGCAGGAAGGAAAAACATTTACGTAGATAAATTTCAAACAATTGCGACATCTATGGAAAACAATCAAAGTCAGCAGAATGGCTTAAGATACATATTTAAAAAAATATAGATATATTGTATAAAAGCTGTTTCCCGCTAAAACTAAATTTCGGCACACTCTGCCGATCTCCAAACCTGGCGCTTCATCACCTGATGCATTTAGGGGTAATACCTAGGACACCTTTTTTTTTAGTGGTCGGAAGATTTACCTCTATGCAAGGGATACAGTCAGCACAATTTAAGATCCGCTGTCAGGGATAGATAGATAGATAGATAGATAGATAGATATGTGATGCATTCAATGTTTTCAGACATTTTTGTACAGGCATTTAGAATTGTCGTAGACTCTTGAACATTCACTATGTTATTGCTATACATCTTATGAGATGACAGACCAATTTTTATGATTTCAGGTTTAAATGAACAGCTACAGCAGCAATTGGAATACACCCTACTAAAGCCTGATTGTCATAGCTGGTGAATTTCAAAAATGCAATCTGGACGTGAGGACACTTTAGAAGAACGATATTCAATAAAATTCTGTTTTAAACTTGGAAAAATGCCACATAAACGTATAGAATGCTTCAGACTGCTTTTGGAGCATCTTGCATAAATCGAGCATCAGTTTTTGAGTGGCATAAGACATTCAAGGAAGGCGGGGAGTCTGTGAGGTATGATAACAGGTGTGGGAGGAGTAAGGAAGTCAATACACCAGAGTTGATTGGCCAAAGGGTTAGGGTTAGAGTTAGGGTTATTATGTTGAAGTTTCAAGGGAGTTCAGGAAGAGATTCCTAGGAAAGAGGCGAGCACTCTTCAAATCGGGTCAGTGGCATTTCCACCATGACAATGCACCAGTCCACAACTCTATCCTTGTCATAGA
The DNA here is from genome assembly GCA_963585895.1 of Sepioteuthis lessoniana. NCBI lineage: Eukaryota > Metazoa > Mollusca > Cephalopoda > Myopsida > Loliginidae > Sepioteuthis > Sepioteuthis lessoniana. Next base: position 95,892,011 of record OY757921.1, read on the forward strand.
CTATTTGACCAAGATAGGCATCAAAACAGTTCCTCAGCCTCCCTATAGTCCAGACCTTGCTCCCTGTAACTTTTGCTTATTCCCTAAGCCCAGATGTTGTCGTTATGAGACAATTGAGGAGACGAAAGAGGCTGTAACGAAGGTCATTGACACGCTCACACAAGAGGACTTCCATGGGGCCTTCTAGGAGTTGTTGGAACGGTACAACAAGAGCATTGCGGCCGGAGGATATGACTTCGAAGGAGACTAGAGTTTCATATGTGTACTATCAATTAAAGTGCCCATACGGAAAAAAAAAGTCTGGAAACTTATTTAATGATCCTCGTAGATATGAACTTTTTAATGCTTTTGTTCAATGCGAAAGAAACTATCAAAGAGAAAAAAGAAGTGAACAGAGATTTAGCCGTAAATGAAATCTAGTCTAGTCACGTCTGCGAACGAAGAAATCATTTTGGATATAAAATATTTTTATTAAATTTCTATGAAATTCTTTCGGTCTCTTATGAGAAAATTAAAAAACACAATCTTTTATTTATATTGATATTTATTAAGCTTCGATTTGGAGGTGAGATTTTATTATCTTCATCATTGTGGAGGACTTTCTCTGCTTTGAAAAGTTACCTTGTGTCACATCCTGCTCCTCACAGAGAAGTTGGGAGAATACTCATGTATTACATATAGAGTTTAAGGGTTTGAATTATTTACCCAATATTTATGGTTCCCATGATACTCTCTATGATATCATAAGCTTATTTATGCTTAAAACTTCCTCATAGTGTACTGAAAGAATATTGGACGATAAGTTAACCTTCAGCAACTGAACAGCATTTTATAACTAATTTTATACGCCTCCATCATTAAGTGATAGTGAAATATCGGAAACTAAAAAAGTAATGCTCATCTTTCACAATAGGCATAAGCCAGCGCGACGAAAATATAACCTGTGTAAAAGTCGAGCTCGAATATTTAGAGGCCCGGAAATTTTATCTTCAAAAACTGACTTCTTCAAAAGTATATATCGTATCTTCTTAAATGGATGAAAAATCGCAAGTGGTTTTGCAAAAAATGTCTGCAAGGAATTATACAGTGAAAATTGCCTTTGAACAATTACAAATTTAAATTGAAAAATAAAAGAAATGACATTTTAGATTATCTATTTAAACTTAACCTTATCGTATTAAGTACAATTGATAGTAATCTACGGCGTCACGTTAAACCTACTGGATATTTCAACGTCGCATATAAAACCCGGGAGATATTTTCGATATTTTTGGTGTCCAGGGTTTGACACTAGACTGCACTTTATTCTCATTTCTATTGATATTTTTTGAGCAATCTGATATAACAGATTGGTTGTAGATTTTAGAAGTATTATGATTTATAGAACGACAAAATGAATTAGTGTATGAGGATCATTAAATAAGTTTCCAGACTTTTTTCGTACGGGCACTTTCATTGATAGTACACACATGAAACTCTAGTCCCCTTCGAAGTAATCTCCTCCGGCTGCAATGCTCTTGTTGTACCCTTCCAACAACTCCTGGAAGGTCCCAAGGAAGTCCTCTTGTGTGAGCGTGGCAATGACCTTCGTCATTGCCTCTTTCATCTATCTCCTCAATTGTCTCATAATGACAGCATCTGAGCTTAGGGAATAAGCAAAAGTTACAGGGAGCAAGGTCTTTATTTTAAGTTATCAATTACTGCTACACTTAATTCACGAATCTTAACAATCTCTATTGAAAATATTTTCACTTTGACTTATATTATCTTTGTTACTAGAAAAGATTTTATAGTTTCTCTTTTTCAGTAAACTTTTTACTCATTTTGAAAAAAAAATTATAAATTTGTAAATCGGATTTTTATTCAATCATTTTTTCCTTTATCCTTTTATATATATATATATATATATATATATATATATATATATATATATATATATATATATATATATATATATATAAGGGTAGGCTAAAATATTTATTGGTTAAAAATTTCATATGATGAATATCTGTAGTTGAAGTCTTTTTTACTAATTGAATCCAAAGACTGCAACTGGAAGAAGAGTGTGAACAGCAAGAAAGACTATGTGGAAAAATTGTTGTGGCGAAATCACCTACTAATGGACTAAACTAGTCTCCATAGTACCAGAAGACGCAGCAATACGAAGTCAGTCTAGATCCAGAAGCTAACCTCGCCCCTGCGCGGTTATGCGAACTAGCTTACCGACCTATGTTCTTGTAACCATCCTTTGTTTTAGTAAATATATAGCTATACTATAACTGTGCTGTTCTGTTCTCTTTGTGACCCCTTCCAGGGCCATAACAAAAATAAACCTCATTTGGTAACATTTCATGAAAGTATATTAATCAACTTATGAATCTTTCAGCCGACCCTCATATATATATATATATATATATATAATGTTAAATAATTCTTAGTAATTTGTACAAAAGAGGGAGAAAGAACACACACACACATACACACACACACACACACACACACACACACACACACATATATATATATATATATATATATATACTGATGGATATATCTATTGAAATACATACCAAAATACTTTTATTTATTAAATAATGCCCAAAAAATAGTCAACGAATTCTTAAGAAGAAAAGTTGTATGCTTATCTATAATTTAAAAAAAACATAATTGAAATTGGAAATCTTCATTTTTTACTCGTTCATAAACAAGAGAATTCAAATGGCCATCTGTATTTGTGTTCAAATCTTATCCATTACTTTTTTAAAAAATTGAATTCTAAACAATCAATGCAGCCCCAACGCCAATTGTTAGTGGGATCGATATCCATTAGCAAAGGTGAATGCTGCAAATTATTCTGCATACATTTTTACGGGGTATTCCTTCATCTTCTTTTTTATTTATTTAAAAAAAACTTTTGAGAAGAAAAGGAGATTTCGTTTCACTTCAGTTCCAATAATGGACGCCAGTGCAATCATTCTGACGTTGGGAAAAGCAGAAAAATGGAAGTAGAAAATCTGGACGGAAATTTTCGCCACCGTATTTCTTATCAACCTCATCCCATTTTCTATCTTCTCCGCTGAATATTGCAGATTTTACAAATGTCTTGTGGCTTAGTTCAAGGGAAACTGACAAGTGATTGTTCCAGAAGGCAAACGTTGAAGCGACTTAATTTAGCAGAGGAACGCGTGAGGGAGATAATTATGTTACACAATTGAGGTCGGCTGTTTGCCCGGAAAATCAGCACTCGATTAAGCTTTTAATGAAGAAAATACGTTAACCACTTTTGGTTTGGATGGAAATCTGCAATTAACGATGTTATCAAATCCAATTCTGGCCCTAGCAATCCCCTGACCGATACTCGTTCTGCATATATGAAGACTAACTTGTAAAAATAATAAAGTTGACTTCCTTCAAAAGTATCTTCTTCATCCTGTCACTGAGGCTTAAAATATGCTGACTGCATCCCTTAAAAAGGGGTAAGAACCATCCTAAAAAGGGATATCTTAGAAATGACATTAAAACTGCATTTTATGGTGAAGCTCCAGTCTGGAAATCTTTGGAGTGTAGAGTACTCTTTCAGAGTCAATATTCCTTTGTCTACTCTGACCCTTGATGGTTATACCTATTAGGGTTTCATTTGTGGGTTAAATAGATCTGTTTGATAATAATACTTAACATCATACTACTGTGTGGAAAAAACTCTATAGAAATTATAATCCAAAATACGTATGTACAATGAAACCAATTACTAATTCTCTATTGATAAAAGATGATTGACATGCAGTTAAAATCAATCAATCAATCAAAAGTATTTTCAAGCAATTCCTCATAACCCATTTTATTAAGATACCTGACTAACCTTGAAAGAAAGTTTTGGAAAATATCCCTCTGTTCGTGTGGGATTCAAATTTGACCGAATCGACAAACTGACATGAATCATATCATCCACTTTTTCTATTACAAAAACTTTTAATAAATCAATTTTTTTACTTGTTTGCTTAAAGTATTTTTGTTCATAACCAAGACAATTTTGAGATGAATAGAATTTTTCCTTTATATACACCTTGTACTACTAAAATTTGATGAACTTTGGCTCTGAATCATTTACGTGTCACAAACTTTGAAAGGCGTATTAACTCAAAAAAGCAAGTTACAAATGTTTGTATCCTCTCTCTCTCTCTCTCTCTCTCTTTCTCTCTCTCAGTATATATATATATATATATATATATATATATATAAATGCGGAAAAATCATTAAGCCACGTTGAAAAATTTTTTTGAGAATAAATAATACTTTTTATTGTTTTATATATTTTAGAAAAAATAGCTTATATATACCGGGTGTGTCAAAAAACTTGATATATTGATATTGTGATGTACTTGTTGTATCAGGAAAATTAATATCGTGTCATAATCTTATAACTTAACCAATTCTCGTTCAAATGTTCTCAACTTTTAACAATACGTTTAAAAAAAATAAAAATTCCACATTTAATGTTCAAACGGCTTTTCTTTTCCAATGAATGAGATTTCTTCACCTGATAAGAAAATATTTAAAAAATTAAACATAAAATTGTAAGTTGTTTCTATATATGCTGTTTTAAATTTCAGATCACTTGAACGGGAATTAACTAAGTCATTTGATTACAAAACGATATCACTTTTTCTGAAACACCCTTTATATATATATTTATGTTGCTGGCTAGCGAACGCATCGGAGCCTAATCTCTATCTATATGCAAAAATATGTGTGTAATTTTCCGAGACTCCAGCGTCCTTCATCGGCATAAACTATAAACTATAAGATATTCAGATTTGAATTTTTAAACGTGCAGAAGTGGAATAATTATAAGGAACGCTAAACTCGTACAGAACGTAGACATTTAGATACATGCTTTTAAAAAGATTAAATCCGCTCTAAACCTAACTGACTAAATCTTGAAGAAAACTCTCTATTATATTTGGTATTTTTACAAAAAGTATATTCATTAAAAATACTTTAATCTTTATTTAAGGCAGAATTTTGTGTCTTTAGTTTAAAAATAGATTTTCCTTCAAATTTTCGACGACTATATTGTGAACCAATTGAAGAAGCTTGAAGAATGTATTTTTTATCATACAACGTGTGAAAGCATGTGTGATACCTTGCCCACATCAGCCACCAGCCAGAAGTGATAACACAGTTTCGGTAGCTCAAGGCGGTACTGCCACTCCTGGCACTACCAAGTAGCTTTTGCCACCGGACAGGGTATTTATATATATATAGATATATAGATACATATATATATAGATAGATATAGATATCAGATCAACTAAAAGGAGAAATTACATTGTACGTTTATTTTCATCTTTAGTGCAGTTTGTGATTTTTAAAACGTTTGATTTTGGCTGTTGATGTCATTATGCGCTTGCAGTAACCGTTTCTTGATGTTATGTAACCACAAGGGAATGATGATTCCGTGTGCATTTCATTCATGCTGAAAACTTTTCGCTCTCGACCAAATCCAACTTGATGCATATTGCACCGTGGTCTGAAGACGATATGAGGCAACTTTCAAACTGCGGCCAGTCATTCCTATTTTTGAAAGAAACAAAATGACTAAGTGTCATAGAAAACCATGACAACCAGCCTCACTTGGAATCACATGGCATATCCAGTGTCTCGTATCGGTTTTTCTTCCGCACGTCAGTCTTCGCCTGATTTTCTTCCCAGGGGACAGTCAATTCTATAAGGAGGACACAGTTCTTTCAATCGGACCACGCTATAATGTCTGGTCGCTTTTCTGTTTGAATAATGTAAACTGGAAATTGTAGAGATGTCTTGAGATCCGCAAAAACTTTCCAGACACTAACTCCATTTAGTAGCTTTATATTGGAACTTTTTGTTTCTTCACAGGGCATTCAACTTCCTTATGAAACTAAATTATGGGTTCTTTGACTGTAACAGGTTACTTGTTTGCTGTCTTACATTGTACTCTTAACAACTCTATGACCACATCCAACACCTTGTTATGTTGCCATGTGTACATCTGAAGCGATTGTGGACATGCATATAGCAAATGGTGCAAGGCACCCCGATCGCTTTTTACACAAAAAGCACAGATCAGAATCGGTATATCGCCATAAGTTTAGGTTGGTCGCATTTGGTAAGATATGATTGTTGAGTGAAGAAGGAATGATATTACCAGTGGTTCCTTCGCAATTAAGGATTTCCACAATAATTTAATTGGTTCGATATCATTCCATTTTGTCCAAGTACATTATTTAGCCTGAGTATGATTATCCACACTATAATTTCGTAGATTAAAATGTTGAGACATACTGAGATTATTGAGATTATTGAATTATCCCAAATCTGTAACCTTATCATATTTAGGGCAAAAAAATCTACATTTGAACTGCTGCGACATATATATATATATATATATATATATGTGTGTGTGTGTGTGTGCGTGTGTGTTGCGGAATTATATTATACAGGGTGGAACGATAAAATTGTCGCCCTAGAAAAGAAGACGTGATTCCATTTCTGTTTAATGAAAACCGGTTTTCTTTTTTTGTTGCAGACCATCTACTAGTTGGCCAGTTGTGTACAAATCCCAAGAGCGATAGGAGCCTTCTATCATGTCTGAAAGTGACACAATGTTCAACGAGCGAGATCGGAGATGTGCCGCTGTACAACGCATGCTCTCTACCGATCCAAGTTATGACAGGCAAAACCATCGCTGGATTGCCACGAATAACAAAAACGTGCCCAGGGTGATGAAAACAAGATTTCCGGCTACGGTTATGGTCTTTGGTGTGGTTTCAAGTGAAGGCCACATCATGCCACCTCACATCTTCGAAGTCGGCTTGAAAGTCAACACCAAAGTGTACTTGGATGTGCTGAAGAGTGTGGTGATCCCCTGGTGCAATCAGGTGGCCGGTGGCTGACCCTGTGTGTGGCAGCAGGACTCGGCGCCGGCCCACAAGTCCAAAGAGACCCAGGCTTGGCTTCAGAAGGAGTGCTACGACTTTGTACCCTTCTCTCACTGTTGCCACTCCCCCCCCGACCTGAACCCGCTGGACTACTTCGTTTGGTCATACGTCGAGATCATCACCAACATGACCTCCCACAACACCAAAGCCAACCTGATCGCCGCCATCCGCCGAGTATTCGCCGAGCTCCCGCCGGCACTTGTGGAAAAGGCATGCTCCCATTCCGGATCCGTATCGAGGCGGTGATTGAGGCTGAAGGCGGCTACATTGAATAGAAGTCAGCTCTACTACATAATCAAGTTACCTGAATTGATTTTTTCAATAAAAGTTTTAAAATAAAGCTGTAGTGTTGTTTTCTTTAGGACGACAATTTTAGCGTTCCACCCTCATTAGGTGCCCAATTCATGCGGCCTTGTGCTACATCTAAGCAAAAAGCTTAGTAAATTACCACCCTATATATATATATATATATGTAGAGAGAGAGAGAGAGAGAGAGAGAGAGAGAGAAAGAAAGAGAAAGAGAAAGAGGAGAGAATTTATGCATATATACTAAAGTATTGCAATCTGTTCATGACTATTTACATGTTAAATTGATGTTCAGTCTGCATTATATATCTTTATTATTGTTTTCATATCAATCAATCTGTCTTATTTCATTATCTATCTTTTCCAATCGATTCATATCTACCCATGTATGTATATATCTATTTAGCAATCTTAGTTCATTAAGCATATGCGCGCACACGCCCGTGTGTGTGTGTGTGTGTGTGTGTGAAAAAGAGAAAAATTGTTGCGAAACGTTAATCTTTGGACAAAATTCTTTTTTGGTAGAAAATTAAATGTGCTAAAAATCTATTTTATTTGTTTTAATTTTCATCGCATTTCACTTGTTCTCCAAATGGTAAACTTTGCTAAAATGGTGACAAGAAATTTTGGTTTATCTGAAACTTTCACAGCTTCAAATTTGCTTTTGTTTTCTTTCATGTGTTAAGCGAGAAATTTTCCTCGAAATTTGCAATAGTCAAAACTGATTGTGTGCATAAAAGTTTCCTATTCCTTAAGAAAGAACAACTAAAAGAGAACACTAAGTACAGGTGATGAAATAAAGTGATAGAACTAAAATTGAAAACAGACTGGTTAGAAAATCAGTTATAGCATCGGACCAAAATACGTTGAGTCTGAAAGAAAGGAGTTCGCAGAAAAGAAACACTCAAGACTCGAATGTTAAGGAAGAAAATGGTAGTCGCTTTTATTCATGGGGACTACACAAGGCTGTAGTTAAGAAAGTTTGTTCGATAGCGTTCTTCCTCCCTCCTCTTCTTGGCGATGACGGCGGCGTCGTTATAGTTGGCTTGTTTATACTTTCATATCAGTCGAATTGCTGACAGGCTGGGTATGGCATGGGTCGGGGTGTCATGGACCTCTGTTGAACCTGTTTAGAAACCTGCCTCGAACTGACAAAATCTCGCTTCTTGGTTTCCTTATATAGCAATTTGATGGATCAATTCCAAGGTTCGATGATCACCAGTGAAAACAACAGTGCAGCACGTGAAAGTTCCCGGGTGATTATATTAAAATCCCGCTTGAACTCTACCGGTCACTCTGCCCACACGAGCGAGGCACGTGACATTTTTGATCGTCAGACCTTTGTACCCAATGGCTGATGACAGCTGATGTGCTCGCATGTCCTTCAACCTTGAGACCGCCACAACTCAAAGACAGCGCCCGTCTGTAATATTACTCAGTGAGCATCAGCTATAGTGCAATGTTAAGCAAATTAGTTTTGAAAACCATTCACATATTCAATTCTTACTGGCGACACTTTTGCCAGATTAGACAAAGATTATTTATTTACAAACAAGATTTCTATCAAGATTGAGACTTATGCATCAAAACTTTTATTCACAGTAAGGATTCCCTACAGATGTAACAAACCCATGATACGGATATGTGAAATAGACATAATGTTCATCAAACGTTCATAGGAATCCGAAAACACAAAATTGGTTCAGGTACGAAACTTTTATTCATCTTTTTGAGTTTAAAGGTTATCCGACATGAGGAGAGAGAGACACAATCTTTCTATGCTGACTGCTTTTACATCGTCAGCTCTCAACCCAACCAACACGCGGCGTCCGTAGCGCACAAAGTCGTTTGGCCTCGCCCAGGTCTGAATCTCAACTCTCTCGTTCGGAGGCAGGAACTCAACTCTCTCGTTCGGCTGCCAAAACTCAACTCAGTGCTTTTTCTCAAATCCCCCAAATCCTCAGCCCACGCTTCCGGTGCATGACGTCATACACACCCCCTGGTCCTAATTCCTATCTGGGATTTTTATTTTGACATCTCTGAATAACATATCGTCTCCGCACGCGCGTGAACACCTGCGTTAATGTTGCACCTAAACTATCCCATGCGCTAAGCGAAAAGTTCTCATCCTAACTAAACCGAAAGGCAAGATATATAAAACGAGATCCCTCCACAATTATATTACACAGAGACACATAGTAAATTTTGGTGAAAGGGTGGAAATGAAATTTTTATCACTATTTTATCACCATTGAATTAAGTTTATGCTGGTAACATTTCTGCTATGTTTTCTGTCCTGTTACGTTACCATTACTACAATGATTTTCTTCCAAACTTCAGTAATTTTGTGTTCTAGTTATGACTTCAATCCTGAATATCAGGAGAATTTGAAGTACCTCTTCATTGCCATTATTTTCGGGTTCATTTTCTTCAGGGGTAGGAGTACCTAATAGGGTTCCATCTATGGGCCAATTAGATTATTCGTATTCGATAGAAAGAACCGTGTACAAAAAATTCTCTTAAGAAACAATTATATTAAGAATGTAAATTGTGTCATATCCTACCCGAGTGGAGGGGTCGGTAAATATGTATAAAGAATGTAAATATAAACGTACAATGAAAGTGATTTCCTAAGTTCTATGCAAAGATTACCATAGACGTGTTGACATGCCGGTAAAATCAATCAACTAATCAATCAATCAATCAATCAGTTATTTTTTTACAAGAAAGCATTTATAATTAAACACAGAATCTTGCAATTATTACAAAATGTTTTAGGAAATTTCGTCGTTTAATCTATACGTTTTGCATTGACAATCAAATGCAAAGCAATTCTGAAAGGATTACGAATTAATATTTGAACTAAATTTTGTTTTGGTTTCCTGTTCATGTAAATTATTTTTATTTCCTATGCTTGGTTCATATATAATCTTGTATGTTTGTTTGTTTGGTTGGTTGGTTGGTTGGTTTTTATGGCATATCAACCTTTGAAGGTTATTTAATGCCAAATCCATTTTTATAAAAATAAAAAGTTATATTTCAAACAATTCAGTACATGGTTTAATTGTCAAAAAATTCTGTTTCAAGCTATTCAGTTCAGTTTGGTTTCTTTGTTTAATGGCATATCAACCTTTGTAGGTTATTTAATGCCGAAGCCATCCTTCTTGAAGGACAGTAGTGGTACTATTTAACCCATAGCTGGGAGGATAAGGGGTTCATACCTTGCCCAAGGGTATTTGTCCGATTCCGCAGTCCATCGCTTTAACCATGACACCACGAGGACACCCCCCGCTAATCAGTTAAGTCAAACAGTTCTATTTCAAACAATATAGTATAGTATAAGTATAATTTTCCTTTACACTCAGTTAAATGTCAAAAGAGTTTTATTTCGAACCGTTCAGTTTAGCGTTGTAGTGTTTCAAGGACAAAACAGTTCTATTTCAAACAACTCCGTTCATCACAAGTACGTAGTTCACACATTAAAACAGTTCTATTTCAAGCAATTAAGATTAGCATAAGTACGTAATTTAATTCTATTTGATCCATAGATAGGGCCCTATCAGATGCTACCACTCCAGGCCAGAGTGGACCTGGGAGCAATGAAGGAGTGCTCCGCATTACCTAAAGCTCCAGCATCACTGGAACCTCACCATCAGATTATTTAGTGACAAATCCAGAATAATTGTTGGTGAGGGTTTTACCTCTCTGTAGAGGTGCAGTAGGTGTATTCTACAGCCCCAGCCCACTGGGCAATATTATCTTGTAGCTACACCCACATACCGAAGAGGGTTACGCATTAGCAATTAACGCTTTTGATCGATATTTAAATCCAATTAAAATTCAGTATTTCCTGAGCCATTTTTCAGAGTAGTTAATTCCCTCTTCCACTTAACTAATTGGTACAACTTATCAGTTGTGTAATCAGCTTTGCACCTAAATAAGCTAAAATGAATGTTTACCCTTTCCATGTTATTTTCGAAGTTCTGAGATTAAATATCTCCTTTCTTCCGATTCTTCTCTTCACCTTTGCTTCTTAAAAAGAAAAAAAAAGAGAGTTGAAGAAGAAATTCTTCCCATCTCATGTATTACCACATTGAAGACAACTGAACTCGACCGAAAAAGAGAAAATAATCCATATATATATTTCTTAACCCCTTCCTCACGGACAGGATGTCACACAAGGTCAATTTTTAAGCGAAGTTGAATAGGCTTGAATTCAGAGTTTTCCTTCTCTTAGACTGGTTGCCTTACCAAGTGTTAAGAGCCTAATCTGTTCAACTATTTACCTATAGCTAGAGGGAGAATAGTAAAGTAAAGTTGGCGACCTTACTTGAGGGTGACCAGAAGGCTCCTTTTTCAATAGCTACTACACCAAGGGCGCTACTCCATTATTCCACTTTATCCTTGATCCTTACCTTATAATGCTGAATGTATCAAGTACCATTTTTTGAGTCTTCGGCATGAATTGACCTCGGATTGAATTGAATGCTATGTGAAATGCACTCGACCTCGTGCAGGATTTGAACTCGGGTCGCTGTGTCCATTACCCATGACGATAACCATTACACCAGAGGCACCTCCAACTATACATTATCCATTTAAGGTAATAGAAAACACAACAATTTAAAATAAGTCTTATGTAGAATAAGGAAACTTTTTTTTTTTAATCTGTGCCATTGTTTTTTGGTTTTTTTTCCAACAAACAAATCTGGTGTATTTATTTTTAATCTTACTCGGAAGTGTTCACAAACATTCAAGGTCTGTCGGCAATATACCTTAACAGTATCCCCTAAAGAGGGTTTTGATCCCCTTAAAAAAAGAGATGTTCTGAGTACGATATTAAACTGCATCTAATGGTGAGGCTCCACTTCAGGAGATTCAGGAAGTATGTTGTACCTTCTCATAGTCCAGGTCAACTCTGATCCGGAGTGGTAGTACTTGTTTCCTTCTCCTAGACCGGTTGCCATACAAACGTTCTGAGTACGATATTAAACTGCATCTAATGGTGAGGCTCTACTTCAGGAGATTCAGGAAGTATGTTGTACCTTCTCATAGTCCAGGTCAACTCTGATCCGGAGTGGTAGTACTTGTTTCCTTCTCCTAGACCGGTTGCCATACAAACGTTAAGGAACTCAGTCTGCCCGACTAAGTCCACCAATCCTCGTTGTATATGAATTTATAAATAAAGAGAACTCAATAATATAATATAATATAATATAATATAATATCTGTATTTACCAAACCCTCTTCACAAGCAGGATGTGACAGAAAGTCAATTTTCGAGCGAAGTTTAATTAGTTGGAATTTAGAATTTTCTTTCTCCTAGACCGGTTGCCTCACCAAAATTTAAAAAAAAACACCCTAATCTACCCTAATTTTTACCCGCAGTTGAAGGGAGAATAATTGGATCCATACTTTTTCACCAGGTGTTAGCAAAATATGAAATGCAAACAGCGCCGTCAAGGTTTTGAACTCAGCGTATCCTGCCTATTTCCGATGAAAATAACCTTAATGGTATGAGCGCCTCCATCGAACAAAAACGTACATATATTAGCGTACAATAAACGAGATCCCCTGATCTTTACGCATAAAATAATCACAAACGGTTGACATGACGTAAAAACCAATCAATCAATCAATCTATCAGATTTTCAAAGACAGTACAAGAAAACAATACGAATGATAAAAAAGTTTAAGAAAATCTAACAAAAGAAAGATTAATCGATAAACGGTAATATCCACAAGCATATTAAATTTTCATATTCATCACTAATTATTTTTCCTTAATAGATATTGGTTGATAAATATTGCTTGATGAATTAGCTTCGGACTTTATTTCATTTACACACACATACACACACACACACTGCATCCCTTATACAGTGGTAACCTCCCACAAAGTATGCCCTGATATAACACTCTACTAAAAAAAAAAAACCAACAGAAATCTGAATATGAGCACAGGTAAAAAAAATCATACATAATAGTAGTAATTCTAGCTAAAGTAAGAACATTAAGTTTATAATACCCAAAAATTCACTCTCAATTGTCCAGCAGGACACATGGCGTAACGGTTCCCTGAGCTTCTAAGAAGACAATCATCTGAAGGTTGCAGGTTCAATCCTCACTACAGGCAAGTAATATACAGGAGTACTTAACACTTGTACTCGGTTATGGCAAACGGAATCAGAACAGGCGACCCCCGTGGTTTCAATAAAGGACGTAGTTCGAAGTTCCGTGAAGGTTCCCGAGTTCGACAAACACCGGAGGACATATCGGCCGAAACGTTGTGGAAATAAAGATGAAGACAATAGTCCGAAAAACCTTAATGATAAAAATCAACAAGCTTCGTCTCAGAAATTTAGACAACTAACACTACTGCGCCTGGTGGTGAGACTCCAGTTCTTCTTTGTCATTACTTCCAGGTTCACACTGAACCTAAATGGTTGTACATGATAGAGTTCCATGGGTCAAATTGAACAGTATAAAAACTATAATTATTGACATTTATATTTGAAATCATAATACTGTGTGGAAATTGTTTGTCGTAAGAATATTTATTCGAAGCTATAATAATTGACAAATAATTATCATTAGTTACTTGAAACTCTATAATTGAGTTTTTAAAGATATTTTCTTGCTTTTCCTCTTTTTCTATAATAACCCCTTTTTCAAACGAATCCTTTTTTCGTCCATTTTCTTTAACTTTTCTTCTTCCCATTCCTAAAAACTGTTCCATTGACTTCTAAGATCATTCTTTTCACAGCAAATACGATCAGCCATTGGATATTCATCAAGCCAGAAATAACATGATATACTAAAAATGAAATCGCTAGAGTTAGTTCTTCCATTTAGCAACAAGAAACAGAATTTAGTTGAATTAAAATTGAGGAATAAAGGACTGTATATCTTTTTGCTACGTGAATTCCTTTTCCATCTACTGAAAACTGTATATTTCATATCTCTTCTGATAACATTTCTCTGCTGGGCCATCATTTATATTTTTCGATTTCTTCTAAAGAGAAAGGAGACACACTGTCGCACAACTTACGAACAAGACTTTTCAGCGATTCATTCACTGATTTTAACCCTCTTCCAATGTAAAAAAAAAAAAAAAAAAAAAAATCTTACAATTCCTTTTCTGACGGTCATTCATCTCATCTTTTTATATCTGTCAGCTTTTTCTTTCTCTCGTTCCGTCTCAGTGTTGCCATCATCTTCGTTTTTTCTGATAGTCAAGCATCGACTTTTTCTAAGGTAAACCTTGAACCGTCCGACCTGATTGCCTCATCTCCTCGACTTGTTTGCCTGGAGAATGACGCCTTTGCAATTGCTTGCCGATGTTCTGTTCGAAAGGCGACCGTGAAACAACAGCGACACCAAATACAGGCAAAATCGAGGCTGGTAAGGATATTAGTTGCGCATGCGCGAGGCAATTTTTTTCTTCATGGAGTAAGATTAATCAGATCAGGAATCATGGACTTCACTGGAGAGAGAAGTTGCTTAATCAGATTCATCTAATATTGATGTATTCAAATGTGTCTATTTATCTATCTACCTATCAATCTCAACATGTTCACCTCTCTCTCTCTCTCTCTCTCTCTCTCTCTTTCTCTCTCTCTCTCTCTTCAGATATATATATATATATATATATATATATATATATATAAAGGATTCGTTTATATTTTGGTACGTGTCAACTTATAACTCAAAAAGAAATGTCATTGCAGATTAAAATCGCTAATATGTTTATAATGAGGAAAAGTACAAAATTAAGTTTTTGATTTTCACTGATTAAAAGATATAATTCAATAATAAAAATCAATCGATCTGAGGAACTCTTCTCTGTTCTTTATCAGTGAGTACAAAAAGACACACGCTGTTTGAAATTAATGTTTTCTAACATTGTGTGTGTGTGTGTGTGTGTGTGTGTGTGTGTGTGTGTGTGTGTGTGTGTGTGTGTGTGTCTGTGTGTGTGCGTGTGCGTGTGTGTGTGTGTGTAAAAAATTTTTTGCAGAACAAAAATATCTTGAAAATGTTTCAAACCTTTTTAAAATACTATTTTCAATGTAAACCAAAAATCAAAAACAGTTTTTAATGCGAAAAATTTTACAAGTTTAATTCTTATCGTCTTTTTATTATACCTATCTATAATGTTACATTCTTGGGGAGTGAAAAAAAAAATAACAAAAAGTAAACGAAAGCATTTTGTATAGATAACTCAAAAACAGATTTTTAAACGAAGACCTTTCATTTTTATTAGAAAAAAATATATGAATTCTTAATCTTTGTAACTCAAAAACTTAAGAAAAAACTATTGAACTAATTTGAACTAATACGAGAAATTTTCCACCAAAAATAAGGACTCATATTTGATTCTTAATGTTATGTTTTTATTGAGTAAAAAAGAAAATGAACTTAATGAATACATTTTTAGCAAATTAACTCAACAGGACTGAACCGAATTTAAATTTTTATCATAATTTTAGGTTTGTTTAGTTTATTTGGATTAATGGCATATTTTATGGTTATTTAATGTAAATTATATATATATATATATATATATATATATATATATATATATATATATATATATATATCGGAACATGTGTTAAAAAAATAGGAACGAGGTGTAAATTTTGTATTCGTTTTTTTGCATTTACCGTCCAATCGGGGCATTCGCGCTAATTATTAAATTTTGAGGTACATTGTATACGTCAATATTTGACTTATCCTGAAAAATTTGAATGGTCAAAACCCAAAATAATTTTAGAAATCTTTTTTTTTTCATTTAAACATGTTAAAAATGCAATTTCTTTGCCATTTAGATTCATAGATGAATGATAAACCTTTTATATCTAACTTTAAACCTACCTAAATTGTATAAATAAGTGAAGGGATGAATATTCCTTCTGTAAGTATGGAATTGTCTATACTTACTTAACTAACAGTAAATAATGAATTATTACTTTCTCAAATACATTTCAGTTTATTTCTTTTGAGTGAACATCTACATTCTCTTCTTTCAAGAATGCATTTCATTTCAACTCGTTTCGTTTTTCTTGAATTGAACAAGTTTTTATTCAAATTTATATTTGCATTAAAAATATCCATCTGTCCCCTGCTGATATAATATCAGCAGCAGTTCATATACATGTACATTAAGGCATAAATAAATTTCTCTTTGTGACAGTCTAATACAAAAAAAATTCTTACACGCACAAATTATGTTTCTTTATTTTAAGCAAAGAATTACTGCTATACTTCCTTGCACGAATCTTTATTAAATCTATTAAAAAATATCTATGCATGAAATTTACTTACAAGAAAAGATTTTTGTACTTTTGTTTTTCAGCAAAATTTTACTCAATTTATAAGAAAGAAAACTTATATATTTGTAGATTGAATTTTTATTCATTTTTTACACCTTTATCTGCCACACACACATGTACACACAAATATATATATATATATATATATATATATATATATATATACAAATTTCATACAAAATATAATACATATGTTGGTTTAACCTCAATTACCCTATCGAGGAGACTTATAATGCACCTTTCTGATACAAGTTCCGTAGCACAGCGTTTAAAAAACATTCATGCCCAACAACAGAATTACGAAAAATTCTCACCGAATACACAATATTAGAACATCAAAACAACAAAAAAAAACCTACAGATTCTCGAAGGACTACATATTAGGATTATTCAACCCAAACTAAACAGAATTAATTTTCAAACCAGTGTTAATGTACTTAAATGTCTTTAGCTACTGACACTATTTATAGAATAATTTTAAAAGTAAACGCTACACACTGTAACAGCCGAGACGCTCTTCTTCTTACAAAGCAGTAATGTACATAGAAAAGTTACATCACTTTTTAATAGATCCTCCCCTGATGATGGCCCAAAGTCGGACAGAAAGTACTTGGGGAATAAACAATTATAGAAAATACATCAATCAATTCCCGCCGAATATTTTAAAATCAATACGGCAATATGAAAGGATCAACAAGAAAATATATAGAGAGAAAATGTCAATTATATTCAACGAAATTTGTTTTAATGCAGAAATGCTGACAAAATGCACAGACACACACTGACACACACACACACACATACGTGGGGCATTCAATAGGTTTCCAGACTTTTTTGTACAAGCATTTAAAATTGTCGTAGACTCTTGAAAATTTACTATGCTATTGCTATACATCTTATGAGATAACTGACCAATTCTTATGATTTTAGGTTCAAATCAACAGCTACAGCAGCAATTGGAATACACCCTACTAAAGCCCGATTGTCACAGCTGGTGAATTTCAAAAATGCAATCTGTACGTGAGGACGCTTTAGAAGAACGATATGCAATAAAATTGTGTTTTAAACTTGGAAAAAATGCCACAGAAACGTATAGAATGCTTCAGACTGCTTTTCGACCATCTTGCATGAATCGAGCATCAGTTTTTGAGTGGCATAAGAGATTCAAGGAAGGCAGGGAGTCTGTGAGGAATGATGAGAGGTGTGAGAAGAGTAAGGAAGTCAGAACACCAGAGTTGATTGGCCAAAAAGTTAGGGTTATGGTTAGGGTTACTATGTTGAGGTTTTAATGAAGTTCAGGAAGTGATTCCTAGAGAAGAGGCCAGCACTCTTCAAGTTGGGTCAGTGACATTTCCACTAGGACAATGCACCAATCCACAACTCTATCCTTGTCACAGACTATTTGCCCAAGATGGGCATCAAGACAGTTCCTCACCGTCCCTATAGTCCAGACCTTGCTCCATGTGACTTTTGGTTATTCCATAAGCTCAGAGGCTGTCGTTATGAGACAATTGAGGAGATGAAAGAGGCTGTGACGAAGGTCATTGACACGCTCACACAAGAAGAATTCCATGGGGCCTTCCAGAAGTTGTTGCAACGGTACAACAAGTGCATTGCAACCGGAGGAGATTACCTCGAAGGTGACTTGAGTTTCATGTGTGTACTATCAATAAAAGTGCCCATGCAAAAAAGTCTGGAAATTTATTTAATGATCCTCGTATATATATGTATATATATTATTTGTAAGTGAATAGTTTTTAGGTTACTTTTTCAAACGCGTTAGACCTCATTTGTTTGCACCTAGTATTTGACTCTCAGCCACCGCCTTCTAGGACCTTTGGATAGAATCAGGTTGGGTACTTGTTTGCCACAAGAGCATTAAATTTGAAGAAGAAGGTCGAGACAATCGTATTATGGTTTGTCATTACCAGCTGATTTGATCAGCTGGTAATGTCTAGCTCAAAAAGGACCAAAGCGGAGTGATGCAGATTGCTTGACTTCTTTAAGTGCTTCTCAGTCCGCAGGATCCAGTCTTCAAGCATTACAGGCCGCCACCCACGGCCAACAGGTAACGCCGTTGTTACTGTTGGCGTGGGGGGGCATACTGCAGTGGTGCAGTCGGCAAATTCTCCAGTCCCAGCCGACAGGGTGGACATATCTAAAAGAAAAGTAAAATTATGATAAAATTTCAAACCATTTTCAAATTTATGGGTACATTTGTAATATAATGGCCGAGGGATTTCGGTTCATGCCTTTGGGTTTACTTAGGCTGAGAACCTTTCGGCTCAGCACATGGGTTAGTTAGGTGCAAACTTGAGCACAGGCGTTGACGCGGGCGCGGGGAGGATGTGTCGTTCACAGATGTCAAAATAAAAATCCCAGAGAGAAAATTTGACCAGGAGATGTGAATGACGTCATGCACCGGAAGCGCGCGCGGAGGATTTTGGGGATTTGGAAAAAATGAGTTAGTTGAGAACTAGACACCGAACGGGAAGGGTCGACTTTCGCTTGCACGCCGAAGCCAGGCTAGTGGCCTTGTGGCGAGTACCGCACGAGATGAGGGACAGATGGAAAAGTCATCATAGAAAGAGTGTGCATTTCTCTTCCTAATGTCGAAACCTTTAACTCAAAAGGTTATAAAAGGTTTCGTACCTGAACTAAGAATCGTTAAGTGGTTTTCGTTTTTCGGGATTCCTATGTTCTATGTATATATGTTATGAACATTCTATGTACGTTTCACATATCCGTATATGACTATGTTACACATTTTCAAAAAATCATATTTTAAATGAAACCAAAAACCATTCTAGAATAAAAGAATATTGTAATAAGCGAATTTTTAGATTCTTTTATCGTTAAATCTTTTGAGGGAAAATAAAGATTTGAATTTATCTCATGCTGCTTTTTCAAAAATTATTAAACCGTTGTTATCTAACTTAGTACTAATAGTAAAAAGTATAAATTTATTGAAGACAAAAGAAATAAGGAAAAAAATCTAATTATTACTATAGGGTTACATATTTTTATATATTATTTTAAATGTAAAATAAAACAGAATAAAAGAAGATAACAATTCATAAAATACTTTTTTATCAAAATTAATAGGCAAAATCTTTTAATTCCAATTAAAGGCTCATTTTTAATTATTACCTCTTCCACCTTTCTGTCTCACCCACTGCTATTCCTTAAATCCTTTTCGACTGGTCATGGACCGAGTACTTTAGCTAGTATATATATATGACATTGGATAAACATATCAAAAGCCTGAGACGTAGTTATTACCTAAATTTTAATCTGAACATTTTACTAAATATTTGATACAAAGATCTGTACGGTGGTGCATTAGCAAGGAAGGAGATCATGTTCAGAAATAAATATCTTATGTGAAATCATTCTTCAACTTAAAATTGTGGATTTATTAATGTATTGCTGTCTATTCTTTGAGGATTTTCTTTTTAGTTGAGTTTTCCAATTTCATTTATTTTTTCCTAATTTGTATACATGATAACGAAAAATAGTTATCTTTTTTCTTTGGGATTATATACATTAAAAATATATCAGCCGAAACAATATCAAATATTCCAAGAGTGTGCATGTATATATATATATATATAGAGAGAGAGAGAGATAACAAGTCTTCGAAGTGTTACATAGCCAGATAGAAGGATGTGAAAAAATAGACAGAGGGAATCTAAAAACACGAAACTCACGAAATTGGTTCAGGTACGAAACTTTTTATTACCTTTTTGAGTTAAAGGTAATTCGGCATGAGGAGAGGGAGAGACACAATCTTTCTATGCTGACAGCTTTTACATCTTCAGCTTCCAACCCAACCAACGCACAGCACCCGTAGCGCACAAGGTCGTCTGGAACTCAACTAACTGCTTTTTCTCAAATCTCAGCCCACGCTTCCGGTGCGTGACGTCACCCAAATACCCTGGACACAATTCCTATCTGGGATTTTTATTTTGACATCTCTGAATGACACATCCTCTCCGCGCACGCGTGAACACCTGCGTTAATGTTGCACCTAAATAACCCATTCGCTAAGCGAAAGTTTTTCCGCCTAAGTAAACCGAAAGGCAAGATATATAAAACGAAATCCCTCGGCAATTATATTATAGAAGGGTTATTCAATAAGTAAAATGAATTTTCGTCAGGAATAGGCAGTAGGAAACATCGTTTGCGGTTGCAGCTCTTTCAAGAAAATCAGTGATGATTGGTTTATAGACTGTCTTTTTGACGGAAGTTCGTAATGTCAAAGCTTTGTGTTACTTATTCAAAATATATTTTGACTAAAACACACTTCTTCAGACACATCACATTCTTCTGTACATTTCATAGATTTGTACTAGAACTCCCTGTTTGATTCACTGGCATTTTGAATTGCTTCAATAGAAAATATTTTGCGAGATTCAAATAATTTTTGTTTGAAACCAGTTTTTTCTAGAAAAACAAACGATGCAGAATTTACGTATTTGGAAAAAAAATCCCACCTACCGATAAAACGTATTTCACTTTAACAAAAAGAATTCACATGATCTATTAAATTACCCACGTACTTACCAACACACACACACACACACACACACATATATATATATATATATATATATATATATATATATATATATATATATATGGGAATGAATCCCCCTGGCGTAGTTGCTAAAGTGTTCCAGTCGCACTATGACATCCATTTTCAGACTAATAATCTAAGGAAAGGTATGAACACCCATATCACCCGAGCTAAATGCTAATTATTACCACTACTGATCTTTTTTAAATAACCCACGAAAATTAATATGCCATTAAATAAAGAAACTAACCAATATATATATAAATATATATAACATGATAATGTCTGTGACCCTGGGTTTTATGCCATTCTGACCGACGAATGCAAAATGCATGAAACCCAGGGTCACAGACATTATCCTGTTTTGTTTTATATATATACTCACCACGTGAGTTAGTAAGAACCATAAACCTCTTATATATATATATATATATATATATATATAAGTACACCTACGAACACAGACATCTATCAGATCTTTATGAATGAATCCACTCGGGATATCCATAAAAACAATTATTTCAAAATTTAACCTGATATTGAGAAATATTAGAATCTTTAAATTTAGTTACAATAGCTTGCAAGCTAGTTTGATTTTTCGATCGCCTTGTCCCATATTTTAAGCAAATCATCAGCCCCCATGAGTATTTTATGTATTTTTCAAAAATTATTTATTTGCATAATTTTTATGTTAATTTTCATACACCTTCTAAAATAATTTGCAATATTTATTATAGATTGACAGTTAACTTGATCGCAGGTGTTAATATACTGTCTTTCTCTGTTTTGTGTGTGTGATGTAACCGCCTCGCCTGCCGCCTGTGCATCGGCTCATTGTGCATCGCGCATACTTTGAGCATACTGACCTACTTTGTTGCACTGTTTTGTTCTGCTGTGCCGCGATGTGCAGACCCCACACTGTTGTACTCTATAGATGAATACTACAGTGCACGAACCAAAGAGATGGCTGACTTACAAAGACAAAGAAAAACAAAAGATAAAGTCAGGGATGATGCGGGAGGGTCATTTCGGGAATTTCTTTAGCTCTGTACTCCCTGGCGTGTGGCGCGAACTCTAACCTACCACTTTGCTATGTCTAGAACCACTGACTCTCCCTTTAGAGTCTAACTCTGGTCTCTGGTCACTACCAACTCACATCTTATCCTGTGCTGATCTCTTCTGTCGTCACGTGATACGGGTCTTTATCACGCTTCCCTTGCTCTGGGCTGATCTGTCCTATCCTCAAAATCCGACATGTAAATCTGGAGCTCACAATCCCCGCTCAATTCCAAACATGGACCACCTAAATCTTCGTTGTACTGGTCTGTGCCAAAAGTTGGGTCTAACAACGAAGTTAAGAATGAATCTCCGTTATCCTGAACTTTTTACTAGCATTACCAAACATACACATCTTGATCCTATATGGACATATATATATACCTACACCTCCCCACATGTCTATCGTGATATATATATATATATATATATATATAGTCGACCTGTAACCACACATATATATACCCACATACATCTAACTCTATGTTGTAATACACGAAAAGTCCATAGTATCATATCTGTTAAACTGTTATTACGGCTTATTCTAAAGAAAAGAAGACGTTTTTCTCTTCAGATGTCCTCTTTCCAACCATTTCTATGTGATTTCATGAGAAGATTCCTTGCTTTTGTTTGTTGAAAATAGCAGAGATTATCATTTCACTTTTAGTGATTTTTTCTATGCAGTTCTAACTGGGGTCTGAGTTATAGTAATCCTTCTGAGGAAAGTATTCTAATTGATGTTAACAGGAGTGTGGTTTGAATGATTTAGATTCTTCTGATCTCCAGTTTCCCAGGCTCTTTTCCAGGCTTTTGATTGGCACCAATGATAATTAGTAGTCCCCGTCACCTTTATTATTTCATCTATGTTTTGCATTAGCTTGGACAACACTGTCGTGTTTTCTTATGGAATAATGTTTTTAAACATAATTTTCATCTTTTATATGAATTTATGTCTATATTCAAATTTTGCTTTCACAAAAATGAATATCGTTTCATGACAATCAAAAAGGAAGACAAAATCACGGAATGCAACAACCTATTAGGGTCCTATTTATGGGTCGAATAGATCTGTTAAAAGAATTATTAGTATTCTATAGAACTGTGTTTAAAAACCTTTAAGAAACAACTGCACATGTGTAAAAATATGAACGGACAGTGGATGTGATTTCCTAACCTCTAGGCATAAAATTATCCGAATTGAGTTTATATGCCATTAAAATCAATCAATTAATACGGCGCTCTCATTCATATGGAAGTCATTAGATTTCTATTTAAATTGTTTTAAGATGACTTTTCTATTATTCTTTCTTTGACTAACCT
The DNA here is from genome assembly GCA_963585895.1 of Sepioteuthis lessoniana. Classification (NCBI taxonomy): domain Eukaryota; kingdom Metazoa; phylum Mollusca; class Cephalopoda; order Myopsida; family Loliginidae; genus Sepioteuthis; species Sepioteuthis lessoniana. The sequence continues at coordinate 95,915,581 of OY757921.1, forward strand.
AGGAAATGTTGAATGAATGGCTGAAAAACTTGTGATTACATTATATTTGCTAATGATAGCCAAATTGTCAAAACTCTATTCCATAAAAGATTCATTCCACTTATTAAAGAAGAACCCTCAATTCATATCCGAAATTGTTGTTTATCAGAAATTTCCGATTGACATAATTCCTTTTAAGATTTTTTTGTTTCATAATTTTTTCTCTTTATAAAAATAAGTTGAATATTTTGTATTAATTTTCTTTGAGTTTGGTTTCTTTGTTTAATGGCATCTCAAACTTTTAGGTTTTATTTAATGCCAAAGCCATCTTTATGGAAGAACCGTATTGGTAAAATTCAGCACCTAGCTTGCAGTTGATAAGGGATTTCATAACTTTCCCAAGGGTCTTAATCCAAAGGTGAACATTGTAGCACATCTGGAGTTCGAACTCACTTCCTACGATGTTCAGCACAATTGCCACTATGCCACGGGCACTTGTCCTCTATTAATGGTCAGAATATTTATTTCTCGAGGTTGAGGATTTTATAACCTTGCTTTCTATGTAGGTTGGAAGCTACATCTGGTTACGAATGATTGGTCAAGCCCATTTTTAGAATTAGTCAAAGATCAGTAATAATGATAAATATCTGATTCAAGTAATTATAATTATATATCTATAATTTGTTTTGAATGAAGAAAATTCTTCGATTGGTCTGACTTTACTTTATGACTATCGACACCAGATGAATAAATGAGAAAAGTTCTTAGTGACTGTGAATTAGATAATTTTGAGGAGTGCTGGAGCCGATGCCCATCCCAACAGTGCTGATTGCTAACACACTGTTAAGATGATCTACAAACCCCGTTTCCTACAACATATATACATTCCCTAATCTACTCGGACCCGAAATGTAAGAACCTATTAGGATCCTATTTATGGGCCGAATAGATCTGTTAAAAGAATTATTTGTATTCTATAGAACTTTGTACAAAAACCCTTAAGAAACAAATACACTTTAGTAAAAACATGAACGAACAGTGGATGCGATTTCCTAACCAGTTGGCAAAAAATTAACCGAATGGCATTAAAATCAATCAATTAATCATACCACACATATATAATTTGCACTACTGAGAGTTAATCAAAAAATTGTTGTCATCTAAATTTTCATTCAACCATAATGAAATCTTCAATTTCTTTAATTTTTTTAACTCTCGGAAATTTAAATGAGAAAAAAGATTAGTGGAAAATTGTAAAGCGTCTTCAGAAATATATTTTCAATCAGAAATAGACAGAAAAATTTTCTAATAAAGTGAATAAATTGTTTTCAAAAAATGTTTTATTCGTAAGATTACGCTGGCTGAATCAGTAAACAAGGATGAATTGATTAGATTGCACAAGTATTAGTTGAGGTTAGGTAATTTGCTTTAATGGCATTTCAACCCTTCACGGTTATTTAATGCCATTCTTGTTTATACATTTATTGTTTATGATTTTTTAAGTGAATAGTTTATAGTTTACTTTTTTTCTAAAACGAGTTGGAGCTTATTTGCTTGCACACAGTTAAATGGTTTCAAGCATTGCATTAACCTAAAAATTGTATTTTTCTTCAATCGCTAAAAAAGAAAAAAACAATTATATATTCCTGTTTCAATTTTGATTTCTTTTAGGGACGAACTCATAAGAGATGTACTCTTATGGACCCCCACACATGGCCGTGCAAAAGCAGGACGACCAGCACGAACATACATTCAGCAGCTATGTGAGGATACGGGATGCTGTCCTGAAGACCTACCTAGGGCGATGAACAATAGGGAGGAGAGGCGAGAGAGGGTCAGGGATATCCGTGCTACCAGCGCGATATGATGATGATGATAACTCTTCTAGATTGAGATTTGCAATTATGTTGTCAGTTTCAATATCCAATACTTTCTTTTAGGGATTTGGTTGATTTCTGGACATTGCATTGTTAGTTAATTCTTCCAGGTCATTTTATTTTTGATGCTGAGGGGTTGCTCTTAAGTTTGGTTGATGGTAATTTGTTTGTTTGATTGGTTAGTTTTTATGGTATATCAACTTTTGCAGGTTTAATAACAAATCCTATATATAAACATATATCTAATATATATGATTAGTTACGTTAGGTTATCTGGTTTAATGGCATATCAATTCTTGATGGTTATTTAGTGCCAAATTTTGTTTATATATGGTTTTTAGTGGATGGTTTATCAGTAGCTTTTTAAAATGAGTTTGCACACAGTTAAATGGTTTCTGCTACTAAATACAGTATATACTTCTAGATTGAGATTTGCAATTATGTTGCCAGTTTCAATATCCAATACTTTCTACACTATAAAATCTGTTTAGGGATTTTGTTGATCTCTGGACATTTCATTATTTATTCATTCTTTTAGGTGATTTTATTCTTGATGTAGATGGGTCTCTATCAAGTTTGGTTGAGTATAGTTTGAATGCCCTTTCTAGTCTTTCATTGTTCACTTTGATGTTGATAAGGGTTTTTCTAGACTGATTAATGAAAAGATTTGGTTTTTGTTTGATTCCGAATTTTGGGAGACGAGTTTTTTTTTTGCCTGTCTTTGCCTACTTTTGATAGAAAGAGTGGAGATTAACGTGAATTTTGTTTTGTAGGAAATTTTATATTATTTGGAGGAATGGTTTGTGTTTAAGCAAAAGATTTTCTGTAAGTTTTCTCTTTAATTATTTCATTGGATTTTTCTTTGTTTGTTGTAAGTTCTTTTGGCTAAGTTTGTGCTCCTGTTATATAGATTTGGGCCGAATGTTGGTTTTTCACCTGCAACTGAAACTTTAACCAGTCATATGGTTCCTAGTGGATTAGTTTCTCGACGAGAACTTCGTAATTGTCTGGATGATTGTTTTTCTGGTTAGTTTCACTCTTCGTTCTATAGAGGCATAACTGATCTCTCACACGTAGGACTTTACAGTTCTTCTAACTTCAAAAAGTTATATTTCGTTTCTATTCTATTTCCAATATTTTTCTCTCTCTCATTTTTGTATGCCGCAAGATTTTAAGAAAACGGGGTCATTTTCTTGACATTTTGGACATTTAGTTTCGTTCGGACAATCTAATTCCTTGAGCTTTTCGTCTTTTTGGCTACATCTTCCATTTATCGGACATCCTCTGCAATCTTCAGTGTGGTGACCATATTTTTTTTACATTTAAAGGGCGCGAGGATGTATTGTTTCACCTTCTCAAAGCATTTACTTTTTTGAGTATGTAGCGTTTGTTGAAAATTAGGATGTCTTTTTTGTCGGTATGACTTGCATAATTACAACTCCCTGCTTCTAACGAAACCCTTCGAGGTATTAAGTCTCTCGTGCGGGTAACCTTTGCAGTTTGTGTAGTGGAACATATTCATTTTCATATTTTCAGCGAGTTTCTGATTTTCCACCACTTGGAGCAAATTTCTCTTTCTTGTCTTTTTTGACAATCCTCGAGATTGTTCCGCATGAAACAACTTTTTCTATTAAGAATGTGGCTCTGCAGGTCTTTTCAAGCACAATAAATCTTGGGAACTCTACAGTCTTATTCCCTGAGTCAGATTGAGATTTCATTTCTTTTTCAAAGAAGCCATTAATCAGATCAGGTCTATCCGACCGCACATCTAGCCGAGGAAGGTCCAACGTAGTGTGTTGCAAATAACTTGACCCCTCGGTTATCGAGTTAGGGACTCCTCAACCACCACGACCCTAAAGCATTAGGAGTCAGCACTCACGGAAAATAGGTAGCCTCGTTGTGAGGGAGGGATCTTAGCCCTTTGCTAAGATGCCGTCGGCGTATTCAACAGCTCCAGCCGATAAGGCGTAATTATTAGTTGAAATCTGATTCGGAATTTTCAAAAATATATATACTTTTGACCCAATACAATTAACATTCTCCACTGAAATACGTGCATTGTCTAAAAAGGAATTGAAAAATAAATACTTTCTGTGCAAAATCAATTATTTTTTCATTTTATATACTGATATTAATTATATAGTTTGCTAAATTTATAAAAAAAAATGAGTGCTCAATATCGGTGGTAGAGTATATGTAGACGACGCTTTATGACAGTCAGTTTCTCGCTATGATCCAATAATCACAAAAGCGAGAAACTGTCTCCAAATGCTGTTGACTCTGTGTCTACTCTATCCAAACTTATATACATGAGTGTGTGTGTGTGTGTGTGTGTGTGTGTGTTTGATTCGTGTACTGCTTTTACCCAACAGTTCATCAATAAAAACTAATTAAGTTTAAAAAGTTATTTATTTTTTTAGAGTTTGTCAAGTAAACTCACTCGAATTTTTATAGTCGTGAAAATATTTATTGACAGTTGAAGGCAAATTAGCAAATGTAACCTTCTTTGGGATTCGATCTCTTCATTAAGACACCCTTGTCACCTGATTACGTTCTCTTGTTCCCACTGACCAACTTCAAACACACTCAAGTAAATGGCCAATTTATATTCCCGGCCGATAAACTTTTAACCCTCATCTTATATAGATCGCTTACAAAACTTTTTTTTTGTTAGTAAATCCTTGCAAGGAAATAACTTGATCAAGACTGATTTGATTCCCTTGTTTGGATATTTTTTCTATTTATTTTGGTTTTATCATTTATTAATCCATCTTTAATTTTATTTGCTTATTTTTTTTTTCCTATTTCGTTTTTCTTTTGAATTATTCTTTATTCGATTTTCAATGTTCTTTCCTTCTTTCCTTCTTTTTCATTATTAGTTTGTTGATATTTATTAAGATTCATATGATAAACCGAAAATAAAGTTTAATTAGAGAAAAATATGATGAATATCAATTATAAAAATGATGACGAACTCTCAGTTTTAAAAAATAGCGTTCAAAATCCTGTATTTTACGTGGGGGTTAAATATTGACCCCTCACACCTGTGGTAAATACTTAATCCAAATATGAAATACGCTTAAGCACACTAACTAGAATTTTGTATCAACATCACCCACATGTTCTTTAGTTTTTTAGTGATGTGGACTCAATTAAGGACCACGAAAAGATAACTCGGAACACGGTATAAGTTTAAGGATATTTTGAAGTAGCAAGACACAGAGAAAAGTGATGGCGTAACCTAGGCTTACTTGTCAGTCGAATACCCCGTCTCTATCCAATCTCACGACCGACCGACAAGAGTACTTGGCTCTCAATTAATATAGGATTTGGAAGAGTCCATCAATAGGTAGGTAACGGCTCCATAACATTTGGTAATCTGGAAAAGTTCAAGTATTTGTCTATCTTTTTTTCCTTCTTTCATTTTCCCTCAGTGGTCTATAGGGACACCAAAATTCACGAGATAAGTTTTTTCTTCTAATAAATGAATATTAAGTCTGGTCTACAAGCCGGGATTGGCTGAGTCGTTTGTATCTCAAAATTCCTGAAAATTTTATGGGTCTCCTTTTCAAGGATATGTTCTAGTTTGTGCATATAGCATTTTGTTGTATGATCAAATCTTAATCTCTTGCACAATTCCATGTGGATTACTTTACCCACCCAATCATGTCTTTTGAGCTAGTTTGCTGCATTTGCTTATTATGTGATTAATTATTTTATTTTGGTCACCACATAACCTACACTTGCCCTTCTGTCGCGTGGTATAAATTTTTGCTTTAATAAACTTGGTCCTTGTGGCATTATTTTGTGCTGCCATTCAGTTTCTCTCTTGAGGTTTGCCCTGTCGGCTGAAGCTGTAGAATACACCAACTGCTTCTCTGCGGCGGGGTAAGACCCTCCTCCCACGAGTGTCCTGGTATATGACATTAAACAATCTGATGGTGAGGCTCCAGTGATGCTGGTACATTGGGTAATGCGGAGCACCCCTTCATTGCCATTGCTCCCAGGTACACTTTAGCCCGGAATTGTAGTACCTGATAGGGCCCTATCTATGGGTTAAATAGAACTAAACTCCATACTTATGCTAAACTTAATTGTTAGAAATGGAACTGTTTTTGACAATAAAACTATACTGACGCTAAACTGAATTGTTTATTATAGAACTGTTTTGACATTTAACTGTGAGTAAACAAAATCTATACATATACTAAACGGAATTACCTCTGTTTGATTAACTGAATAGCTTGAAATAGAAATGCTTTTGAAAATTAAATTGTGTACTCATGCTAAACTGAATTGTTTGAAATAGAACTGATTATTTGTATAAAAATGGATTCGGCATTAAATAACCTACAAAGGTTGATATGCCATGTAACCCAACCAACCAACTCTCCTGAGGTCACCCTTTCTAAGCCATGTCCTGGTTATCTCGTGTGCATTATCACCAGTTTGATGCTTGAAGTATCCGTACAGATGTTTTCTTCCCATTTCACTTTCCTAGTTTTGGTTGTTTTTCTGTTTACCTTTATGTTTCTACTATTGTTACTAGCAACAGCAATTAGTTTTTGTTCTTTTAATTGTACTTTTCGAGTCCTTGTATTGCTGCGTCAACGCAATCTTCCTTATTTATATTTACCCGACCCCTCCGCTCGAGCAGGATATGACACAAGTCAATTTTATGCGGAGTTTAACAGGTTTGAATTCAGAGTTTTCCTTCTCCTAGACTAGCTGCCATAGCTGGAGGAAGAATAATTGGATTCATACCTTTCCCAAGGATATTACTGCTATGTGAAATGCAATCAGTCTCGTCCAGGATTTGAACTCGTGTCGCTATGTCCATTTCCGACGATGATAACCATGGGCACCTCCAATCTTCCTTATCATTCCTTGCGAGTTTTTCATACCAGCTGTAAATGATGGTGTCTCACTGGAGTCTGAGTGACAGCAAATCTCCTCAGATCTCGAGGACTCTTCTAAATATTTTAGGTGATCTTAACAATGTTGTGGCCTGATTTGTCTTGATTCTTCCTCTGATTTTCAGGCTTTAGTATTTACCGATATGCAAATATTTGTCGGCACTGACATATCAACTAGAAGGCATATTTTTCTTTTATATTCTTGTAGCATATTTTTCTTTTATGTTTTAAAAAACGATATCTGGTCTATTGCTCTTTATTTTTCTATCAATTTGGATGGCAAAGTCACAGAGAATAGTAGTTTCTTTTGCTTCTTTTATTCGTTCAATCCAATATTCCATAGTATTTACACACTTTTCAATGAATATAATGTTTTATTTTCTTTATATTCTATTTGACCCAGTCGGCTGGGACTGTAGAATATATCGATTGCAGCTCTGCAGCAGGGTAGGACTTCCCAACGAGTGTCCTGGATATGATAATGAACAATCTGATGGTGAGGTTCCCGTAATGCTGGAGCTTTGGGGAATGTGGGGTACCTCTTTATTGCTATGGCTCCCAGGTTCAGTCAGGCCAGAATTACTAGTACCTGATAGGGTCCTATCTATGGGTCAAATAGAACTAAACTGTGTACTTATACTAAGCTGAATTGCTTGAAATATAACTGTTTTGATATTTAAAGTATGAACTTATGCTAAACTGAATTGTTTGAAACAGAACAGTTTATATGTATAAAAATGGTTGATATGCCATAAAATCAAACCAAAATAAACCTTTAGATTCTGTTGATGTAAGGATTGGGCAACTGGACATTAAGCGGTCAATTGATTCAGTTTTTTGTTCACATAATCTGCTTATTGGGTTTGATCCACTTTTTTTAAAAATAAAAATTGATAGTTTCTAGTTGGTAGGGTCTGATCCACTGCTGCTATTATTAACCCCTCTGTCTCCGCCGTCAATGCAGCACTTTTTTGCCATCAGTTAGTCTACTGTATCAATATCAGTATTTCTAATTCTTTGTGAGTATCGTTTATGAAATGTTTTTTGTTCCCAGGTGTTTTTTGAATTCCTTTAAACCTTGTGTTTTTGCTTCTTTCTTCATATTTTTACTGCCTCTGTTGCTTTATTGTTTATGTCTATTTCTTTGAATGTTAGGTCGAATTGATTAGCAAATTTATTGCTTTCTTTACAAATTGATTTTTTCTCTTCTCGTGCATGTTTACAAACAAGAGCATCCAACCTGTTTTAGTGTCTCAGTATTTCTTTAATCCTATAGTGGTTGTTTTGTAGGTCAATTCTTGTTGGATTAATCCTCTTCCACCATTTTCTCTCCTGACATTGAAATGTTCTTTTTCTACACTTGGGTGATGCATTCTGAGGCAGGCTATAAGTTTCCTTACTCAATATCCATTTTTTTAAAATTTCAGCTTACGTCTACTTTATGATATTAAAACTGTATATCACTTCTAGTATTGCTAGGCTATTAATTGCAGCAACTTTAGTTTTTGCACCAATTCTTTTCTTAATATGACTCTTTATCTCCTATATAAATCTTTTCGTATTGTTTTTATTTATTTATTATACTTCTGGCGAATCTTTCCCAACAATCTTATTTGGATATTTATTTATTTTGTATCAGAAATTCAGCTCACTAGAACTCTTCTAAGTATATATCAATAGTGCTGTTGTCTGGATGGACTTGATTCTTTTTCTGATCTCCAGTTCCTCAGGTTCATTTCCAGGTCTTTTATTTTCATTCTATAATCCAATGGAGCGGCAAAATTCTCTTGTTGACGGGTTATTTTTTCTTGTTTATTATCACCAGTTATGACTTTCTGGTCTGGATTGGCTGAACGATTTGCATTTTAAAATTCCAGAGAATTTTATGCGTTTAATTTTTTTTAGGAATTTTGTGCATATATCATTTGTCAATATGGCCAAACTTTACTTTCTTGCATAATTCTCAATGGATTACCTTTCTGACACAGTCATGTCTACTTTTATATGACTTCTGTACCAATTTGCTGTATTCACTTATGTGATTAATTGTTTTTTTCCAGTGACTCCATAAACCTACACTTACTATTCTGCAGCGTATTATCAATATTTGCTTTGACATAATTTATTTTTATGTCATTATTTTGTGTTGCTATTGAAAGGGATTCCGTTTATCTTTTCAGTTTTCACTTTTTTTATCAATGTCTATGTTATATCATGTGCAATTTCTTTAGTTTGTCGCTTAAAGTATCCGTACAGTTGTTTTTTTTCCAAGTTTACTTTATTTTCTTGTTTTTTCTTAAGCTATTTTTGTTGATATAACTGTTACCCATTGCTTTAATCAGTCTTTCCTTGTTCTTTTTCGTTGGTTCTTTGAGTCTTTAAATTGTTGCGTCTATACGATTCTCTAAATTGTTACATCTTTGTCCTTCTTTTCTTGCCACATAGTCTATGTCATTCCATGTGGTTAAGACTTTGCGCATGCTCATCGGTTATCTCGTTCGATTGGCCATATTTCTGAGATTCTTCTTCAGTTTTTGATGGGTCCGGTGTATCTTCGAAGGGATACAACCTAAGTATTTATTCCTTTAATCAGGTTTTGCCAAGGGTTTGGTTTCTAGCAGTTTTCTTATCGTTATGAGGTATTCCTTCCTGACTTTTTTCTTCATTTCTGTTTACTTGATTGTGTTTGTTTATAATATTCTCAAGTAATTATGGTTTTCTTTCGCTCCGAGCGTTCTGATGCTTTCCTAATTAGGCAGTTTTATTTCTCCTCTTGTTTTGTCTTTTTACTTTATTGATTATAAGCATTGTGCATTTCTTCAGCCTTTTCATATTTTCTGTTTGTATTTTGACTTTTCACATATTTTGATTCCTTAGGGTAACACTTTCTTCTCTTTAGACATAAATTTCTTTGTCATCTGCACAGTATTTTTCCACTTATATTAAATTTGCTGTTGTGTTAATGTTGATGGTACTCATTTCCATTATTTTCTGGATTTCAGAATTTTGCATTTGAATTCCTTTGGGGGAGTTCTTATTGAGTGCTTTCTTTAGTACTAACCTGTTTACATATTTCCAAAATCACAAGATCCAAGAAGCATTTTTTCTTTAAGATTATTCTTGCTTTATCCGCTTTTATTTGGCTTGTGGTAATTAATTTGGTATTTTACTTGCATATTTCTATCTTCCATTTTCCGTAACTTCTTTCTTTGGAGTTGCTTTTAAAGAGCAATCTAGTACTTTAAAATAGCAGTCAAATACATTAAAGTAGCAATCTAGCACTTAGAATAGCAGTCGAGTACAGTAATATAGCAATCTAATACTTTAAAATCGCAGTCAAATACATTAAAATAGTAATCTAATACTTTAAAATAGCTGTCGAGTACAATAAAATAGTAATCTAGTACTTTAAAATAGCAGTCATTAAAATACTTTAAAATAGCAGTCAAATACATTAAAATAGCAATCTAGTACTTTAAAATAGCTGTCGAGTACAATAAAATAGCAATCTAATACTTTAAAATCGCAGTCATTAAAATACTTTAAAATAGCAGTCAAATACATTAAAATAGCAATCTAGTACTTAGAATAGCAGTCGAGTACATTAATATAGCAATCTAGTACTTTAAAATAGCAGTCAAAGACATTAAAATAGCAATCTGGTACTTAGAATAACAGTCGAGTACAGTAATATAGCAATCTAGTACTTTAAAATCGCAGTCAAATACATTAAAATAGTAATCTAATACTTTAAAATAGCTGTCGAGTACAATAAAATAGTCATCTAGTACTTTAAAATAGCAGTCAAATATATTAAAATAGCAATCTAGTACTTTAAAATAGCTGTCGAGTACAATGAAATAGCAATCTAGTACTTTAAAATAGCTGTCGAGTATAATAAAATAGCAATCTAGTACTTTAAAATAACAGTCGAGTACATTAAAATAGAATCAGTCTCTACCCAATGTAAAAATGCACCTTTAAATTCTTCTGCTTTTTTATCTTTCTACTCCTTGTAAAATTGTAATGTTAATAGTGCATCTACGTGTTGACATATTTTATATCAAAGTCAAATGCCATTAATCTTATTGCTCATCTTAGTTTTCTCGATGTCGTGACTTTGTATAATTCTTTTCTTGGATTGAATATAAACTCTAATGGTCTATGATCACTTCTCAAAAGAATTTTTTTCCCAATTAAAAATTGTCGTGCTCTAGTGGTTGCCCACACAATGGCCAATACTTCTTTCTCAATATTTGAATAATTAAATTCAGTGTTCGTTTGTCTTCTTGATAAATACATTATCAGATGTCTTTCTTGTGGTAATATTCCAGATATTAAATGTTTGCTTGCATCTTTGGTTAACGTAATGTCCTTTCTAGGATCAAAAATAGCCACTACTGGTTTCTTTGCTTTAATTACTTTTAATCAAACAAAAGCTTTTTCTTGTTCCTCTGACCTGATAAATTCAACATTCTTTTTTTCTTAAATTTGCAAACGGTTCAGTCAGGTCCGTATATTTTTGGTACATATCGCCTGTAGAAATTCACCAATCCCAAAAAGTTTTATATATATATATATATATATATATATATAGGTGTAGCTATTTTTAGTATTTTTCCTATCAAGTCTTGGTCTGTTGATATGCCAACTTTTGAAATGGAATCACATAAAAATGATATTTTACTACTATTGTTTACGCATTTTGACGCATTTATTGTCATTCCAGCGTTTCGTAATCTCTTCAAAATGATGTCGGTTTTCTTGTTTAATTCATTTTCATTAGTAGCTCCTGCATATATCGTATTGGTAACAAAACATATTTTTATATTTTCTCCTAAGACCAGTTCTTTGAAGTTATAGTTTATTGGTATTTGGTGATATGCCGTTTTCAAATCTATTTTTGTAAAAACGCTCATTCCTGCCTGTGCATGAAATGCAAATTCAACATTAGGTATAGGATATGAATCCAAGCAAACTTTGTGATTTATGCCTATTTCATAATCTCCACACACACACACACACACACACACACACACACACACACACACACACACACACACACACATATATATATATATATATATATATATATATATATATATATATATATATATGTCTCCATTTGACTTTCTTAAAACTACAATGAGTAATGCCCACTTGCTACTCCCAGGGATAACATGTTCAAGAATGTCCTGTTCTATTAATGTTTGTAGTTTTGCAACCAGTAATGGTAACAAATGTACCGATAATTTTCGTGTCTAATAATAAGAGAGGGTAATATTTTCTTTTAATTTTGAACTCGCTTTATAGTTTTTAACTTTCCAGTTTTTTTTAATTTTTATCTCATTAATTAATTTGGTAGAATTTATGTTAAACACATCGCTTCAAAGAAGTCCGTGTTTCTTAAACCGTAAAGTTTTTACGACCGACCCATCAAATTGGCGGAGTTTTAAAATCCTCTTTCATAAAGTTGGCTTTCCAACGCATTCCCAGAAAATTTTTGGTCGAAGTGTTACCTCACTGTCGGTATCCATTTGCATATCCATTATTGATTTTAACCTTTTGTATAATATCTTTTTTTTTCTTTTCTTGAATTTTTTCTTGATTCTTGTTTTTGTTTTTACTGAAAAAACTTCCATATTGATTTCTTTTTCTTCAACTCTTTCAAGGTTTTCTTTTGGGATTTGCATACTGCTTGAAAATAATTCTTTTTTTAAGGAATTTGTACAAGTTTTCCCAAATGTTGGGTATTTTTCCTTTTTTATTTCATGTTCACGTCCTCAATAGAAACATTGTTTCATTATTTCATATACGTGTAATGCATTGTCCATAACTTCCATTAACCTTAATTGAATTAAATCCTCTTCAATACTCTGTTCTTCTTGTCCAAGTTTTTCAAACGCGCAATATCTACTCGCATTTCGTAGACAGTGTAGATATTTTATGATTGGTTCGACAATTTCTTGTCTCATCGACATGAACTTCGTTCTTTCTGCCACGACCAACCTTTTCTTAGGTCTTATATTTCTCATGATCTGACTTATTTTTTCAAAAGTCATGTCTTCCAGGTTAGTGGAATATGCCATAGTGGAGACATTTATTATCGCCTCGCATCCAGCTGTACCCAAAAAGAAATCCGTTATTTCATTTTCTATTTCCCTTTCCTTGTATTTTAGCTTTGCACTCGCAGCAAAACATTGTAGCCACGAATCGACAAAGTCGGAATCCTCGCGAGATAATTGGTATCCTATTGGCGACGCCATTGTTCTGATGTGAAAGGTTAGGACTGGTTAGCGGCTAATCCAACTTCCCCAGTTATTCTTAGAAAGAGATTTATATAGGCTGTCTCTTACTCTTATGTTATTTTGGCAGATTAATTAGCCTGTATCACTACAGTTTTGTTGGAGAGGAATTGTTTTAAAAAATCACAAGCAAGATCTGAACACATCAACAATGAGGGAAAATAATGTCAATCAACCAGAATTATGAAAATATTTGTACTTTTATTGTTTTTTTTAACTTTGGGACTCGTGTTTCAGTGAATATTTTTAACTGTTTAGTTTCCATTTTAACCAGTGACATAAGGCAATAGATAATGTTATTAACATTTCTGTAGCTTGATAAACACATTATCTAGACGAGCGAATTTGTCGCTTTGCACTTGGTCCTGCAGGGAACTTGGTCATTTCATGACAGGCTCGCTACGCTCCTACGTTTGGCCGCTGATTTGATTTGGAAGACAAAACCCAGTCAAAAAGGATAAATAGCGTAAGTTTGACAAACCAAGTCTTGTTTAATTGGTTTGAATGAACCAGATTTTATCTGAAACCCATTATTCATCTTTTACCTTTGAGCACTTATATTTTACGTCTTCCAATATGATTACAGAGCATACTGTTACTATAGGAGTGATTGTTTTAGTTTTATTATCGTAAAATCTGCATTTAAGGTCTGCCAATATATTACTTTCTGCCAAATACATATTAATTATTATATTAATGCTGGTTTTCATTACATATTGCGGCGTAAATATTACCCATTATAACTCTTACCTATCACAGCTTACTTTTTACTTGGTATCAAATAAAACCTTTTACAAATCGCCTTTTACCTTTTCATTTTTTATTTGTTTCTCTATGAAGATGACTGGGCCATTAAGAGAAAAAACCAAAATTCCCCAGGCGGAATAAACTGTTTTATATAGAGAGGGTTCTTTCATTCTCCTTTTTTCTTCTTTGTTCTTGTTTATTTTCTTCCAAACTTTTTCGGACTATTGTTTATTCAACCCTTTTTTTCATTTTCATCGTCTTTGCAGTTTTGTAGTTACTCATATATTTACATTTCAAATGATAACTGCCATTTCAAAATAAGATAACATCTTTTTTTCTGAAACACACACACACAAATTCTCTCTCTTTATCTCTCTCTCTCTCTCTCTCTCTTTCTCTATGTATATATATATATATATGTGTGTGTGTGTGTGTGTGTGTGTGTGTGTGTGTGTGTGTGTGTGTGTGTGTGTGTGTGTGTGTGTGTGTGTGTTTATACACATATACATACAAATACTTGATTTTCAATTGTTTTTAATGACAAGAATTTACTTAAGTGAAAGTGAAAGTGAAAGCAATCTTCTGCACTTCGCATATGTTAGGCTTTTCAGGTGGGATGTTGAAAGATTCGCCTGGTTTCTTTTTTAATAATCCCACTGTTGCAAAACTACATATATTGTTCTTGTTTTCATTTGCTACATTTTGCCAATTTTTACATCCGTATCTTTGCATTCGGAAAGCTGCTTTTGAAATTCTTTCAAAGCAATGTTTCGATCAGCTGGAACAGACATATCAAACAGAAAACGTTTTATCCTCGAAATCTTTCGTTTTAATGTCTGACTTGTTAACATTTGTATTTCTGTCAGTGTGTATTGGAAAATTACACAAGATCATAACATCTTTTATCTTTGTAACAGGTTAAAGACGATACTCACACAATGCTTAGCATATGAGACATTATTATATTTTCCAATATGATTACAGAGCATCCTGTTACTAAAGGAGTGATTGTTTTAGTTTTATTATCGTAAAATCTGCATTTAAGGTCAGCACCATTTTTAAGTTTGTGTTTGCTAGATATTTTTTTTAAAGATAAACTTTGATCTTGGGCTGATATGAAACCTTTCTGATTCGATTTGTAACCTCGAGTTTTGCAACCACTGATGGCCTTTCTTTTTGGTCTACATCAGTTCTAGTATGAGCTGGGTATTGGCTATGTAGCACTGTCTTTTGCCATTATTCAAGTAGGATTTTTTTACTTTTGGGTTTGTGTTTCTCCTTTACTTTATTGACTTCATACCATTTTCATTTTGAAGGTCTAATTCTTATTTGTATTTTTTGGCTTTTTTAGTGATTGAGTGGATTTTTTTTTTCTTTTTACCCTTTTTCGTGTTATTTCACTAAGTTTATTTAGCAGTCTGAGTTATTTTGGATGTAAGTTTGGAATTCTATGGTAGATTTTTATTTGAAAATTCTAGTTAAATAAGCTCTTTTTCTACATCATTTCTTGGCAAGTAGTGGCTGTCTATATTCACTTGGAGGTGCATTTTCTTTACAATTCGTAGCTTGATGAATTTTCTGACAATTTGTTGGATATCAGACAAGTTCCAGTTAATAAAATTAAAATTACTGAGCGACTGGAACGACAATTCTTAGTTGGTTGGTTGGTATTTTTATGGTATATCAACCTTTAGAGGCCACTCAGTGCAAAGTCCAGTTTATATATATATATATATATATATATATTTGTGTGTGTGTGTGTGTGTGTGTGTATGTGTATGCATAATAACGGTGTATGGTTGTCTCACTTGGTAGGTTTGTGGCAAACCAAATGCCGTTTAATTTGGAGATTTCTCAACGTGTGTGATAGAGCCATTATATAATAATGATGATAAATCAATATATATTTATATACGTTTCTATATGTGTGTGTGTGTGTGTGTGTGTGTGTATGTATGCATAATAACGGTGTATGGTTGTCTCACTTGGTAGGTTTGTGGCCAACCAAATGCCGTATAATTTGGAGATTGCTCAACGTCTGTGATAGAGCCATTATATAATAATGATGATAAATCAATATATATATATACGTTTCTATATATATTTAATAGCATGGATCCTTATCTGCGACCACTGGTTTCATGCTGTCTTATTACGACAATCATCAGACAAAGAAAGAAACATATGAGAGAAATCGAAAAAATCGACAAAAACAGTAAAAAGAATGTTGTGAACTACTCTTTTTGAGTGTGTGGGTGTGTGTGTATGTGTGCGTGCTTGTGTTGATTGTATTTGCGTATTATTGTGTGTGGTCGTATAAGTAATTGTTAGTATGTCTGTGTGTATGATGATACACGCACTGCGCGGCAAATTTGAGGTTGTCTCGTCGATATATGAGTCGTAATGTATAGCGAAAGTCGCGACAGACAAGATTTTGACAGAATCATTTTTTTATGTGTGTATTCATATGTGTGTGTGTGAGTGTAGTGATGATTTTAATTGAGAAAAAAAATCATCATCATTGCATTACGAAGAAAATAAACTTTTGATTTGTAAGCAGAATAAACGAAAATGTATGGTGGATCAAAACGTAAGAATGAGAGAGGTAGAAATATTGTGGTGATGAGACATGCTCTATTGCAATATACAAAGGAGTATAATGCAATATAAGTATTTTCCTGAAGGCAACACCCCACAAAGCAGCAGCTATAAGGCCACCTACCACCCATCACGAAAACTATCCAAATTAGACGAACCAGACATGCAAGACACTGCTTGAGAAGTAGGGACGAGCTCATAAGTGATGTACTCCTATGGACCCCTTCACATGGCCGAGCGAAAGCAGGGCTACCAGCTCGAACCTACATACAGCAGCTCTGTGAGGATACGGGGTGTAGCACTGAGGACCTGCCGGAAGCGATGAACGATAGGGAGAGGTGGCGAGAAAGGGTCAGGGATATCTGTGCCAATTCCAAGACATGATGATGATGATGATGATGATGATGATGTTGGAATATATTTTGTATTAGATTGCAATCACAATTTCTTTTAGCTATGTTGTGTTAATTTTTCGCAGGGTGTTTTGTGATGGCTGTGTAATAATTGCTAGTTTCTCGTGGAGGTAAAGAAGGCGTTTTTTGATGACTTGCTTAAGCGGCTATATATATGTGTGTGTGTGTGTGTGTGTGTGTGTGTGTGTGTGTGT
Organism: Sepioteuthis lessoniana; assembly: GCA_963585895.1. NCBI lineage: Eukaryota > Metazoa > Mollusca > Cephalopoda > Myopsida > Loliginidae > Sepioteuthis > Sepioteuthis lessoniana. Next base: position 95,932,610 of record OY757921.1, read on the forward strand.
GTGTGTGTGTGTGTTTGTATATATATATATATATATATATATATAGTCTTTTCTGGTCCAAAAATAGTTAACAATTGTCTATGATCCGTCTGTAATGGGAATTTTCTCCCGTAGATGAACCTGTGAAATTTCTTAATTGGGTAGATTATGGCTAAGCTTTCTTTCTCAATCTGGCTATAATTTCTTTCTGTAAGAAATAGGTTCTGGACGCGTGGGCTATGAGCTTTGTAGTCCCATATATATATATATATATATAATTTGTAAGTGAATGGTTTGTAACTTTAAATAAATGTAACTTTAAACTCTAAATAATTTAGAGCTCATTTGTTCGCACTCAGTTAAATGGTTTTAAGTATTACAGTCAAACACTACTAATTCTATCAAAAATTAATCATTTGTTTGCACACAGTTAAATGGTTTGAAGCATTACAATCTAACACCAATAATTCTATTCAATATTAATCACACAAATAATTCCAACTATTGCTATCTAACATTAGTTATTCTATTCATCAGTTTTTCTTATCTAATACAAACAATTTCCACACATCTGTATGGCTTTGAATAACCAATAATAATAATTATTACGAAAAGATTGAACTGTTCTATTTGACCCAGTTATGGAACTCTAATAGGTACAACTCCTCTGAGGTTATGTTAGAACTTAAAGACAATATAAGACCAATATTCAAAGCAAAAACGAATGTACCATTTTCGGCTTTAGATTTAGTAAACCAAGAACTGGAACGTTTTGAGAAAATGGATGTAATCTTTAAAGATAACTACTTAGAAAAAGAACAAAAAGATCCGCGTATGTGCAGATCTTTTAACCGGATTAAATGAATTATCTTAAAGACCACACATACCCATTACCTTCACCGGAAGATATTTTTTCTAAGCTAGATGATGGTAAGGTGTTTTCTAAGATAGATCTGTCTGATACATATCTACAAGTTAAAGTAGATGAAGAGTGCTCGAAGTTATTAACGATTAACAAAGGAATCTGCAAGTTAAATCATCCCCCTTTTGTGTTAAATGTGGCGTTTAGTTTATTCCAACAAGTAATGGACACTATGTTAGCTGGACTAGAATTTACTACTGCGTATCTAGATGAAATTCAGCTAAGGAGTGAAAACAACGAACTGTGCAAAAAACATATCAAGGCAGTGTTCCAGAAGATTGATGAAGCTAGATTCAGAGAAATGCAAGTTCTTCATGAAGCAGATAAAATATTTGGGTCAAATAATTGACAAGAACGGAAAAAGACCGAATCCGGAAAGGGTCGAAGCTATTAAAATATGCCACTACCAAACAGTATCATTAATCATCAGGCGTTTTTAGGCTTTGACAACTATTATAGTATCTAAATTTCCAAAATGTATAATCTTAGAGATCCATTGAATGACTAATTGGAAAAGGGAGCAAAATGGATTTGGTTTAAAAAATACGAAAACTAACTGTTATCAGATTTCCGGTTCCACATTTTGACCCTAAAAAAAGAAATCTTTGAAGAATCCGACGCTAACGATTATGGGATCGGAGCGGTCAGTTTGAAGATGTGAGTACAAAGCTCATAGACCATGCGTCCAAAACAGTATTTCCTGCAGAAAGAAATTATAGCTAGATTGAGAAAGAAAGCTTAGCCATAATCTACACGATTAAGAAATTTCACAGGTTCATCTATGGGAGGAAGCTCACATTACAGACGGATCATAGACGGATCATAGACCATTGTTAACCATTTTTGGATCAGAAAAGGTTATAATCACGAACACTACCAACAGGTTAAAGCACTGGGGAATAATCTTATTGAATTACAATTTTAAGATGGAATTCCTATCATCGAAAAACTAGGACGCGCCGAGATTGATTCCGAAATTTTCAGAAGAGTTAGAGAATGAAAAGGAATTATCTGTATTGCAATGCAAAATAATTCAAGAGTTACTTGTGATTCAAGAAAACATGAAAAAAGCAGCTGAGAAGGACGAAATCCATTAAAGAACTGAAGAAGCAGGTATGGCTGATTGAAAGACAGAAAAAAAAGGAACAAGAGTATCATCTTTTTTAATCAGTGAGAAAGTACTATTATATGCAGATAAAATGATAATGCTCTATACACTGCAAAAGAAAAGCCCTGAGAGGATTGGTAATCCAGACATATTAAGAATGAATTCGTTTGTTCGTACTGGCCTAGGATGGACCAGGATATTGAAGAAATGGTAAAAGAGTGTAGAGGTAGTCAACTTGCGGCAAAAGCACCATCAATAAAAATTCAGCCATGGCCTAAAAAGGGTGTTCCGTCGATGAGGTTACACATTCGACAACGCTGGACCTCTAAATTCTCACTATTACCTTACAATCGTGGACAGTTTCTCCAAGTGGCTGGAAATACTCAAAGTTTGACATCCGATATCCACAAATACTATCAATGTATTAAACGAGCTTTTCAGTCTTTCGGTGTGCAAAAAAATTTGGTTAGCGACAATGGGACACAATTTACCGGCAGTGAATTTAAGAATTTCTGCTCATCTTTGTCCATTGACAACGACGTCTGTTTGCCATCCTAGATCAAATGGGTAAGCGGAGAGATTTCAAAAGAAGTCTTAGAAAGAATCAAGGATTGGACACTGATGAGAGGAATTTTCAGGAGTTTAGCGGTTTATAGAATTATACCCAATCCGAACACAGATTCAGGCCTTTCACCAGCCGAACTGTTTTTTGAAAGAAAAATTCAGTCAGTTTTCAACAGGTTGTTGCCTAGTCCAACGAAAAAAGTTGTAAAACAAAACTCTGTGACCCAATTTTAGAAGCCAGGAGATTTTTTTCAGAAATTATTGAGGGTGGAAAAAGCTTCTGGAAAGATAGAATTATCACTAAAAGAATTGGCAGATTGATATACATGCTCAAAGGAGAAAGATTCTAAGGTAAGAGACACTTAAATCAATTATGGCCAAGATATATTAAAGATGTTTCACAAAAGTATAGGGAAGAATTGCCAAAGGAAGTAATATATGACGCATTAGAAATACCAGGTTCTCAACTGGTACCGATGGAAGTATCTCCAATCCCACCAGTGCCGGAAGTACCAGCAATACTGGGTGGAACGCTAAAATTATCGTCCTAAAGAAAACAACACTACAGCTTTATTTTAAAACTTTTCTTGAAAAAATCAATTCAGGTAATTTGATTATGTTGTAGAGCTGACATCTATTCAATGTAGCCGCCTTTAGCCTCGATCACAGCCTCGATACGGATCCGGAACTGGGAGCATGCTTTTCCACAAGCGCTGGCGGAAGCTCGGCGAATAATCGGCGGATGTCAGCGATCAGGCTGGCTTTGGTGTTGTGGGAGGTCATGTTGGTGATGTTCTTGACGTATGACCAAACGAAGTAGTCTAGCGGGTTCAGGTCAGGGGAGGAGGGGGCCTAACGGACTTGATTAGCCTGCTGTTCTTTGTCTTCTCAGTCAAGATCTGGCTTGTCTGGTACCTGTAGGACCTACACTTCAAGTTCTCCTTCACACATGCATTCACAGTTGTGTGTGACACGCCTAAATCTCTGGCAATCTGCCGAATAGGCCGCTGGGGAGTTTCATCAATGATTGCCTGGACCTTTTCGATGAACTCCTTGGTACGAGGGTTCCTGGCGGTGTCCTTCCGCTCCTCCACCTCCAAAGGGTCGTCCGATGCGTTGAGCATGAGTTGTACAGCGGCACATCTCCGATCTCGCTCCTTGAACATTGTGTCACTTTCAGACATGATAGAAGGCTCCTTTCGCTATTGGGATTTGTACACAACTGGTCGACTAGTAGATGGTCTGCAACAAAAAAAGAAAACTGGTTTTCATTAAACGGAAATGGAATCATGTCGTCTTTTCTAGGGCGACAATTTTATCGTTCCACCCTGTAATAATACCACAAATCCCACCAGCACAAATTTGGTCAAACAGGAAAATATCAGGGAGAAGAAAAAGTCAAATGATTATGTCTCGACCCAAAAAAGAGGAGCAAAATTTTCATGGGAAATTATCTCAGTGGGAGGTGCTGTAATGGAATATCCCATACACACTCTCCCCCATGTGGACTGACTATATCAATGACTATATATATAGTGAGCACGGCATCATACCTGGCCTTGCTTCGAGGATGAGTAGCGGGCCTCAATATTCATTGTCTGACTTTTTGTATCTCTCTTTCATCTACAAATGTGTTGACTGTTTCTTCCTCTCGAGTACGACCTTGTTCGACTGTATCCCTTTTAAGGAAACAATAGTGCTCTTTTTGCTTTCAAATTTGAAAATAGCATGCTATAAAAACTATTAATCCTCGATTACAATACCTTGGACAAGAGAGGGAAAATATTTTGTTTCACTACTTATTTGGAGACAAAAATCATTCATAACTCTCTCAAAAAAAGATTCAAGCCATCAATATGATAATGATTTATTACTGAGACAAGAAACTCAAAAAACGATTGCGTGTCCTGGAAGCTTATATAATGATAATTTAAAAAACTGAATAGATTTCTCTAGCTCAAAGAATGCATTTTTATAGAACGTGTTCCAAATTGAGCGACATTATTATGATGTCTGGTTGTCTGGCCGAGATTAGGCGATCTGTTTGTATCTCAAAATCCCAGAGAAATTTCTGCGTCTCATTCTCCATGATATATGTTGGGTTATGCATATACCATTTGTTCGTAAGGTCAAACTTCAACTTCTTGCATAATTTCAAGTGGATCACCTTGCCCACTCAGTCGTGTCTTGTCTTATACTCTTTCTGAGCTAATTTGCTGCCATTGCTTATAATATGAGTAACCGTTTCACTTCTATCATCACATAACCTGCATCTGCTGTTTTGTTGCGTCTTATCTATTCTCGCTTTGCTACGATTGGTCCTTATGGCGTTGTTTTGCGCTGCTATTTGAAGAGATTCAGTTTCTCTCTGAGGGTTTCTCTTTCTTAGCCACGTCCAGGTTTTCTCGTGTGAGATGTCGCTTGTAATTCGCTTAAAACGTCCATAGATTTGTTTTTCTTACCATTTTTGCTTTCCAGTTATTGACGTTCTATTGGTCCTCGTGTCGTCAGTATTGTTTCTGGTGGTTGTAATCAGTCCTTCTCCGCGCTTTTCTATGTAGTTTTCGAGTGGTTATATCGATGCGTCAACGCTATATTCAGTGCTGGTTAGTCCTCTTCCACCTTCTTTTCTTGACACATATAGTCTGTCAACATCATCTCTGCATGGTCGTTTTTGTTATTATTATTATCATTATTATTATGAAATAATGAATTTTCGCACAAGCCACTTTCAATGGAAACCAAGTTACACCCAGTTTATTTATTTATTTATCTATTTATTTATTTGTGCAAAGTGTTATTCTTTTGGTATTTTTTTGTTAAATCTCATTCTGTGCTGACTATTTTCTCGTTGCCTTTTTAATGCGTTCATTACTCAAAGCAATTTCTATTTCATCTAATCTTCATCCCAATTTTACGTTTCCCACTTTGCTATTCTTTTAGCAAAGTAGGACACTTTTACCAGCTTTTATTTTCTTCTTATATGATTTTTTTCTATCACCTTCTTTATTTTGATTGTACAATTTACAGCCTTTAGGAAAGATTTTAAGAAGAATTATTTGAATTGTAAGAATAATTAGCCATTAACCGACGACCTCCTCTTAACTCCTAAGATTCATTATCATTCTTTCAATTGTTCGAATGAAAATCTCTCTCTCTCTCTCTCTCTCTCTCTCTCTCTCTCTCTCTCTCTCTCACTGGGAAATAAAATACCAAACGAATTTTACAAAAACAGAAATAGTGTTTTAAAAGTTTCATTTTGGTAACCTATCTATAAACTCTCCTTGTCCTCCACAACACCTAATTCGAGGGGAACTAAAAAAAAATGACTTTCTGACTAGTTTGAACCACTATTTCTCGAAATAGCTCTCTACAAAGCACACACACACACATATATATATATATATGTAGAGAGAGAGAAAGAGAGAGAATGTGTGTGAGAGAGAAAAAGCGAGTGAAAGTGATAGATAGATAGATAGATAGATAGATAGAAGTATTATTTATATCCAAGTGTGTGTATAAAGAAAATGAGAAAAGAAAATCATACTGGATATCGATTTATAGTTTATTTATGTTCAAATAATCAAGTTTTCTTCGATTTTGTCACAGCACTTAGCATCTTAATTAGAATTTCAGCATCATCAAAAATGTTTCCAAACGACGTCTATTTATTGCAAATCATTCATTATCGTGGTGATTGATTGATTTCTTGATCGATGATAATAAAAAAAATAATGCAAAGTGGGCATGTAAATACGAACAAACTATCATTTTTAAGGTCCTTCAGACTTTAAAGTCTTCAATAATAAAATGTTGATTATACACAGGTTTATTATTCATTTTTGTCTCATAATATTTTAGATTTATTCTTAATTAACCAGTGCAGATCAAAAATGGGAATAAGCCTTTGACAATATTTGAACCCGCATTTCTGTTTACCAGAATTTGAATTTTTGTAGTGTCTTAACGATTTGGCGACGAAACGTAACCACAAGTTTGAATTTAGCCAATAGGTTATATTCTTTTCTTTTCCCAACACTATTTTCATTTAATTTTTTTTTATTACTCTAATAGACTTAATTTTACATGACTTGAAATATAACAGTTCGGACATGAAGTTGTACCAATTATTTAGGTTTGGTTAGTTTTCTTTCATCTTATTTTTTATTTGTTAGTGAAAAAAAAATGTTTAGACTATAAAATATTCAAGGCAACACTATCCACTCTGACAACTATCAACTAGGATTTTATTAATATGTCTTATTCGTCGAATCAAAAGACACAGTTTTACCTAAGAAATGATATTTCAAGTCTTCTCAAGAATATTTTGGGTGAATTTCTATGTTGTGAAAAAAAAACATTCTTAGCACAGACTTATAAAGTAGGACATTTGTCTTTATCATCTAAATCTCCGATGTAAATTAAGTTCTATCAAAGAGAAACAAAAACTCATTGAAAAAATCAACACCGTTTTCTTTGCCGGGGGGGGGGGTCGATCAGGTCTTGAAAGCGTTCCTGTATCTTCGTCCATATCAGTTTGTATTCTTTGTTGTTAAACTGTCCAGGAAAGTAAAAACAAAAAAGATTGCTTTTATTTCAGTCATCTAAATGAAATTTCAAATTAGTATGCAAAGCGTTAACTTTTTGCGGATACGTTGGCATTTCCTATGATTTATTAGATTACTGGGGTAGCATGCCGAGTAATTCCTTTTCAGAGCATCTTTCTAAAGATTGGAGATCACTTGGCAATACTCGTCTCTTCTGCAAAAAAGTATACGACTGGTCGTTCTGGGTTCCGTGCTTCCAGTTGCAAGTAAGTATCCCTAAATTATCAATCATCGAAGGTCCACTTGCTTTTATAAGGATTCCAAATGCTTTGAGGTGAGGTAAAGTTGATTTACTCGCAAACTATCCCAACCAGAATTTGAACACAGCTCCATTCACAGTGTTTGTTAGATGACAAGCACAAGACTTTTAACAATGCTCAAAGGAGATTCAACAGTGAATGTAAAAAATACACATCTCTTTCAGTTTTGAGTTTATTCTTTCTCGGTCTCATATATATTTCAATCTGAATAAAAACCATATTCACAAGGCAATGTATTTTAAGGTATATCGTAATTGCTTTGAGATAATTCGCTTATATACCGGGGCTAACTGAAAAATAAAGGCTGTGACCCTGCCTTAATGTTCGAACATTTTGCATTTCATTCTTGCTACTGAATATTATCAATCACAAGGAAATCATTAGAAGACTACGTTATCCTTTCGGCAAATTAAATTTCAAGAAATTCGTATTCGATTGGACCGTGTACACAAACATATAATTAACGCGAATTCCTCACCTCTAGGAATAAAATAACTCTAGCTGGGTTGATACGCCATTAAAATCAGTCAATCAATCAATCGACCATAAATTTGATTTCGACAGTATAAGGATTACTTTAATGAAAACACGTGAAAATCTTTCTTTTTAGGCATAAATTAATTTTGCTGTTCTGTTAATACAACATACGTAGATAATTCCATTGAAAAACTTCAAATGAAATCACAACGTTTACTAAGTTAATTATAGGAGGACTGTACAACTACTTAAAAATAATCAAATTTGTTTGTTAAATTTTAAAGATTGAAAAATTGTCTAATCATCCTACTAAATCTTTTGGAAAATAGATATTTATGAAACTTAGTTTCGACAATTGCAGAGCTACTTGATTTAGAGTAAAATTCCTTTGCGCCAGATATTTCATTCCCTTAAGATTAAGCAATAAAAATTGATGCCGATGGAAAATACACTATAATTTTAGCCTTGATTATTTCTATAAAACACCAATCATTAAAATATGAAAAGGATTTCATTAAACCTTATGTGCGCATGTACTTTTTCTCCGTGGTGAATGAACAATGTTACAACAAATTGGCTGTCCCCTTTGTCAATCACGTGGTGCTTGCCAAAAGGAGGATTTTTTTCAATGGCTTGCGATCAACACACTCTACTTTTGTGATCTATTGGAGAAAACATGTAAACTACAACAAAACTAAACAAAGTTGCCTAGTTAGCATGTTAACTTATATCTACTGAAAAAGTGGTATAAAAATGGGAGAGGCCTTGCAAGCAAGAAACCAAAAATTCTACCACTTCGATGCGGAATAGGAAGACTTTTTTTCACCATGTCATATTCGAATGTATTTATCTGATCTAATCTGAAGAATGAAGTCCAGTCGCACCAAGAAAAAACAAAAACAAAAAACAACAAAAAATATACAAAAATGGTAAACCGATTTGCTACAAAGAACAACATTAATCAATTTGTTCTTTTTCTTAGCATATTTCTGTAATCATCCAATTCAATATAGAATTTGTTTATACTATTGCTATTTCGTATCTGATTTGGTGAATGGTTTCAAAAATATATTACTCTCTTAGCAAAAAACATAATAGTTTAATAAACTTAGCTTTTGAAATCTGTCTTGACCGTAAATTAAAAAAAATCTATCATAATTAGAAATCACATTATTTTGAAAGTTTCAATTAGACCCCCTCTAATTCTTATTTCTAGGTAAGTATTCCTAATTTCTCCCATCTCTACTTGTTGCAGTAATCTTTTAGTCATTTTATTAGTTTTGTCACTCTTATATGCCCTCCAATCTCAATATGACACCCCAGTTTCCATGTCTGAACACTGGACCCCAGGTGTGAGTACAATATTCTATATGAAGTTTTATTAGGGTTTATCAGTTTTTAAAACAACCTCCCCTGAAATTGTGTTTCTAACCATCTAGTCAAACATTCCATTTGCTCTTTATACAATAGACAAAATATGATTGTCACCTTTAAATGTGTCATCAAAATCAAACCCCAAAATTGCATTCCTCATTTACTTTTTGATTTCCCTGTTGTTTAATTTATATTCCGTTTTAATGTTTTGGGATCCAATTTTTCTAAATAAAAATTCAGTTTCAAAATATCTTGCCAATATGATAATTCGTGGGGATCAATTTGTTTTATTTCTTTTGATAATGGCCAAAAAAATCCTGACAGAAAATAGTTCTTCTTCCGATTTTATATCATTACTTAAATCATTTTATGAATGTAAATAATAACAAAACTCAGTATTGATTCCTGACGGATATCAAAGGGTTTATTCCGTGTTTCAGAAGAATTGTTACCTATTTTTTTACTTTCATACTTTTATCTGTCAAAAATTACCTTAAAATATTTACAATTTGCTGAGAAATATCTAAGTTTTTCATTTTCACTTGTAAATAATAATGAGATACCGTATCAAATATTTTACTAAAATCAAAATATATAAAATCTGCTTTATTCCATTCCATCAAATATTCCTTTATAGTATCAATACTTTCCAAAATATTAGATAATATTGATTTGCCATGGACGAGGTCATTTTGATTACATTTTATATCATCCAAAATAAAATTTAATATGTTATTTCTAATCAATTTTAAAAACCCTTACACAAAATATATGTTGAATAAACTGGTTGGTAATTACTTTTCAAACGTATCAAACCTTTTTATATATTGGTATTACTATTGCTGTTTTCTAAATCTATGGAATCATTTCATATTCTATACATTTCTCGAACAATTTACTTAATGCATTGAAAAAGCTTTCATTTAATGGTGAGTATTTTGATATTTTACGATGAAATTCATCGTTCCCATATTTTCAATAACATTCACTTTGGATGATAATAGTTTTATTTTTTAGTTCATCCATAATATTTTGCATCTTCCCCACAATAACTTTCTTGCAGTGAACCAAATTCCTCCAAAGAATGAACAGATTGAAGAAATGTTGCTCGTACACCTGCTGTTTCAACTGATAAGTCTGTTAATTCACCTGTATTATCCTTTTTTACTCTACGAACGTTTTTAAGTTGTTTAGTTTATGAGAAAAAAACACGAATGATCTCGAAAAATATTTGAAATATTAATTTGTGAAAGTTGATTTAACTCTGCTAAATCGACAAACTTTTATAGATTGCACCAAATAGCAGGATTGATGGCATTCTTTGAGATCTTTTATTACTAAAGCAATTTTTGATTGCTTGCTTTCCAACATGAGTGATTATCTTTGAATTGTGAATCTAATACATCTACAACTGAAGAACGACAAGACAAGCTAAATCCAAAAGGGAATGGTCAACTTTTTCCTTAGGGAAATATTAAATTAGATACTGGCTTTTAGGTTTGTGATGATCAGGGACCAGACAGACACAATTGAGTAGGAAATACTGGATGTAAGAATAAGTAAATCGTTTGTTTCCATTAATCAAAAAAGTCGAGTAGGAGATTCGTATTAGAAACTATTTTGTTTTTCGTTTTACAGAATTGATGCATTTGAATTGAAGGAAACTTGTAATAGAATTTCAGAGATCAATTACAGGAAAAACTAAGAGTTGTTGCAAATGAAATCTGTTTTATATAGGTTAAATTGAAACGAACGTAATTCATTTACTTGGACGATGTTATTATCATAAGACCGTTATCAATTACTGTGTGATAGTAAATCGAATGAGAGGAACTCTTAATGATCTGTGACCTGGATATAATATTTATCATGAGGATCTTTAATGAAATGAATATCTTAAAAATTCAGTTGATTTGAGCCGAGATCATGGAAATATAGAAGAGAAAAATTATCTTTTGCGCATATTTTCCAAATTAAGTGTGAGACATTCTTCTAATTAAAGGGGTTCGTCAATGGGAAAAGGTTTGTTTAAAAGTAAAAATAATGTGATTTCCTTTTTTTCAATATGATTAAAATATAATTTCACGTTGTCTTTTAAAATTTCCAAGACTTTTCTCACATGCTTGTAGTCAACAAAAGAAAGAAATAATTACCCAATAATAAATAATTACTGAATGATAAATCATCATCATCATCAAGTCGTGCCGCCGGCACGGATATCCCTGACCCTCTCTCGCCACTTCTCCCTATCATTCATCGCTTTTGGCAGGTCTTCAAGGTTACATCCCGTATCCTCACATAGCTGCTGTATGCATGTTCGATCTGGTCGTCCTGCTTTTGCTTGGACATATGCTGGGGTCCATAAGAGTACATCACTGATGAGTTCGTCCTTGCTTCTCCAGCAGTGTCCTGCGTGTCTGGTTCGTCTAACATGTATAATTTTCGTGATGAGAGGCAAGTGGCCGTATAGTTGGTGTCTTGTGGAGTGTTGACGCCAGGACTTGTTCAATATTGCTCTCAACATTCTTGTGTAATTACCGTCTAGTTTCTTCTTCAGCCGTTTAGTTAGCGTCCAAGTAGTGCATCCATATAGTAGTATCGATACAACCGCTGCCTGGAAGAAACTGCGTTTCATTTCATCGGTCAGGTCTGATTTCCATATGATCGAGAGCCTATTGATAGCTGTCCATGTTTTTGTTAGTCGTGTGTCGATGTCTTTTTCGGTTGATGAGACGCTACTTCCTAGGTAGGTGAATTTGTCCACTAGCCTCAGAGAGGCTCCGTCTAGTGTGGTAATATCGCCTATTTGATTGTAACACATATATTCAGTTTTGTGTGCATTGGCATGGAGACCAATGCCTGCGGCGGCTCGTTCCAAACTATGCAGTAGTGTCTCGGCTTGGTTAGGCGTATTCGCCAGTAACGCTATGACATCGGCGTAGCCGGCGTCGGTAATTGTTTTTTCGGGGTACCTTCTGCTTCTTTTCTTCGTCAGCTCGAAGTCATTTTCTCTGATTTTGTCGATCGAAGTTGTAAGCACGTAGTCTAAACAGATGATAAAGAGGTATAGGGCTAGCGTGTCTCCTTGTAGTACTCCTGCAACAATGTCGAAGTATTCTGTGTCTCCATCTGGTGAACGTATTTTCACTAAAATAATTACCTAATAATATGACGAAAACAATTCTTTTCATTGTAGTTTTAATAATGGTCTTCATTAAGATTTTACTTATATTATGTTTATTGCAATCATAAGTAATTATTTAATATATTCTTATAACCTGGGCGTCTCGGGTGGTGTAATGGTTAGCAAACCTTCACGAGTGAGTTCGAGTCTCGCTGAATTCCCCATTTATTCGGCCTTGCGCCACATCGAAACTAAAAGCTACGTAAATTACAACTCTTATAGCCTATACTTCCTGTAGGCTTTATAGAAATTACTTTATAGAATAAAGGGGTTCTAGCTGTTTGAACAAATACACCATTTATTTTTTTTATTGCCAACGATTGCACAGACAATCAAGCATTTTAAACAGATGTAGATGGAAGTAAATGATGGAAAGGAATCTGATTGTATGGAGAAAATTTGAAAAAAAAAAACAAAGTAATCCAAACTTGATGAATTCATTAGAAGAAAAGTTGACGTTATCTTTTCTCTTTTCTCTCTTTCTTTTTTCTTTTTCTTTTCTTTCCCTTTCTTTTCTTTTCTCCTTTTTCTTCTACGTCTGTATATCTTCCTTCCTTCCTTCCTTTCTCTTTTTCTTTTCTTTCTTATTCTTCACCTTCTCGTTTGTCTTTTCTTCTTTTATTGATAGTACACATATGAAACTCTAGTCCCCTTCGAAGTAATCTCCTTCGGCTGCAATGTACTTGTTGTACCGTTCCAACAACTTCTGGAAGGCCCAATGGAAGTCCTCTTGTGTGAGCGTGTCAATGACCTTCGTCACAGCCTCTTTCATCTCCTCAACTGTCTCATAACTACAGACTCAGAGCTTAGGGAATAAGCAAAAGTCACAGGGAGCAAGGTCTGGACTATAGGGACGGTGAGGAACTGGCTTGATGCCTGCTGCGTTCTGGTTAGTGAACGCTTGTAATATTAAATAAAGGACAAACCACGATATGAGAGGAAATATTGAGAGGAGATATATTCTCAGGAAAAAATATATACAATAGAGAAACTATTAGTAAACAAGAACATAGGATTAGTGAATACAGAAAAAATATGTAGTCCAACGATAGTATTGGCTTCCGTTATTACGGTAGCAAGTAAGGTGATCTAGTGCGATCTCCAGTCTCCAACGCTCTAATACTTTTCCTATAAGAAGCTGCGGTATTTGTTCCACGCCCCATCGAACGTGAAAGTATGGCACAAGGCCTTTTTTTGGGGTCCAAGCGCAGTGCCGTAGCCCACACGCGCCCGGCATTTCCTAAAAATGCCTACGGCCGCGCCGGGCGATCAACCCAACCCCCCAAAGGAGGTAATAGCCTAGGGGGAAGGTCCCCTGAGGCCGTAGGAAAAAACCAGCTACCGAGACGCACCCGGCCAGATCCGAGCCGCAGCCAGCACGGCCAGCCGAAATGCGACCCGACAGCTGAATCAGCAAAAAGCTGCTCCTATAAGAAGCTGCAGTATTTGTTCCACGCCCCACCGAACGTGAAAGTGTGGCACAAGGCCTTTTTTTTTGGTGGGTCCGGGCGCAGGGCCGTAGCCCACACGCGCCCGGAATTTCCCAAAAATGCCTTCGGCCCCGTCGGCATTCCCCTTATTAGGGGCGCCTCAGGCGCCGGGCGATCACCCCCCCACGAAGGGGGTAATAGCCTGGGGGGAAGGCCCCCTGAGGCCGTAGGAAAAAATCCAGCTACCGAGACGCACCCGGCCAGATCCGCGCCGCAGCCAGCACGGCCGACCGAAATGCGACCCGACAACTGAATCAGCAAAAAGCTGCTTCTATAAGAAACTGCTCTTCACCTTCTAGTCTGTGCTGGTATTAGTAGCTACTGCTAGATGGACTAGTTCATTGTATGGAAAAAGGTGGGTGATACCCAACAACGCCCATCTTGGTCTAATAGTCTGTGACAAGGATGGAGTTGTCGACTGGTGCATTGTCCTGGTGGAAATGCCACTGACCCGATTTGAAGAGTGCTGGCCTCTTCCCTAGGAATCTCTTCCTGAACTCCCTTAAAACCTCAACATAGTAGCCCTAACCCTAACCCTTTGGCTAATCAACTCAGGTGTTTTGACTTTTTACTCCTTCCACGCCTCTTATCATCCCCCACAGACTCCTTGCCTTCCTTGAATCTCTTATACCACTCAAAAACTGATGCTCGATTCATGCAAGATGCTCCAAAATCAGTGTGAAGCATTCCATACGTTTTTGTGGCATTTTTTTCCAAGTTTAAAACAGAATTTTATTGCATATCGTTCTTCTAAAGAGTCCTCAAGTCCAGATTTGAAATTCACCAGCCGTGACAATCAGGCTTTAGTAGGGTGTTTTCCACTTCCTGCTGTAGCTGTTCATTTAAACCTGAAATCATAAAAATTGGCCAGTCATCTCATAAGATATATAGCAATAACATAGTGAATTTTCAAGAGTCTTCGACAATTGTAAATGCCCGTACGAAAAAAGTCTGGAAACCTATCTTATGCACCTCGTATATGCTTGTACACGGCTGTTATCCTTATCTTTGTTATTTTAATCCCTAAGCCTCAACTATTGTGCCACTTTGTCTTTCTAGCGCTGTAAAGCCATCATTCCTCGAATTATTTTTGAGTTATTTGAACTAGTATTCGCATATTTATTGTCTTGATAATTGAAGTTCAATCTTTATATTATCAGACTATCCTCTGATCACAGCCAGTAATTTTCAAAATTGGAATAATTTCAGTCAGTTTCAATAAACAACCAATTTTTTCAATTTTTCAAGCAATTGATATATCTGTGATATGTAAATTCATTTGTTTTTCTTGTGTATGTGGGATATAATTGAAAGGCTGATGACGGCTATGATATCTCGAAGGAAGGTTAGTGAAAATATGACCAGAATAAATCCGGGAATAATAACAATATATTGTACCTGAATCAGATAGTATAAAAGTTATTAAATTCATTGATCGAAATATTTAAATAGAAGCAACAAATATTAGAATAATCTAAGTTATAAAATAGAAACAATAGTCCATATCGTGATTTCAGCAAATACTTTGCAAATTTCTAAACTTTTAACCATTTTGCTTCACCTGAACTGTTTCCTTTTGCGAGAAAAAGAAGGAGGAAGATTATCGGTAATGAATTCCAAAAAACTAATTTGTTGAGCAAGTGCGTGGTGGAGCGTTCAGTGTTTGATACAATGTGCTTGTTTGACATTCAGAGAGAAGAAAACAAAAGGTGAAGAAGAAATCGATATGGGATTTAATGTTTTACTAAAAACAAAACGTGAGACAATGAGGCAAACAATTTGCTGAAAATGAAAATAAGTGAACTAGAAACCGAAATAAAACATTAAGAAATTGTTAACAATAAAAAAAACGCTTAAAATTCTGTTGGGATGAAAAACAAACTCCTGAAGGAAAAAAGAAAAATAAGATTAAAACTAAATCGAGCCAAAACAAGAAAAACAAGAAAGATAATAAAAAAGAAGAGGAAGAAAAAGTGAATGGAGGAAACCAGAAGGTGAGAAGAATAAGAAAAGAAAAACGAAAGTAAACGTAAATTAAAAAAAAGAAAGGAGTATATCATGAAATGAAGTGAGGAGTGGGAGATGAGTTCCCCTCATATTAATCGGAAAATTAATTGGAAACAAGCGATAAAGCAAAGAAAAAATACCTACTTGATGAGAATCGAAATTAATGAAGCTTTTCCAGCCAAAACAATTATTTTTACGAATGAAAATCCATTAGTAAAGACTTGAAGGTAAATAATTTATTCTAATTTTATTTTACCTCTGGCTACCATTTTCTTTTATAATGTCCTTTTTGCCAACTTTGGTCAGATAGATAGATAGATAGATATAAAAGGTCGAATCCTCCCTTTACCCTAGAAAGCCGCCTCTGAATCACTAAGAACTACAGACGCATAATTCTTATTGCTGTAGCTGCTAAGGTTTAGAATGCCCTACTTCTGAAACGTATCCGATTTGAAGTTGAGAAAATTATTAGGAAAAATCAGAACGGCTTTCGGAGAAGTCGATCCACAACTTCACAGACGTTGACTATCCGTCAAACCGTCGAAGGAGTACGTGCAAAAATTCTCGAAGCAACACAATTGTTCGTTGATTTCTCCAAGGTATTTGATTCCATGCACAGAGAAAAGGTGAAGCATATGGTCTGCTAAAATAGATTGTTACCATTATAATGATGTTTTGCAAAAAACCGAAAACATTGGTTCGCTCAACCAAAGATGAAACCTACTCTTTTGACATTGTTTCTGGAGTCTTGCAAATCTATATATTTATGATCTGCCTAGATTACGTATTACGAAGGTCAATAGATCTAATAACAGAAAACGTTTTCACACTTAAAAAGATAAAAACCAGACGATATCTTACAGAAACTATGACTTGATGATGGTTATGATATATTTATGGTGTAATGGTTATCGTCGTAGGAAATGGACACGGCGACACGAGTTCAAATCCTGGACGAGACTAATTGCATTTCACATAACACTAATACCCTTGGGAAAGGTATAAATCCAATTATTCTCCCTCCAGCTATGGGTAAATAGTAGGGCAGACTGGGTTCTTCAGCTTTGGTGTGGCAACTAGTCTAAAAGAAGGAAAAATCTGAATTCAAACCTGTTAAATTCTGCTTAAAAATTGACCTTGTGTCATATCCTGCCCGAGCGGAGGGGTTGGTAAATATGATATATATATATATATATATATATATATATATATATATATGCTCGGTTTATTCAATAATTATTATAAAGGAATTGTCAGTAGTCAACACTGTTTACTGTTGCACTTTTTTCTAGGAACTCTTTAGTGATAGGTTATTTCATATCCCAGAAGACTATTCGGCATGATCTTTACGGATTTCTGAGCCTGGACTTTTTCCTTGACCGGAGTATTATTATGTTTCCACTTCATGGACATTCTTTTTGACACAGGCACGCGCTGGCAAAGCCATGTTTAATCCGTTTGTAAACAGGTTTTGACTAAATTATACTTCTCCGTTCGCATCATACATTTTGAAGAGACTCAGAACAAATATTTTTGTGATATTAAAATGATTTTTGCAATAAAGCAATTCCAAACAATGTTTTTTTTTAATATTCCACTTATTTACAGAATAATCCTCGTATGTGTGTGTGTGTGTGTGTGTGTGTGTGTGTGTGTGTGTGTGTGTGTGTGTGTGTGTGTGTTTATATATATATATATGTATATGTATATATATATACTCAACGATACGTACGTCTTTTTGAACCTGAGTAGATAAGAAAGTTAGTAGCATGACACGTAATAGAAGAATTATATGAAATTTGAACAACCAGGAGCGATGTACCATAGAGAGAGAGAGAGAGAGAGAGAGTGAGAGAGAGAGAGAGTGAGAGAGAGAGAGCGAGAGAGAGAGAGAGTGAGAGAGAGAGAGAGAGAGAGAGTGAGAGAGAGAGAGAACTCCGTGCTCTCAGCTCCATTTGATGAAAATTTATAAAAATGATATTCCACAGGTGGCACCCATTAAACCAATTTAAAATTCAAGCTGCGTTTCTCATATCTTACTTAAATCTTGTCAGTCAGCGGCCGGGCCTAAGTGTCATTTGAGATCTCACGGAGAGGAATTATTTATTGTGATGTTTTAGTAATAGTTTTGGTAATAAAGACGGCTGCCAAATGAGAATATATATATATATATATATATATATATATATATATATATATATATATATATATATATATATATATTAGGCTAAGAATATACCGACTACATCTCTACAAATAGGTAAAAAAAAAATAACGAGTGTCCTGTATAAGACACTAAACCATCTGATTGTAGGGATTCAATTCTCAGGAACATGTAGAGTAACCCTTTATTACTATTACCCACTGTTCCACTCTGACCTTGAGGGAAAGTACTTTTTGGGTCCCATCTTGGGGTCCAATAGAACTATTTTACCATTTAACTGTGTGCAAACAAATGACTGATGTTAAATTAAATTATTAGTGTTACATCGCAATATGTGAAACCATTAAACAAAGAAAACTATTATTGCTATATAGCAAAACTTGAAACTATTTAAATACGTTCAAACAAATAATTAATATCAAATAGAATTATTAGTGTTTGATAGCAATACATGAAGCCATTGACCAAAGTGCAAACAAATGAGCTCTGGCTTGTTAAAATGTTTTCTATAAACGATTCTTTTATAAATTATATATATATATATATATATATATATATATATATATATATATATATATATATTGTTAGTCCAATTAGAGAAAAGTAAATATTTTTAATCAAATAAGTCCGCATTTCTATGTGTTATTTTAGAGTTTTTTTCTCAACATGTGTTTCAGACACTGTGATCCTTTTCAAGAGTCTTTATTAGTCTCTTGAAATTCATTTGTGGACCTATCTATTCTAATATATATATATATATATAAACAGAATTTGACATTGAATAACCTACAAGGGTTGATATGCCATAAAACTAAACCAACATGCCATATAATGAACGGTTTCGTTAATTTTTGTAAACAAAAACGTCACTTGAAAAAAAAACGTACAAAGACAAAATTAGATATCAAGTTGACTAAAAGAGAATTAAAAAATCCAGACTTGCGATATAGTGGCGCTGAACGCATCGCTTTCAATGTGATCACCGTTGTTAAGCAACAATGAACCTGTTCAATACTTAGATAGGTGACAACTTAAATAGCAGCAGTTACTCTTAGCAATATGAGGCCTCTGTGCCATATCTAAGCAAAGTTTTGTAAATAAAAGCAAACCGAAGCACGTATGAATATATTCTTAAATGATAAGAGATCAATTACTATTTGTATAAAAATTGATTTGTTCATTTAACGCATGAGTATTCTACATTATTGGTTTGTTTGTTTTTTGTCATGCAACATTTTTTTAAAACTTTTCCAAAATTTTTTCTCTGACAAAGAACTATGTGTGAAACTGGTTTCGATAAACTATAAACAAGTAGTTATTAGGAAATATTATGTACGTTTACTTTGACATTTTTATTTATCTTATCTTATATATATATATATATATATATATATATATATATATATATATATGTAAAGCTCTTCGAACGAATTGAGCACTCCAGTATCCGGTAAGGTATTAAATGTAAACAAACGAACGCTGAAGCTGCTGTTGCTACACAATACCATATAATTCCTTAGCCGACGTGGTACGCTCGTTGGCCGAGCGGTCTGACACTAAGTCTAACGTAAAGTTGGGCGGGTTTCGATCCCAGCTTCAAGCGTCCTTCGTGTCTAGCCACACTGATGAGTTATGATACAACGAAATAGTCTGTCTGAGAATGACTATATATATATATAAACATTAGACAAATAGGAATATTTTTTATGTTATTTATTTCTTAGTTGTTCTCAACTCGACTTTAGGTCATTTTCAGGTAAACAGTTTTTCTGAAAAAATCTTTTAAGATTATTTTCCTGTATCTAAGTGTCTTTAACTGATTTTTCATATATCTGTCGTCTGGACACCTGGCAAATAAGTTTTTCACTTTGACAGGTATATATAAGCCTAGGAGTATATTTCAAATTAGTTGTGAGTGTTTGGTTTGTTCATTTACTTAGGTGTTTATGTATTACTTTCAGTCTCTTTCAAGGCAGTGCTTCAGTTTCACTTAAAATCCATTTGGAGTTAGTCTTTGTAGGTGTTTTTATCCATTTATCGTCGTGTGTATCTCTTGTAATGTCGTTTAATGTATCTTTTGCGATTTTTTTATGATAATAAACTTTGAATCTCTGTTCAATTCCTAACAGAGCGGAAATGTTGTTCTAAACATATTAGTTTGCTGTAATCCATAGAGTTGACGCCGTGACCCGTAAAATCGTAAGTGAGAAATTTAGAAAAGTGAAATAGGCATTCTGACTTGCCAACGAACAGTTTTTAACTGCATGTGCAGTCGATTGAATAAATTATATTTTTGATTCTGTAGTTAGAATCGTGGTAAATTTTACAGTCTTTTTGGTTGTGAAGATAGTGAATGCGTTAATTGACTTTACACACACGCACACACACAAATATATATATATATATATATATAAAGAGGGAGAGAGAGAGAGAGAGAGAGAGAGAGAGAGAGAAGGAACCATGCTGTAACAATACACTTCAACATGCAATCGAAAGGCTCCACTAAAGAGTCAAACATCCATTCACAAAATGGCACAACAATAACCTTGATATTATTCACTTGAGACAACCCTCTTGATTTGCAAAGGTCATACTTCTTGCATTTCGAAACTGTTTTTGTCTGTTGTTTCCTTTACTGTTTACGTGAAGAACGAAAAACTTTTCGATAAATGAAAGGTTTTAAGAAAACGAACAAGGGGAAAAATGGCGTTAGATCTAGCAGTTGTCATTGGCAAAACTTCTTTAGTGAAATTTGTCTGAAATTTGATAGAAGTACAAAGTTGCAGTCGAAGACAGTAAAAAAGAAAGAAAGAAAGAAAGAAAGAAAGAAAGAAAGAAAGAAAAGCTCTCTCTTGGATATGGCCTTGTCGATGAAAGATTTTCAATCGTTCCTAATGGTTATAGGAAGGACCTGGAGGTTCTGAGTCATGATAGCTAGTTGACCAGTTCTCTAAGCAGTAGTTTTCATCAAATCTAATTCCTTTTTTTCTTTCTACAATTTTTCTTTCCTCCCTTTTTCTTACCACTTCTTTTTCTTACCACATCTGTATCTCTCTCCTCTTCTTCATTTTTCTCTCCTTTTTCTTTGATTTCCTTTCTTCTCCTTTTTCTTTCCTTCGCTTATTTCTTCTTTTTTTCTTTCCTCATCTTACTTCTCCCGCTCCTTTCCATTCGTTTCCTCTCTTTCTGTTACTCCCTCTCTATCTGTCTTTCTGTCTCAGCTTCTCTCGCTGATCTTCTTCTCAGCCCTTTTTCCTCTTCTCTTTCCACTTTTCTCTGTTGATCATCTAACATCTCTCTCTCTCTCTCTCTCTCTCTCTCTCATTCCATTCTTTCCATCCGCTTCTTTCTATATCTCTCTAGGCGTTTCTCTTTAATTTCTTTCTTTTCCTTTACCATCTTTCCATCCCTCCTTACATTAGTATTTCAACGTCTATCTTCTTATTTTTCCTCTCCCCTTTTTTTATCCTTCCCTATTTTGTCTTCTTACCACTCTCTTTTCTCTTTTTCTCTCCACCTATTTTTGCTTTTTCTTCTTCTCTTCTCTCTCTGCCTTTTCTCATCCTTCTCTTCTTCACAAATCTTTCCTGCCTTTTTCTTTTCTTCCTGTATTTTTGCTTTCTCTCGTTTTTTCCCGTTCTTTTTTTTTTTATTTTCTGATTTTCTCTTTTTCTTCCTTTCTCTCTCTCTTTCGTCATTCATTCCTATCTTTTCCTTTATGATTTATTTTTTACTTACTTTCTTTTCTGTTTCTTTTTCATCATTTTCAGTTCTTTACGTTTCTTTATCTCTCTTTTTTCTTTTTTCTATTTCTTTCATTAACCTAATTTTTTCACAATTCCCGAAATTTTTTCTTTGTTTTTTTTACAAAAATATTCAAAATACGGTCTGTTCCTCTGGCCATCTCTTGTTATGTAATGGTTAAAGATCTATTTTAACAAACTATTGATCATGATTTTGATTATAACAGGGCGCTCCATACTTTTGCTCTTGAGCTAAACTAAGCTTATTAAGTGACCACTAAATAACATTCATCGAGATTCTATCGATTTTACATTTTCCTTATTTTCCCAATAGAATTTTAGCTACGATAAATCAAACTCTCATCGAAAGAAGAAGAAGAAGAAGAAGAAGAAGAAGAAGAAGAAGAAGAAGAAGAAGAAGAAGAAGAAGAAGAAGACTTGGATCCCTGTAGGCGAAATTAATTAAACAAAACTGACCATTATGTAAATGGCGATAGAATGGATAGTCATTATTAAGAGGAATGGTGAATCGATTTGGTCGGCTACAAAGAAAATAAAACAAGTTCTTAAAAGAAGCTGAAAAATACTTGCTTCTTCTTCAAACAAAAGGTTGAGTAAAAATGTGTGGGGACACATGAATTTGAAAGTAGAATTTATTGAAATTGTCTTTTAGGTTGGGAAAATTAATATTATGTTATTATATATTTTATTTCAAAGTAAAAAATACTTAACTATACTCCTTTATATATAAAATAAGATAGAGTATGGCTTCTAGCTATGGAGCAATACTAAATGACTTTTACTATTGTGGTAAATTAAATACTCATTACGAACCCCTCACTCAAATAAGCTTAATGAGTATCAATGTCTTGTCTTAATTTTTGTCTTAATATTCCTTATGGTTATATCATAGACTAAAATGAACTTAGAAAATACGCGGATGAGTGTCACACCTTCAAGCAGTAGTTGACAGGATAGTTTTATAGATTATTGTCAGTGTAAAGAGTTCAGTACATGATATTTTATAATTAATTCAGGTTAAGCTGAGTTTCGTAAATATCTCAAGTGGAACAGGACCAAAGTCACTTGCCAGTCATTCTGTCAGTTGCTTCCTTCTTTTTCTATGATTGGGTTTTGGTCAGTGTATATCCAAAATTATTTATTTCATTTTACAATGCATTCAACTACAAAATGTACCGTTGGTTCATTTATGTTGTATTTAATAAACGGATAATTTCCCATCCCGGTGCTGAGAATGTATGAGAACAACTCAGTGGTGGCTTTCGATATAAAAATGATTTGATTTCACATGTCTATTTATTTATTTGTTTGTTTATCGATTTTTATTGTTTTTTTGTTTTTTTTTTGTTTTTTTTTGTATTTCCGTATTCCATTGATACTAATAAATCTTCAGCATTCCAATTTTCATTTGTTTCTTCCATTCCGGAAAAGAAATCAAAATTTGAAAATATAGTTTTCTCATCAATTGTTTCTAGTCTGAAACTGACAACTGTTGCCAAAATGTTAGACTTGTTTTTTTATTTTTTTAAAAAAGGAACTCACGCTGTTTGTCAGATAAATAAACACTTCGTTATTTCAATCCCAATAAAGTGTCTGGTTTTTCTTCTCTCGTTTTGTTACCATGTATAGAAATTTATTTAACAGCAAAACACTTTTAGATCGATTCCCGATCTAGACTTTTTTTCAACAACAAATGCCTAGGTAGATATTGGATATCTTTCATCTATTGAGCACATAACCAAGTTTCAATTTTATCATTGCAACGATGATTTAGATAGACTCAAGTCAAATTTCTGTTTTATTTCATTAGCTGAAATTGTTCAAAGAAACCTTATGTAAGCTGTGAGGGTTGGAAAAAGAATAATAAAAATAACTGTGATCTTCTTTGGCGGGTCTTTTAACAAAGCACTTGCCGTATAACAATCAATAATGGAATTGAGAACAGTTTCAAGATATTATCTCTTCTTACACAAAACTTAATTAGGATCTTAACTTTGTTTCTTTGAAAATGATAAAACCTGTCACAGAAAATTGTTAGTTCCCTAAAAAAGGGCACGCACAATTTATTTTTGTAATTTCAAACAATTTTGTTGTATCAGAACGACAACAAAAGATCATCATCGGCATCATTTCTGTAAGAGTTCAGTTTCTTTTCTTCGTTAAAGAAGTCAACACAAAATAGAAAATGGTTGAAAAATTAGAAAAAGAAAAATATAGAAAGAAAATGGGTAGAAAGAACGCAACAAAGAAAAATGATCCAAGAATAAGGAGAAAGAAAGAAAGAAAGAAAGAAGGAAAGAAAGAAAGAAAGAAAGAAGGAAAGAAAGAAAGAGAGAAGGAAAGAAAGAAGGAAAGAAAGAAAGAAAGAAAGAAAGAAAGAAGGAAAGAAAGAAAGAAAGAAAGAAGGAAAGAAAGAAAGAGAGAAGGAAAGAAAGAAGGAAAGAAAGAAAGAAAGAAAGAAGGAAAGAAAGAAAGAGAGAAGGAAAGAAAGAAGGAAAGAAAGAAAGAAAGAAAGAAGGAAAGAAAGAAAGAGAGAAGGAAAGAAAGAAGGAAAGAAAGAAAGAAAGAAAGAAAGAAAGAAAGAAAGAAAGAAAGAAAGGCAATGATTGAAAAATTATCATTATTATCAATAACAAACTACATACTTTTGATTATTGGCTTTCTCATTAAAAAAACATGGCTATCTCAATATTTCGTTATTTACTTGATTTTTTTATTTTTTATCCGACATGTTTTCGGCATCAGCATATGACTATGAATATTCATGAGGCTTATTTTTTTTTATAGAAGGTCATTTTCTGTCTCTTCACTTGTATCAAGTCGGACGAGTCAAACATTTTGTGGGTCAGCATTTTAAGAATGTTAAAATGGTTGCAACAAAGAAATTGTTTTGTCTTCAGACCTTTCTGAATTAAAAGAGACAAGCCAAGATTACAATCCTCGAATGCGGATAACTTTGATTTTTTTTGGACTCTTAATATATTTTTCTTTTTTTTTTTTCTTTCTTTCTTCTACTGTTTTTATTTGTTTATTTATTCATTTGTTGCTCCTTTTATTCTGTCTTTCTTGTGTTGCTTTTTCGTCCTTTCTTTTTCTTTTACATACTAAATGAGTTTGCATTCTTTCAAATATTTGAATCGATTTTTGGAAAATCCTATCTTTTATTTATAAGTGATCTTAATTCATCGTCTTTCTTCATAATCTCTCTTTTATTTTTTCGAATTTTTATTTCCTTTGTTTTTCAGCATTTTTTTTTTTTTTTGTCTTCAGCAGCAAATAATTTTTCATTTTTATCTTTCTTTTTAAAGTTCACTAGCATTTGTTTCACATGCACCAGTATGAAAGTGTGCATTTGCCTTCTATCTAACTACAAGGTGCATACGATAAGTTTCCAGACTTCTTTCG
The DNA here is from genome assembly GCA_963585895.1 of Sepioteuthis lessoniana. Classification (NCBI taxonomy): domain Eukaryota; kingdom Metazoa; phylum Mollusca; class Cephalopoda; order Myopsida; family Loliginidae; genus Sepioteuthis; species Sepioteuthis lessoniana. The sequence goes on from OY757921.1 coordinate 95,957,915, forward strand.
TATGGGCATTTAAAATTCAGTATGTTATTGCTATCCATCTTATGAGATGGCTGATCAATTTTTATGACTTCATGTTCAAAGGAACTGCTACAGCAGCAATTGGAATACACCCTACTAAAGCCTGATTGTCACAGCTGGTGAATTTCAAAAATGCAATCTGACACTTTAGAAGAACGATATACAATAAAATTGTTTTTTAAACATGGAAAAAATGCCACAGAAACGTATGGAATAATTCAGACCACTTTTGAAGCATCTTGAATGAATCGAGCATCAGTTTTTGAGTGGCATAAGAGATTCAAGGAAGGCAGGGAGTCTGTGAGGGATGATAAGAGGTGTAGGAGGAGTAAGGAAGTCAGAACACCAGAGTTGATTGGCCAAAGGGTGAGGGTTAGGGCTACTATGTTGATGTTTTAAGGGAGTCAGGAAGAGATTCCTAGGGAAGAGGCCAGCACTCTTCAAATCGGGTCAGTGGCATTTTCAGCAGGACAATGCACCAGTCCACAACTCCATCCTTGTCACAGACTATTTGACCAAGATGGGTATCAAGACAGTTCCTCATCCTCCCTATAGTCGGGACCTTGCTCCCTGTGACTTTTGGTTATTCCCTAAGCTCAGAGGCTGTCGTTATGAGACAATTGAGGAGATGAAAGAGGCTGTGACGAAGGTCATTGACACACTCATACAAGAGAACTTCCATGGGGCCTTCCAGAAGTTGTTGGAACGGTACAAGTGCATTGCAGCCGGAGGAGATTACTTCGAAGGGAACTAGAGTTTCATGTGTGTACTATCAATAAAAGTGCCCATACGAAAAAATATGGAAACTTATCGTATGTACCTCGTATCTTTCTATCTATCTGTCTATTCTCTTGGTCAAGTTAAACCACTGATTCCAGCGAGCTCATCGAAGTTAAGCAGCTGGATGGGTGGTCAAATAGAAATAGCAATTACCGTAATCAACCTGTGGTTTGTGTGTCTGATTAAGAAAAGCTATCTATCCATCTATGTATGTATGTATGTATCTCTCTATCTATCTACTCAGGGTTCGATTTAAGAATCATCTAAATATCCTTGAAGCTGTCATGATTAATATGCAGTTATCGACTCTGTAAATAGTGAAAACTCTAAAGTTCGAGTTATTGAAGGAATTATTATTTTAAATATCCATTGTTTTTTCTTCCCTACTTCCATATCACATTCCTCAATATTTTACACGTAAATTCATATTGGCCAACAATATCTAATTTTAAAAAATATGCCGGTCGACAGGCGCGTAAGGCTTTAATCTTTAATTGTTTCAATCTATTACTTATCAAAGCAGGACTCTTCCATTTTGTAAAATCCGTAATATATATATATATATATATATATATATATATATCCGTAATATATATATATATATATATGTTATATAAAAGTTAGCGACCATAGTCGAGGGTGACCCGAAGGCTCCCTTTTCGATAGCTACTACACCAAGGTGTAGGGGAGGGCGCTACTCCATTCCCTGGATTGCTCCACTTTACCCTTGAACCGTACCTTATAATACTGAGTGTTAAGCAAGGTGGTATCAAGTTCCATTTTTAAAGTCTTTGGTATGACTCGACCTGGGATTGAACCCAGGTCTCCCGTGCCATTGGCGAACACTCTAACCGCTGGGACTCACATAATATATATGCTTATATACACATATACATGTTCATGCAGCATCACAACGACACAATAAAAAATTAAACAGACGCACAATGATAAAGTCGCAAGAACAAACGACGCACGCAAGGAAGACGCAGGAAGACTTCTTTATAAAATATTTTACCTCACATCTTTATTTGTAAGTTTCGAAAGGGTTGTTCCAAGTTTGCGTGTGAGAGAGAGCTGGAGACCGAACATTACTGAAATATTTTGACCCCGAAGTTATGGCCGTCAGCGTTGTGTCTTTCTCGTTCTCCATGGCTGCTCAACCGGAGCACTGGCTTTCCTTACTACATCTCGTCTACCTCCTCAACTCTACTCGCCTGTCTCCAATGGCTCGTTGAACTCAACTGACCGGAACTCAACTGTCCTCTGTTCAATTCGTCGGCCTTATATTACCTTCAAACGCCCACGCGGTGATATGGACACGCCTCCGCAACGTCTTCCGATATCTAGCAACCGGGATGTGTCACTTCCGCTTTCTTTGGAATGGCCTGTGTGATTGTCATCGAGCGGAAATAACTGTCATCCAGTTCAGAGGTCACTCTCTTCCGGTGCGTCAGTCTATGAGAGTATAATGGGATTTTTTTTAACCTCGTCCCATTTCATTAGCCAATTTCCGCCCACGCGATTTCCTCTCATAACTGCCATCAGAATGTGTCACTTCCTTCCGGTGCATTACCTTGAATGGCATTTTTGGCCGGGTCAACAGGTCAAAACATAACATATATATATATATATATATATATATATATATATATATATATATATATATATATATTACGGATTTTACAAAATGGAGACGTCCAGCTTTAATAAGTAATAGATTGAAACAATTAAAGACTAAAGCATTAGGAGCCTGTCGACCGACATATATATATATATATATTGCAAGGAAATGTATTTCAATATTGTCTCAGTTCGATTTCATGTAAATTTAAGATTATAACTAGTGTACACAACCGATTTTTCTTAAGAATTTGAGGAAAACTTATCTGTCATCTTATATTTTGTAGTTTGTAAAATATATCCTGGTAAAATGTCTTAGAGTCTTATATATAATGTACTTTGTGTCTAAAAAACTGACTAATTAATTTCTCATCAATTTCGACTTAATCATTTCGTCGATGTACAAATTACAAAATCAATTTATTTCTTGCTATATCTATCTTTGTGAGGGAATTTTTTTTCTTTCCGAGTTGGCCATTTCATCATCATCATCATCATCATCATCATCTCTCTCTCTCTCTATCTCTCTCTGTCTCTTTTATTGCACAAACACACATCTTCACACATATGTATGTATGTATGTATGTATGTATCATAGAAGGCGTGACAGATAAGCTGTACAAAAAGTCAATACAATCTCCTAATTAGAGGAAATGATTAAAAAGATGAATAAGCAAATTTTTACAACAGCCATTTTGAATAATGAAAGAACGTTGAATGTGCTGAGTAATTAAATACAAAATCTCTAATTAGTTGCTATTTATGATAAACTAAACGTCATCTTTTGTTTTCGTTGTTAAAGCTATAGCAATACTTTGTGGAAAAACGAAGAGGATCTACATATGGTGGTTCTCAAAGAAAATATTTTCCCTTAAAAACTTCTTTCTTTCTATTATATTGTCTCTTTTTAGAACTGTTTCCGTAGTGCTAATAAAAATCCTTCAGATCATTGCTTATTAGGTCAAGGCCTCTTGGGAATATATATCAGCAATTTTCTTTATCAATTCCTTGTACTATATATATATATATATATATATAAGAGAGAGAGAGAAAGACAGACAGAAAAACTGACAGACGGACAGAAAGACTGAAGGAGAAACAAACAGACAGAGCGGGAAAGACAGACAGACAGACAGAGACAAACAAACAACAAGAAAGAGAGAGAAAGAGATAGAGGGAGACATACACACTCAAAGACAAATTTTGTAAGAGAGAGGCAATTTTGATGACCTTTATCAAAATTGCCTCTCCCTTACGAATAGTTGGGGGGGGGAGTTTAAAAAGAGCATAGCATGAAAGACTCAATTAAAGAAATACGGAAAGTAATAAAGATGAAGATATTCGTTTGAATAAATCGTAAATGTAATATTTTAGGCAACACTCACTAATATTGTTCATTCGTAACTTTTTCAGTTTGATTAAAAAAAATTTTTAAATCCCACCTTAGTTGCGTATATACATATATATATATATATATATATATATATATATATATATATATATATATATATTATTCGGTCCGGTTAAACCGGAGTTGGGAGTAATTCCATCATGACAAAAAAATCATTCAATCGTGAACATTTAAATTTTACCGGTAAAACGTTCAATGTAACTGACATTACGGAGCAATAATTTCTTTAAATTTTTTGTTTTTTCTTAAAGAAAGTATATATATATATATATATATATATATATATATATATATATATATATATATATGTGTGTGTGTGTGTGTGTGTGTGTGTGTGTGTTTGTGTGTGTGTGTGTGTGTGTGTTTCTTGGGTATTAATGGGATATCAATCTCCTTGGGTTATTCAATGCCAAATCCACCTTTGTAGAAGAACAGCCGTGATATTATTTAATCGCTAGCTGGTAGGATAAGAGAGTTCCTACTTTTTCTAAGGGTTTTAGTTTGAAAGTGAACGTAATAGCGCGACTGGAGTTCTAATTCGCTTGCTTTGCAGCCGCAATACAGCACTTTAACCATTACGCATATATATATATATATATATATATATATATATATATATATATATATATATAGATATATATATATATGTGTGTGTGTGTGTGTGTGTGTGTGTGTGTGTGTGTGTGTGTGTGTGAGAGAGAGTGAGAAAGAGAGAAAGCGAGAGCGAGAAAAAGAGAGAGAGAGAAAGTGAGCGAGCGAGAGAAAGATTGAGAGAGAGAGAGAGAGAGAGAGAGAGAGAGAGAGAGAGAGAATTGAGGAGAGATAGTGTACGCATATTGTTTATGTTTTTATTTTATATGTTTATAGTTTGATTTGTTGGTTGGCTGGTCGATTGGTTGGATTTTTTCGTATATCAACCCTTGTAGATTATTTAATGCCATATACTGTTTCTACATATATCAAATATATATGATTTGCAAACATAGTCTGTTGGTAATATTTTTAAACGAGCCAAAGCTCATTTGTTTGCGCACAGTTAAATGGCTTCAAGTATTGCTATGTAACACAAACAATTCAATCTATAATCAGCCATACGTTTGCAAACAGTTAAACAGTTTAATAGTAAGTGAATAGTTGGTCGGTTGGTTGGTTGGTTGTTTTTTTGGGTTTTATGGCATATCAACCTTTCTAGGTTATTTAACGCCAAATCCATTTTTATGTAAATAATCTGTTCCATTTAAAACAATTCAGTTTAGCATAACTACACAGTTTAATGGTCAAAACATTTCCATTTCTAACAATTCAAGTAGTTGTATGTCACAATTCGGTTAAATGTAAATACAGTTTTAATGTCGAAAAACAGTTCTATTTCAAATAATTCAGTTAAGCATAAGCACGCAGTTTAAATGTAAGTACGGTTTAATTGTAAAAGTCATTTCTATTTCAAACTATTCAGTTTTACTCAAACAATTCATTTTAGCATAAGTATGCTGTTAATTCTATTTAACCCATAGATGGGACCCTTATCAGGTGCTACCACTCCGGGCCAGAGTGGACCTGGGAGCGATGGCAATGAAGGGGTACTCCACATTCCCCAAATCTCCAGCATTGCTGGAACCTCACCATCAGATTGTTTAGTGTCATATCCAGGACACTCGTTGGGGGGGGTCTTACCCCTCTGCAGAGAAGCAGTCGGTGTATTCTACAGCCCCAGCCGACTGGGCAAAATAGTTTGTCGGTAATTCCATTTTAAAATGTTTGAGCCTATTTGTTTCCACAAAATTAAGTATGGCTATTGTTTGCATATTATCAAATGCTATCAAGTGTAGCAATTTAACACTGCACACAGTTTCACGGTTAAGCAGTTCTATTTGATGCATAGATGCAACCCTAACAGGTACAATTACGCCGAGTCAGAGTCGACCTGGGAGTAATGGCAAGGAAGAAGTACTCTACATTCTACAAAGCTCCAGGAGGGGAGCCTCACCATCAGATTGTTTAGTGTCATATCTTGGACATTCGTTGGTGTGCAGTGGTCTTACCTCTCCGCGGAGAAGCTGTCGGGGTATTCTACCACCCCAGCCAACTGGGTTGGTATATGTATGTAAGCATATGAACCCAAGTAATTTGTGAGATCTTTAAAAGAGCCAGCCCATTGAATGAATCAATCTTTAAAAAAGATCCCTCAAACCTGTTGTTATATAATAAAGAAATGTTTTTTTAATCATTTTTCATTAATCATATTTTATCAGTCAGTTTGGTTGGGCTTTGAACTATTCGGCTCTTAGTTCAGGTGCACAGTTGTTGGGTACTGTTCTACGCTCGTGCGCAAAGGATATGACAATCACCATTGTCATAATAAACCCTAGACAAGAAATGGGGCTGAAGTGTGCATGACGTCATACCCAGAAGAGATGGGCTGAGAATTGGGGTTTTTTGAAAAAGAGTCAGTTGAGTGTTGACATTGGACCATGCAGGCAGACAATTGAGTTTCTACCATTGGGGCAGAGAAGTGAGTTCTCTGCCATGGAGTTGAGTTTTCTACTTTTGCAGCGCCGGTTAAGTTTTTCGGGTCCGAACCAGAGAAGATGAATTGAGATCTAAAGCACCATGAGATGTGCCGAACGTTGTGGGTGTTGTTAGCATAGTATGATTACGAAAGACTTTTAAGAATTTTCTCTCTCAAAGAACCGAAGTCAGAAGTTAATAAAACCGTTCGTATCTGAACAACAGAGTCCACCTGTTTGCGTACGTATTTGTATTTGCCTGTATCTGTTTGGTTTGGTTTGGTTTCTTTGTTTAATGGCATATCAACCTTTGTATGTTATTTAATGCCAAAGCCATTCTCCTAGAAGAACAATAGCTGGGAGGATAAGGAGGTTCATACCTTTCCCAAGGGTATTTGCCCGAAAGTGAACGTAATAGCGCGACTGGAGTATGAACTCGCTTACTACGATTCCGCTGTCCATTGCTTTAACCATTACACCACGAGGACACCCCCCCGCCTTTATCTGTGTTTGCCTATATATACGTGTGGTATACAACGATTTCGCTGATATATAGCACCTGCATTAAATTGCAAAATCCATTAGACAATTGAAATAGCATAAAGTTGTTGGAGCTGACACTATTCTTGAATTTCTATTAATTGCTTAAGGGGCAAAAGTATTGAAAATGATTATTTCATTCAAATTTTGCTTTTTCTTCTTGATAATGAAACTTAGAAATTAACGTATTTTCTATGTAAAAAGATATAGATTTGTTCCTTTTCTTTTGTATCTGGTTTGAGTGAAACAAAATTATGAATCAAAATTTTATGTTTTTATTCTGAAGTTCTACAAAAATTAATAGAATATTTACAAGTTGATAATTTTTCGAGATTTGCAACTGTAATGTCAATCAATTTCTCACATCAGCCCCGAAATAGTCTCCCATCATGTTTTGAAATTTTCATTACCCAAGAGATAAAATCAAAATTTGATGGGAAAAATAGATATTTTTCATTTACTTTACACGTAAGCAATTGGGAAATAAGACTTTCTGCCCAGGACCCAGAAAAAGTAGAAAATGTTTGTAAAATCATCATCTTCTTCTTCTTCTTCTTCTTCTTCTTCTTCTTCTTCTTCTTCTTCTTCTTCATTGGGGCTTTAGTTTTTCACTTTGTTCATTTCTCTCATAAATGAGGTAATTTTCTTTAGCTCAATCTATGACACTCCCACCTGACAATTAAGTCGTATAAATAAATAAAAAAAATACCAAACCATACGAAGAAAAAATTGAACTAACAAAAAATGAAAATAAAAATCTTAATCTTTTGAAAAAAAACATGATTTCGTTTTCTGTAATAAAAAGCGGTGATTAATTTCCAGTAAATATCAATCTTAAGGACGGCAAATGAGACTATTTTCTTTTTGTCTTCAAGCGAAATAATGATTATTCTAAATTATAATGATTATCTTTGTTTCATTGGCTTTGGAGTTGGACTTAATAAATTTTCCATTAATAAAGTCCTCCTTCACATCTACATTCTTGTACTCCTCTTCTTCCTTCATCTTCTTTGACTTTTCACTAGTGTCTGAGTGATAGCAAGTCTCCTCAGGTCTCTATGACGCTTCTGTGTATTCTAAGCGATCTTAAAAGAGCTGCAGTCTGTGTGGTCTTGATTCTCTCTCTGATTTCCAATTCCTCTAGTTTTTTCCAAGTTTTTATGGACTGTTCCAAGCACGTCGACTAACAGTCGTTGAACATTAACTAATTAATAGTGTCCCTGTCATCTTCAACGGCTGTTATTATTATCATTATTATTATTATCATTATTATTATTATTATTATTATTATTATTATTATTATCATTAGTAGTAGTAGTAGTAGTTTAGAGAACTAAGAAAGATGCAGAGATGACCCGATTATCTGGTGATTATGGTAATAAACCTACAATGCACTTTATCAAATGAAGGAAGGAAATGTTAAATGCACCATTTAATATTAATGATATTAGCATCGTAAAAATTCATGTGGACCAACATTTCTTCCTTAAGTCAAAGTTCCCAGTCCCTCAGTCAAGGATCAGAGTGTAATATATACGTACTTTGCGTAACTAAATATTTCCAAATAATTTTTTTCATACTGTTTAAGACATGGTTCACTTATGTTTGATCGCTTTAGTCCGTTAGAGAAACAAAGAAACATATACAAATGTCATTTTATTAATTATAATGATTTCACCCATTTGCATATTCGCACCTGATACCTGGTAGTTATCACTGAATGATGTCAAATCTAGTCAAATTTCCAGGACCATTCTCAGTATCATTTACGGACCTCAACATTCGTTGGACATTTAAAAATTCTTGAATTTCTTAATTCTTATCAATCCTCGCGTTTTGTGCTAATTATTATAGTCATGAACCTTCGTATTCCGCTATCATTTTCTAATTGTTCCACTGATATTTTCAGAAACCAAATTTCAATAAGAGATTTCATTATTGGTTTCATTTGTTGGTGTTTGGTGTTAGTTTAAAGCTGGACGTTTGAATGTTTTCATTTATCTTGAAGAATGTTGGCTGATAAAGAAGTAGCACAAATGTAATCATGAAATTTTATATTGCAGATGGAAATATATGTCCAATCTCGGAATTCAGTTAACAGGACACTTTTGCTTGCTCACATGTTTCGGTCAAAGATCCCCCCCCTTTTTTTGGCTATTTTTCTGGAAAAATCTATAAACCTTGGAATCTCAAGCATTTCCAAACATCTCTCCATACGGGCATAATATCTTCACATCGGAATCAGAATTTAAAAAAACAAACAAAAAAGAACTTATACAAGGATGCCCATTTATATGTTCCCCAGCAATCTCCTAACGGTATGCGGATTCTAATATTCTTCCACAAATATATCGTACACGTAAGACAGATATGTGTCTATATCATCTTTAATAATGATTAAACTCGTCAAAAGTTAAGCTACATTGACAGAATTCAAGTGATAATGACATATGCATTGAAGTATAGGTATATTCGTTCCTAATAATGTAAAATACGGTACATCTAATAAGGAAAGTGCCTTTTGCTTATTATGATATAGCTGATTAAATGAATAGCTTAAATCAAGCTATATTTGGTTTTTGTAAAAAAAAAAAAAATGTCCTGACGCAAGAAAAGCAAAAAGCAGATATTAAATGCCTGTTTTTTTTTTCTTCTGATTATAGTGCATATGAACATGTAGTTGATTATGATTGATTTTAATTGATAGATTTTAACGGCTTGTCAACCGTCCTAGATTTATTTTATGCCTAGTAGTTAGAGAATTACATTCATAGTACTTTTTTACGTACAGTTATATAATATGAAATTCTCTTATTAATACAAATAATTTGCACACACTTGTACGGTTTCAAATATTCCTTTCAAATTCTAAAGATTTATTATATGGTTTCAAGTAACTATTTCTGTTTGATAATATTCACACAATTATATGGCTTCAAGTAACTAATAACTATGATCTTTAGCATAAAAAAGTTTCAAGTAACTATTCTTAATACAAATAATTTACAGTTATATGGTATGAAGGCGCTCGTGGTGAAACGTTTATCAACGTAAAAAATGGACACAATGACCCAATTTCAAATCCTGGACAAGAGTATTTGCCTTTCACAAGGCGCTAATGCCCTTGTGAAAGGTATGAATCAAACTATTCTTTCTCCAGCTATGAGTAAATAGTAGGTTAGACTGAACTCTTTAACCTTAATATGACAACCGATCTAGGAGAAGGAAAACAATAAATTCAAACCAGTTAAAATCTACTTAAAAAATTAACCTTCTGTCACATTCTACTCGGGGTTGGGTAAATATATTCTTTGTATCAAGTTTTCTGATTTAATCCTAATAATTTTCAAGCAGATCTATTTTACCAACAGATGGTATCCTAACAGGTAGTATTACTTCGGGCCAAAGTGGACCTGGAAGTAATGGCAATGAAGAGGTACTCTACATTCCCCAGAACTCCAGAACAGGAACCTCTTTATCAAATGCAGTTAAACGTCATACCCAGAACTCTAACACATAGCTGAAAAGAGAACTGAAATTCCAAAAAGACAGGGTTTGAGTTACTGTTTGGTACTTGGACAAAACTCAATTGATAAACCTAGGGAATTGATCCTTACCAAGATGAATAAGTACATATCATTTGGTTGGTTGGTTGGTTGGTTAGTTTTACAGCATATCAACTTTTGTAGGTTATTTAATGCCGAATCCATTTTTATGTAGCTAATCAGTTCTATTTCAAAAAATTCAGTTTATCATGAGTACACAGTTTAATATCAAAAGCATTTCTATTTCAAACTATTCAGTTTATTCAAGCAGTTATATATAACAATTCAGTTAAGTGTAAGTAGTTTCAGTGTCAAAAACAGTTCAATTTCAAACAATACCGTTTAGCATAAGCACACAGTAAGTATAGTTTAATTGTGAAAAACATTTCTATTTCTAGCTATCCAGCTTAACCAAGCAGTTCTAATTCAGTTTAGTATAAGTATAGATTTTGTTTACATACAGTTAAATGTGAAAACAGTTCTATTTTAAACAATTTAGTTTAGTGTAAATACAGTTTCAATGTCAAAAAACAGTTCTATTTCAAATAATTCAGTTTAGCATAAGCACGCAGTTTAATTGTAAGTACGGTTAAATTGTCAAAAACATTTCTATTTCAAGCTATTCAGTTTAATCAACCAATTCAATTTAGCATAAGTACACAGTTTAGATGTCAAAACATTTCAATTTTAAACAATTCAGTTTAGCATAAATATGCAGTTTAAATGCCAAAAAATAATAAATTCCAACCATCGTTTTGTTCTATTTAACCTATAGATAGGAACCTTATCAGGGGCTACCACTCCGGGCAGAGTGGACCTGGGAGCGATGACAATGAAGGTGTACTTCGCATTCCCCAAAGCTCCGGCATTGCTGGAACCTCACCATCAGATTGTTTAGTGTCATATCCAGGATACTCGTTGGGGGGTTCTTACCTCTCAGCTGAGAAGCAGTCGGTGTATTCTACAGCCCTAGCCGACTGTGCAAAAATCTTGATTGAGAACGAGGGAAGCTGTGAAATATGAGAGTGAAGATGATACAAATTATAGTTGACGCGCTTAGAACGGTCCCCAAAGGATTAGAAAAGGGTACAGGAAGAGTTGGAAATCAGAGGGAGAATCGAGACCATCCAGACAATAACATTGCCGAGATCGGCCAGAATACTGAGAAGAGTCCTGGAGACTTGAGCAAACTTGCTATCACTTGACTTCAGTGAAAGACCATCAACTAACGCTGACGATTGTACCAATTGTGATTACTGCTTTTGGCACAGTAACTAAAGGATTATTAAAGGACCTGGAGGATTCGGAAGTTGGCCGAGTGGAGACCATCCAAACGACAGCATAATTGAAAATGGCCTGAATACTGAGAAGAGTCCTGGAGACTTGAGAAGATTTGCTGTCACTCAAACTCCAGTGAAAGACCATCAGCAAAAACTGATGTGAAAAACTCTAATGAGTAAATAATAATAATAATAATAATAATAATAATAATAATAATTTATAAAAATCAATTCCTTGCTATCCAATTAAAATTTTGCATTTAAAAACCTGGAAATCTAATAAGTAGAAAAACAACAAATAAGCATGAGTATACAAATGGAAAAGAAGGTTAAAGAGAAGAAAAATATCTTTGATTCTACAATCCATGTTCTAGGCCTCTCTGTCTATCTGTCTGTCTGTCTCGTCCGGGTCATGCTACTGGAATTATTTTTGCAAACGTCGCTAACTAAGGGTGATAGATACATAGAAATGAAAAAAATGTCTTTTAAAGAAATAAAGTTTAATGATGACGAGGAGTAATGGCTGAGACGATATCAGGATAATAATAAAGACGATAAAAACTAGGGTAAGAAACAAAACTTTCTGAATGTATATTCGTTAATATTAACTGATATTTATCTGTCTGTAAAAAAAAAATTGCAAAAATCATTGCCTTTTTATCGAATCAATATTTTTCTTTAAAAACCTGAAAATTTAATGAGTTGTAAACCAGTAAATAAACATAAGGGGAATACATTTGAGAAGATGTGGAAATTTACTAAGCTTTTTTGCTTAGATGTGGCACAAGGCCATATGAAAGGGGCAGCCAATGAGACTCGAACTCACTCGTGTAGGTTTGCTAGTCGAGCTTGCTAACCATTACACCACCAGAGGCGCCTTTAGAGGTAATTTACTAAGCTTTTTGCTTAGATGTGGCACAAGGCCATATGAAAGGGGCACCCAATGAGACTCGAACACACTCGTGTAGGTTTGCTAGTCGAGCTTGCTAACCATTACACCACCAGAGGCGCCTTTGGAAATTTACTAAGCTTTTTGCTTAAATGTGGCACAAGGCCATATGAAAGGGGCACCTAATGAGACTCGAACTCACTCGTGTAGGTTTGCTAGTCGATCTTGCAAACCATTACACCACCAGAGGCGCCTACATTTGAGAAGATGTGATTTTACAACCAGTGCTCAGTCTGTCTATCAGTCTGTCTGTTTGTCTCCCCCCACCATGCCACAGATCTTTTGACTGGAGTCAAAAGTGGCTAACGAAGGGTGATAGATAGGTATAAAGGAACAGAGTGTCTTTGAAGAAATGGAAAATCGTAAATTTAGAAATTCAGCGAAAGTAATGGTTAGGGCGTTCGCCAATGGCCCAGCGAGACTGGGGTTCAATCCCAGGTAGAGTCATACCAAAGATGCAAAAAATGGTACTTGATGCCGCCTTGCTTAATACTCAGCATTATAAGGTAAGGATCAAGGGTAAAGTGGAGTATTCTAGCAAATAGAGTAGCACCCTTCCCTACACTTCAGTGTAGTAGCTATTGAAAAGGGAACCTTCGGGTCACCCCCCCCCACACACACACACCTCAACTACGGTCGCCAACTTTACTTTACTATGGTATAATCGAACCCATGAAATTTTGTGTGCAAGTTTCTAAACCTTTGTATTTGTCATAAACCAATTCACGTAAAATCTAGTAGCTTCAATAAGTTGTTTTTAAACCTCAAAACTCAGAAAAAGTGAACGTTGAAATTATGCTTAGTTAAAAATTCGTATTTTAAAAGGCTTACATATTTTTTTCTTGTGGTCCGCTAAAGTGTTCTTTTTGTTAAGAGAATATCAGGTATATCTGTGGCAGGAGCAGAAATAATAAGTATCCCCCTGTTCTGACATAACCACATCATACTACCCGTAAAAAATGAAAAATCCAAATTAAAATCAACATGGAGCCCAAACAACAGGTCTGAGTGTCATGATCAGCATGAGGGACCCAAACGGTATCCAGTGAATTTTGACTGTTCTAATTGCTGGTGCACAAACAAAGACCCAAGCAAAAATTGCCCAATCGGCTTGGGCTGCAGAATATATCGACTGCATCTCTGCAGAGGAGTAAGACCCCCACCCCACAACGAGTGTCCTGTTTATGACTCTAAACAATCTGATAGTAAGACACCACTACTGTTGGAGGTTTGGGGAATGCCATCTCTTTCAATGCTATCTCTGGCCCGGAAAGGTAGCCCCTGATAGAGTCCTATCTATAGGTCAAATAGAACTAAACTGTGTACTTATGCTAAACTGAATTGCTTAAAATAGAACTGTTTTGACATTGAAACTACAAACTTATGCTAAACTGAATTGTTTGAAATGGAACTGTTCTTGTATGCTAAACTGAATTGTTTGAAATCAAACTGTTTTTGACTTTGCACTTTGTACTTACGCTAAACTGAATTGTTTGAAATAGAGCTGATTTAACATTTAGCAGTGTAAAAACAAGAACCATACTTATACTTAACTGAATTGTTTGAACTAGAACTGTTTGAATAAACTGAACAGCTTGAAATAGAAATGTTTTTGACAATTAAACTGTGTACTTACGCTAAACTGAATTCTTTGAAATAAAACTGATTATTTGTATAAAAATGAATTTGGCACGAAATAACTTACAAAGGTGGATATGCCATAAAACCCAACAAACAAAGCAAAGCAAAGCAAAGCAAAAATATATCTGATAGACATCAAAAGAAAAAATGGACAAGAGAAGAGAACAAAAAAAGTAATCCATTGTTATTTTAAGAGCAATCCTACACAAAGAGGATATAGGAAACGGATGATGGAGATTTGGGCAAAATCCGCTAAATCTAATACGACAAGTCAAAGAATTGCCGACCAAGCAAGGATGATTTTAAAGAAAGGCTAGTTGTCTGACCTTGAGACTCTAGAAGTATACGAACAGATAAATCGTAAAGAAAATACTCAAAGAGAGCAAGCAAATCGAATTGAAACACAAAATATTGAAAACCAAATCACCACTGAACCTATCATTATAACATCAATATTGACACCAGAAGACAGGAAAAATGTAAAATTAATTTAAAAGATCATGGGTGAACAGAAAACTACATTATCATCCCTAAGGGATCAAGATTGTAAAAAGTTTAAGTCTAGATTGAAAAAGTAAATAAAGTATTGTAATATAAACCCAACAGACGTCACCGAACTGAAATTGTTAATCTATCCTGAGGCGAAAGTAGTCAGTAAGTAATCTCCTCGGGAATCCGAACAGAAATATAAAACCAAAATGGGAAATGAGGCTAAAAGGACAAATAAAAAAAGTTCGTCAACAAAAAAAGCTACTAAGATCTGTTTTTTTTTTTTGTTTTTTTTTTTTTGCCGTATCAACCATTGTAGGTTATTTAATGCCAAATCCATATATATATATATATATATATAAAGAGTTCTATTTCGAATTGTTCAGTTTAGTATAAGTATTTTTTTGTTTACACGCACTTAGATGTCAAAACAGTTCTATTTCAAACAATTCAGTTTAGCATAAGTACACAGGATCAATGTCAAAAAACAGTTTTATTTCAAACAATTCAGTTTAGCGTAAGTACGCAGTTTAGTTCTTTTTGACCCAATAATTGGACCCTATGAAGTGCTACCACTCCGGGCCAGAGTGGACCTCGCAGCGATGGCAGTAGAGGGGTACTCCACATTCCCCAAATCTCCAGCGTTACTGAAGCCTTACCATCAGATTGTTTAGCGTCATACACAGAACACTGGCTAGGGAAGTATTACCCCTTTGCAGAGATGCAGTCGGTGTATTCTACAGCCCCAGCCGACTGGGCAAAAAACTACTAAGGAATGTGAAACATACAAGAACCCAATGGAATGAAAGGACCCAGATAAACAACAGTAGACAAGTCTAAAAACACAACAGGAAGAACTTAATCTTAATATATGTGCGAAAGAAGAGACTCAAAAGTTATCAAATACCGAAACGGAAAACGTCAAGCAATGACAGTTTTAAAAATTCACGTCCATCAACGAAAAACTGGCCCTACTATCGAGTAAAAATTTATACCAAGCAAGCATACCCAAACGGATGCCCGAAGGGGAAACTAACCTGATCCAGAAAGACCTAAAAAAAAAAGGTCCCATATCCGACAACTATAGATCGATTACGTGTTTACCTAAGATGTGCAAAATCCTGACAGCAGAGATTAGAGAAGAAACCTATTACCCATTTCAATTCCGCTGACTATTCCCGGAAGAATAAAAATTAATGCAAGCGGAATAAACGAGTTACTATATATAGACCGGCAAATCCACAAAGAAGCCATGTAGCCATGGCATGGATTGACAACAAAATGATTTATTAAATGATTCCGGAAAGGTGGATGATTGAGTGTTTCAAAATATCCGACAAAATATCCGACAAAATCATAAAGTTATCGCGAATGCCATGGAAAACTTGAACGTGGAATTGATTGCAGGTCAAACTTTAGCGGCGGTAAAATTCCAAAGAAAATCTTCCAAAGAGAATTCCTCTCACCACAGCTATTCGTTATTGCAATGATACCATCTTAGAAAATATACAGGATGGGTGGCTACAAATTTTCAAAATCACAAGAAAAAGTTAATCCCCTTATCTATATGGCTAACATAAATGAATTTGCAAAAAATGAAAAAGAATCCGAGAATCTGATACAAACAATAAGACTATAAAGTTAGAATATAGGAATGGAATTCAGCATTGATAGATATGTCATGCTCGTAATGAAAAGGGAAAAATGAGACTCAGTGGAAGGACAAGAACAGTCAAATCAAGAATGCATTTGGAAGCCTGGAGAAAAGGAAAACTATAAGTACTTGCAAGTATTAAAAACGGACACCATCTAACAAGCGAGATGAACGAAATAATAAGAAAAGAGTTCCTCAGAAGAATGAATGAGCTTTTCAAAACAAGGCTCTGCAACAAAAATATCTTCAATGGGATAAACACCTGGGCAGTCCCCCTGGTAAGATACTCGGGACTATTCTCAGAAGAAAAATGAGCCAAATGACAGACAATTGATGACGATGTACAGGGAGTTATATCTGAGAGTTGATAAAGACAGACTCTGAGGGGAAAAAGCGGTCTTGTCAACATTGATGATTGCGTAGATGCATGAATACGTTGACTATGTGAAAAAGAGCTAAGAAAAATTAATTGTAGAAGCCGAGTGCAACTGTAGCAACGTAAAGACAGATAGAAAAACAATAAAAATGAGAAGCAGTAATGAAAGCAAAAACAACTGTATTGATAATTGAAGCGAGAAAGTGGCGAAACTACAAACGGGAAAACCTGAACAGAGTTACGAAAGGGATATTTCAAGAGAGAAATTGAATTTCTTTTGATGGCAGCACAAAACAATGCCATTTATGTAAAAGTGAAAATCGATAATTTGCAACAGAATGAAGATTGTAAGGAGAAAGAGATAAAAGTATTTATGATGATTAACAACAAAAAAGAAAACTTCTCATCTTGTAGATTTTGCCGTTTTGGTCGACGATATAGAGAAAATCAAAGAAAGCTGAAAGACAGACGAATATTTGGACCTTCCCAGAGGAGTTAAAAGAAAGTAGAACATAAAACTGACAGAGATACCGATTGAAGTTGGGGCACTTTAAATAGTTCTAAAAGAATTGCGAAGAGAATTGGAAAAGTTGGAAATCGGAGGAAGAATGAAGACCATTTAGACTTTAGCATTGCTGAGATCAGCCTGAATACTAAGAAAAGTCCTGGAGACCTGAGAGACTTGCTGTCACTCAGGCTTTAGTGAAACTCCTCCCGTTAACGCTGTTGTGAAAAACTTTCAAGGGGTAAAATAATAATAATAATAATAATAATAATAATAATAATAATAATAATAATAAAACTGAAAGAATGGGAAAAGAATGTGTAAAGAATGTGAAAAGAGAGATAAGTACCTCGACCTTGCTAGAGAATTGAAAAAGCTATGGAACATGAAGGTGACAATTATACCAATTGTGATTGGTGCTTTTGGCACAGTAACTAAAGGATTATTAAAAGGTCTGGATGACTTGGAAGTTGGCGGTCGAGTGGAGACCATCCAAATGATGGCATTATTGAGAACGGCCAGAATTCTGAGAAGAGTCTTGGAGACTTGAGGAGACTTGCTGTCACTCAATCTCCAGTGAAAGAACATCAGTTAACGCTGATGTGAAAAACTCTAATGAGTAAATAAATAATAATAATGGAGACTCTCATACAGACAATAAGAATATACATTGCGGATATAGGAATGGAATTTGACATCGAAAAATGTGTCATGCGTATAATAAAAAGTGGGAAAAACAGCTAACGGAAGGCCTAGAACGGCCAAATCAAGAAAGAATCAGAATGGTCGGAGAAAAGGACATTTACAAGTACTTGGGAATATTGGAAGCGGATATCATCAAACAAGTGGAGATGAAAGAAAAAAATGAAAAAAGAGTATTTCAGATGACAAAGAAAACTTCTTGAAACCAACCATCAGATGGATAATCACCTGGGCTGTCCCCCTTATAAGATACTCAGGACCATTCTTAAAATGCATAAGGGAAGAAGAACTCAGACAAATGGATAAAAGGACAAGAAAATTAATGACGATGCACAAAGTCCGAGAGGTGACATAGAGAGACTATACATATCAAGAAAAGAAGGAAGAGGACATAGCAGGATGAAGATAGCGTAGATGCATCAAAACAAGGACTCAAAGAATTCATAAATAAGAGCAAAGAAAGACATTATAGCGGCCAGAAACATTACAGACAGCATAATGATCAACAGAACAAGAAGAAGGAAATAAAAATGGGAAGAAAAACAACAGTATGGATATTTCAAGAGACAAACAAGTGAAATTTCATACGAGGAGACTTGGATATGGCTTCGTAAAGGAAACTTTAACTGAGAAACTGAATCCATTTTAATAGCAGCCCCAAAACAACGTTATACGGACCAACTATATTAAAGCGAAAATAGATAAGACGTAACAGAATAGTAAGTGTAAGATATGGGATGATAGAGACGAAACAATTAGTCACATAATAAGCGAATGCAGCAAACTAGCGTCAAAAGTGTATAAGACTTGGTTTGACTGTAATTGTGCAAGAAATTTAAGCTTGACTTAACTGCCTAATCAACCGGCTCACTGGTCTAGTGGGTAGAGTGTTCACCCATGGACCGGGGGACTGGGGTTCAATCCGAAGTTATGTCTTACCAAAGACTTAAAAAAAATGGTACTTGACACCTCCTTGCTTAATACTCAGCAATATAAGGTACGTATCAAGGGTAAAGTGGAGCAATCCAAGGAAAGGAGTAGCGCCCTCCCCCACACCACGGTGTAGTAGCTATTAAAAAGGGAGCCTTCTGGTCGCCTTCGACTGCGGTCGCCCACTTACTTTTACTATACTGCCTAATAGTATATGCACAAACCAGAATCCCTGCGGAAGAATGTGACGAAGAAGATTCTTTGCGATTTTGAGAAACAAACAGATTATCTAATCCCGATTAGAAGACCAGACTTAGTGATAGTTAACCAAAAAAAAAAGAGAACTTGCCGATTAATGGACTTTGCCGTCTTGGCTGACCACAGAGTAAAAATCAAAGAAAACGAAAAAAGTGGCAAATACTTAGATCTTGCCAAAGAACAAAAAAAAAAGCTATGGAACATGAAGATGATGATTGTACTAATTGTAATTGGTGCACTTGGAATGATCCCCAAAGACTCAGTAAAAAACGTTGAGGAGTTGGAAACTGGAGGACGAGCGGGGACCCTCAGCACTGTTGAGGTCGATAAGACTTTAGAGAAGAATCCTGGAGACTTGTAGAGACTTGCTATCTCTCAGATTCCAGTGAAAGACCTTCAGTTGACACTGATGTGAAAAATTCACAAGGCATAATAATAATAATGATAATATAAACTCATTAACCGGCTCATTGGTCTAGTGGGTAGAGTGTTTGTCAATGGTCTGGGAGACCTGATTTCAATCCCAGGTTGCGTCATACCAAAGACTTTAAAAATTGTGCTTGATACCTCCTTTCTTAACTCTCATCAATATAAGATACGTATTAAGGGTAAAGTGGAGCAATCCAGGGAAAGGAGTAGCGCCCCCTTCTACACCTCGGTGTAGTAGCTATTGAAAATGGAGCCTTCGGGTCGCCCTCAATAAAGGGAGACAACTTTTACTTTATAACAACCAAAAACTAATAACAGAAGGAGAACCAGGAAAAAGTAAATTAGAATTATGAATCGAAAAAACAAAAAGGGGCTAAAACAACTGCCTAAACACTTCTCGTGGCAAAATAAAGAAATTGTTCCGGTGATTCTATGGATAGTAGTAACTTTAGTAAACTGATAAAAGAAACTGAATTGCTCTTGATTGCAAACCTTAATGTTATGCAAACCGACTATTTTAAAGGAAAATAGTAAATGTAGGCTGAAGCAATCAAACATATAATGAGCGATTTCAGCCATCTTGGAGAGTACAAAAGAAAGGCACAACTGCGTGGAGAATGTTATCAATTGTTCAATCTCCTGAATTTTTATCGCACAGATCAATGTTATATGTTATGTTTTGACCTGTTGACCCGGCCAAAAATGCCATTCAAGGTAATGCACCGGAAGGAAGTGACACATCCCGGTCGCTAGATATCGGAAGACGTTGCGGAGGCGTGTCCATATCACCGCGTGGGAGTTTGAAGGTAATATAAGGCCGACGAATTGAACAGAGGACAGTTGAGTTCCGGTCAGTTGGGTCCAACGAGCCAGTGGAGACAGGCGAGTAGAGTTGAGGAGGTAGACGAGATGTAGTAAGGAAAGCCAGTGCTCGGTTGAGCAACCATGGAGAACGAGAAAGACACAACGCTGACGGCCATAACTTCGGGGTCAAAATATTTCAGTAATGTTCGGTCTCCAGCTCTCTCTCACACGCAAACTTGGAACAACCCTTTCGAAACTTACAAATAAAGATGTGAGGTAAAATATTTTATAAAGAAGTCTTCCTGCGTCTTTCTGTGTGCGTCGTTTATTCTTGCGACTTTATCATCGGGCGTCTTAATTATTATTGCATCGGTATGTATCCAGCATATATATGTATATTTCTGCATGAATCAGCAGATGACTATATAACATATATAGACAAAACAGAAAATGTACTTGAAAATGACACATGAAATTCTCTGGGATTTTAAGACAGAAATGATTCACGCAATTCTGACTTGAAGACCAGATCTTGTTAGAGTTAACAAAAAAAAGAATTTAGCAGCTTAGAAGATTTCATCATTCCAGAAAACCAATGAAATTAAAGGAAAGCGAAAAACTAAATACCGTAGATTTTTACCAGTAAACCAAAAAGAGTGCAGAACATGAAGGCAACAGTGATATTAACCGTTTTTAGAGACTTTGAAAGAATTTCAAAGAAACTGGGGAAACTGAAGATTAAAATTGAAGATTGAGACCGTCCAGGTCTTATTGCTGTTGTGATCAGTTAGAATACCGAGAAAAGTTCTGGATGACTGTGGACATTTTCTGTCAGTTTGACTGGTGTGTGACGAACAAATGGTATATGCACAACCCAGAATCTGTTCTGGAGACACTCAAAACTGCTCTGGGATTTCGAGATATAAACAGATCACCTAATATCGACAGGACGACCAGACCTAGTTATAATCAACAAGAAAAAGAGAACTTGCCAAATTGTGGACTTTGCTATCCCGGTTGACCACGGAGTAAAATTAAAAGAAAACAAAAACAAAGATATGTAATTCGACCTTGCCAGGGAAATGGAAAAAATGTGAAATATAAAAGTGAGGGTTATACCAATTGTAAAAGGATTGGTACAGGGATTGGAGAGCATGGAAATAAGAGAACTAGTAGACACATCCAAATTAAAGAATTATTTAGACCAGCCAGAATACTGAGGAGAGTCCTGGCGACCCGAGGAGACTTGCTGTCACTCAAGCTAACGCTGATGTAAAAAAAACTCTCAAATGAGTAATGATGATAATAAAAATAACATATTTTAACCGTAATATTTTGATCATAGTCATCATCATTCCAAAGAAAAACACGACAAAAAACAGAAACTCTAAATAGAAAAATCAATATGTCTCGGAAGAATATTTTTAAACAGATCTATTTGACCCATAAACGGGACCATAACAGTTACTACAATTCCGAGTCAGAGTTGACCTGGGAGTAATGTCAATAAATGGATTGATAGAGTCGCACGATAAAATGCTGTCTTAAACCTGAGTTAAAATAGAAATTACATATACATAAGTGTGCTGTATGTTAGAAAGTGTCACAGTCTGTTTAAAAATTATTCGTATTCAATAGAACTTGAATGCAAAAAAAAAAAGAAAAAGAAACCTCTCAAGGGACAACTTCACAACAAAATGTAATTATGAACGTACAATGAACGCGAGTCTCTAACCTCTTGACATAAAATAACCTTAGAAGGGATGACATACAGTTAAAATCAATCAATCAATCAATCAAACATTTCCTATTTAAAAGCGGTGATGTGCATCATTTCGAAAGCTATACACAAACGGAACACTTTAGTTGCTTTTCAAATAAGAGTTGACTGATAATATGAAATTAACTCATCCTAAAATGTCAAAGTACATTTTTGATTTTCAAATGTTCTACCCATTTTTGAACAGCCACTGAGAAACAGAACAAGAATTTGTTTGTCTAAATCTTAGATGAATTCAGTCAACATGAATTGATCACGTTTGGTTTAATTTACTTTTAAGTGATAATTAGCGTCATTCTAATGACTAAATTTTAAACTCAATTATCTCTGGTGAGGTTCAAAGTTAAAACACGTCATACACACACACACACACACACACACACACACACACACACACATATATATATATATATATATATATATATATATATATCCTGTCTAGCCACGCTGATGTGATACATAAGCGTTTAAATTTCCTTCGCTTGAGCAAGTTTCTTCGTGGCAGAATCTTAGACTGGCGTTTGAGTCAACCGGGTTTCGGTCCAAGCTTCGGGAATCTAGCCTGTCTGACCACACTGAAGAGTTCTGATAGAACGATGAGGTCTGCCTGTGGATGACAATATATATTTATAATATCCAGTCAGCGTCCAAACACTGTGTATTATTTTATAGAATATATGAGGAATATCATATAAATCTATGTGAGTGCTCAATGTATAGCTATTGTTAATCCCTTATTCATCAGATACGCTATATATATATATATATATATATATATATATAAGGCAGACTCAGAGTTTCACGGCTAAGATTATCAAGGATGTTGGTATCCACAAGTCAGACAAACTCATTTGACAATCGTTGTCGTAAAACTCGTAAGTTTTAAACTCTACCTTACTTTTTCATTTTTAAAACTGATAATATATTGTGATGATACTCTGTACTTGGTGTATTTAGCACAATAAAAGTTTTACTTTTTGCTTTAAATCTTAACTCTTATACATATATATATATATATCATCATCATCATCATCTTGTCATGCTACCTGCACAGATATCCCTGACACTCTCTCGCCACTTCTCCCTATCGTTCATCGCTTCTGGCAGGTCCTCAGGGCTACATCCCGTGTCCTCACCGAACTGCTTTATGTAGGTTCGAGCTGGTCACCCTGCTTTTTCTCGGCCATGTGAGGGGGTCTATAGGAGAACATCACTTATGAACTCGTCCCTGCATGTTTGGTTCGTCTAACTTTGATAGTTTTCGTGATGGGTGGTAGATGGCCGTATAGCTGCTGCTTTGTATATATATATATATATATGTATGTATATATATAAAGTAAAAACTGATTATTTTTCTATGGGAGATAAACCAATAGTTTAGCTTATAGCCCAGCCACCCAGATAATACTTATTTTCATATCACAAATGATTTACCTGTATAGTCGTTTAATGGGTGTCATGTGGTATAAACACGTCTGAGTTATCTTAATATTTAAAATCACTTGTGGTTGTTTACAAGCTAATCTATGAAAATGTTTTAGAAAAAATCTTTGTTGGACGAACAAAATTTAGTTTTTTTTAACTTGACCGATCTTATTAAACTTAATTACTAAGAAAAGGACCAGTGTCTCATCAACCAAAAAAGACATCGACATGCAGCTAACGAAGGCATGGACAGCTATCGATAAGCTATCGATCATATGGAAGTCAGACCTGACCGATAAAATGAAACGCAGTTTCTTCCAGGCAGCGGTCGTGTCGATACTGCTGTATGGAAGCACTACTTGGACGCTAACAAAACGGCTGGAGAAGAAGCTAGACAGCAATTACACAAGAATTTTGCGAGATATATTGAACAAGTGCTGGCGGCAACACCCAACAAGGCACCAACTATACGGCTACCTGCCACTCATCACGAAAACTATCCAAGTTAGACGAAGCAGACATGCAAGACACTGCTGGAGAAGCAGGGACGAGCTCATAAGTGATGTACTCCTATGGACCCCCACATATGACTGAGCAAAAGCGGGACGACCTGCTCGAACATACATACAGCAGCTATGTGAGGATACGGGATGAAGCCTTGAAGACCTGCCAAATGCGATGAAAGATAGGGAGAAGTGGTGAGAGAGGGTCATGGATATCCGTGCTAGCGGCACGACATGATGATGATGATGATGATGATGATGAACAGCAATGAAATATTTAGATACCCCAATAAGTTCAGCAGTCAGCCTTCAAACTGTTGAAGGATATTTTTAAAAAATCGTTTTTTATAGATAAAATTGTGAAACCCTTTTTATTGGTTTAAGTTAGACATTTTCCAAGCAATAAGAACTATGAATAAATATAGCATTTGATTTATTGAATGAATATTGCAATGTTTTAAAGTGCCAAAATATTTAGCAAAATAAATGAAAATAATACGCTGTCTTATTTCAAAGAGTTTGCAAGACTTCCGTAATGGGATATAATTTGTTGTATATTTTTTTATCATAATAAACACACACACACATATATATATATATATATATATATATATATATATATGTTGATGTGTGTATGTGTGGGAGTGTGCATGTGTGGAATAGAGAGTGAGTGAGTGAAAGAATAATAGAGATATACATACAGACGGATAAGGAAAGACGAGCGCTTATAAGATATTAACTTTATTCCAATAAACTTCAAGTAACAGATATATTTCAGCCGAATAATTTTTTTTATCGTGAGAAGAATTGTAATCTAATTTACGACAAACCATAAATCTTAACCAAAAATTTCAATAGATATTATTTTTCCATTTTTGAATGAGTTTTTCTTACTTGAATTTCAACGGAAATATTATTTCTCATCGATAAGAAATTGCATTTTGGACAAACATGACTTTCCAATTTGAAACTTTCCCCATTGACAATTGTCGCATATTTTCAAAGAAAATACTTCTGTTGCCGCTTATAAAAAAATGTTTCCATATTCAAGGTTCAGACACATTGATCTCTGTTCAAAAAGTAATTTTCATCATCATGTCGTGCCTCTAGCACGGATTTCCCTGACTCTCCCTCGCCACTCTTCTATATTGTCCATCGTTCCTAGCAGGTCATCTAGACTACATCCTATGTCTGCACAGAGCTGCTGTAGATAAGTTCTATCAGGTCGTCCAACATTTGCTCGTCCGTGTGAAGGGGGTCAGAGGAGCAGGTCGCTTATGAGTTCCTCCTTACTTCTCCAGCAGTATCTAACGTGTCTTGTTTATCAGACTTCGATGGCGTTAGATATGGGAAGGAGACATCTCTACATTAAAAGGTGGTTCTCTGAAACTAGCGGATAAGTTAACATACCTCGGAAGCAGCATCTCATCAACGGAAAATGACATCAATACACGACTAGCGAAGGCGTGAACAGCTATCGATAGGTTATCGGTCATATGGAGGTCAGACCTATCTGATAAAATAAAATGCAAATCTTTCCGGGCAGCAGTCATGTCCATACTACTATATGAATGCACCACATGGACACTGACAAAGCGTATAGAGAAAAAGCCTGGGGGCAATTGCACAAGAATGCTGCGAGCTGTTTTAAACAAATCCTGGAAGTTCAAAAATTAATAATGGGGAATTGCTGTAATCCTCTGAAATATTGGAACATCTTGCAACAAGAATTTAACTAGTTGTAGTTTCAATAAATTCTTAAAGAAGTAAATATTTTTAGATAAAAATATATTCATAACCATGCAACGAAACTGAAAAAATGTTATTTGAAATTTGTGGATAAGGAACAGAATTCGGACTTAAATCACCTCTTTTCTCTTTTATTTATTTTTTGACTGGGAAACTCTCCGGTTTTCTTTAGTTGTATTTAATTCAATTCTCCTTCCTATCAAATGTGTAAGTCGAAGTTTTGTTGGAAAGACTACATTCTCAATTATTGAATTAAAAAAAACGCTATTACTGATCTTAAGAGGTGAACATTGGTATATTGCAGTAGATTAAAAAGCTTATTTTCTCCGGCTTTGAGCTTTTGGGAGAAAATATTTTTTAATAGTTTAATAGTTTTTGTTTTTTCTTATTTCTAACTGAATATGAACCTCATATTTTCTTATTTTTACACTGTGACAGCTTGGCTTGAAATGCGCTGACTTTACCCCCAAATCAAAGAAAACAAAAGGGGTCCTGGAAATGACTCTAAACTATCTAATGGTGAGGCTCTTGTTATAAAGAACTAGAAAGTGAGGAGTACGCCTTCATTGCCATTACTCCCCATTCCACTTTGACACGTGGTTGTACCTGTTAGGGATTTATGGATCAAATAGGATTGTTCAAAAATTATATGTTTGCGATAGAACCGTGAGCAAAAAAATTTCTTTCGAAACAACGACACAAAAATATAGATATAAACGTACAATGAACGCGATTCCCTAACCTTTTGGAATAAAATAACTTGCCATTAAAACCAATCAATCAATCATTTTCTCAGTTTCCCTTCAGTAAGTTTGATAATTTAATTTACTAACTTTTGCAGACTATTTTTGTTGCAATTTTAATGTTTATTGTGTTTTTTCGTTGATTGGTTGTAACTTTGTAAGAAAAAAAAAAGATTTCATAGAATAACAACTCAATTAGAACTTTAAGCAACATATACAATTATGCTCACATTCATTTGTATGTAAAGTCAAAATTTGTTTATTTTCTCTCTTGTTTACAAAAAAAAAAAACTACCGCAAAAACAACAGCAATACAAGCAAAAAACCTTCATCAGATGACGACTCGAGGGTCATGCATAGTTTCTGGGCAGAAGCATCCTTATTTATGACCCAGGGCATCCCAGAAGTACTTTATGATGCCACCAGACTTGGCTAGTTTTACGTCATAGTCCAGGAGTGCCAAATTTATGCTGATGCAGCTTCTCTGTCTCCCGTTATATTTCTTTTCTTTTTTGGGGTGACAAGCCGAATTTAGTCAGATCTGCCGAGGTCGAAGATATATTAGAAATAAAATCTCGCTATCCGGTTTCACTGGGAAATATATTGGTAGTTCAGCCGTTGTTTACATATTCCACACGCAAGTCTTCGTGTTTTCTGGCTAACGTTGCAATACTCAGTCAATATTTTCCTCAAAAGTTAGCATTTATTCAATGATGTAAACTTCTTTGAATTAACCGTCCAGATTACAACATCCAGACACTGGAAGGACAAGATGGAGTTTCGAATCAATTGTTACCATATTTACCACCACCCCTCGCTCGGGCAGGATATGACACAAGGTCAATTTTTTAAGCGGTGTTTAACAGGTTTGAATTCAGAGTTTTCCTTCTCCTTGACGTCTTCTGGAATCCAGGTTTCTATTGCCTTTTCTGAAACGACATGTCTCATTTGAACACAAGCGTTCTTAATGTCGAAGTAGATTACCAGAAACTCAATTGATTAACTAAGTTAAACTTTGCCTGCTATCAAACTGATAGCTTCATTGTCTTTATTAGGAAACCTTTTATGATGAGGCTCCTTAATCTGATAATTAATTTTCTTTTTTATTCAGGACTTTTTATCCTCATCTTGGTAGTTTCTTTTTTTGTTGGATTTTTTTTTTCACTACGTTTCGGCTAAATTTCATCTCTGGCCTTCTTCGGGTGATTAACCGTGACCTCGGATAGGAATGCTGAGTCTTGTAACCGTATCCCCAGTTAGCGGATAAGTTAACATACCTCGGAAGTAGTTGTTGTCGATCGCACCACGATTTTTTACCAAGTAACCCTCTGGCCGGCTTGGGTAGGAATTGAAACCGCTATCTTCTGACAATACTCACCTAGAACCGTTGAGACTCAACGCCTCTATCCACAGCGCGATCAAGGTTGGATTTTTTGGTCTTATAAATCCAATTATTTGTTCTCCTTATCTGTTCTTCCATAGTCGGGTTGGTACCGAATTTGTAATTGTCTTTATTGGGAATCCTTTTCAGATGAGGCTCCTTAATCTGAGAATTAAAAAAACAACAACAAAAAACTACCAAGATGAGGACAAAAAGTCCGCAAAAAAATCAATTCTCTGATATCTTCATGTTCGATATAACCTCTCAGAAATGGTAATTTCACATTTCTCAACAAATGTATCAATGACATTTTACACAAGATGACAGACCCAATTTTACGACTCATAATTTGAAATCCAATGCTTTTCTAAGATTGTTAATTTAATTATTAATTTAATAACTGAAATGAGAGACCTTTTCGCTAATATGAATCAATAATCTATATACTAATACTGTTACAACTACCTACCTACATCTTTCGTATTTAGTGTAAGGTCGAAGAAAGAAATACGAGGAACATTAAATAAGTTTCCAGACTTTTTTCGTATGGGCACTTTTATTGATAGTATACATATGAAACTCTAGTCACCTTCGAAGTAATCTCGTCCGATAGCAATGCACTTCTGGTATCATTCCAAAACCTTCTGGAAGGCCCCATGGAAGTCCTCTTGCGTGAGCGTGTCAATGACCTTCGTCACAGCCTCTTTCATCTCCTCAATTCTCTCATAACGACAGCCTCTGAGCTTAGAGAATAACCAAAAGTTACAGGGAGCAAGGTCTGGAAAATAGGGAGGGTAAGCAACTGTCTTGATGCCCATCTTTGTCAAAAAGTCTATGACAAGGATGGAGTTGTGGACTGGTGTATTGTCCTGATGGAAATACCACTGAGCCGATGTGAAGAGTGCTGGCCTCTTCCCTAGGAATCTCTTCCTAAACTCCCTTTAAACCTCAACATAGTAACCTAACCCTTTGGCCAATCAACTCTGGTCTATTGACTTCCTTACTCGTCCCACACCTCTCATCATCCCTCACAGACTCCCTGCCTTCCTTGAATCTCTTATGCCACACAAAAACTGATGCTCGATTCATGCAAGATGGTGGAAAAGCAGTCTGATACATTCCATAGGTTTCTGTGGCATTTTTCCAAGTTTAAAACAGAATTTTATTGCATATCGTTCTTCTAAAGTGTCCTCACGTCCAGATTGCATTTTTGATATTCACCAGCTGTGACAATCAGGCTTTAGAAGGGTGTATTCCAATTGCTGCTGTTGCTGTTCATTTGAACCTGAAATCGTAAAAATTGGTCAGTCATCAAATAAGATGTATCGCAATAACATAGTGAATTTTCAAGACAATTTTAAATGCCTGTACAAAAAAAGTCTGGAAATTTATTGAATTCACCTTTATATATATATATATATATATATATATATATATATATATATATATATATATATATATTCAATGAAATAGATGTGATCAAACTAAGATCGATAGATATTAACAGTCTTCTCCGCTTCGTATGAGTCTGAAGAGAGAGAGAGAGAGAGAGAGAGAGAGAGAGAGAGAGAGAGAGAGAGAGAGAGAGAGAGAGTGGGGTATAGAAGGACTATAAGATTTCCAACTGTTGAGAAGAGAAGAGTGTGGAAAGATTATGTTGTTGCTGAGTGGAACTAAGAAGTAAATCATTGCAACTTGTAAATTTACCAACAAAATTTGACGATAATTCATGCGGTCTGTTTTATAACACCGGCTTTGAAGTGGCCCTTGTAGACCCTTGACATAAATATATAGTTTAAAGATGGTGAAATATCGTTTCTCTCTCTCTCTCTCTTTCTCTCTCTCTCCCAAATACACAGGTGAATATACACACACACACACACACACACACACACACACACATATATATATATATATATATATATATATATATATGTATTTATTTATTCACGTATAAACATATAAGGTCGACACCGGTATATACATATATGTCATCTCTGTCAGATTATGAGAGGATTTCCGAAGTAAAGTATTAATCCCCCTCAAAACAGCACTCAACCAAGCTGGCATTAACTTTACAAGAGTCGTATTGGTTTTATCTAAGATGACAGTGGGTTTTTAATGGCATGTCAAACCATCTACGGTTATTTTATGCCAAGAGGTTAGGGAATATCTTCCATTGCACAGTCATATCTGATTTTTGTGTAATTGTTTCTAAAGAGGTTTTTATGCACCTGGTACAATCAAATACTAATAATCTTAAACAGATCTATTTATCCAACACATTGGACCTTAGTAGGGTCTATCACTCCGGGTAAGATTGAACCTGGGATTAAGGAGTACTCCTCATTTCCCAGATTTATATCACTGGAATCTCGCTATCAGATGCTGTTTAACTTCATACCCAAGACACGGCTTATTTTGGGGCGATCCTACTCCTCTAATGGGGATATCGTCAGTGTATTTTAAACCCATCTGACTGGGCGTATTCATACTCAATAAGATAGATGTATTAGATGTTTGGTGATCAGGGCAACACAGAGAAGTATCTGAAACCAGAGAGTTTTTTTTAGATTGAAGTTACATGATAAAGTACATTCCTCAAGAAAGAAACAAATTTACTTCTGGAAAAAACATTACACAGTATACTGGTGTTATCGACTTGTCGGGAAAGAACGCTCATATGACCTTGCGTTTACAAACGTCTGCAAAGTTATTCAGGACACAAAAGATTCATGGAACCAAGTGACCTTCCGTCATTGACACAATGTCCACTTCCATATAAACACATAACCACCTAAAAAACATTCAAACTGCAAACACAAGTGAGTTCAAATCTCATTAAATACCCCATTAACATGGCCATGTGCCATATAAGTTCTCTGCCGAAAACAACAAGATAGAAACATACACGTATGTAAGAGCAAAATAAAGAAATAAATCCTAAAAAAATACAAATCTTTTTGTTGATCTACTCATTTAAATATATATATATATATATATATATATATATATATATATATATATATATAAAGCTGGCAACCGTAATCGAGAGCGACTAGAAGGCTCCCTTTTCAATAGCTACTACACCGAGGTGTAGGAGAGGGCGTTACTCCTTTCCCTGGATTGCTCCACTTTACCACTTGATACGTGCCTTATATTGCTGAGTGTTAAGCAAGGAGGTATCAAGTACCATTTTAAAAGTCTTTGGTATGACGCGACCGGGTATTGAAATCTGGTCTCCTGGACCATTGGCGAACACTCTACCAACTTGCTAATTGAGCCGTGTCTATATATATATATATATATATACTCACACGAAATGTGCTGAAAAATCCTCAGTTTGACCAATGATTGAAATGACTTATAGCAATGAAACATACCTGCTGTTCTCCATATTCTTCGAACAATTCCGAACACTTGACACATTGTTATCTAGTTTCTTTAGCTCTTTGAAAAAGAGATAAAGAAACAGAGGAATTTTTTTAACATTTATGTTACCAACTGTACGAGTGTGTAAATATTTACATAATTGGTGCATATACATAGATGCACATATAATTATGCATATGTGACGGTACACATCTAAATCTGCAAACTAACACGTAATTATTAGCCGAATTTTGATTGAATTTTTTACTCTATAATGTTCAATCCATGTGATAAATATTTATCAGAATATCAAGGGCATAAACAAAGTCATAGATGTTAAGAAGAGATAGTTTTTTTTTGTGTACAATAAATGTTTTTTCGTCATTAGGCTATTGACTTATTGACTTAATTGACTTGATAAGATAAAAGGAATTTTATATTGATATTACTTCAATCTCAGCTTCTGTGCGTCAATTACTTAAATTGTTTTGCATCAAGCCAAATCTAGAGGGAGTCACAAAAGATGGGTAAACGTTTTTATGTTAATTATGTGACGTTTAATGCATCAAAAGACTCCATTTTGTGTGTTTAACACTTTTATGTTGATGACATAAATATTTAGAATTAATAATTTTCAGAGCGTAACAAGCCATTCGATAATTTCAGGCTAATTCCTGATTGAACTTTTTAACTGAAAGAGATTTTCTGGTTCATCGTATTTTGGTCATAGACAAGTGTTTTCAAAGAGTATTACCGTAATTATTCGTGTATAATATGCACTTTTGTCTAGATTCATCATCATCATGTCGTGCCGCTAGCATGGATATCCCTGACCCTCTCTCGCCACTTTTCCCTATCGTTCATCGCCTCTGGCAGGTCTTCAGGGTTACATCCCGTATCCTCACAGAGCTGCTGTATGTATGTTCTAGCTGGTCGTCCTGCTTTTGCTTGGCCATATGTGGGGGTCCATAGGAGTATATCACTTATGAGCTCATCTCCACGTATTATAAACAAAAACTAAATATTACCTTTTTCCCACCATGTGCGTTGCCATATTCAGTATGACCGAATGTAAGCTATATCTATGGTCAAAACTAACTAATGTACAACAAAGGCTTCTTTTTCATTTCGCAGCAGAGAAATTGCCAATGGACAGCGTATTTGTTTTTTAAATTTTGTTTCTACTGTGAACTTATTTTCACCGAAAGTTTGTTACATATTCCGGTGAAAATGTCTTTGCCTATAATGTCTAAATTCTTAGTGCAATAATTTTTGTCTTTAATTGGAATCATTTTGAGATGAGGCTTCTTAATCTGAGAATTAATTTTTTATTTATTGCGGAGTTTTTGTCCACAATAAAATGATTCCAATTAAATACAATTACAAATTCGGTACGAACCTGACTATGGAAGACCAGATAAGGAGAACAAATAATTGGATTTATAAGACAAAAAAATCCAACTTTGATCGCCCTTCGGGGCCCGTGGCGCAGCAGATAGAGGCGTTGAGTCTCTACGGTTCCAAGTGAGCATTGTCAGAAGATAGCGGTTTCAATTCCTACAAAACGTGGTGCGATAGACAAGGCAGTAATTACTGGGGATACGGTTACAAGACTCAGCATTCCTATCCGAGGTCGTGGTTAATCACCCGAAGAAGACCAGAGGTGAAATTTGGCCGAAACGTAGTGAAGAAGAAACAACACAAAAACTACCAAGATGAGGACAAAAAGTCCTCAATAAATAAAAAATTAATGCACTAATTTTTCTCAACATTTCTTGACTAGATATAAATTCCCCATCTTTTAAGAAAGTATTTGGCGTTAATGTTTTTAGGAAAGGCAAAAATACAACTTTTCTTTCTCCAACTAGAGTTAGATTGTAGGACAGACAGATATGGCAACCTGTCTAGGAGAAGGAAAAATTCTGTCAATAATGAACACTGAATAATGCTTTAATTCTTTTTTAAGTAGATGTCCAAATGATTAAGTATTTTATTTTATAGCTAAATTGTTTATATATTATGTATACTTCATTGCTTCTGTCTTTGAAATGGAAATTACTTCGTATTTTCTCCCCAAATACATAAATTTTACCCTCAACTAACAGATCCATTGATTTTTCTATTTGCATAGAAAAGCACTCTATATGCTAATCAATGTCAAAACTAGGTCGATATATATATATGTCTAAATTTTTATTTCTATATTCTATTTATCTATTTATTTTCAACACCAAAGCAGAGTTTTGAATAGAGAAAAATAACTGTGAAGAAAATATAGTATTTTAGCAGGAATAATGTTTTTGCCAATAACAATAATATTTGTATCGATTATCAAGCGTAGTTCGTCCAATAAAGAATAGATTGACTTTCTACTCCATAACTAAATGAAATGAATTCGTTGACTTTCTTTTTGCAAATTATTTACTCGAAAGAAAACTAAGATTATAAAAAGCAAATTGCAAGTCTCACTAAATTGATCAGTAGAACAAAAAATAAGCCAAAATTAAAACAAACGTGACGAAGAAATTTGGACAGAATCTGAGGAACGTCAATATTGATATTAATTGTAAACTTAAAAAGATAAACATTAAATTTCTATCTCTATTTTCTTATATATTTTCTCTTAAAGTCGGAAATCATTTTAATCATCCTGAAAAATAATTATTGCCCCGTTCTAATTAAACTGTTTTTCTAACCATCGGCAAACCTCTTTTTACTTTAGTTCCAGTGTTCAAAGTGATGTGCAGTCCCTTTCTACCTTTTAAAATCTTCAATGATAATTCCATTTTCTTTGGCTTCAAAAACACATCACAAAAATTTCATTTTAGTATTTATTACTCTTAAAAGTGTTCACTTTAGTTGCACCTTGTAATCCAAATATACTTAAGAACGCTGTACGTAAATAATTGTAAGTCTTCATTTTTTTTTAAGATTTAGTCTATTGACAAAACTGGCAAATTTTGCTATTGATTTGGTTCCCTTTGAAATATATATTATCTCTATTTATGCTATATGAGATTGCCTTCAGTTTTTACAGTTGTATCATTGTATTCAAATATTTTGATCATTCATTTTCTAATAATCACAGTTCTAATATTTTCTGTTTTAATAAGGAATTTCATTACATACAAAAGATAGATATCAATACAGTATTCATATTTACCAACCCCTCCGCTCGGGCAGGATATGACACAAGGTCAACTTTTAAGCGGAGTTTAACAGGTTTGAATTCAGAGTTTTCCTTCTCCTAGACTAGTTACCTCACCAAGGCGGAAGAACACAGTCTGCCCTGCTATTTACCCATAGCAGGAGGGAGAATAATTGAATTCATACCTTTCCCAAGGGTATTAATGCTATGTGAAATGCAATCAGTCTCGTCCAGGATTTGAACTCGAGTCGCCGAGTCCATTTCCTACGACGATAACCACTACACCACGGGTACCTCCGTTCATAGATATTAATACAGTATAGGGAATGATTTTAGGGGGGGGGGAAGCTGCGTCAGTAAAGCTTTACGGTCGGCATGTTTCAATGATATTCTCAACTCTTTTAAACTGGAATCAATCGAATTTTTTTCTAATTCAGGATAAAAACCAAAGCTCAGAAGGGTAAACATTTGAAAATGGCGCCTGAAGAGACAAGATAAAAGATACATAAACATCAATAAAACGCACAGAATGAAAATATGTTTGGACGAAATCGAGCAAATAACGTTCTATGCCAAGTAACATTTCTGTTAAACATATAATAATCATCATCATCATCATCATCAAATCGCACTAACAACACAGAGTTCCCTGAATCTCTCCCTCCCTTCCCCCTCTCTCTCTTTCTCTCTCTTTCTATCCATCCCTATCATTCATCGCTCATGGCATGTCCTTCAAACTACATCTGCACAAAGCCAATGTTAAGTCTTTACTGATCAGCCAACATTGGCGCGTCCATGTGTGGAAGTCTATAGAAGAACATCACTAATATATTCACATCATTAGAAAGAAAAAGGGAGAAGTGGGATAGACACTAAATAGACACAAAATGAAGACAAATTAATTTTTAATATTCTTATATCTTTTAATACGAATGCTAAAATGAAAATACAAGTACCTTCTATCACTGGAAATTTCAATACAAACTTGAACACATACATACATGTATATATATATATATATATATATATATATATATATATATATATATATATGTGTGTGTGTGTGTGTGTGTGTAGAGAGAGAGAGAGAAAGAGAGAGACAGAGACAGAGACAGAGACAGAGAGTGAAGTTCGGAAAAAACCCCGATCATTAACAAGAAGTAAATATAGAATGTTCATGTGTAATTAACAGAAAAAAACTAAAGAAGAAAATTGGAAAGACAAAAACGTGGAAAAAATTCCTAACTAAATTCTTTCGAATTGAATTTTGCAACTTCCTGAAATGACATCGTTCTCTGTTTACAATATACTATTACGCAACACATTTAGATCTACGGGTATGTCACTCTTTGTGTGTTTACGAAAGATATATCATTCCTTTCATACGAATGTATCTTAATTTACATGGCAAATCACAATTTTAAAATAAAGACTATTAAAACGACTACAATACTCTTCTTTTTCCTTTGTGTAAAAGTCTTATCTTGTCAGGTTCATAGTTATTCACTGTAAGCGGTATATATGCTCTCCAGTTCGATTGAATCAACAATTAACATGTGCAATTCTCTGATATAAAAAAAATAGGTTTCTTCAGCCTTGGTGAGGCAACTAGTCTAGGAGAAGGAAAACTCTAAATTCAAACCTGTTAAACTCCACTTAAAAATTGACCTTGTGTCATATCCTGCCCGAGCGGAGGGGTTGGGAAATATGATATACAAAGACAATATACGCTTTCCTCACTTACGAGTCATCAATTAAGAATGAAGATCATGTAACTACACAATATGAATTAGCAACAAGTTTAAGAAAGGGACAAATGTTTATAACTGTGGCAAATGAATTGTGATTCAAGCAACAACAAAAATATACTCGGCGGTGTGTAGTTCTTCATATTCTTTTGTCTTTTTTATCGTTTCTCTTATATTAAGCGTAGACCCCGTAGCGTAATGGCTAACGTAATCGACTTCGACATAGTGGGAAGCGGTCGAACTCTAGTCATACTATTACATTCACTTTCGGACTAATACCCTTGGGAAAGGCATGAACCCCCTTATCCCTCTATGTTGGACAACAACATCGTAGTGAGTGAGTTCAAACTCTAGTCACGCTATTACATTCACTTTCGGACTAATACCCTTGGGAAAGGCATGAACCCCCTTATCCCTCTCTGTTGGACTACAACATCGTAGTGAGTGAGTTCAAACCCTAGTCACGCTATTACATTCACTTTCGGACTAATACCCTTGGGAAAGGCATGAACCTCCTTATCCCTCTATGTTGGACTGCAACATCGTAGTGAGTGAGTTCAAACTCTAGTCACGCTATTACATCCATTTTTGGACTTATACCCTTGGGAAAGGCATGAACCCCCTTATCCCTCTATGTTGGACTAGAACATCGTAGTGAGTGAGTTCAAACTCTAGTCACGCTATCACATTCACTTTCGGACTAATACCCTTGGGAAAGGCATGAACCTCCTTATACCTCTATGTTGGACTGCAACATCGTAGTGAGTGAGTTCAAACTCTAGTCAGGCTATTACATCCATTTTTGGACTTATACCCTTGGGAAAGGCATGAACCCCCTTATCCCTCTATGTTGGACTGCAACATTGTAGTGAGTGAGTTCAAACTCTAGTCACGCTATTACATTTACTTTCGGACTAATACCCTTGGGAAAGGCATGAACCCCTCATCCCTAGGCTATAGATTACTTAGTACTACCACTGTTCTTCTACAATGACAGATTTGGTATTAAATAAACCACGAAGGTTGATATACCATTAAACAAAGAAACCAAACCTTATATTATTTTCACCACAAATATTAAAGACGTAATTTCATTTTTTTTTCTTAGGATTTTCACGAAAGGAAAAAACATCTGTGATAATTTAGATAACTTTAAATTTTTGGGAGGGTGATGGAGGTTACTACGAAAGAAACATGTTATTTTTCTTCTTCAACTCTGATTTGGAAGTTGAAAACTTAAAATAACCTTTGGTAACACTTGGTAATGCTTGATACTCCTCCCCCACCCACATAGATTGTAATATTTTTTCTTTTTCTTTCTTTTTCTATTCCGCTTCTTCATTATAAATACTTTTTCTTAATTCCGTTTATTCATTTTTCCAATTCTTTATTCTTTATTCTGCCTTTTTTACCCCTCTTAATCTCCTTCTTTTCTCATCTCCTTCCGTCTTAATTCCTTGTATTGTGACTGCGGATTTATTTTATTTCCATGAACATCAAGGTTAAATATTGTTATTCGTGCAGTGATAATTCTAGTCACGATTGATTGATCTTAACGGCATAAAAACTCGTCCAGGGTTATATTATACTTTGTGGTTACGGAATCACGTTAACTGTAAATTCATATTTACATTTTTGTGTTGTTATTTCTTTTTTTCTTTTTCTTTTGCATTTGTGCTATCAAATTGTGAATATTTTAAACAGATCTATTTGAACCATAGATTGAACCTTATCAAATACTACCAGTCCAAGTCAGAATCAGTGAAGGTGTACTCGACATTTCCCAGAAATTCAGAACTGGAGCCTTATCATCAGATGCAGTTTATTGTCATACCCATGACATCTCATTTTCTGTGGTGAGGGAATCTTACCTCCCTGCAGAGGTATAGTCAGCGTATTTTAACCCCTACTGATAGGCCGTATATATGCTTGATAAAATGGAGATATGTAAAGTTTGATGGTCAGAGACACGGTGAAGACGTGGAAGTGTCAGTAATGACAATGAAGGGATACTCCTCACTCCTCAGAAATTTAGAACTGGAGCCTCACCATCAGTTTATTTTCATACCCAGAATACCTCTTCTTTTGGAGGGTTTTACTCCTCTGCAGATGATTCAATCAGTGTATTTTAAGCCGCACAGACTGTGCATTCTGCTATTGACAGCAACCAAGTAGCATTTAGTAATATCTGGGGAAGAGGTTGCTTTCTCTAATGATGTTATGTTCCCAAAGTCTATTTACATGATATAAGAGGTTATGTTCATGAAAATAATCACAGAAAATACGGAGAAAATAAATAAATCACAAAACAATTATCTCATCAATTCTGTTCCTATTTAATTCTAAAACAAGTAATCAATAGCATAGTAAATTTTAGGTTATAAATGCACAAAGGGAGGAAAATCCTAATTAGCTAAATCTATTGTTCTTTGTCTTCAAAACGGTTGAATTGAACTATTCGTCGCTGCCCGCCAAAAGAACATCATTCTCGGACTGCTTCCAACGTCCGTCTGATTTGCCGTCAATTCTCTCAACTCTTTTTATAACTCAACTAATTTTTTTTATTCTGTTACATTCTGTTTTGTTTCTTACTATAGAGTTATCACGAAATGTTTTCTTATTATCGAATCAATATACACATCACCTTACAGAGATTTATTTATACAATTGCTTATTATAATTAACAGTTTCTTTTTTTTAATATCTCTCGACGTTACAAGGCAACCAACTTTGACACATCTAAATAACTATGTATCATATCCCATAAATATACCCGAACAATTTTACAGAAAGCCGACTTTCTTCTATACTAAAGATGCTAGAATTTTATCATATCTAGAAAAAATATACTATCAATACGAATATCATTGGGTATTATTTATTACCAAATTCTACAGCACGATACGTAGTGATTCAAGTAATCATATATCTTTCATTGATCCATACATACGAAATAAACTTTCGATATCTATCTATCTATCTATCTATCTATCTATCTAAGTCTTTTTAGATCTATCTATCCATCTATCTATCTATCTCAGTCAATTTATAGCTTTCTATTGATGACTTTTCACCTGACACAACTTTTTCAGTTTGTTTATATATACAATTCTTACTCAAAATGGCCTTTCATTTTATAAACGATAATCGCTAAAAAGTTCTTAAATGTTAGCAAATATATTAAAAGTAGTATATCTAAAATCTGCAATATTCTATTATGTAACAACAGGCAGTTAACTCCTGTGCTAGTAACGACACTTGATTGTTGCCTTAGTTCCGTCATTAACACATGCGTTCCCGGCTTGATGGTTTATCAATTCCCTCTGTGTCCACGTTGTGTTTGAAAGATCCACCGATGGGGGATGACACAACCTATCCAAACAACTATTTATTCAAATATAATGGTGTAACAATAGTATATATATATATATATATATATATATATATGCAAGGAGAAGAAAAGAAAAAAATACCGTATGCCCGAAGAGTTATCGCGGGTAATATTAACTTCCCCTGGCCCAAAAGGATTGCTAAAGAGAATCAGTGTATGGAATTGCTTCTGTATACAGATTTCTGGTTGGAATTTGGTAATCAAAAAAGCCTTTAGAATCGACAAATGAGGTTCATTGCTGGATGATTCACGAATGGAAAACAAGGACTGGTTATATGCGACTGCGTATGTTGGACAGACTGATAAATGACGAGCAATGGCGGAGGGTAGATTCTGATTGCTCGATACAATGGAATGACTCGAGGCATAGGTGCGAATATGAGAAGGGATGCGCTTGTGTATTCTTAAAAAGGGACTGTTATTTCGATTACATCTCTTCGGAGAATTGTGGCCGTAATTACCCACGCCAACTCAGCTGGCTTACGGTAATTTTTTTCTCCTCCAAGAATTTTTGTCGGTCACTGCACAAAATTTGAATTCTTCAAATATTACCTCAAATATACACACACACACACACACACACATATATATACATATATATATATATATATATATATATATATATTATCGCTTTTGGTGTATTTGAGAGAGGTATCTGGTAGGTGGTGTTTTTCTATCTTACTCAATTCTTTCAGAGAGTGACGCTTTTGCTAAAGAGGCTTCGTTTATGGGAGAGAAATCTTGTCTTATTCTCTTATCTTCGGTATGGACATCGGGTCTCTTTTCTCACTAACCCTAAAACATATCCTTTTATAAAGGAATCTCTTGGGAACAAACTTTCCCGATTGACTAACCAATCTCAGATCATTTTGTATTCTTCTACAACTTTTTGGCTGTTCAGCCAATCAAATGCGCAAATCTACGACCATGAGAAGAGTATCCCTTCCAGTTAATAGATTTTAATTTATCATTCAACCAAGCCCCAATATAAGGCCTTGATTAATTAAGGGTCCCAGCCCACACTTTGTGAGAGAGTATTTTCCAAAATAAAAATCAAAAGATCTGATTAATCTACCCAAAGATTTGACCTTTTAGTCCCAACAGGTGGGCAAGAGAGGTCATAATTTAAAATTGATCAATGTACCAAAAAAGGTCAAGCCTGCCTATATTTTGTTTTGACAATTTGAAAGTTCAAGTAAGAGTAATCCCGAACTGACCTTTTAAATTGTCTTTTGAATTTCTTTCAATGTCAATAAGTCGGTTTAATATTTCTATGAAAGGAAAATTACATTTTCCTTTATAAAAAAAAAATGCATCATGCATATTTTTCCTACTATTTTTTCATATATAACAGTGAATGTCGAATGTGTTCAATTTTATACATATGAAAATGTGAACCATAAAATTCTCTGGGATTTTGAGACACAAACGGCCTGAAGACCAGATCTCGTGTTAATTAATAACAACTACAAAAGAACTTGTAATCGTGTAGATTTTGCTGAGACGGCGAAAACAGGAGGAATTAGAATTCAGAAGAAGAATCAAGACCAAACAGACCACAGCGTTAAGATTAGCGAGAATACTTGAAGAATACTTGAGGCCTAAGGAGACTGACTGTCACTCAAACTTTAGTGAAAAATCACCAGTTTAAACTGTTTTTTTTTTTGTTTTTTTTTTTGCTCAATGGTTTATCAACTCTTGATGGTTATCTAATGCCAAGTCCAATTTATACATTTGATTTTTAAATGAGTAGTTTTTTTCATAACGAGCCAGATCTTATTTGTTTACACAGTCAAATGGTCTCAAGCATTGTTATCAAAAAACAATAATTCAATTCAATACTAATCATTTCTATACACACAGTTGAATGGCGAAATAGTTATGTTTGACCCATAAATGGAATCCTAATAAGGAGTACCACTCCATGTCAAAGTGAACTTAATAGTAATGGCAATGAAGGAGTACTCCACATTGGGCAAAGGTTCAGAACTGGAGTTCCACTATTGGATGGTTTTGTGTCATATCCGGGATACTCGTTTGGGGATCTTAACCCTCTGCAGAGATACAGTCAGTGTATTCTACAACCGACTGGACTGGTTAAAACGTATGAAAATTTTGCATAGAGAGAAAATGATAAAATGAGAGACTGTGAGTGCGCAAAAATAACAACAGCATGATAATGACGCCGTCATATTTTAAAATATATGATATAAAGGTGCTCGTGGTGTAATGGTAATCGTCGTAAGAAATTGTTGAGGCAACTAGTCTAGGAGAAGGAAAACTCTGAATTCAAACCTGTTAAACTCTGCTTAAAAAGGTTGACCTTGTGTCATATCCTGCCTGGGTGGAGGGGTAATAAAGGAGGTGGCCGTGGTGTAATGGTTATCGTTGTAGGAAATGGACACGGCGACTGGAGTTCAAATCCTGGATGAAACTGATTGCATTTCACATAGCACTAATACCCTTGGGAAAGGTATAAATCCAATTATTCTACCTCCAGCTATGAGTAAATAGTAGGGACAGACTGGGTTCTTTAGCTTTGGTGAGGCAACTAATCAAGGAGAAAGAAAACTCTGAATTCAAACCTGCTAAACTCCGCTTAAAAATTGACCTCGTGTCATATCCTGCCCGAGCAGAGGGGTTGGTAAATAGGATAAAGTGTGGCTGAGACTGCTTGAACGGGGCTGTGCAAAGGACACTTGATAAGGAAAATAAATGAGTGGTCAATGAATAAAGAAAAGATGAGACAATAGATCTCGAAATACAATAAAATGATTCAAAAGTTGTATAAAAGTATATATGTCTAGATGGGGATGGGGATTTATCGTAAATTGTACGAATGAATTGGTTTTAATCTTATAAATAAATGATATTAATATGAAATATTGAAAGAATTCCTGTGCATTGTTACCGGAATAACACCTCAAATATTCAATGATCACAGTTTCAACTTATAAATATTTTTTTGAAGCATCACAAAATTGTATATGCAGAATGGCATGGATCGTCTACCCCAGTGCTTTTCAAATTATCTGGTATATCAGACAGGAAATCTTTCAATGTGTCACTACCATATTTGTGCCATGTTATTAATTACCTCAGATCCAAGAAAATATTTTCAGACTATCCGCCGTGATGTTAATCTATACCAAAAAAAATATAGAAATACGTGTAAAGAATAATATTAAACAATACAGAAAGATCTCATTCTTTCTCATTTTTAAACTATATATTATAGATATAATATCATGAAAAGTGAAGCAGACATGGCAGTCGAATACCTGCGTATCACCATTTTCAAGAGCGCTGATCTACTAAAGTCAACATATGTTCGGGGTACGTGATAGAAAATATTACTGAAAGGACCGTGATAAAAACAACAATGATGAGGATATTGGCCGGAATAACTTTTGAAACAATGAAGCAGAAATAAAGCAAGACTTGTAAAATGTTTCACAGGATTTGTGATTGCCTCACATCTCCTGTTAAAAAGTATGAGAGTGTATTTGGGGGATTTTTCTTCATTTTCTTAAGTGCATCACTAGAATAAAGAGATATTTCTCTCTAAGAGCAAAGGTTTTCAAATGATCCGGACCGCTTTTCTTATAAATCACTTCACAACTTGATATATTCTTGACGTACAACAGCGACAATTCCCACTGATGCCGATGAGACATTCTTTGTAAAGATATAAAAATCTGACAGAGAAAATAACAGTTGCTTTAACCAAAAGACCAATGAAAAATGTCACGTTTAAAGGAATGTA
The DNA here is from genome assembly GCA_963585895.1 of Sepioteuthis lessoniana. Taxonomy (NCBI): domain Eukaryota; kingdom Metazoa; phylum Mollusca; class Cephalopoda; order Myopsida; family Loliginidae; genus Sepioteuthis; species Sepioteuthis lessoniana. The sequence continues at coordinate 96,001,359 of OY757921.1, forward strand.
AAGGTTAAATCCAAACAAAGAATAACTTTTGCCTCAGTGAAATGCAAAATGGAAGATACGGAAAAGAATCTTCAAACTAAAATTGGTATAGATATTTTTATGCTTAAACAAAAACCAAGTAACGATGAAATGGGAAAGGAAATGAGGAAAAGACGCAATGCTGAATAGATATTAAATCTCAATTTTGTTTTAATGGTTTCCCGTAAAGTAGAGAATAAAATTTTATACAGATGGCGTGAAGTAAATGTCAGGTTAACTTGAGGTTTAAAATGATGTGATTACCTAAATTTATTTCTCAGTTATTCGATCATAAAAATTTTGAAAGAAAGCAGTTACGTCCACTCATTTTGGCTTCTGTTAGTAATGAGACCGAATTGCAATTTTCCTGCTTGTACTTAAAAAGGTACTCATGGAAAAGTGGATTACACAAATACCAGATCTCTCTTCTCTGAATTTATCACCTTAGTTTACAAATAATATGACTAGAGTCAAGAAAATCGTACGTAAGAGGATCATTAAATAAGTTTCCAGACTTTTCTCGTATGGGCACTTTTATTGGTAGTATACACATTAAACTCTAGTCTTCTTCGAAGTAATCTCCTCCGGCTGCTATGCTCTTGTACCGTTCCAACACCTTCTGCAAGGCCCCATGGAAGTCCTCTTGTGGGATCGTGTCAATGACCTTCGTCACAGCCTCTTTCATCTCCTCAATTCTCTCATAACGACAGCCTGTGAGCTTAGGGAATAACCAAAAGTCACAGGGACCAACGTCTGGACTATAGGAAGGCTGAGAAACTGTCTTGCCCATCTTGGTCAAATAGTGTGTGACAAGGATGGAGTTGTGGACTGGTGCATTGTCCTGGTGGAAATGCGACTGACCCGATTTGAAGAGTGCTGGCCTCTTCCCTAGGAATCTCGTCCTGAACTCCCATAAAACCTCAACAAAGTATTCCTTGTTGACTGTCTGTCCAGTGGGAACCAAGTGCATGTAGATCATGCCAGTGCTGTCAAAAAAAAGGGATCATCAAAAGTTTGTGGGTGGATTTGCTCTGTCTGGCCTTCTTGGGTCTGGGAGAGCAAGCATGCTTCCACTGGGAACTCTGTCTCTTGGTCTCTGGGTCATAGCAGTAGATTCAGCTTTCATCGCATGGCATTTTTTCCAAGTTTAAAACAGAATTTTAAAGCATATCGTTCTTATAAAGTGTTCTCACGTCCAGATTGCATATTTGAAATTCAACAGCTGTGACAATCAGGCTTTAGTAGGTTGTATTCCAATTGCTGCCGTATCTGTTCCTTTGAACCTGAAATCATAAAAATTGGTCAGTCATCTATAAGATGTATACTGAATTTGCAAGAGTCGACGACAATGCCTGTACAAAAATGCCTGTACAATGCCTGTACAAAAATGTCTATAAACTTATTGAAGGCACCATGTAGTACAAGGAGGGTTAAATTCATGTCTTTATAAGAAGTATAAATATTCAATTTGTAAATGCCATTTCTTTTCCAGTAAATGATATTTCTATACCTGAAAAGGAAAAATCATAAAATATTGAACTTAGAATTTTGATTTGTTTCTACATCTGTTGTAAATGTCAGATTATTTAAATGAGAATCGGTCAAGTAATTAGATCACGAAATTATATCAATTTTTCAGAAACACCTTGTACATCTCAAATTATATCAATTTTTTCTAAAACACTCAGTGTGTAATTCAAATAAGTTGATAACCAAAGACATGTTTTCCTCTATTAGTTTCTTACCCCGCAAAGAAAATATCTTCTCTAAGCAGTTTTAGTTTGGCACAAAGTCAGAAGTATGGATCATCCAGTGAAAACAGAATTCAATAATAATGATTTGTTAATCTAACAAATGATTTGTTAATCTTGCAAAGGAAATAACTAAAAGTCACAGGGAGCAAGGTCTGAACTATAGGGAGGCTGGGGAACTGTCTTGGTTTGGTTTAGTTTCTTTGTTTTTAATGGCATATCAACCTTTTTAGGTTATTTAATGCCAAAGCCATTCTCTTAGAAGAACAGTAGTGGTACTATTTACCAACCCCTCCGCTCGGGTAGGATATGACACAAGGTCAATTTTTAAGCGGAGTTTTAACAGGTTTGAATTTAGAGTTTTTCCTTCTCCTAAACTAGTTGCCTAACCATGGCTGAAGAACCTAGTCTGTCCTACTATTTACCCATAGCTGGAGGGAGAATTATTGGATTCATACCTTTCCCAAGGGTATTAGTGCTATGTGAAATGCAATCAGTCTCGTCCAAGATTTGAACTCGTATCACCGTGTTCATTTCCTACGGCGATAACGACTACACCATGGGCACCTCCTAAACAGTAGTGGTACTATTTAACCCATAGCTGGGAGGATAAGGAGGTTCATACCTTTCCCAAGGGTATTTGTCCGAAAGTGAACGTAATAGCGCGACTGGAATACGAACTCGCTTACTACGATTCCGCAGTCCATCGCTTTAACCCTTACACCACGAGGAGACCCCCTCAGGAACTGTCTTGATGCCCATCTTGGTCGTCAAATAGTCTGTGACAAGGATGGAGTTGTGGACAGTTGCATTGTCCTGGTGGAAATGCCACTGACCCGATTAGAAGAGTGCTGGCCTCTTCCCTAGGAATCTCTTCCTAAACTCCCTTAAAACCTCAGCATAGTAACCCTAACCCTAACCCTTTGGCCAATCAACTGTGGTGTATTGACTTCCTTACTCCTCCCACACCTCTCATTATCCCTCACAGACTCCGCGCCTTCCTTGAATCTCTTATGCCCCTCAAAAAATGATGCTCGATTCATGCAAGATGGTGGAAAAGCAGTCTGAAGCATTCCATACGTTTCTGTGGCAGCATTTTTTCCAAGTTTAAAACACAGTTTTATTGCATATCGTTCTTCTAAAATGTCAGATTACATTTTTGAAATTCACCAGCTGTGATAATCAGGCTTTACTAGGGTGTACTCCATTTCCTGCTGTAGGTGTTCATTTGAAGCTAAAATCCTAAAAATTGGTCAGTCATCACATAAGATGTATAGCAATTACATAGTGAATTTTCAAGAGTCTACGACAATTTTCAATGCCCATACGAAAAAAGTCTGGAAACTTATCGTATGCCCCTCGTACCTTACAGGGAGGAAAGACACCTCCAAAAGGGGGGTCCTTGGTAAGAAACTAACGAGCGTCTGATGATGATGCTCGTGCTAAAGAGGTCAGGGGAGCATGATGTGCACCTTCATTGACAATACTCACAAGAACACTCGGATCCGAAGGGGTAGTTCCATGTATGGATCAAATAGATATGTTTAAAAATTCTTTCTATTCGATAGAACCGTGTGCAAAATAAACAAGAACACAAAAAAGATAAATATAAATGTACAATGAACATAATCCCCTAAATTCTCGACATAAAAATACCCTAGACGTGTTGACATGCCGTTAAAATCAATCAATCGATGGAAGGTGATCCTATCGAAACAAAACCAGGAAATATAAATTGGACATTATATTATAATCAGCTAAATTTGAGTCCAGAGATTTTTTTTCAGAAAAGAAATCCCTGTTAATCTATATCGATTGGTCATAAAACTATCAAAGACATTTGATAAATTAATCGATAATCATTAACACTTAATATTGATTTTTGAAAAATAAATTCCTGATTTTATAAATATAATTTCATTTTTTATGAACCTTTCTTTTACAAAATTTATTGCGACAATGATGGAGGCATTTCGAAGATCAAGTTTCATTCTGTCCATTCAAATATATAACGCAAGAAATACCTGTGTGTGTGTGTGTGTGTGTGTGTGTGTGTGTGTGTGTGTGTGTGTGTGTGTGTGTGCTCTTATAGCTTTGTTTTGATGTGATTAATCTATTTTCATACTATTATCTGGACAATTTGAAAGTATTTGTATTTGAAAAAAGGGGGTAGGTTTACTCAGGTTTCTGTTTCGGAGGATAATTTCGCAGACCTGTAAAAACATGCGTGAATACCATATACATAAGCCAGTATAGACTAATACACACGCACCTAATTGACCAGTCGGCTGGGGCTGTAAAATACACCGACTGCACCTCTGCAGAGGAGTAAGACCCCCAATGAGTGTCCTAGATATGACATTAAACAATCTGATAGTGCTGTCTCAGTGATGCTAGGGCTTTGGGGAATGCGGAGTACCCCTTCCTTGCCATTGCTCTCAGGTCCACTCTGGCCCGGAATGGTAGCACCTGATAGGGCCCTATCTATGGGTCAAATAGAGCTAAAATGCATACCTATGCTAAACTGAATTGTTTGTATTCGAACTGTTTGACCATACTGAATAGCTTGAAATAGAAATGTTTTTGAGAATTAAACTGTGTACTTACATTTAAACTGCGTACTTATGCAAAACTGTATTGTAAGAAATGAAACTGTCTTTGACATTGAAACTGTACTGAATTGTTTAATATAGAACTATTTTGACATTTAACTGTGTGTAAACAAATTCTATACTTATACTAAACTGAATTGGCTGAATTAGAACTGTTTGAATAAACTGAATAGCTTGAAATAGATATGTTTTTGACAATTGAAATGTGTAATGTTGTTAAACTGAATTGTTTGAAATAGAACTGTTTATTTGTATAAAAATGAATTTGTCATTAAATAACCTAAAAAGGTTGATATGCCATAAAATCCCAACAACCAACCAACCAACACGCACTCATAAAGGGATTATATATATCTTATCATATCCATCACATACAGTTTCCTTTTCATTAGGCATCATATACACGGAATCGGGCTTCATTTTTCTCAGTTTTTGTATCATTTACAAATCTCTAAAATGTATCTCTTATTCTTTTTTCAAGTATTGAAGTTTCCTTTTAGGTTAAGGCTCCAAATTTATTGGTTTTACAATAACCTTCATATTCCATTACTTAGAAAAAAAAACTCTCTTATATAAAAATGAAGCATGATAAAAAGATTTTTGTGGGTGAAATAGCCTTAAAATCTTCTTATATAATATAGCCATTAGTGTTCTATACTTTGTGAGTTTTTATTCCTGGAGTAATTGGTAATTTTTACTGTGGTCTTAGTGATAAATCACTTCTAAGTATTCTGATTTCACCCGTGCTGTGGTCTACAGTCTCATTTTTTTTTTTATTTGACATCCAGTTCTTCAACTCTCTATTTTAGGTTTTTCGAATCTCTTCCGAAAATCTCAACGGCAAAGTTCACTAATTTTTAAGTTCTTTTTTAAAACTAAAACTAATTTCCAAGTTCTTTTTTTATAAACTAAAACTAATTTCCAAGTTCTTTTTTTATTAACTAAAACTAATTTTCGAGCTCTTTTTTCAAACTAAAACTAATTTCCAAGTTCTTTTTTATAAACTAAAACTAATTTTCGAGCTCTTTTTTCAAACTAAAACTAACTTCCAAGTTCTTTTTTTATAAACTAAAACTAATTTTCGAGCTCTTTTTTCAAACTAAAACTAATTTTCAAGTTCTTTTTTTATAAACTAAAACTAATTTTCGAGCTCTTTTTTCAAACTAAAACTAACTTCCAAGTTCTTTTTTTATAAACTAAAACTAATTTTCGAGCTCTTTTTTCAAACTAAAACTAATTTCCAAGTTCTTTTTTATAAACTAAAACTAATTTTTGAGCTCTTTTTTTTAAAAACTAAAACTAATTTCCATGTTCTCTTTTATGAACTAAAACTAATTTTCAAGTTCTTTTTTATAAACTAAAACTAATTTCCAAGTTCTTTTTTAAAACTAAAACTAATTTTCAAGTTCTTTTTTATAAACTAAAACTAATTTCCAAGTTCTTTTTTATAAACTAAAACTAATTTCCAAGTTCTTTTTTAAAACTAAAACTAATTTTCAAGTTCTTTTTTATAAACTAAAACTAATTTCCAAGTTCTTTTTTATAAACTAAAACTAATTTTCGAGCACTTTTTTTTATAACTAAAACTAATTTCCAAGTTCTTTTTTATAAACTAAAACTAATTTTCGAGCTCTTTTTTTTAAACTAAAACTTATTTCCAAGTTCTTTTTTTTTTAACTAAAACTAATTTCCAAGTTCTTTTTTTTAAACTAAAACTAATTTTCAAGTTTTTTTTAAACTAAAACTAATTTCCAAGTTTTTTTTAAACTAAAACTAATTTCCAAGTTCTTTTTTTATAAACTCAAACTCGATCTGATCTTCTGACTTGGTTTGCGTGATCGATTTATATTTCTATGTCCCTGAAAAGTCAATCCTTCTCATTTTCCTGGAGAGATTCTAAATTGTTCTATTAGTATGGTCAAATTTTAATCTCTTGCACGATTCGTAGTGTATTACCTTCTCCACTCTCGTCCTCCTTCTGTGCAAGTCTGCTGCTTCTGCTTATTGTGTTAACTATTTCGTCTCTTTCTCCACATAACCAACACTTGCACTTTCCCCGCGTGTTATCAATTCTAGCTTTTACATGATTAGTTCTTATGACGTTACTTTGTGTTGCTTTGAATAGAGTTTCAGTTTGTCGTTTTGCTTAATGGATTAATAACAATCTATTCTATCATTTTTTGACTTCTGACTACCTCCTGGTATTCTCAATTAATGCTGTTACGATATTGCAATTTCGGTAATGTGTCGCAAAAGAATCCACCGCACATATCTGCGTCGATTAAGAAGTAAAATCATTGGATTGATAACTTGTACTTTATCCGAATACTAATTTTGTAACTGTATCTTTTTCCTGATATTCACCATTTTTGTTTTCTTTTCTTTTCCTTTTTTTATGAGATACAGCAGTAATGATTGCGTATTGTTATTTCTTGTAGTTTTCTTACAAAACAATTTGACACAATTGCCCAGACTACGTGCTTCGTACGTCGGTAGATTTAATGAAAGAAAATGGCTTTACGCTGTAAAAGGCAAGAAGCACAAGATACCCTGCAAGAACTATTACGGAAGCGCACTACGCTGATGATATAGCGCTTCTGGCAAATACACCCACCCAAGCCGAATCCCTGCCTCATAGTCTGGAGCGAGCAGCAGATGGCATAGTTCTCCATGTCAACGCAGACAAAATAGAGTTCACGTACTTTAATCAAAGAGGCAACATCTCCACACTAAATGGTAGATCTCTTAAACTAGTGGACAAGTTCACCTATCTCGGAAGCAGCATCTCATCTACCGAAATGATATCAACACGCGACTAGCGAAGACATGGACCGCTATCAATAGACTAATGGTCAAATGGAAGTCAGACATATTAGATAAAATAAAGCGCAGTTGTTTTTTTTCCAAACAGCGGTCGTGTCAATATTGCTCTATGGAAGTACCACATGGAACCTGAATAAGCGTATGGAGAGAAAGCTTGACGAATGGTGTGAGCTGTATTGAACAAGTCCTGGATGCAGCATCCCACAAAGCAGCAGCAATACGGATACCTACCACCCATCTCAATAACCATCCAAACGAGATGAGCAAAACATGCAGAACACTGTTGGAGCTCAGAAGTGATATACTCCTGTGGATCCCATCACACAGACGATCAAGGGCAGGGCGACCAGCTAGAACCTATCTACAAAAGCTCTTTACAGATACAGGATATAATATGGAAGACCTACCGAGAGCGAGAGACGATAGGGACGAGTTATGGGATAGGGTCAGCGAAATCCATGCTAGCAGCACGCCATGATCATGATCATGATCATGACGTCACGTTATGCACTAGGGTTGTAAATGTGCTAGTTTTGCACATTTAAATAATATTAAATAATTCTGTTCATATGCACATCACTGAATTTTTAACCCTCGAAAACACCATTTTCACAGCATCTGTTCTTGATTGTTTTTACAGAAATTCATAAAAATGTAAATTTAAATTTCATATTTAATGAGAATTATCTGATTATGTCTCGGAGAAGGATCGCCCAATCAGCGGGGCTTAGAATACATTGGTTATTCCTTGGAGAGTGGGGAAAAGACCTTCCCAAAAGGGTATCCTGATTATGACAGTGAACTGGATCTGATGGTGCGGCTCCAGTTCTTGAGATCTGGAGAGAGTGGAGTACATCTTCCTTCCCATGAATGGTAGTGCCTATTACGATACTGTTTATGAGTCAAATAGGTTTAAAATTATTTATATTCAAGAGGACCGTGTGCAAAAAAGCTCATATGAAAAAGCTCCACAAAAAAATGTAAATATGAACGTACATTGAATGCGATTCTCTAACCTCTCGATATCAAATAACCTCAGACAGATTGTCATGCCATTAAAATCAATCAATCGGAGTGGGACTAATTTTGGGGGGTCATTGATTAGTTTGTTTAAAAAAATCTAATTGGTTCAGTCTTTCAAATATCTCTTTGTTGCTGATGATTATTTTATATTTTGAACAGAATTCATTTCAAGCATCTTTGTTTTTCACAAAACTTTGAAAGGAAACCAATAAAAAAAATCATTTATCTATTTTTTCGAGTAATTCATTTTGCTTTTAGAAAATTTCAAGGGGTTAAGATTCTAAAGTTGATATCAGCGAAAATCACTAGACGGAATGTTTTCATTAAACAAAGGGTAAATGTTTGAAAAAGGAGATCATTACCCAGAGCCTATCACATTTCAAAGACACTGAAGACTTTCAATGAATTTAAGAATAGATGACATTACCTGAACCCGGAAAGAAAACATCCATATAAAAATAATTTTGAAAAAAGATCCGCGGCAAATTTGAAGTGTTCAGTTTCAAAACCATTTTGAAAGCATTCAGTTTCTCTTTTTTCCGATTTATTCATTTTTTTTTTTCTTAAAATTGAAAAGCCAGACATTTTTTGGCTTCAAGTAATTGAACCTTTCGATATCAGTCGAAGAGAATAACATTGGCTTCAACAGTAAAGAGTTTCCCATTTATTTCATTTACAATTTGAAAAAAATAATTAAACATCGTAATGCAGTTTCTACTTTTCTGAGCTAAACAAAAACTTGCAACATTTTCATTTTATCACTCCCTTACACATGATTATATTTTCGAAATTTATATTCACTAGTCGATATTTAACGAGTTATTAGCGCTTATATTTTTTATTCTTCCAAACTGTAGTTGTGTTAGCACGACTTGATAGTTGCACCGCCAGGACTCAAAGGAAAAAAACTCACAGAAAAAGCTAGATGGGAACTACACGATCATGTTGCGTGATACTTTGAACAAATCTAGCCACCTACACCCAACAAAACAACAATTATACGTCCATGTTTCTACCATCACACAAACCACTCAAATAAAACGAACAAGATACGTTGAGCACAGCTGGTGAAGTTTGGACGAACTCTTAGGAATTTCTACAGCCCACCCATGGACACATCAGTATTGGCCAACAACCAAAAACTCACATTAGCCACCTCTGTGCGGTGCTGGGTGCCATTTAGACGGCCAACTAAGCGCGATAGCCAACAGAGACGGAGAGCGAGTAAAAGTCAAAGGAATCTGTACTGTCGGTACATGGGAGGTGCCTGTAGTGTAATGGTTATCGTCGTAGGAAATGGACACGGAGACACGAGTTCAAACCCTGGACAAGACTGATTGCATTTCACATAGCACTAATACCCTTGGGAAAGGTATGAATCCAATTATTCTCCCTCCAGCTATGGGTAAATAGTAGGAGAGACAAGGTTCTTCAGTCTTGGTGAGGCAACTAGTCTAGGAGAAGGAAAACTCTGAATACAAACCTGTTAAACTCAGCTTAAAAATCGACCTTGTATCATATCCTGCCCGAGCGGAGGGGTTGGTAAATATGTACTGTCGCTACGCTTTGATGATTATATATATATTTTTTTTTATCTTGTTGTCATTACCGAAAGAACGCGTGTCGTTGGCGATGTAAATGGAAGACACCTTTCACTATCAATAAAATCAGATATTTTATTTTTTGAAAATATCGTCACTTTATTACTTCCAAAATGACATTTATTTCATTTTGAGAAGTCGTCATTTACGTTATCATTGAACATGGTTTATAAGTGTTGCATAGCTGTAATACATATACAACCATACACATATACATGCGGAAACAAAATCAACAATAATGACGAACGAACACACTTCTTTAGAAAAATATACCTCTCACACTTTATTCGAAAGGGTTGCTAAATGGTTGTATTTGAGAGGTGAGTTGGAGACTGCAAAGACTGCAACATATTGACCCCAAATTCCTCTGTCTTTCGCAGCACTTCTTTCTCATTCAGCTGGACTGCTCACCCGGGGGCCCTGAGGGCCCAAGCGCTCTGCTGGGTGATGGTTCTCACTGCCTCGAACTGCAACTCGAACTTCAACTGCAACTCTCTCCAACTAACCCAACTCTCCGTAGCACCAGGTTATATAATTGTTTGACACCCACCGGCTTCCTGGGAGCGTCGCATTTGCACCGAATTCAACCCGTCCACGGTCAATGTTATATCTTGATATCTTCGACCAGATGCACCTGTTTCTCGATTGACGGCTGGGTCGAAGGTCAATATGTTACATAAGGGATGTGTTATGTGCAAATATAAAACAATATTTTTGAAAGCAATAATTTTAAAATCATTCAATTTTACATTTATAAGAAATGAACCTTATAAATAAAACTTCATAGTCAATATATCGAGTAAATTTTCATGGAAATCCTTTCGAAGACATATGACTGCAAAAGTAAAACCTACTTATCGTTGGTTGGTTGGTTGTTTGGTTGGTCTGCTTCTCTTTCTCTCACTCTCTCTCTCTATATATATAAACTCGTTGTAGTAAATGGACCCGACTTCCCGAGTACAAATCCTGAACGAAACTCTTTACATTTCACATAGTACTAATACTTCTTGGAAAAATATGAATCCAATTTTTTTCTCTCTTGAGTTATGGGTAAATAATTGGGCATACTGAAAATGCCAACCGATCTACGAGAAAGAACATTCTGAATTTAAACCAGATATGAAGAGGTTCCGCCTGGTTATCCCTATCCAAGACACGCTCCATTAGCATCGCCCGCCAGGACCAAAATTTTGACTTAGCCTAGGCATAGGCAAGAAATTGACATTTACAGAGCACCGTGGTGTCTGTGTCGGCGCTATCCTAAGTTTGATATATACACTCTGTTAATCAAATTAAGCTCTCTTTATTCATTAATATAGCAATAGCAGACAAAATTATATATATATATATTGTTTTTGATACACCCCTAGCGGCCGACCCCCGACTATGTCAACTTCCTTAAACCAATACTATTCATGGCCAGAGATTCATCTAGTGGGTTCCGCCAGGGTATTTCAGATTTCTTTACGGTCACAAAAATTACAACCGTGAGGGTGGAAGGAATAACAAACGAACAATATGGACTTGGGTCAGTTCCAAGCTCAAGAAAGGGATTTCTATGACTCTTTGCATTCCCCGTGCATCTGTAGACAATCGCCGGCGTGTATTTTTCGCGAAACTTCTACAAAAGCTATTAGCCATGCTGAAATCTTCCCGTCTTGGTTAACCAGGCCTCTCTGTTAGTCATCAGGACTTAGCAGTCACCTTTCTGACTTCTATTAATTCCCTTCTCTGCTTTGCTTCCATCTTTTCCTGTCTCCTTCTGCTGACTGTTGTCAACTGCCTCTCTCCGTCTTCCTTTGTCAACTCCTTCTGTCCTTTTTGGGACCTTCCTTTCCTCGTCCACTTCCGGTCTCGCGGGAGATCTCGAGCTCAAGCCCTTTGTTTGGGTTTCACGCCAAAACAGACAAAGAGATCGTCTGACCGGTGCACACACACACACCCAACACAATGGCCACATAGCGTCACATGTTCACAACAGGCTAAAACTATTATTAAAAGTTTAACTTTTATCAAGCTATAATCATCAAACGGAGAATAACGAGGAAGACTAGCTTCATATATATATATATATATATATATATATATTAAAAAAACAACAATCGGTCACATTAAGATAAAAAAAAATTATTGTCTTAATGTCACCGATTTTTGGTTCTTCTGAAAAAATAATTTGCTCTGTGGATTTTATTTGCATTAATCTCTTGACCGGGATAACTTAAATTTAATATTTTTGAATATTTTAATTGTCCCGCTTGTAATTGTTCCCAACTCCACATTTACTGGATTAAATACTGTCTCATATATATATATATATATAATGCTAGCAGTCAAAGTAAACGGGCGTTAATTTCAAGAAAACGATGTACTTCAAAGTAAATACATGAAATTACGATTATTTATATATTTATCAACTTATTCTTTAAATAGATTTTATACAATCTGTATTCATCTAAACAATTATGTATGAATCATATATATTTTAGTTATGGACAAATGTATGTTCACTATTAGTTTATTTACGATATTATATTAATACAAATTGGTTTATTTAAAAAATGCAATCTAAATAAGCTTATCTTATCACAAAATATAATAACATTTTGTGTAAATTATTTATGAATTTGGCACAAGAGATAAAATTTTATTATTTATTTACTTATATTTCAGGGCATATATTATAGGGCATCGCTATTTGTTTTTTTCTCGATTTTCTTTCATATTTGTCGGAGATGTGTCTCGAATCCTAAAGTTTATTTTTTATTGTTTATTTCTATCGTTTGTTGTTTATTATTATATAAATCTGTTGAATATATATTGAGAATTTTAGAAACATAAGGATGGACAATTATAAAAATACGAAATTCCTTGGAGGCAAAAGATGACAAAGAAAAATCCCGGCAGATAATATAGAAATACTTAGCCTGGTTTTAAAAGAAAGTGATAATTTTAACATTTATGATTTTAAAAAAATTATAATAGTAACATTGTTAATAATAATTATAATTATAAAGCAACATCTCACACGAGAAAACGTGGACATTCCTAAGAAAAGAAAACCTTAAGAGAGAAACAGAATCTCTCCTAGTGGCTGCGGAAAATAACGCCATTAGAATCTATTATATCAAAGCGAGAATAGATAAGACGCAACAAAATAGCGAATGCAGGTTATGTGGTGATAGAGACAAAACGATCAATCACATTATGAGCGAATGCAGCAAATTAGCAAAGAAAGAAGAAGTATGAGATTAGACGTGACTGGGTGGGCAAGGTGATTCACTGGAAGAAATGCAAGAAATTGAAATTTGACCATACGAACAAATGGTATATGCACAACCCAGCATCTGTCCTAGAGTATGACACACATAAACTCCTATGGAACTTTGACATACAAACGGATCACCTAATATCGGCCAGAAGACCCGATCTTATCATAATCAACAAAAAAAAAGAGAACTTGCAAAATTGTGGACTTTGCTGTCCCGGCTGACCACAGAATAAAACTGAAAGAAAGTGAAAAGAAGGATCAGCACCTCGACCTTGCTAAGGAATGGAAAAAAAAACTATGGAACATGAAGGTGACATTATATCAATCGTGATTGGCGTTTTGGTACAGTCACCAAAGGATCATTAAAGGGATTGGAGGACTTGGAAATAAGAGGACAAGTGGAAACTATTCAAACTACAACATTATTGAGAACGGCCAAAATACTGAGAAGAGTCCTGGAGACTTGAGGAGACTTGCTGTCACTCAAACTCCAGTGAAATACCATCAGCTAAAGTTGATGTGAAAGACTCTCAAGGACTAAATAATAATAACGACAACATTATTGAGAACGGCCAGAATACTGAGAAGAGTCCTGGAGACTTGAGGAAACTTGCTGTCACTCAAACTTCAGTGGAAACCCATCAGCTAACGCTGATGTGAAAAACTCTGAAGGAGTAAATAATAATAATAATAATAATAATAATAATAATAATAATAATTATGATAAGAATAATAATAATGTGATCCACCGGGAAATACGCACTGACTTTTTAGAATTTATAATATCTAAATTTAATCTAAAATTAGCATTTGTTCGCTTTTTTATTGTTTGGTACTGACTAAAAATAAGAATTTATAAAGTTTACATTATATATTGAAATACAGGATTTATATAGTTGTTGCATCTGCGCGTATCGAAACACCATAACTAATAATGTGTCTTACAGAAGATCTAATCCCAACACGAATATGGTGTGTGTGTGTGTGTGTGTGTGTAACACATTGATGACAGACATAGTAGAAAAATGAATAGAGTACTCTCAGATGACTTGAACATTTATTTACAAGGACAAACACATTTTGATGGTACGCAATACATTTATCAATATGGGTTGAGTTGTGTGTCACAGCTCCCTCAGGAAAAGGTAAATTAATTCCACATTTGATTTCCTGGATTTGAAGTCATCCCTCGTTCTCGCTGCCACCCGTAATCTCCTGCCGTTCTCGTATATTCACACGAGAACTCAAAACAGTGAGGGTCAAAAGGGAGGAGGTAACTCCGCCTGAAAAAGAAAAGGGATTAGCTCCCTTTGACCGTTAGATCGTCCTAACAATAGTATTTAGGAAAAATGCATGGGTATGTTCAAGCAAAAATCCACCAAGCTTGCTGCAAAAATAAGCTCACATTTGAAGAAACAAAATTATAAACAAACACACTTTCTAGCAGATATTTCTACGTGATAGCGAAAAACACATTAGTTTGGATTATAGATATAACGTATTTTTGATCATCTTGTCTCGAATATGGAGAGGCCTTTTTGTAAAATACACTTTGACTGACAATATGAGACGAGGTTAAAATCCCACGGTGCAGTCACAAAGTGATGCACCGGAAGAGGGTAACCTGTGAACTGCATGACAGTTATTTCCACACGATGATGATCAACACCTGTTACTCAGAAAAAAGAGCGGAAGTCGCATGTTCGGTTAGCTAGTTATGGGAGGAGACTGCATGGGCGAAGAGGCGTGTCCATATCTCCGCGTGGGAGTTTGATGGTAATATAAGGTCGACGATTTTGAACGGAAGGCAGTGAAAATTCCGCTGTTCATTTAAGCTTGTTCCGTCGTTACCTCGTGTGCGCTTTCTCGGCCATCGTCTAACTTACACCGAAGTGTCCAGGCCTCATAGATGAACAATCCGAATACCTCTCCTGATTGCTCCTACTTCACACAAGCCGTCGAGAAAATAAATATATTTTTTATATATATTTCGTGTTGTCGTTTGTTTGACCAGAGCGAAACGTAACAATTTGACCAGAAAAAGTTGATTAAATAGTTCTTTTAGGCTGAAAAATTAAATAGTTCTTTTAGGCTGAAAAATCAGAAAAAAAAATAGTCCATCTTATAAACAAATAATTACGTTAACATTATATCTCTAAATGAAGTGGCCGTGGTGTAGTCGTTATCGTCGTAGGAAATGGACACGGCGACATGAGTTCAAATCCTGGACGAGACTGATTGCATTTCACATAGCACTAATACCCTTGGGAAAGGTATGAATCCAATTATTCTCCCTCCAGCTATGGGTAAATAGTAGGACAGACTAGGTTCTTCAGCCTTGGTTAGGCAACTAGTCTAGGAGAAGGAAAACTCTGAATTCAAACCTGTTAAATTCTGCTTAAAAACTGACATTGTGTCATATCCTGCCCGAGCGGAGGGGTTGGTAAATAGTACCTCTAAATGAGATTAGTTTGGAAAACCAGGATACATTTGATTACTGAAATTAATATGCACTCACATGTTCTCTATAAGGTTAAAAACTAACACGTGACCAGGCCAAAACTCTACGGAAAAATACTGCAAAGGTAAAAGCATGTTTTTTCTTGTATTTGTCAGGTGTGTCGGTAATTTATCTCGTTAGGAATTGGCCTCTTATTTTCTTTATACAACTTTCCAGAATAGTAAGCAACACTTTTAAATGGATGCTGGTATTCGTTTGTATCATACAAGCTCACTTACACGAGATGAGTATCATTGTACCACAATTAGACTTCCTTCATGCTTCAGTGTGGTAGACAGACATTCTTAGTTGAATCTGGATCTTCGAAGAAAGTGTTTATTTAGACATACGAGGTGCATGCAATAAGTTTCCAGACTTTTTTTGTGTGGGCACTTTTATTGATAGTACACACATGAAACTATAGTCCCCTTCAAGGTAATCTCTTCCGGTTGCAATACACTTGTTGTGCCGTTCCAACAACTTCTCGAAGGCCCCATGGAAGTCCTCTTGTGTGAGCGTATCAATGACCTTCGTCAGAGCCTCTTTCATCTCCTCAATTGCCTCATAACGACAGCCTGTGAGCTTAGGGAATAAGCAAAAGTCACAGGGAGCAAGGTCTGGACTATAGGGACGGTATGGAACTGTCTTGATGCCCATCTTGGTTAAATAGTCTGTGACATGGATGGAGTTGTGGACTGGTGCATTGTCCTGGTGGAAATGCTACTGACCCGATTTGAAGAGTGCTGGCCTCTTCCCTCGGAATTTCTTTCTGAACTTCCTTAAAACTGACGCTCTATTCATGCAATATGGTCGAAAAGTAGTCTGAAGCATTCCATACGTTTCTGTGGCAGCATTTTTTTTCAAGTTTAAAACAGAATTTTATTGCATATCGTTCTTCCTCACGTCCAGATTACATTTTTGAAAATCACCAGCTGTGATAATCAGGCTTTAGTAGGGTGTATTCCAATTGCTGCTGTAGCTGTTGATTTGAACCTGAAATCATAAAAGTTGGTTAGTCATCTCATAAGACGTATGGCAATAATATACTGAATTTTCAAGAGTCTAGGAAAATTTCAAATGCCCATACGAAAAAAATCTAGAAACTTATCGTATACACCTCGTATAAATAGACGGGTTGAACTGTGCCGAATCACTCTAGAAAACACAGACCACTGAAAATTATGATAGCCAAAAAGAAACAAAATTTTACTTGGTTAGCTACGTTCTTTGTGAGCATCGACCATTTCTTTGCATACTGATTTGATGAAAATAAAAAACAAGTTCATTCAGTCTTCATAAAATTGAATTATAAAGTAAAATTTTAGGTTATTTTCACTATACATTAGAACAGTAATTTTCAGCTTTCAGTCATTTCGGCTTGTTACATTTGACACAAAATCTGCCATTGGAAAATTCTCTGAATTGTGGACAATATAATCTGGATAATCTCAGATTTTAAAAGTTTTGGAATATTTGTATGAAACATTTCTGCTTGATGAAGACATGCTATGAGGCTTATGACTTCCACATTTAAGTGAGACTTTTTGAAAAACATTTTGAAACAAATATGAATTTCACTCTGGCAGCACACAGAAATGGTAAATAGGTAATGCTTGGTTACCTGAGGGTATGTCAACTAAACAAGGCAGTCTGGTTGTTAATTTAATATTTTTCGTAACCACACACACACGCGCGCGCGCGCACACAGATGTTCTCGCAAACACACATACACACACAAAGAAACGCAAAAACAAAGAAACACATACAAACACGGATACACACACACACACACACACACATGTGCTCGCAAACACACATACACACACAAAGAAACGCAAAAACAAAGAAACGCACACACACACACACACATATATATATATACATATACTACCAGTCAAAAGTATTTGGCCATACTCAAAAAATTTATTTCTCATCCTAAAAGTGTTATTTTCAATGAAAAAAATTAAGTGTTTTTATTTATGGTCCTCAGTACAATATTAATATTTCTTTCTTTGTAATAAATACTCTGGTTCCTATTATAACCTTGGATCATGTTCGTCTTCTTCATTCCTCAAAGAGAGGGTTGTCCTCGTGGTGTAATGGTTAAAGTGATGGACTGCGGAATCGTAATACGTAAGTTCGCACTCCAGTCGCGCTATTACGTTCACTTCCGGGCAAATACCCTTGGGAAAGGTATGAATCCCCTTATTCTCCCAGCTAAGGGTTAAATAGTACCACTACTGTTCTTCTAGGAGAATAGCTTTGGCATTAAATAACCTAAAAAAAGTTGATATGCCATTAAACAAAGAAACCAAACCAAACCAATTTCTTAAAGAATGGGACTTAGCTGAATGGATATCTGCCTTCTTTATTTTTTTTTTAATCATGTATGTTCGTCGGGATTTCTGGAGAATATACTAGACCTTTTAGGGGCTCACACGTGAAAGTCCCTGAAAGGTGTTTGCTTTCCCTGCCCTTAGAGATATATATATATATTATCATTTGCGTCAAAGACGACTTATAATGTACATAAAAGTATAAATATAGAGTATCAGCTAGCTGATTTCAAACTTTGATCATTGCAGTTTACACTAATTTGGTACAGTTGCTTTTAGAGAAGGCAGGCATCCATATAAATCCCTCCGATTATTGTTAAAATAGCACGGCAGACAAGGTTTTCTAGCCCAAGTGAGGAAACCAGTCTTGGGGAGAAAAAATGAACATAAACCTGTCCCGTAAAGTAAAGCCTATTACCCCCACTGCATCTTACAGACTTTGAAGAAGGCTTAAGATGAAATAAATACTTGGTCACAATCTACTTATCGCAAATAAAAATTCATAATGAATTACATTTGAACGCGCACGTGGAGAGAGAGGGGGTGGGTGGAGAGAGAGAGAGAGAATGCGTGGAGAGAGAGAGTGGGTGCGTGGAGAGAGAGAGAGAGAGAGGGGGTGGGTGGAGAGAGAGAGAGAGAATGCGTGGAGAGAGAGAGTGGGTGCGTGGAGAGAGAGAGAGAGAGAGAGAGAGGGGGTGCGTGGAGAGAGAGAGAGTACGTGGAGAGAGAGAGAGAGAGAGAGAGAGTGGGTGCGTGGGGAGAGAAGGGGTGCATGGAGAGAGAGAGAGAGAAAGTGCGTGGAGAGAGATAGAGAGAGCGTGGAGAGAGAGAGAGGGGTGCGTGGGGAGAGAGAGAGAGAGAGAGAGGGGTGCGTGGAGAGAGAGAGGGGGTGCGTGGAGAGAGAGAGAGTACGTGGAGAGAGAGAGAGAGAGAGAGTGGGTGCGTGGGGAGAGAAGGGGTGCATGGAGAGAGAGAGAGAAAGTGCGTGGAGAGAGATAGAGAGAGCGTGGAGAGAGAGAGAGAGGGGTGCGTGGGGAGAGAGAGAGAGAGAGCGTGAAGAGAGAGAGAGAGAGAGGGTGGGGTTCACTTATGCTCATTGGCCCTTCAAGATATCGTGTAAAAACGGATTTAATCAGACTTTCGTTAATATCGTCTTCATATTAGAGTTCCCTAATAATAATCCCCCAAGAATTATTAGCCGATTTTACAAGCATCTTAGACATGACCCTAATGCAATACATTCGGTTGAAGCTCACATTAATATACTTCACAGCTGGTGTTTGAATAAAACTAAAGAAAATCCATCAACTTTAATTGGATCAACGAGAGCCTCCGTCTACACCGTATCGACTAAACTACGTGACACACTCGTTAGATAGATCGGGTTTGTAATACAAGAAATAGACGGTCGTGAAAGAGAGAAATATCTTTGGTTCGCTTTGTTTCAATACAGCCAATGTATAATAGTTAATAAATATTAGAAGCCAGCCGTCCGGAGTTGTGATGTTGATTTATGTATTCAACCGGTCGCTAACATGGGTGACATAACCTTGACACTTTGCCCGGCTTTGAAGTCCAAAGGTCTACGGATTGGCGCCAAAATTCACCCGTCCTTTCAACTGATACTGATTTGAAGATGATGCTGTTCTTAGGTTGGAGGTTATCTGACTGTTCCATCTATTATTTGTAATTGCATTTCCAACTTATTCGTCGAGACTACATGCTAGCAATTCTTTTTCTAAATTACAAAAGTCACCACCATCACCATCATCATCATTAGACGTGCAGACAGCGTGGATGCCTTTGAATCTCTCTCTCTCTCTCTCTCTCACTCTCTCTCTCTCTCTCTCTATACGTACCTATCTGGTATCGCTCTTTGTAAATCGTTTGGATGGCACACAGTGACCGCACAGACCTAATTTTTGCTGGTCGACTAATACTGGTGTGTTCATGTGTAGGATTCCATAAGAGGACGTCACGTAAGAGTTTGTCCTTACTTCTCTAGCAGTGTCTGACGTGTTTGACTTGGACGGTTGGTGTACAACTGCACTTTTGTGAGGCTCTCCCACGAAGATTTATTCGAAACACCACGTAGCATCCTTGTGTCGTTCCCGTCAAACTTTTTCTCAAAGCGTTTCGGCTACAACTTGGAAGAATTCTCGTTTTATTTTATCGTAGTGATCTAATTACAATATGGTTGATAACCTGGCATTAGCGGTCAATGCTTTACCGATGCGAATGTTGACATCGCTTTCAGTTGCTATCGAGATATATGAACTGCCCTACGAATTTCAGAAGCTTGCCATTTAACGAGAAATGGCGCCACGTTCAATAAAACACGTGATCTCTATTCCCATAGACACCACTGCCTCTTGCTACCAACTCCAAGCTAAGTATCCAAGATTCAGCTTGAGAAGATATATTTGAAGAAGCGTTTGATCATCAACGTAGTCTGCGTAAGTAATTGTTGCAGTGGGATATCGTCTGGTTCTTGCATTTGGTTCCACACTTTCATACAAAGTTGCATTATCATTTTATTTATCAAAATGACGGAAATATGGACATACCTATATTCTTTCCTGTTCAAAAATGCTAGTAAAATGATTCAGCAGTGAATTTTATCCGATTCAAATTTATTTTTGTCTGGAGGCAGTATCTTGAACTGTTCTTCTAACCATGGAATAGTTCATATCATACGGCAAAAAATGAGAAGAATTATTTTATTGAAAAAAAAAAAAAGTTAAGACCAATTAGTGTTGGTGATGATCATATTAAACCTACTATTGTCATCATTTCTGATTATTACATATATTTTTGTACCGGTAGGGTCCACCAGTGACAGACAACAACCTCTTCGGTTAACTTGCTGTTTACAGCAACATTGTTATCTGAAACTATTCTTCTGTAGGAGTGGTACGATTTGATTTGGTTTGGTTTTATGGCATATCAACCATTATATGTTATTTAATGCCGAATCCTTATATATATATATATATATATATATATATATATATATATATATATATATATATATGAAACTAAATAAAGGATTGTAATCCGACAATACGTGGAAAAATTGATAAGATGGTAATCCAACAAATAAATCTCTCCTTCCACTTGGATTACCTTGTAGTCAATTTTTCTACACACACACACACACACACACACACACACACACACATATATATATATATATATATATATATCATTTCTAAACACATTTTGTAGATAGCATTTTTAAATAAGCCTGAGCTGCACATAGTTAAATGGTTTCACTTATTTCTATCGAATAATTCTATTTACTATAAATCATTTGTTTGCACACAGTTAAATATTTTCAAGTATTGCAATTTAAGACTAATTATTCAATTAAAAATCAGTAATTTGTTTACACTGAAACAGTTCTATTTCAAAGAATTCAATTCAGTATAAGTCATTTCTTTGCTCTTAGTTTAAATGTCAAACAGCTCTATTTGACTCATAGATCGGACCTTATTGGGTGATACCACTCCAGGCTAGAGTGGACATGAGAGCGATGGCAATAAAGTGGTTCTCTGCATTTCCCAAAGCTCCAGCATTACTGAAGCCTCACCATCAGATTGTTTTGTGTCATACCAGGACACTCGTTGGGGAAGCCTTACACCTCTGCAGAGATGTAGTCAGTGTATTCTGCAGCCCCAGCTGACTGGACCAGTGAATGATTAGAAGAAGAAGAAGAAGAAGAAGAAGAAGAAGAAGAAGAAGAAGAAGAAGAAGAAGAAGAAATTTTCATCTCGTCTTGGTTTCTTAAATATTAACAGAAAGGAAGTAAAGAAACCCTATTTATATGGACAGATCAGCCCATAGAAAGAGAGGAAGAAGACAGAGAAAAAGAGAATTAAATAAGGAGAGAGATAAAGCAGAGATAGGAGAAAAGAAAAAGAGAATGAAATTAAGAAAGAAATGAAAAGGAGAGAGAGAGAGAGAGAGAGAGAGAGAGAGAGTAATAAACTTTCAGTGGACAATGATAGACACATCAAACCAGCTATAACTCCACGCATCTGAAAAGTGACATTGTATTGGTAGCACAAACACACAAACACACGAGGAAGTTGACAGATGTTCTCAGCTATATTCGACCTTTTTCCTCCCAGTACCCTTTCGTGTTTTCTCTTGTGGAACTTAGGGGTTTTATTCTTGGTTGACACAGGAGAAAAGGTTATAGTTTACAACTTCTGGGATTTGCTTTGTTATTCCAGTAAAGGTAAGAACATTTTTCTGGGGATCAAGTGACAACACTTCAAATTGTCTTCAGATTTTCAGCATTTGCTTTAATATTAGCGTCAACTTTCGAATTTAAATTGTCTCACTTCTTCAGGATTTGAATTCTTCCAATCTTTTCCTAAAAGTTTTCAAGTCAGTTCCAAGAGTTGGCCACGATCGTTAACTTTAACATGTTTATAATTATTTTACTTCTTCCAAATTTTTTCCCATTAGTTTTAAATGGTAGTTTTTCACTGAAGTCTGATTGACAAGTCTCCTCAGTTCTCTACGACACTTCTAAATACCCTAGCTGATCTTAACAGAGCTGTAATTTGGATGGTCTTGATTCTTCCATGAATTTCCGATTCCACTAGTCTTGTTCGAGGACCATTCCAACAGCATTAATAACAATTGATATTACCGTCATCTTCATATTCCACAGATTTTTTAGCTCTCTAGCAAGATCCAAGTGTTCTCTATCTTTTCGTTCTCTTTTATTTTTACTTAATAGTCCAGAAAAATCCACCAAATGAAAAGTCCTTTATTTTTCTTGGTATTATTAAATTTTATGGCCGGGATTGGGTAACCCATTTTTATTCCAAAATCCCAGGGAACTATGGGTCTCATTTTCTGGGATAGATTTTGGTCTGTGCATATACCATTTGTCGGTATGGTTAAGTTTTAATCTCTAGCCCAATTTCAATCTCCTTTCCAATCCATTCCTGTCAAGACTTGTATTCCTTTTATGCTAGCTTCCTGCATTCGCTTATTGTGATTAAACGTTTCATCTGCGTCTCCACATTATCAACAGTCAACTTTCACTTTGACGTGATTGGTTCTTATTGCAATATTTTCTGAGATTCAGTTTCTCTCGAATTTTTCCCCTCTTAGCCATGTGTAGGTCTTCCTGTGTGCGATTTCCTTAATTTGTCCATTGAAATATGCATAAAGTTATTCTTCTTACCATTTATAAATTTTGTTGTTTTCCCGTTTGTCCTTAAGATATTTCTGTTGATATTACTGTTATTGTCTGCTATTATTAGAGTTTCTTTGCACTTCTTTGTATATTACTCGAGGCTTTCAGTTGTTACATCAATACAATCATCAATGATGGTGAGTCCTCTTCCTCCTTCTTTTCTTAACACAAAGAGTCTGTCCATAAATATAGTTTTCGGCTATAAAGCTATGTATTTAATCATCATTTTTTTTGTTCTTTGGTTCATCAAAGTTCCTCCTGCATTTATCCAGCTTTTTGTTGTTGTTGTTGTTGTTCATTTTTATTCTGATCTGTTGGAAAAGCGACACCTTTATCTGGGAGATCATCTTTTACTTTTTTAAATTGAACTGGGTCTTCGTACTGCATTAAATGCCAAGAATGAAATTCATTTCCATAAAGCAGAAGCTTTTCTGATTTCTCATAATTGCCTATAACTGTCTTGTGCAGTTGGAAGTGCCCGTGGTGTAATGGTTGTCGTCTTAGGAAATAAACACGGTGACACGAGTTCAAATCCTGGACGAGACTGATTGCATTTCACATAGCACTAATACTCTTGGGAAAGGTATGAATCCAATTATTCTCCCTTCAGTTATGGGTAAATAGTAGGACAGACTGGATTCTTCTGCCTTGGTAAGGCAACTAGTCTAGGAGAAGGACAACTCTGTATTCAAACCTGTTAAACTCCGCTTAAAAATTGACCTTGTGTCATATCCTGCCCGTGCGGAGGGGTTGGTAAATATGCTAACTGTCTTGTGCATTGCAAATCCAAGGGTTTTTTTACACAGTTTCTTGAGAATCATACTTCATATCTCGTGATAAAAGGCAAAAAGCAAACCATATCCCGCGGAAACTATTATTGATGCTGACTATATGAATGATCTTCTGCTTGTAAATGCACCAGCTCAAGCTGAATCTCTGCTGCAAGCTTGAAGCAGGTAACAAGAAGCAGTGGTCTCCTTACGAACTCAGATAAAACAGAGATCACGTGTTTTAATGAAGGCAGTGCCTTCTTCTCGTTAAATGACAAACCTCTGAAATTAGTAGACCAGTTCATATACCTCGGTAGCAATATCTCATCAATTAAAAGCGGTGTTAACATTCGAATGAATAAACGATGAACTACTATTAACAGGTTATCAACCATATAGACATGAGGTTGTTGGTGTGTCAGGTTAACTGTACGGTTGCACCACTTGGGCTCTTAAGAAACGCTTAGAGAAAATGCTAGATGGGAACTATCCAAAGATAGTACGTGCTGTTTGAAAAAAATCCTTGAAGTAGCACCTAACAAAACAATAGTTGTACGGCCACTTACCCCCATCAAACAAACCGTCAAGGTAAGACGAGCAAGATATACTGGTCACTGTTGGAGGAGTAAGAACGAACTCTTAAGTGACGTTCTCCGATGGACATCTACTCTTGAACATACCAGTATTGGTCGACCAATAAAACCAATATTCACCAACCCTGTGAAGACACAGGATGCTGTCTAGAAGACTACCGAGAGCGATGGCTGATAGGGATGGATGGAAAGAAAGATTTAAAGGAATCCATGCTGTCAGTACACCTTGATAATGATGATGATGAGTTCTTATTGAATTAATTTTTCACATGCTTCACCGTTTGTTTGTTTTTCAACAGGACACATTTATGATTTTGTTAACCTATGTTTTATTTGGAGTTGATTTGATTAGTTTTCATAATCATATTTTGGGTTTTCATTAATAAGGATTATACATTTTTCTGGTTTTTTTTTTTTTGTTTTTTTTTATAACCACGTTATTTCAACTGCAATCTATTTTGTAATCTTGAGTCTTTTGTCTCATGAATTCTCCATCATTCTGTTTTCTTTTCATTGTTCTTATAATTATGGACAGTATTTCTATCTTTTTATGATCTTTTTGATTTTATTACAAGAACATATCCTTCTTTTTACTTCTTTTACCCGAATGATTTTCCTCACTTCCGTCACATGAATAGGAGAAAAACCTTATCAAGAATTAATAAATCTCATTAGGGATAACGAAGTGAATATTTAATGTACAAATCTGTAAATTACTTCCTCTTGAAAAATTCATTATACCAAATTTTGTAAGAAGGTAATTGTTGCGTTCTGTTTAGTGAACGCTTGTAATATTGAATAAAGGACAAACTACGATATGAGAGGAAATAGAGATATATTCTCAAGAAAAAGTATATACAATAGAGACTATTAGTAGACAAGAACATAGGATTAGTGAACGCTTGTAATATTAAATAAAGGACAAACCAGGATATGAGAGGAAATAGAGATATATTCTCAGGAAAAGGTATATACAATAGAGAGACTCTTAGTAGACAAGAACATAGGATTAGTGAACGCTTGTAATATTAAATAAAGGAAAAACCACGATATGAGAGGAAATAGAGATATATTCTCAGGAAAAGGTATATACAATAGAGAGACTATTAGTAGACAAGAACATAGGATTAGTGAATACAGAATGTAATATTAAATAAAGGACAAACTACGATATGAGAGGAAATAGAGATATATTCTCAGGAAAAAGTATATACAATAGAGAGACTATTAGTAGACAAGAACATAGGATTAGTGAACGCTTGTAATATTAAATAAAGGACAAACCACGATATGGGAGGAAATAGAGATATATTCTCAGGAAAAAAGTATATACAATAGAGAGACTATGAGTAGACAAGAGCATAGGATTAGTGAATACAGAATAAAGATATAGTCCAATGATAGTATTGGCTTCCGTTATTACGGTAGCAAGTAAGGTGATCTAGCGCGATCTCCAGTCTCCAACGCTCTAATACTATTCCTATAAGAAGCTGCTCTTCACCTTCTAGTCTTCTTTATTTCTGTGTAGTGTACACAGAAGGCACAAGGCCTTGAAGTTTTTGGGGAGGGGAAGGGAGCGGTCATACTTTTCTATATAAACTAAGGAGACCTAGCTAGCCACATTCGCCGACCCATTCAACAATACAATAAATATCCATTCATCCATCGCCTTTTGCGCTACAATCACCAAAATACCACATTTGCTCTATGAAGAAGTCCTACTTAAAATCCCGAGATTCATGAATGATTTTATTTACAAGTATGATTTATTTACAATGAATGTGATGGGAATGGGAGAAAAACCCCGAAATATATACAAAAATAAGGAAAAATCCCCCGTTTGGTTGCCCTCCCATCCCCCCGTCTATAAAATTGGAGGCCGACTGTTTTCCGGGGCGAAAGAACCGGAAACAAGTCGGACCTATCCTAGGTGGGGCAGGGATCCTAATCTACAGGGGTGAAAAGAAATAAGGAGTCGGGCGTGGTATGGGTTAATACAAGCAGGTGATATGATTTTTATACATATGAATGTTCAAGATCTTCAGTAAACGTGGACTGGGATACGGATTGAGGTACAAAAATAATGGGGATGGGGAAGATCTTGAGAACTAACAACTAGATGACGGGGACAATGACTCACAAACATACTGCTAACTAGGTACCTGGGTACCAAAAGAAAAAGGGGACAGTTTTACTCACCAGGGGTGGGGTCCCTAAGGACCCGTACCGTAGACGCCATGAGCCGGCAGAGGAGGGAAGGATGACTCCAACGTTGCTCCCTTTCGCACGACCAGGCTCGCTGCATTCATCCACCTTTTGCTGAATGTTATGCGATCCAAGCGTTTTCTATCGCATCTGATTTTGACCCTCAGCTGATGCCGAAAATACAAAATCAGATCACGATGAGAAAAGTTTGCATCGTCATACAATCCCTTGTTTCGCGTCGTCCAAATCACCATTCTAGCTACAGCTAGGATCGCGAGAAACACCACACGCTTCTCACCCTGATACGGAGGAAGAACGTTGTCCACGACGTAACCAACGTCGAGCAGCACGAGCTGTTTGGGTTCGATGCGAGCCGTCCACTCGCCGACGTGATCCCAAAACGGGCGAACTCGCTCGCAGTAGTAGAAGGCGTGCTCAGCCGTTTCTTCCAAGCCACTGCCGCAGCGAGCGCAATCGGGCATGTCTGCCAGGCCCGCTTTGTAGTTCAAGCCGACAAGGGGCAACGCATTTCGCACAAGTCGCCAGGTGAGCGAGAACTCGGAGTTGTTCAAGAAGCTCGATCCTGGCGCCCAATTCCAATGAGAGCGAATCTCCTCCGCCGTCCAGCCGCGCCGCTCGCTGAGAGGATCAGAAGCGGAACCCACCACTAGCTCCCGATATAGTTCTTTTCGAGGCCGTGAAAGGTCACTGGACCCAAGAAGGTTACGAAGGGCCGTTCGGCACTCGCGGACAAACAGTGTTTCGCCCAAAGGCCTACGTCGACCTTCAGCCTTTGGGTCTGACTTTAGGCGAGGAAAAGTCCGACTCGCCTTCAGTCTCCACACTGCGTCCCCCGTCAAAGCCCTGCCCAAGTATGCAAGTCTTTCAGCAAGCCAGTGGCTCTCCAGATCAGGCATACCTAGACCCCCGTTGCGTGTACGTTGGATACAGACCTGCCTACGGACCATCGGCCTTGCACCCCCCCAGAGCAATCTGGAAAGGGATCGTTGCAGCGCCAACCGATTTACCTTAGGCAGAGGAAGTACAGCCAATCGGTAAAGGATCAAGGGGAAGACGTACACGGCGCACGCCTCCGCCCTGCCCTTTAAGGACAACCTCCTTGAAAGCCAGATTCCCACCTGAGCATTCACCTTGGCTTGTACTTCCGACCAATTTCGCTCCAGTTGGAGGCCGGGCCCGAACCACACCCCGAGGATGCGGACGGGTCCGTCACTCCAGCGGAACGGCCCCGGAAGAGTATTGCTACCCCTCCAAGCACCGAGCCGCAAACCTTCGCTTTTGTCAAAATTGACCTTGGCTCCTGCAATCCGCTCGTACTCGCTAACCGCCTTCTTCACAGCCTTTATATCCAGACGGCGGGATACAAACACTGTGATATCATCGGCGAACGCGGAAACCCTTGCCGTAAGAGGGCCAGCAAAAGGGACACCGCGCAGGGCCGGATTTGCCGTCCTATCCCTAAGCCTACGGAGCAGGGGCTCCAAAGCTAGGACATAGAGAAGAGGAGACAACGGGCAGCCCTGCCGGACCGACCGCTCGACCGCGAACACCCCCGAACGCCTTCCGTTCACCTGCACCACTGCCTGAGGGTTGTGGTACATCATGCTAATCCATCTGCGGAACTCCGGTTTGAATCCGGCAGTCTCCAAAACAGTCGCCAAAAACCGATGATCAACCCTATCGAAGGCCTTGGACTGATCTAAACTGATCAGCGCGGCCTCGGTGTCGTCTTCTATACCCTCTAGGACCTCGCGAATCAAGTGCAGGTTGTCCTGGATCGATCTTCCCTTCACAGCAAAGGTCTGCTCAGAGCCGATCAGATCGCTAATGACAAGCTGTAAACGATTCGCTAAGACCCGGGCCAAAATCTTTAACTCTGTGTTAAGCAGAGTTATGGGCCTGTAATCGTCTAAACCCTCTCAAACATGCCTGCCACCTTTCTTCAGCAATGTGATCACGCCCTTGGTAACGCTACCAAGGATGGCTCCCTGGGCGAACCAATGGTTGAACATATCCGTCAGAATAGGCACAAACATGTGCGACATCCTCAAGTACACTTCGTAGGGCAAACCATCTAGTCCCGGCGACTTGTTGAGGCCGACCTGCTTCAACGCGTCACGGACTTCGCATTCAGTAACCACACCCTCGCAGCTAGCCGCTTCAGCCACCCCAAGGCGGGGGAAGTCGGCAAGATAGCTACGAAACTCCCGGAGCGGGAGATCAGTACAGCGGGCAAAGCGATCCCGAAAGTGCGCCCGAAAGGCGTCACGAATCTCGCGAGCCGATCGCAGCAGTCGCCCATCCGGGGCCTTGACAGAACCGATATACCGATCGGGGAACCTTCGCACTTCTTCTTCACGCGCAGTCGCGTTCGTTTTCACAGCTTCGTTGAGAACTCTCTTTAACCTAGATCTAACTACGTATCCCTTGTAGCGCTCGCTACTCTCGCGCTCAAGGTCCCCCCTAGCTAGCTCTACGTTTAGGGAGTCCCCCCCAGCCACCGCCCGGGAAAGTCTATCGTCTATAGATTTCGCTTCCGCGGTCCTATCTAGGTTGAGCTGTCGACCGTACTTGGTAGCGAAATCTCTAATCCTATGTTTAAGAGATCCCCACCACCTATTCCCGGTAACCGCCCCCACTAACGCCCGCTGAATTAGGGATTCCAGCCGGTCCCGGAAGTCCCGTATCTCCAGTAAGGAGGTATTGAACTTCCAGTAGCCGGCCAGACTAGGCCTATTTGCTAACCGTAGACTGACTCTAACAAGTTTATGGTCAGTCCACGCTATCAAGTGGAACGTGGGACAACTAACAAAATCAATGTCAGCTCGTCTCACTAACACTCTGTCCAAGTAGGAGCCTATTTTGGCAGAGGGCGAACTATCTAGCCACGTCCACATCTCCCGCCCTGGGTGATCCAGACGAAACCTGTCGACGAGGTCATGACGAGTCATGAGGCCGGCAAGGCTGCTTTCACACCTTCCCACACGCCTAGCTCCCCGCCCGACCTTATCTATCTTGGGATCAAGGATCGCATTCCAATCACCCATTAAAACTAGCCGCTTCGTATCGTCCAGGAACGGCGCCAACCGACGAAAAAAGGAAACCCTCTCCACAACGATATTGGGCGCATAAACCGCAACCAGACGAAACTTGAAACTTTTCACGGCAACATCGGCCACAACCAGTCGGCCCCCGTCACCTGCAAAAACAACGTCAACATCAGCATCAAGGCTGCGTCCAACTAGCAAAGAAACCCCAACGCTGGTACGGCTGCCGTATGCTGAGAAAACGTTAAAATCGCTTTCCAGCACACGACAGTCGGCACCGCAAGTGAAGTGGGTTTCCTGCACTGCAGCAACATCTACGCCGAGAGTTTTAAGTTCACCAAGCAAGCGCGTACACTTGCCCGGATCCCTCAATCCCCTCACATTCAAAGTAGCAAGGTTTAGAGCCATCAATCCCACTTACCTTACTCAGTGTCGACTACGGGCCGGAAATCCTTCGGGGTGAGGATGCCGACGGTCTGACGCAGGGATCCGGTGCCGAGCTCAGTACTTACTCGGTCGTCCCTGGTAATTCCACCGACATCCATAGGGTACCGCAACTTTAGGGACCTATAGAATGATGGGTGAACCAAAATCGGGACCCTGCCCGCACAGAAGGGAAGCATTTTTTTCAACATTGGATTTTTCGTATCGACCAGCATTACATCCGCCCGGCTGGCTTCGTCAATAAAGTTCCAGAGTTCTTTGGTCCGATTGCCAGCCAAGCGGACGAATGTGGTCAATTTTGGTGCGTCTTTGAATAGATGTGGTTTTGTGATGTCTTTAGTGTCAATTTTTTGGAGTGAGCGTAATGGTTTTAATGATTGTTTTAAAGTGTGGTCTATGTGTGGATTGTCCATGATATCTTCGCAGAAGTAAAAAGAGTTTATGGCACGTCGGGCTTCCGTAGAGCGTGCTCTTGGTTTTTGAACAGTTGCTGCTGATGTTGACGGTGTTTGGGGAGAGGGTGTAAGTCTGGTTGCTGAATAGGATCGAGTAAGCATTTTGGGGGTTCCAATTGGTGAAAGAGAGGGGGGTAATGGTGCCCCCGTTGGGATGATAGGGGTGGTTCCCGTTCCCCGTGGGAGAGGAACCAATTGTGCTGGTCCTTGTCCATCCTGGACTGGCGACTCTTCTGCTGTTTCCTCCCCCCCACGCCGAGGCACGGCGGCTGCTTGTGTGGGTTCCCCCGGATGTTCCTTCTCCCCCTCCTCAGCCGGTGAGTCCTCGCCGCCATTCCTTCTTTCCAAATTCACGGACACATCCATGGGTTCAATGCTTTGGCCGTCCTCCCTTGTTGATTGTTCTGCAGTTGATTGTTTCGCACTTGCGGTCGCTGTGGTCGCTGGTTCCGCAGTTGCAGTCAAAAGAGTTGTTGAATCTGCTGCCGCTGGCTTCCTAGGGGGAGCCCCCTTCCCCCCCCCCTTCCGGCGACCTGCGTCCACCCCTCCTCACCCCCCCGCTGGTTCTCTGAGGCTTCCGCCGGTATTACCGCCGCCACGACAGGTGAAGGAGCAGCAGCAGCAGCAGCAGTCGCCGCTGCAGCGGCGATTGTTGGTTTTTGAGGGCAGTTTTTTGAAAAGTGGCCGATGTTATTGCAAGACCAACATAACGGTTTCCTGCCCTCAACTATGACTGCCATGGCCTGATCGCGGCAACGCACCTTATGGGGAACCCCGTTAAACCCTCCCCCATCGAGGCACACAACGAACACGCAGCCACCGCACGCGGCTCCCCGTGCTGACGCCACCTGTGTGACCCGCTCCACGCCGCCGCACATACCTAGATAGGCGGCGAGGACGTCACCACTCAACTGCACAGACACACTGCATACGGCGACTCGCACTCCTCCCCCGCCTCGACATTCCGGCCGCAGCCGGAAGAAGCGCGCGGCGATGCCACCACCGGCGAGGCCCTCCGCTACTTCCTCCGAGGGCAAAAGGACGTCCCAGGCCGCGAAACCTCCGCGGCAGAAGCACTTCCCCGGGATGCCCGCCGATTCGAGAAGGTCCCCGAATGTCTCCTTCCCCATCCCCGCCAGTCTCCTGGTCCCAACGTCCGTGACCACGAAGGACAGGGTCCTCGGTTCGACCGCCCCGACCAATTCGGGCACTGGGAGAACTTCCCCGTCCTTGAAATACCTTTCATACCTTTCGACCCCGTCTCCTGCGCAGTCACAAGGGGACCTCTCACTCACGCAATGCGAAGACCAAGAGACAGCCGCTCGTCCTCGCCCCTGTGCCGGCGGTACTGCACTTGCCGATGAAGAGAGGTCGAACAGAGCCTCCTCCGGCACTGGGGAGGGCTGCGCCTGGAATACGTCGGTCGGCGACTGCGACTTCATGTTGTTGGGCCCCCCCACAGCTGTGAAAACACAACTAGAGGGAGATGAAACGCGTATGATGTTGCAAAAAATTCAAGCGAGACGATTTAAAACAAATGTAGAACGATGAATCCTTATAAAAATGGCGGTCGCTCCTCTCAAAAAAGTTCAACAAAAAATCGAGCCGCGCCCGACCCTCCTCACAAACAAAAAACAACAGCTTGAGGGGGGTCACAAAACTTTAACAATAACAAAATTCAACAACAATAACTTCAACAAATTTCCAACAATAAAGAACTCACCCCCCCGTGGCGAAAAAGAACTCAGACAAAAAAATTCAGCTTCTAGTCTTCCCTGGTATTAGTAGCTACTGCTATATATGGCAGATGGACTAGTTCATTGTGTAGAGAAAGGTGGGTGATACCCAACAGTTATCTTAAAATAGCTGAGGGATTATTCTTACAGCTTTTTATTTCTTTTTGGTAAGGGCTCAGTTTTTTTTTGTTGTTTTTTTTGTTTGTTTTTTGTCGGAGAATGTTTACCTTGTCTTTAAATCGCACGTTCTCAATCACTGGAATTTATATTTCTTTAGTATAATCAGATTAATTTGTCCAGTTGGTCATTAACTTCCCTACTTCGTCGTTTTGGTTTTTTGTGACATTAACTTAAATATACTTTTGATCGGAGTGACAAATACAAAGTTAATGAATTATTGTTTGACTCTTTTGTGAGTTTTTCACGCTGGCAACAGCTGATTGTTTTCCACTGGAGTCTGAGTAACAGCAAGTCTCCCCAAGTCTCCAGAAATCTTCTCAGTATTCTGGCCGATCTCAACAATGCTGTAGTTGGAATGGTTCCCACTCGTCTTCTTATTTACTTGTCGTCTAGTCCCTGTACCAATCCTTTGGTAACTATACCGAATGCACCAATTCCAACTGGTATCACAGTCACTTTCAATAATTATTATTATTGTTGTTGTTGTTGTTGTTGTTACATCATTGTGCAGTTCTTTGTGTCGATTCAATGCCCCAATTAAATTCCAGTGCCATTAAAAAACACCTTTTCCGAGATAACTATGAACCTGGCTTGACACACGGACTTTTTTTATTATCCTCAAATGCTCACAAGGAAACAAGAACCTTCTATAAACATCTTACGATTATTATTATTATTATTATTGGCTTTCTTGTCGAGAATTTAGATACTCCCCTAACGAGCAAATATTGACGCGTGAATATCCAAGATTTTATTGTTATTGCGACATAGAGTTGACAAACTGATTCTGATATAGAACAATCTGATAGAAACTATTCGGACAAACAATTCACTTATCAAGTGATTGGATTTGTGCCTGAAATTAGAATTGATTGAGATATACCGCATAACCATTAAGTATATTCATCTTTGAAGACTCTGATTTCACCAGTTTCAACATGTCAACTTTACAGAAAGTTGAAAATTGTTGAAAACAGAATTCTTTATTGTGTGGAGTAATTAAGACTTCATATATTAGCATACTGTCGTTCTTTGTATCAAAACTCCAAGAAGAACACTGTTAGAGAAAATGAAAGTAATATTTTATATATGACTGGATCAATTGATTGATTAAATTTAATGGCATGTCAACACACTTAGGGTTATGTTATGATCAAGGGCAAGTTCAAATGATAACACGACTCGGAAATGAGTGATAAAAAATATATAAAAAGAAAATAGTACATACATAAACAATAGACGGGAGAACCCCCCCCCAGCTTAATACAATCATGAATATTAACGTCTCCGAGACTGTGCAGAAGAGAGTATGGCCGGTATATGTCACATGAGGGCGGGTCCATCTGTAGGGGAGTCACATGAACCGGCTCAGTGACCTAGGGTGTACAGTGTTCTCCAATGGTCCGTGAAACCGGGATTCAATCCCTGGTCAAGTCTTACCAAAGACTTAAAAAATGGTACTTGATACCTCCTTGCTTAACACTCAGCATTATAAGGTACGCATCAAGAGTAAAGTGGAGCAATCCAGGGAAAGGAGTAGCGCCCTCCCCTACACCTCGGTGTAGTAGCTATTGAAAAGGGAGCCTTCTGGTCACCCTTGACTACAACAAGTTAAGCAATCGTGTTCATAGTACGTTTATACGTTCATTTTTTTGTGTCGTTGTTTCTTAAGATTTTTTTTGCTCATCATCTGATAAAATACAGATAATTTTAAACAGATTTCTTTGACTCATAGGTGTGACCCTAACAGGTACTACTACGACGAGTTCGAGTAAACCTGAAAGTAATAGCAAATGGAAGGGGTTACTTCAAACGCCTCACATCTCCACAACAGGACCCTTAGCATCAGATGTTGTTAAATGTCATACTCTAAACACTCTTTATGGGGAGGGTTTTACATCTATGCAGGGGATGCAGCCAGTGTATTCTTATCCCTGTTGAAAGGGGAGAGAAAATCTGCGCTCTGTCAAGATAGAGTCATACCACGAAATGCTTTCTTAAACCTGAGTTAAAATGTAAATATATATCATATATTAGAAATTGTCACGACCCATAGGCAAAGCATAAGTGCATTTTCTTTTGCCTTTCACTTGGAATATGATAACCATGAAAACAGCATTATAATTCACTGAAATGATGATGCTTAACTTTTTAACAAATATATATATATATATATATATATATATATATATGTGTGTGTGTGTGTGTGTGTGTGTGTGTGTGTGTGTGTGTGTGTGTGTGCAGAGAAATAACAGTTAGATATTGAGATGTATCTTTTTTTATATGTAACTACTGCTATTATAACACAATTTCATCGTATAATTTAGCAGTCTTTTTCAGTTCATTCTTAACTAAAAATATTGTCATCTAAATGCTTGATAGGTCACACAAAATTGGCTAATAAGTTTTTTGCTTAAAGGATATCATAATTGAACAATTTACGCACGTCTCATCGTCTCCTGTATCTGCACTTCCAGCATTGGCAGAGAATTCGAGGAAAAATTATGTTCTACGTCTGTCTTTTGTTCTTAGCGAAGAATTTGATTCGACCAGAAATAAAATTGCAGTTGCAATTGCAGATAGAAACTTATAATAGTTATATCTTCAAAAAACAGCTGTAAAAAATCCTAACCAAGATGTAACCAATATCGGTATCAAAATAAATATACGATAGTTAAAATTGTTTTATTCGCAAATTTTGTTTCATAATTTTTGAATGGATCACACAATACGTAAATAAATAAAAAGAAAACTTTTAAAAAGAGTTTTCAGACGGCCGAGTATATGACGTCACTACTAACACCACGTGATGTTCTTAATTTGTTGAGCAACCAGAGATTTTAATCTGAAAACATTCTCTATGGAATAAAAAATATTACTATTACCATGGAAAAGAATTTCATGTTTTAGTACTTACTTCAAAGTCCTGTGGTGGGGCGCTCTCGACCGGCTGTGATTGCGTGCCGCACAGTCCGTTCGGGTGTGTTCCACCACTGGATACATCACCTCTGGCCTCAGGGGGCCGTCCCCCCAGGCTTTAACCCTCTTCGGAGGGGTTGAAGCGCCCCGAAAAGGGGAATGCCGACGGGGTCCGAGGCATTTTTGGAACTGCCTGCCGCGTTGGGCTTCGGCCCTGCGATAGGACCCACCTTAAAAACGGCCTTGTGCCATATTCGTTCGCTGGTGGGGCGTAGGATAAATAACAGTACTTACTTCAAAGATTGTGTCTTCTCTTACATGACCCTTTCCTGATCAAATTGTTTTGTTTTGTTGTTTGTTTGTTTGTTTGTTTGTATATAAACGGACAAGTCAGTCATGATATTAAATTTTAAAAATTTGGAAACCAGGGTTTATAGAAAATAGGGACTTTTTCTCGAAGAATTTGTGCTGAATAGCCAGAGCCTATCCAAATAATTGGCTTGTTTCTGAGACTTAAATTTGTACAAAGATGCAGCTTGGGATTTTATTATCTTCAACTTACTTAGATCAATATTAAATTATTCACACTTTTGTGGTTGTGTTTCCAAATGAGAAACGATTATTGGTTTCTACTAATCAGAAAGGTGTATCAAATGACTAATACGTTTTATAGATGATCTGATTGAGTTAAAGCAAGATATTGATATTATTGATGATTATAAAATTCCTTTCAAAAAAGCCTACCATATTGATTATAATTCTCAACATAAAGAAATAAGAAGTAGTATTAATAGTTATCTCCCTTGAGAAATTATAATGATTGGGGTATGTGTGAATGAAGATTCCACATTATTATTTTATCATGAGATTGGAATCGATTTTCTTTTTAAGAGCATTTAAACGAAATTTTTACAAAAAAAACTTGAAAAAAGAATACTGCAGAGATTTATTTGAAATTTTATGAGGAAAGGTTAGAAGTGTAACCCTCTACTCATATAAGTCTTATTTTTTGTTCGATAAAATGTACTCTTATTGGGGATAAATGGTTGGGTTACACTTGAAGCTGACCTTCACACGGATCGGCTGCTTGCTAAGCTCGTAACATTTGCCAGCAATCAGTAAATCTATTCTGAAACACACTTTTAGCACATTTAGTCAGACAATACAGATTTTTCTGAATCACACAACACACACACACACACACATACATATATATATATATATATATATATACTCATACCAAAAACAAAACGCGCATGATGCAGTCAGAAAACGTCAAAATAAAAACCATATATGCAATAATCACAAAACAACTAGAAACATTTATATATTCCATTATGTCGTCAATAAAGAAAAAAATTTTAATACTTTTTTCCCCCAAAATTCAGCTTTTTGTAACTCAAATTCTAAATGAAAAAAATTGAGCCGCTAATTCGTCGTAGATTATTGGGAAAATAAACCAAATGAATTGACTTTCATGTTGTTTCTATAAAGTAGTTGACAAACAACAAAATGATATCCGTTGAACTGTTTTTATCATTGTAAAAATGTTTGAACATTGACAATACATCATCATCATCATCATTAACGCGTGCCGACAGCACAAATTCCTTTAGCTATCTCTCACTATCCGTCCCTCTCGATTATCACTCTTGTTATGTCCTCTAGACAGTATCTAATATATTCTGGATGATGTTTGGAGTTGGTCGGGTAATACTGGTGTGTACACGTGTTGGAGTCCATTGAAAAGCATCATTTATGAGCTCTCCCTTACTTTTCCTGCGGTTCCCGGCATATCTTGTTCATCTTACTAGAATAGTTTGTGAGAATAGAAGTAAGAGGCCGTACAGTTGCTGTTTTGTGGTGTGATGCTTCCAGGATTTGTTCAAAACGGCACCCAGCATCCTTGTGTACTTCCCTTATGGCTTTTTCTCTCAATATTTTGTTTGATTCCAAGTGGTGCAACCATACAGTAGTAGTGACACGGCTACAGCTTGGAACAATTCCTGTTTTATTTTATTAAAGATATTAGCATATAACATAAATGAAGTTGGTTACAGTAGTTGCGTTATCTATTTGGGTATTTGGATACTTATTCACCCCAATCTGTCCGCACTTATCCATACATATTTTTGAAGCGGGGTGGGTGGGAAATGATTCTTTATGTGGAAATAACCCTTACAGAGATAATTAAAGTGAAACTGAAAAGTCAGATATACTCACCGATAATTCTCTGCACAGAAAATTGACATATATATATATATATATATATGTGTGTGTGTGTGTGTGTGTGTGTGTGTGCGAGAGAGACGGAGAGAGAGAGAGAGGGAGAGAGAGAGGGAGAGGAAGAGATTACAAAGATTTCTACTGGCGTTAAAAATTTATAAGCGAAATTTTTTTTTTTTTTTGTAAATCAGAAGTAATTTTGTAAGAATGAAAAACTTTTAAACCAAAATTTTGGATAAGGTTATTCTTCTGATCAAGCTTACGAATCCAAGAAAAGGTCACTGGAGGAACTAAACTGATGAGTTGATTAAAGCCGTCAAAAATTGCATGTGAAGGCAAATTGCACTTCTTGACCTCTGTAGGGTGAGTCTTACAAGGAGGAAACTTAGTTCAATTGCATAACCTGTTACGAAGCCGAAAAGGTCAGCGCGTGTTCAATAGTGTTGCTGCTCCTCCCTATCAAAACCTCATCCCTTATTTAATTGGACAGCGCGTTCTCGTGTCACATATTTTAATTAAATTATTTAATTGCTGCACCCCTCAATCTCTTCATTGGTTGGCCAAAAAAAATGCTATAAGAAATGATCCACAAGTGGTTGACTAATCAGAAATATTTAAGTATATAATTTGCTTCTATAAAATATGGGTGGCGAGACTCCTTTAATTATTGAGAAGGTAGATCAGGAGAGAAGACAACTCACCAAAATTACAGCTAGAATAAGATCTTGCCGCTAGAATAAGATCTTGCTGTTAGAAGAAAACTCCGACGAAAACGAAATTCCGGAATTCCAAGACCACATTCTTTTTCTGAATAACTGCATTCTAATTAGTATAAAACAAAAACACACGTCAAATTCCTTTTCTCGTCTACATAGTGTACAGAATTTTGTTTTTTGCAATTGTAAATGGTTGCATATCATATTGCAATAAAAATTATGTTTTTGTTAGTTGGAGCTGCCAACATTTCCAGCAACTCATATCTACAAATCTCCCGACCCATCACAAGAATCTTCGATCAAATTGCGTTAATTCCACTTCTATGAATCTTTAATGACACACCGTGAGCACTGAAATCCTTAAAAAAACAAGCAGTCAGAAAATGGCGGTCGTTATCCCAGTGATAGGACAACTTGTGTGTGTGTACGTGTGTGTGTGTGTGTGTTTTAGGTTATGAGAACAGTTCTGTCAATTTTTTGTTCTGACATACAATGATTAATTGTGAAAGCAATCAACGTAATTGTTTCCCTAATTTTTGATGAAATAATCTTGTTGAGTAACACGCAATTTTTTGAATTTCAAGTCCCCTAAAAAATGAATGTCTTCATAATTGGTAGATTGTTTCCCGCTAAGAAAGTGCAATAAATATCTAAAAACAAAAAAAGTGATCAACTAATTAAACATCGTCGGAAATGAAATGTTAGTCAGATATAGCTTCGATATTCATTGTCAAAATTTACGTTGGAATGTGTTATGCAGCACGTGATCATGTAACTGACTTTATTTCCATTAAAAATGCAAAAATTCCTCCATCACTTTCAAAGTTGAAACCTTTTTGAACCCATAACCCATGCTCTGCACATATATATATATATATATATATATATATATATATATATATATATATGTGTGTGTGTGTGTGTGTGTGTGTGTGTGTGTGTGTGTGTGTGTGTGTGTGTGTGTGTGATGGAGGATAAAGTGATGGGAGATATTTTTGCATTTTTATAGAAATAAAGTCAGTTATATAACCACGCGCTGCAAAAGAGAATGAAACCTCAATAAAAGATAAGACATTGTGAGTCGCAAAAAAATAATAAAAAGTCACCTTAGTGTTCAAACAAAAATAAATATTCAGAACCTGCTAAATTCCTTTTCTCTCTTGCCTAGCATACAGAATTTTGTCTTTTTACAATTGCATATGGTTGCATATCATATTGCAATAAAAATTCTTATTGTTAGCGGAAAGTTGTTTCGTTCTTTGAGTTGGCAACATTTTCAGCAAATCATTCCTACAAACTTCCCGACCCGTCACAAGAACCTCCAATCAAATTGCGTTAATCCCAGTTCTACGGATCTTTAATGACACAGAGTGAGCACTGAAAACAACCAGTCAGCAAGTTAAGAGAAACAAATAAGTAACAAAATTTTACTACCCGCGATTTACAGAAAGGAATCTTCAGAAAAACTTTGTTAGAAAATGATTAGAATTAACGGATGAAAATAAATAACAGCAAAATAGAAATTAGAATAGAGGAAGGAAGGAAACGCATAGATAGACATTCAACGGTTGAGCAACCATTTACTTATGTGTCTACCTCCATTTAAGATCCATATTTACCCAACCCCTCCACTCGGGCAGGATATGACACAAGGTCAATTTTTAAGCTGAGTTTAATACTTTTTGAATTCAGGGTTTTCCTTCTCCTAGACTAGTTGCCTTACCAAGGCTGAAGTACCCAGTCTTCCCTACTATTTACTCATAGCTAGAGGGAGAATAATTGGATTCATACCTTTCCCAAGGGTATTAGTGCTATGTGAAATGCAATCAGCCTCGTCTAGGATTTGAACTCGTGTCGCCGTGTCCATTTACTACGACGATAACCATTACACCACGGGCACCTCCATCTCACATCTTTAATTTAACAACTCTTTAGAACTGAGATATGTAGTAATTGTCAGGTTTTCCTCCATAAAGAAAAGGCAAAATTCAACGCCGGCATTATTGTTACGAGTTCTTAAAATTTCCAGATAATGTCAACGCCATATTTATTTTCAATGTTCCTGTAATGTTTAAAAAGTATGGTACTATGTATATATTTAGCATGTAAAAAGTTGGTTTTATGATTATAAAACATTTTTGAAAGAACCTTTTTATTTTGTCAACCTATTTGTATATTAGCATTCAACTTGGTATTCCCATCAAAAGGTCCCTTAAATTTTTATAAAAATTGCACGGTAGATATTCGGTATTTTTTAAAAATCACTTTACTTTTGTTAATTTGGTTGATGTTACTTGCAACATTAGGTATACAGCTGTAGCTCAACTTCCATTTTGTTAAACATTTTACATTGACCGTTAGTATTTGGAAAATGTTTCTTTAATAATTTGAAAAATTACTTTCTGAATTTATACATATCCGCTTTGTTAAAGTGTTGCGTAACGATAAAATCTTCTTCAATCTGTTTTTCATTTTCTTCTTACTCGAATTGGTTTATTCATCGTCAACACTTTATAAGGACGACTTTATATCAACTATTTTGAAAAACTTGCTTGGGTTCATAATTCTTCTTATTTAAAATGTTGAAATTAGAAGATTTACTCGATAAGCAAGTCATTATATCGTTGGGGACTTGTTTAAACACCCGCTGCAGGTGATTTTATCTTTTGTTAATATTACAAGGTTTTGGGGAATGCTTTTTGAATGGAGACATATTTCCCTTATTCAAGTTTAAAGTAATTTTCCAGAAGTCAACGATTATATATATATATATATATATATATATATATATATATATATATATATATATATATATATAATTTGCAACATGGCACTTAAATGTATTATGTATATATATATATATATATATATACATGTTTATGTTTTGTGTAAGGGAGTGTTTTACATGAGCACACACTCACCTACTTACATACATACATACATACATATATATATATATATATATATATATATATATATATTATAACGTCCATGATATATGACCATATATTAAAGATGTAAATTTCCCATTTTGTTTTGCCTTCTTTCCCAGCCACCCACAAAACAAAAGCCATGTACATGTATATTTTTATGAAATATATTGGTGCACACCTGCAGAAAATACGCTTCATGTGAGAAATATATCCCATGTTTACAAGCTAGTAAAAATATAAGAAAATTTATGGTACACCCATATCCACAACACACACACAAACACACACACTCTCTCTCTCTCTCTCTTTCTCTCTCTCTCTCTCTCTCTCTCTCTCTCTGTATATATACATATATACATATATAGTCATGCTTATATATATAGTCCAGCATCTATCTATCTATATGTATATATATATATATATATAAACAATTACTATATAGCAGCATGGGATTTATATTAACACACACACACAGACACACACAGACACACATGCACGTCTGTTGGGTGCATGGCGGATACACTTACATTAGAGAGTAAGCATGTTCTGAAGAAAAAAAATTTATTTATATGAATTTTTTTCTTTTTAATATAAAAATCATTTTCATCCATTTTTCTTTTTCTTTTTTTTACTGCAGATATTTTTCAATCCATTTTCTTTTTTTTTTTATGGGAGTTTCTTTCAATCGATTCTTCAGACCGATAGCCGAGACGACATGATAGAGGGAGAAGAGAACAAAATATGGTAACAACGCAGGGCACAAAACTCGACACCGGATTTCCGTGACTGCATCGACTGCCATGTTGCATTGATTAGTATTAACAGTAGTCAGTCAGATGAATTTCGATCCTTTGGATTTTACAAATATTGGGATTTTACTTATATATCAATAGCAAAATGCAGCTCATTAATGTGAACAACGAATTTCTTTACATGGTCTATAATAAATTTTATTATGAGAAATAAAGAAAATAAATTCTTTCTCGAATTTAAAACATGTCAAAATTGTGTAAGAGGAACTAATTTTTTTAATATACTTGAAAGTAAGTTTTTTTAATTATCGATGAAGTAGGAAATCAATATTGAATTAACAAATCAGTACATACACCCCCATATCTTGTTTTAGAAATCAAATATCGATTATCAACAAACATTTTTTTTCA
This sequence comes from Sepioteuthis lessoniana, assembly GCA_963585895.1. Taxonomy (NCBI): domain Eukaryota; kingdom Metazoa; phylum Mollusca; class Cephalopoda; order Myopsida; family Loliginidae; genus Sepioteuthis; species Sepioteuthis lessoniana. Next base: position 96,043,917 of record OY757921.1, read on the forward strand.
ATATTGTTTGCATTATTGACGTTTCGAAACTATTATGAACAAGATGTTTGAAAATATTAAATTGACAAAATTCTGGCGAAGATGAATACGAAAGAACAATCTTCTAAGAAAATTTGACGTCAGTGATTTAACGACAAGTGCGCTTCAAAAATTGTCTTGATATTTTTTTCTCCATTAATCATCCTGAAAAAAAGCTAAAACCTGTTTTCTTAAAAAAATGCCCATCTCCTTTCGTGGAACAAATATGCGTGAATGATAACATTCACGCACTTTCAGGGATTGATTTAATCCACAGATATCGCTTTGTTGGTTAAGATTAGAATATTTTGATTCTATCCCCGATAGAGAGGTAAGTAAAAAAATTGAAGACTTTAGTCAAGGGTGGCCTGAAAACTCCATTTTCAATAGCTACGACACCGAGATGTAGGGGAGAGTGCTACTCCCTTCCTTAGATTGCTCCTCTTTACCCTTGATCTTTACCACAAAGTGTTGAATGTTGAGCAAGGTGGCATCAAGTACCATTTTTGAGTCTTTGGTATGACTTGACCAAGGATTGAACCCCGATCTCCCCGACCATTGGCGAACACTCTACTTATTTGACTAATACCCCTTAAAGTTGGGCTCTGAGTTTGACACTAAACTAGATCTGATCGAGAGGCTCCAGTTCTAGAGATTTGGGGAGTGTTAGGTACTTCTTTATTGCCATTACTCCCAGGTCAACTCTGACTTAGAGTTGTTGTACCTGTTTGGGATCCATCTTTAACTCGACTATAATTGCTTAAAAAGTATTCGTAATCGATAGGACGGTTTGCAAAAATAATTCTGAAGAAATAACGACACAAAAAATGCAATTATGAGGATGTTTTGTATAATGAACGAGATTCTCTCACCTCTAAGGTTGAAACGTCATTAAAATCAATCAATCAATCAATCAAACAATCCTCAACAGACAATGATCACGATCCTTTATCGATGAGTATTAAACCATTGGTTCTTAATACACACACACACACACTATATATATATATATATATATATATATATATATATATATATATATATATATATATCCATGCTTTCGTTAACCTCGTGTCGACGTCCTTTTCGGTTGATGCGACGCTGCTTCCTAGGTAAGTGAATTTGTCTATGGACAGCTATCAATAGGCTATCGATTATATGGAAATCAGACCTAACCGATGAAATGAAACGCAGTTTCTTCCAGGCAGCGGTCGCATCGATACTGCTATATGGATGCACTACATGGACTCTAAAAAAAACGGCTGGAGAAGAAGCTAGACGGCAATTACACAAGAATGCTGCTAGCAATCTTGAACAAGTCCTGGCGGCAACACCCCACAAGACACCAACTGTACAGCCACCTGCTTCCTATCACGAAAACTATTCAAGTTAGACGAACCAGACATGCAGGACACTGCTGGAGAAGCAGGGACGAACTCATAAGTGATGTACTCTTATGGACCCCCACACATGGCCGTGCAAAAGCAGGATTACCAGCACGAGCATACATTCAGCAACTATGTGAGGATACAGGATGTTGTCCAGAAGACCTGCCTGAGGCGATGAACGATAGGGAAAAGTGGCGAGAGAGGGGCAGGGATATCCGTGCTACCAGCACGACATGAAGATGATGATGATGATATATATATATATGTGTGTATATATATATATATATATACACATATATATATATATATACACATATATATATATATATATATATATATATATATATGTGTATATATAGTCAAGTAAACTTCACTCCCACTCTCTATGGAAATTGAATGTTGCATAACAGAAAATGCCAGCGATGATGATTATTCTATTTTGATCGGTCGAAGGAATCTCACCCTCAAACGATTCTACTTGTTCTAAACGATAGACTTCAGTCGACAATCAAAGCTTTCATTTATCGATTTATGTTTTAGATTGATGACGAGAAAAATTCAAAATAAGAACAACGAGATAAAAAAAAAAAAAAAACACAAAATAGAAATAACAAACAAATAAAAAAAAATATAAATCAGGAATAATCTTCAGGAAAAGGAAAAAATAAAAAATAGAAGAAAATGATTTTATATTTAAAGAAAGAAAAAAGTTGACCGAAATGGAAAGCTTTTTCTCAAGAACATACTTACGAACATAAGTGTGCATATATATATATATATATATATATATATATATATATATATGATTGCATGTGTATGAAAAGATGCTTCATATTCTAATATGTAAGTAGTATATATATATATACCCAAGAATGTATTTTATGTCTTCTATATTTGCGCTAGCTTATATATATGTAAAATATACTTTTGATACATGCAGCAAATTTTCTGCAGGTGTGCATCAATATATTTCATAAAAAATATACACGAGTAGATTGATTTTTGGGTGTGTATAGGTGGAAAAAGCGGTTAAATGAAAGAAGCATCATAAATATAGTTTTATATATCATATATATTTCCGTGCGCGTACGTACACACATATATATATATATATATATATATATATATATATATATTAGGAGGCGTTCGTGCTGCAGTGGTTACTGTCATGGGAAATGGATACGGTGACTTGAGTTCAAATCCTAGACGAAGCTGTTTGCATTTAACATACCAATAATTCTTTTAGGAAAAATATAAATCCAATTATTTCCCCTCTAGTTGTTGGTAAATAGTAGGGCAGACTATGTCTTAAACCTTGCTATCACAACTAGTCTAGGACGAGAAAAACTGAATCAAAAAACTGTTAAACTCCGCATAAAATTGACCTAGTGTTGCACCTGGTCTTGTGGAATAGGTTGATATATATCGGGCAGGATATGACACAAGGTCAATTTTTAAGCGAAGTTTAACAGGTTTGAATTCAGAGTTTTTCTTCTCCTAGACTAGTTGCCTCACCAAGGCTGAAGAACCTAGTCTGCCCTACTATTTGCCCTTAGCTGGAGGGAGAATAACTGGATTCATACCTTTCCCAAGGGTATTAGTGCTATGTGAAATACGATCAGTCTTATATATATATATTTATATTGAGGTATACATGTTAGATATGTACACCACAATATATATTCATATTATTGATGCATATATATTAAATCACATAACACTCCATATATATATATATATATATATATATATATATATATTCGTTCATTCAAATCTATGCATGTATATATGTGCGCGTATATGTGTGCATATATATATATTTGCGCGCGTGTGTGTGTGTGTGTGTGTGTGTGTGCGTGTGTGTACGTGAGTGTTAGCTTCGAAAGAAAACTCACTTGTTATATCATTATTCAGAAATTGTTCTTTGATTGTATAAAGTGTGGTTATTGATATTATATAATGTTCTATTCTTTTTTTTAATTTCTGAATATTTAATACGAATTTTGTCAATGTTTTATTCAAGCGACTAGTAAAAATAAATGTAAACGCAATCTAGTTGGACCATTGCAGGTGTAAAGTCTTCATCAGCTTCAGGGGCTTTTAGTAATCTTCGCGCTATTGTTGGAAATAAAGATTTACAAAAGCAGCGATGATTATTCCGTTTCTGTCGAAAAATCTTACATGCAAGTTTCCATGTACAACTGACTTCAATCAACAATGAAGCTTTTCTAAGTGAAAATGAAGAAAATTCTTGGCTGATAATACGAGAAATGTCCTAACAATTCACTACAATAATGATAACCATTTCTCTGAACTCGTTAATATAACACGATTTATTCAGTTGGTTCCGCATGATATGAACAACTCTCCCTTTAATCAAAGAGACAATTTATTCGCCACCGATTGATTTTTAACTGATTGCCTAGCTGATGGACTTTAACAGCTTATCAATCCGTCTAGGGTTATTTTATTCCTAGAGGTTAGGGAATAACGTTCATTGTATGTTAATATTTACATTTTTGTTTTGCTGTTTCCTAAAAGTTTTTTTTACGCCCAGTCCTATTAAATACGAACAATTTACAAACAGATCTATTTGACCCATGAATGGGACTTTAACAGGTACGATCATTCCGGGTTAGAGGGAAACTTGGAGTAATGGCAACGAAAGTTTACTGCACATTTTCCTGTTCTTAAGAACAGGAGCCTCACCATAATATGTTGTTTTGTGTCATATCTTATGAAAGGATTGTCAAGAGTTATAAATCTTATTCAGAGAAAAGAAAAATTAGATACCCTCAATGCTGGTCTGAATTATAAATTTTTTTAATATCTTAATGTGACCTGCTCCCTTGAGTTTTCTTTTTCCAATGACATTCCCAGTTGATGATTATGATTCAGTCCAGATGTTGAGTAGCTATAAAGAAAGAGATCATAACACTTCAGTTTATAAAATTATCTACTTCGTGTTTATTTATGAAAGGGTCAAAATGCTGCAGGTGTGTGTGTGTGTGTGTGTGAGAGAGAGAGAGAGAGAGAGAGAGAGACGACGGACTCGGACTATGAGACAGACGACTTTTATAATTGATTCCCTGATTGTGATTCTATATTCAGGATCCCACTTAGAACTTATGCTTCTCGACCGTTGGAGAGGAGCTGTCCGCCCTTCCTCTGGGCACCCGCTGACTGCTCTCTGAATATGACTGCTTCTCCTGACTGACCGCCAGTCCTGTGGGGGTTGAAACTGAATGCTTACAAAATATTCATAATGCCCACGCGTTTTCCTTCCAGTTCCTGATTCATTTCCGTTGTCTCCTTATTTACACTGGTGCATCCTGCTTACGAAATCTCTAACTGACAGGTCTTTCAAAGGTCAATATGTAATTCTGAGAGGACAGTGTTTACCTCCCTCTCACTAGAAGCATTCCACCATACTTGACTTTTCTATTTTGTCTTTGGTTAAGACTTTTATTCTTCTCGAGTTTGACTCCAAAGAATTTTCTTAACTTCCAGTCGTATACAATTTAAAAGTATGACATTATAATGATTAGCGGCTAGAACAATAAGCGTTACACCTCTATAGTTCTTAGGGATTCTAAGACACCTTTCTTCCGGAAGTAGGGATGCAGCCTTTCGTCCATTTCTCTATCGGATTTTGTTTATAAACAGCGTTCCATAATCAAAGACGTACGAGGGGCATACGATAAGTTTCCAGACTTTTTTTGTATGGGCATTTAGAATTGTTATAAACTCTTGAAAATTCATTATCTTATTGCTATACATCTTATGAGATGACTGACCAATTTTTAGGATTTCAGGTTAAAATGGACAGCTACAGCAGCAATTGGAATACACCCTACTAAAGCCTGATTGTCACAGCTGGTGAATTTCAAAAATGCAAACTGACAATTTAGAAGAACGATATGCAATAAAATTCTGTTTTAAACTTGGAAAAAACGCCACAGAAACCTATGGAATGCTTCAGACTGCTTTTAGAGTATCTTGCATGAATCGAGCATCAGTTTTTGAGTGGCATAAGAGATTCAAGGAAGGCAGGGAGTCTGTGAAGGATGGTGAGAGGTGTGGGAGGAGTAAGGAAATCAATAGACCGGAGTTGATTGCCCAAAGGGTTAGGGTTAGGGTTACTATGTTGAGGTTTTAAGGGATTTCAGGAAGAGATTCCTAGGGAAGAGGCCAGCACTTTTCAAATCGGTCAGTGGCATTTCCACCAGGACAATGCACCAGTCCACAACTACATCCTTGTCACTATTTGACCAAGATGGGCATCAAGACAGTTCCTCATCCTCCCTATCGTCGTGACCTTGCTCCCTGGGACTTTTGGTTATTCCCTAAGCTCAGAGGCTGTCGATATGAGACAATTGAGGAGATGAAAGAGGCTGTGACGAAAGTGATTGACGCGCTCACACAAGAAGACTTCCACTGTGCCTTCCAGAAGTTGCTGGAACGGTAGAACAAATGCATTGCAGCCGGGGTAGCTTACTTGGAAGGGGACTACAGTTTCATGTGTGTACTATCAATAAAAGTGCCTATACGAAAAAAGACTGGAAACTTATCGTATGCACCTCGTATGTTGTCAAATTTCTACATACTTTAGGAGGTATTTCGTCGAAACTTGCAGCTCTTCTACTTTAAATTTTTCATAACTACGTCAGGTTCTCCTTTCGTAAAGTGTCCAAGTTTGATGTCTTGTTAGTCATTCATGATTTCTTCTGTAGGGTTATCAGTGATTTTAGGAGGCTTTCCAAGCCGATTCTTGAAATATTCTTTCCACTTCTGAAGTTTTTCTTCTTGTCTGACAGTTTTGACTTTTGATTTCGTGGAGCTTTTTCTTCAGCTAACTTTATTTACTTTCTGAAATGGTAATTGTAATTGTTCATCTTCTCTAAAATTTCTGATTTTATTTATTTAACCTTGCATGTACACTAGTTGTTATTTTTGGTATGTTTGTATTAGTTCTATCTGGTTTTTTTTAAGTTTTTATGTTGTGGCGTTTTCTTTCATTCAGTAAAGATGACTTTTTTTAGGTACATCGTTTTTCCCAATGGCTTTTGACTCCCATGGAACCCAACATTTGGCTATATGTTTGGTTGGTATGCACACAGCTGCATGTTGGGGGGATATAAAATGTTCATATTCGTCATTTCCAGTTTGTCTTTCAGGTATCTCTTAACGAGTATAAAACATATTTCTTACAAGATTCACTTGAGTCTATGTAGAAATAAGAAGCATATAGAAAACTCTTTACGATATGACTGGTCCTTACCTAGCAGTGATGATATTGACTATCACTATGAGTATATTCTATATCATTACTTATAAGTAAGGATACTCCTTCAAAAACTGATTAGTATATATATATATATATATATATATATATATATATATATATATACAAAAGGTTCATTCAGTAAATAATGTCAGTCTCTAGGTGTCGGAGAAATTATGACGATAAATCTGAAATACTTACAATCACTTTTTAAAAATTTTTGTCTTGTAGTTTTACCTAATGTTCCAGACAGCAGTTTATATTGTCGATTTCCATCCTATTTTGATTTTTGCTTTACACTTTGTTATCGTTCCCAACCTTTTCTTCTGTTTTGGTTTTAAAATCATTTATGTATTTTCTCATCTTTGCTTCCTCCGTTCATCTTTTTTCCCTTGTTTTTATCAAATTATGTGTGACTATCTCTTTTTGTTTTATCAGTCTCTCTCCCCCCCCTCTCTCTCTCTCTCTGTCTTCATCTCTATGTCTGTTTCTGTCTGTCCATCTTTCTGTCTATCAATATATATATATATATATATATATTAGATGCTTGCAAAGAGTGTATTCTGTATCTATTTTTCAAAAGAGGGATTTTTGTGAACTTTTGACAATACCTAATGCACACACACACACATACACACACATACATATATGCATGTATATATGTGTATATATATATATATATGTGGGGGGGGGTCCTATTATTTCTGTTCCATCTCACTTGGATTTCTTTCCTCACTGATTCTTCTCTTACATATTCCTCACATTCATTCATTTATTTCTTCATTTCTTAATGTTTTTTTTCTCTTGAGATATAATCTTTCACGATTCTCCCTCCCTCATTCACTTCTTTCGTTCCTTCTTTCTATGTTGATTTATTCCTTTAATGAATAACTCTTCTCTTTCTTTTTACTTAAATTCTCTTAACCTTCATAGATAACTTTTTTCCTTCTTTTTGATTTCCCCTCTCTTCTTTCATCAGTTTTCTTTGCCTTTTTATTTTCTTCCTTCCTACACTTAAAAAAAATACTTTTGCATCAAGTGATCCACCGTTCATTGATCGATCTATCGATCTATTAATCGTTTCTTGGGAATAGGGGAGAGAGAGAACAACCGGAGCAAGAACAAATCGTGTAGGTGAAACACTTGACCGACTCCATTTTCCACGGTGATGCTCGGAAGGCGTCCCTATTCTTTTCCTGTAAAGCTGAGTATGTTTAGTGCGTCATTCAGGCGGCAATGGAGAGAAATGGAGATTAAATGCATTTAGCAAGAAACTGATTGATTCCACTTAGGAAGTAGAATAAAATAAATTTGGTTGTAATGGATAACGACAAGCGCATTGTGTCAATGGAACAGCAAGAGTAGAGGGAGTAGAATATTAGCGAGATGAAAAGCGAGAACAAATTGAGGTTGCAAGAAAAAGAAAACAGGTTTTATCGAGGAAATTGTTGAATGTATGCAAAAGAAAAAGAAAGGAACGAGAAAGGAAATCAAAAGCAAAAATATGTCCAATTGTAACAAGATGATACATAAAGATTTCCAAACATAGGTGACACCAGATGTTGGTATTCAGTCTTATGTTCAGAATTCTTAATGCTGATTTTAAAGAGAAGTGGTCTCTTTTGCTTTAGATTTGCGCAACATTCTCTTCAAACCTTTATTGCCATAAGTTGGGTGTTGTATTATCATCGACAGAATCAGAATTTGAATTTAGATCGTCGATTCAAATGTATAAGTTGATACCAATTGCTTTGAGGTCTCCCGCCCGAATTTTGTGGTAAACTCATTGAAAAAAACAAATAATAAATTATGAATGAATTAGCTATAAAGAAAAAGATAAATGAAATAAGTAGATAAAGAAAGAAAACTTTGAGAACAAAAAAGAATACGCTAAAACGTATAATTAAAAAAAATGGCATGATGAATTGTCATGTGTTGACTTTTCCAGGAGCGACATTTGGCTTTTCCTAATCCAGAATGATTGATCGGTCGAAAATGGAAAACTTTTTTCGGTCAAGAGCCAAAGAAAGACAAAACCAAGATTTAAAGTCCATTCATATATTAACTGATATTAATCCATCTTCGGTGACAGCCAAAGATGCTCGGCGCCAAATTCTACTGATAGCTTATAAAGGCAACTTTATAAGTGTAAGGCTTCTCAATGATACAACTGAATAAAATTTCTGTACAAACTGACCATTACAGACAGCAAAGTACCAATCATATTCAATGTCTTGTTTGGGGTTGACTCTAAGAGTGTAATTTTACAGACTGTGCTTTATCATGAATAGCACGGTATTGACCTTCTATCAAAACCAAAGCCTCTATTTATAGAAAAATCAGTAACATATGATTTCTTCTGATCAAAGTTCATCGTTGACCTTCAGATACGGCTACACACTCAAAATCCCATTACTACAGAAACGGATCTGAATTAGTGTTGTTTCTAACGACAAAGTATTATTAGATGATGTCCTTTAAGTTAAGAAATGGTTTAGGGGCCTAAAAATCAGTTCGATTTATCAAAACACTCTCGTAGTATCTTAGATTACCTCTCAACTGTATTGATTGACTTTTACTTGTGAGGCTTTGAATATGATTTCTACAAGTAGCTCGTAATATGTATAAATTACGATGTGATCCAAAGAAACAATTTGTTATAAATTAACATTTACTTACTTCATAAATCTGGTTACTCCACATCTTCATTTTCCGATGTTAACATGTTTTGTATTCGTTATTGTGATGTAAAGAAACCAAATTTATCGTTCTAGTAAATGGCACAGATGACTTAGTTGTCTGAAGAAAATAAGAACAGGAACTGTCTTTTGACAAGGATGGCTTTGACATTAAATAACCCACAACGGTTGTTATACCTTAAAACAAAGAAACTGAAAACTGAGACATTGGACGTTAATGATGTTTTTGAAATACTATTTCCATTAATTTTAACACAATCAGATAGTGGCTCAGTTAGCTGGGGCTGTAGAATTTACCAACTGCTTTTCTGCAGAGGGGTAAGATTCTCCCTAAGAATGTCCTGGTAATGACACTAAGCAATCTGATGGTGAGACTCCAGTAATGCTGGAGATTTGGGCAATGCGGAATACTTCTTTATTGCCATGGCTTCCAGGTCCACTAAAACCTGGAGTGGTAGCACCTGATAGGGTTCTGTCTATGGGTTAAATAAAAATAAACCGTGTACTTACACTAAAGTAAATTGCTTGAAATAGTACTGTTTAGATATTTAAACTGCGTACAGATGCTAAACTGAATTATTCGAAATAGAACTGTTTATATGTATAAAAATGGATTTGGCATTAAATAACCTACAAAGGTTGATATGCCATAAAACCAAGAAACAAACCAAACCGAAAACTCAGATATTGGATGTTAATGTTTTTTGAAAAACTATTTCTATTTCTTTTAATACAATCAGATTGAATTAATAAAGTGTAATATATCATTATTTAAAATTTGATTTATTTTTGAAACCGTTTAAATACTTTAAAAGAATTGTTTTTTTTCCTTAACACCTTCCAAATATTTATTTCCAAATAAAAAAAAGTTTAAATGCTAAAGAGTTAGTTTTAAAGCAAACAACATTAAGAGAAATTCTACCTAATATTCCTTGTTGTATAGAAAACAATTCAAGATAAAAAGGTGTCTACGTGAGTCTATAATTATTCAGAATAGTACTTCTATTATATTTTAAATCTCTTCGACTTATATATGTTATATTACATTTCTACGTCCCTCAGAAAGTTACAGGCCAGTCAGTTAGGGCTGTAGAATACACTGACTACATCTCCGCAGAAGGGTAAGACTCCTAGTGATTTTCCATGGTATGACACGAAACTGCATCAGATAGTGAGGCTCGAGTTCTGGAATTTTGAGAAATATAGCGTACATCTCATTGATATTACTCTCAGGTCCAAATAAAAGAGCTGTGGCTCTTTCAAAAATAATGATACTGACAAACCTTTCGTTTATAAATCATATATATTAATATGTGGGCGTAAACAGGATTTGGCATTAAATAATCTATAACGGTTGATATGCCGTAAAACATAACCAACAAAGCAATCAAAAACCTGGTCAAATTAAAAACTCATTAGGTAGGTGTCCTAACAATGGATACGCCATATCACCAGTGCATTTTTGTAGCTTCTCTTATAGCATATGAATTCTTAAAAACTTTTAAAGTTTTTTTTTTCCAACGAAGACTTCTCTCCTGGCGAGTTAGGAACAATCAAAAATAAATAAAACTAAAGAAATTTTTCAATTTTTTATTAGTTTTGTTCATATAAAGACAAATCATGTTAAATCACAAAAAATATAATTGTGACTAAAATTTTCATGCTGAATAGTGATCATCAGACAATTTCAGTTGCGTTTTTATTTGGATTTCGAACATTTTGCTGAACAGGCTGATGATGTAATGTATTACTGTCAGCCATTAAACATCATCACCAATCATATCGCGCTGCCAGCACTGATCTCTCTGTTCCTCTCTCGCCACCCATCTCTATCGTCCATCGCTTCCGGTAGATCTTCAAGGCTACATCCTGTATTGGCACTGAGTGGTCCACTGGAGTATGTCGCTTATGAATTCGTCCTTACTTCTCCAGCAGTGTCTCGCATGTCTGGTTCGTCTAACTTGGATAGTTTTCGTGATGGGTGTTAGGTGGCTGTATAGCTGCTGTTTTGTGGGGTGTTTTCTCCAGGACTTGTTCAATACAGCTCGCAGCATTCTTGTGTAATTGCCGTCAAGCTTTTACTCCATAAAGCCGTTAACACTGACACAAAATGGATTTAACGTGAAACTTAATGCTCCTGGCTTAAGCTGGAAAAACTTGGTACGACACATAAACACCTGAATAAGCAAAGAAGCAGGTCGGGTAGTCAAGGATAATTTGAAACACATTTCTCCCAAGTTTAACATATACTTCCCGAATGGAAAACTCACTCCCCATATATATGATGTCAGTTGAAAACTCATAACTACAGATAAATAATGGTCAGTTAAAGACATTTAGATAGCAGAAATTTTCAAACTACAAATTGATATGTGACGTTCTCAGTGCATTTTGCAACGCTTCTCTCAATTCAACTCCTTTAAAAACTCCTTTTAAAAAGGCTTTTTGAAATTTTCACGTAACAAATTGATATGTGACGTTATCAGTGCATTTTGCATCACTTTTCTCAATTCAACTCCTTTAAAAACTCTTTTAAAAAGCTTTTTGAAATTTTCACGCAACAAATTGATATGTGACGTTATCAGTGCATTTTGCATCGCTTCTCTTAATTCAACTCTATTAAAAACTCCTTTTAAAAAAGCTTTTTGAAATTTTCACGCAACAAATTGATATGTGACGTTATCAGTGCATTTTGCATCACTTTTCTCAATTCAACTCTTTTAAAAACTCTTTTAAAAAGCTTTTTGAAATTTTCACGCAACAAATTGATATGTGACGTTATCAGTGCATTTTGCATCGCTTCTCTTAATTCAACTCTATTAAAAACTCCTTTTAAAAAAGCTTTTTGAAATTTTCACGCAACAAATTGATATGTGACGTTATCAGTGCATTTTGCATCATTTTTCTCAATTCAACTCTATTAAAAACTTAAAAAACACCTTTTCTGAAAACCTTTTTTTCCACAAATGCTTTCCTCTTTACGATGACCTAAGGTCAAAACTAGTAAAGAACAATCAAACAATAACTAACATAAAAGAAATATTCTTATTTGTCTTATCACTGTTTTCTTTATTTCATATACACGTGTGTGTGTGTGAGAGAGAGAGAGAGAGAGAGAGAGAGAGAAAGAGAGAGAGAGAAAGAAAAAGGGAGAGAATAAACTTAAAGATAACGACGATTATTATCTTGAGCCAACTTTCAAATGTCGATATTTTGCCGTGAGAATTAGGATCCTGATCCTCGGACTAGGTCGCTGTCTATTTTCGTAGCTACCTCATCCATCAAGTACATCCTATCATGTATTATCGAACTGAATGTATTTGTTTAAATGAAATCCTATTGTTCCCTCACTTCACAAATTAATGCTTCTTTGTTTTTTCCTTTTTCTTTTTCAGGTGAGCAACATGTTCATTGTGAGCCTGGCGATCGCTGACCTGATAGTTGGTCTAATTGTCATGCCACTGAATGCAACCTACATCTTCACCATCGACTGGTTGTTTGGCTTGGCTGTCTGCCAGATCTGGATTGCTATCGACTATCTGGCCAGTACGGCATCCATTCTCAACTTATTCATTCTTAGTCTTGATCGTTACTGGTCCATCATGTCTCCACTCAAATATATGCGCAAACGAACTAAGAAACGGGCGCTGATTATGATCTCGTTCGTCTGGCTTATGTCGTCTTTGTGGATCATTCCAATTACTGGTTGGCACGTGTTTATGCACGGGGGCGTACGTACAGTTCCTACCGACACCTGTGACACCGAGTACGCCAAAAACTCCGCTTTCAAGGTCGTGACGGCCTTTTTTAACTTCTATCTGCCCTTAATTCTCATGTTCTTCCTCTACATTAAGATTTTTCTAGAGATCCGCAAACGCTCCAAATTCGAGCTTGGCCAACGAACCTGTGGTGGAATGATTGTTATGACCAATCAGCCACAACATCATGACCAACAGCAGCAACAGCAGAACAATCATCACCATCACAATTATCACGGGAGAGCTGGTTCAAGCAAAAACACAGGTGGTAATAATGGCCACCAAATACAATTAAAAGAGTCACATCATAAGTCACGACACAGTTACGTTCCAGTTTCCAGTCTAGTAGAAAAGAGCAAGGAACGGAACGATGATTCTCTTCCAGAGATTGCATTACGAACGATAACAGGAAAAACACTGCGTGACACATCAAGTGGTGCCCAGCATGAGACACTGGGCGGTACAGGAAAGACCCTGAGGAACTGTGTTGTCACAAACCAACCCCAACAATTATGGCGAAACAACGTTAACTTCAAAATAGAGACGGCGCCGTCCTACGAACGCCGCCTGCAAGAATACGTCTATGATGAAAACGTCGTCGACCCGCTGACAGAGAAGGTTGAACGCTACTACTACGAGGAGCAGTCGACATTGTGCTGCAGGCAAGCCGACGTCATAACTAACCCTGCCGCTTATCGGGAAACTTCCTTTATCAGCAGACCACGGTCGGGTCGCTTGAAAGTTTCTACGAACCCTCCAGATAAATCGTCCCTTCCCATAGGGAGTACGACTCCAGCCGATGCAGCGGCCACCATTGCCGCTGTGGTCGGTGTAGGAGGTAATACAAGTAAGATTCGTAAATCGAAAAGAACAGACAGGACTTCAAAACTTAAAAAGCGGCGGGAAGAACCTTCGGTTAAATTGAAATGCTTGCATCACAGCTCGGCAAGTAACGGAAGTTGTGACAGCAGTAGTGAGGGCAGTAGTATATGCTTGAGCCTAACTAGAGCCATGTCCGGCAGGTCAAGGTCTCCGAGAAGAAATAGTCAGGGAACATTGGCTGGTTTTGCCTCAACGAACGGCGCTAGTATTCAAAAAAAGGCGTCAGCTGGCAAATTAGGATCTTGCGATTCCCGCCCTCACAGACAGCCTGCGTCTTCGACAACCCTGCGGAGGGATAGTGATCTGAGCGACGATCTTCCAAAAGACGAGAAGGGTCGGCGCTCAAACTTTGCCCCTGCTAATATTAAGGGCCGGTTGAAAAATTTGAAACAGAGCGCTTCGTTGACCCGTGAAATTAAAGCCGTGCGTCAATTGGGTGTCATTATGGGCGCATTTACTATCTGTTTCCTTCCGTACTTTATTCTCTTCATGGTGGTAGCCTTCTGTGATGGGTGCATAGACCCAGGACTCATCACAGCCATGACGTGGATCGGCTATCTTAACTCAACCCTCAATCCAGTTCTTTATCCACTATGCAACCTGAATTTTAGACGCAAATTCCGAAAAATGTTAGGATTAGAACCACAATCCAAAAGAAGCCGATACAACCCACCAATTACAGTTAACAATGTTGGTGTAGTTCGTTACGATTAACACTGAACAAATAATCACATATGTTTTATATACGCGTCTGAAAAATGTATAAGCGCACACACACACATACATGTATATGTGTATGTGTGTGAGTGTGTGTGCGTGTGTGTGTGTGTGCGTGTGCGTGTGTGTATGTGTGTGCGCGTACAGAGAAAAATATACTTATATCAATTCAATTAGTAGATTTGAACATTAAAACTCACCTTCGCGTACACGTAAAGCCTGCTTACACATGACTCAAATACATCTAACTACATAAATATTACTATGTTTGGTACTCTCTCTCTCTCACTCTCTCTCTCTCTCACTCTCTCTCTTTATCTTTAACGCACACACACACATGCACACACACACACACACACACACACACACACATATATATATATATATATAGAGAGAGAGAGAGATGGCGTGGGAGAGAGGTGACAGGGGAATTGATCACCACTCTTCGTTGGGTGATATTTGCCAAGCTAGTCTTGCAAGATACTGTAAATGAACTTGTTGCTCGCTAGGCGCCCCACTGAACTTGAAACTCGAAACTAATCCTTCTATGAATATCTGCCATTGAACAATTCTAACAAGCTAGACTAGCAAATGGCTCTGGTTCACTGTAAATGCTTCAAATTTTGGCCTTATTCCAGACCAAGATGAACTTAGTACATTTAGAAAAAATATGAGTATGCAACAATATGATACAATGCAAAATGGATTCCTCAATGTCAGGTGAAATGTTTATAAAATCTAAAAATTGACATTAAGAATCAGTGTAATTCCACAGAAGATGTTTATAGATAAACCATATTCGATATTGATGGGAACATACAGTGGAAGCACAAATGATAAACCAATCTCATACTTTTCAGCTACCATAGATTCTATTTTTCAGTCCATGGAGAAATATGCACGTAATAAATCGATTACCAAATAAGTTTTAAATTTCTAGGCTGGGAACATAGCTACTACATCCTAGCAAATGAAACAGGCAGATGAACAAAGAAACAAAAAAAAACCATCACACAGTAGATTTTATACACACATATTCTGCACCAATCCATTATATATATATATATATATATATATATATATATATATATATATATATATATATATACATATCTTTACGAAAAACAAAAACGGGTCACATTAGGATAATAAATTTATTTCCATCCTGTTATGGGTATTGATATGAATCAATAACACCAAAAATAACAGGACTTCTTTAGATCTAATGGATAAAATAATTTTGGTGTTATTGATTCATATCAATACCCATAACAGGATGGAAATAAATTTATAATCCTAATGTGACCCGTTTTTGTTTTTCTTAAAGAAATTATTGCTCTATGATGTCAGTTACATTGAGCTCTTTACCAGGAAAATTTAAATGTTCATAGTTGAATGATTTTTTGTCCTGATGGTATTATTCCCGACTCCAGTTTAACTGGACCGAATAATATATATATATGCCAGATAAAAATGTTATCACTCCTTTGGGAGTACGTTTATGATATATTTCAAACATTCTCTTTATGTTCACCATCTCAGTCTGCACGTTCTTGGATCTCCCACAGGTGACTAAAGATAATGTTAATATTTCTTTATTAGAAAACCTGAACTGATATTACGGAGACTGTCAGTGGAAGATTACTATAATGTGTTCGCATAGATGCTGAACAGATGGAGACGTTAAAACTATATCATAAAGGAACTCTAAGGGATTCAATAAGTATTTTTGTTATCTCTTTGTGTTGAGTTACTTTTAAAATATCAGTATTATCTTCACAGTATTTCATGTTCTAGCCTTCTGGATTACATTGGATATCGAAAGGATTATAGAGGGGATTCTTATTTTTGTATCTTAAATTAGAATTACAAACGTTCAAAGGATGACCACTGGGTCACCCATATTTGGTAATCAAGAGAATAGCTACTGATCATGACACTCAATTCTGTCATTGGAGTCTGATGTATTTTTGGTATAATTTGTAGCATTCTCATGATTCGTAAATTGTGACTTTACCTAACCCAAGGTTGTTTTATTAACTTTGCTTCTGTCACAGATATGTTATTTTTCAACAATTGATTACTAAGTGAAAAAAAGCAAGACGTATCCATGGTACATCTTATTATATGTGAAAGTTATGGTGTGTGCTGATTTCATATCGGAGCGTCAGGGATTAAGCTGATTTTCATTATATAATCATGGAAAGAGAAATTTTTTTCATATCTCATATGCCACTATAAAGTTTTATACTTCGTTAAATTCCTGCCTTATCCATTTCGTTTGAGTTGCATCCTTCATCTCTTTCGTTCTTAATTTTTCGGCATTATTCTTTTCAAATCAATTCCATATTATTATTATATTAAAGAAAATCCTTTCAAACATTGGCAAGATTTTTAAATCGATTCAATAATAACAGTAATAATGAGTAGAATAATTGTATCTTGTCTGTTGAACTAAAATTAAAACATTTGCCTTCGTTTCTACTCTAATTCTTTAGTTGATTATTTTATCCAAAGAAATCGCAATTGGCTTCAACCATGGCCTTCAGATGACACCAGAATCTGCTGCAAGTATTATTATTATTATTATTATTATTATTTTACTCATTTGAGATTTTTTCACACCAGCGTTAGCTGAGGGTTTTCCACTTGAGTCTGAGTGAAAACAAGGCTCCTCAAGTCTCCAGGACTCTTCTTAGTATTTTAGCCGATCTCAACAATGATGTGGTTTGGATAGTCTCCACTCGTCTTCGTATTTCCATCTCCTCCAGTCCATGTACTAAACCTTTGGTGACTGTACCGAGCGTACCAATTATATGTATTATTATTAATATTATTATTATTATTATTAACTCATTATGAATTGTTCTCACCAGGAGTAATTGGCGATTTGGGGGGTTCGAGTGACAGCAATTCTCCTCTGATCTACACAAGTAAAGTATTCTTACCGATCTCAGTGCTATATTCAGGGCAGTTTCGATTCTTCTTCGAGATTTTCTGTTTCTCAGTCTCTTTTCCAGGTTCTTTTGGATTGTTCTGGGGACTCCAACAATGATTGCTATCACTGGTACCATTTGTTCAGGTATTTATCCAGTTTCGTTTTCCTTTCCTCTATTAGAATAATCTGCTGGGACATCGAATTCCCCCATTCAACGAGGTCTTTTTTTCTTGATCATAACAGCTAAGTCATGGAAGTGCCCGTGGTGTAATGGTTATCGTCGTAGGAAATGGACACGGAGACACGAGTTCAAATCCTGGACGAGTCTGGTTGCATTTCACATAGCACTAATACCCTTGGGAAAGGTATGAATCTAATTATCCTCCCTCCAGCTATGGGTAAATAGTATGGTAGACTAGGTTCTTCAGCCTTGGTGAGGCAACTAGTCTAGGAGAAGGAAAACTCCGAATTCAAACCTGCTAAACTCCGCTTAAAAATTGACCTTGTGTCATATCCTGTCCGAGCGGAGGGGTTGGGTAAATAGGATAACAGCTAAGTCTAGTCTTCTTTCATAGATTGGGCTATCCGTCTCTATCTAAAAATCTCATAAAATTATTGTATATCTCATTTTCCAGGACTGATTCTGAACTGGTGAAAAAATCCCATCCAAAGTACATAACTTTAGATGGGATGTTTTTACACGACCTTTTACTGGTGACTTTCACTGACTTCTGAGTGACAGCAAGTCTTAAATCTCCTGGACTCTTCTAAGTATTCGGGCTGTACTATAGGCTGAATGCTCTCGAGTCTTCCTCTGATCTGTCTCCCCGAGTTTCTTCTCCAGGTTAATGTGGACTCTTCCAAGAGCGCCAACGACAATTAGTACCAGCACCACCTTCATCTTCTACAACTTTTTTGTCCTCAAGCAAGGTCCAGGTATTTTCAAAGTGTTTTTGTTTTCCTTTATTTTTGCTCAGTGGTCTGCCATAACAGCAAAATTCACCCGATAACAAGTTATCTTCTTGTTAATTAGAACTAAGTCTGGTCTTCTGGTCAATTACTAAAATTATTATTGATAGTTGTAGCAGCATTGTTGTTGTTGCTGTTGCTGCTAATTTCTGTTTTATTCAATACAAACCGAATTTCAACCAAAAACCTCAGACAAACAACGATACAGGCAAATTATTGTAATACATTTTTTTTAAATATCTTATCATCTGTTAATTGGATTATTTTCTTTAAACAAGCAGCAATTATGTGGATAGTGTATTACGAAGAATTTGAATTGTTCTTTTGTGAACAATTTTTCGTAAATGTTCGGGTCTCCTATTATTCTTCCCAATTATTTATTAACAGCCTTTTTAATGATCCCTACGGTCCCTATAACAACTGGAGTCAGCATCATTTTTAAGAACATATACTTGATAATGTGCGCTTAGAAAATGGAATCAATGTTCTGATTTAATATCCTAGCCGAGTGTATTTGCATTTCACCTCATATGTTCTCCATAACTATGGGTAAATAATAGGGAAGACTGGGTTCTTTAGCCATTAGGTAAGCAACCAGTCGAAGAGAAGGAAAACTCTGAATTCAAACCAGTTTTACCCCGCTTTTAAAAACATTAACTTGTATCTTCGATTGACAAAATCAAAGAGAATGGCTTCGAACTGACGAAGAAAAGAAGCAGAAGATATCCCGCAACAACAATTACCGACGCCGACTACGCCGATGACATAGCGATACTGGCAAATACACCTGACCAAGCCGAAACACTTCTGCATAGCCTGGAACGAGCAGCAGCAAGCATAGGCCTCCATGTTAATGCACACAAAACGGAATATATGTGCTATAACCAAACAGGGGACATCTCCACTCTAGAAGGAACCCCTCTTAAACTAGTAGACAAATTCACGTACCTAGGAAGCAGCGTCGAATCAACCGAAAAGGACATCGAAACGAGGTTAACGAAAGCATGGACAGCTATCAATAGGCTTTCGACTATATGGAAATCAGACCTAACCGATAAAATGAAACGCAGTTTCTTCCAGGCAGCGGTCACATCGATACTGCTATATGGATGCACTACATGGACGCTAACAAAACGGCTGGAGAAGAAACTAGATGGCAATTACACAAGAATGCTGCGTGCAATCCTGAACAAGTCCTGGCAGCAACACCCCACAAGACACCAACTGTACGGACACCTGCCCCCTATCACGAAATCTATTCAAGTTAGGCGAACCAGACATGCAGGACATTGCTGGAGAAGCAGAGATGAACTCATAAGAGATGTACTCTTATGGATCCCCACACACGGCCGCGCAAAAGCAGGACGACCAGCACGAACGTACATTCAGCAGCTATGTGAGGATACAGGTTGTTGTCCTGAAGACCTACCTAGGGCGATGAACGATAGGGAGGAGTGGCGAGAGAGGGTCAGGGATATCCGTGCTGCCAGCACGATATGATGATGATGATGAACTTGTATCTCATCCTTACCGTGGTGAAGGAGTTGATTAAAATACATATTTAACAATTCTTGATAAAAAAAAGAAAAAGAAAAAAGATTCTGATCTTGGGTTACACTGACGAAATCCTCTACTTCTGCTTTGAAACGTGAACCTTGTGTGTATCGATGGATTTCACCTTGATCTCCAACAGTATATTCGATACAAAATCTGTTTTGTTGATGCGTTTTTTTTCTTTGTAGTTTTCCCTAGTTTAATATCTTTCCTCATTCCTTCTCGATAAAAACTACTCAAAAATTAATAATAAAATGGTTCATCTCACAATCTTGAAAATAAGAAGCGAAATATCAGAAACATGAAAAAAGAGTGAGAAAAGCACTTTATTTAAATGAAGTGGTGGGATATAGCCTGTCAAGAAAGTGAATTTTAAAAGAATATTAATCAGTAACCGTTCAAGTGTATTGGGTTACGTAAGAGAAATTTATGAGCGTATTAAAGGACGGATGAGGAGAAATTTATGAATGTATTGTGACGTAAGAGAATTTAGTGTGACATATGACGTAAGAGAAATTTCTGTGTGTATTAAGTGACGTAAGAGAAATTTCTGTGTGTATTAAGTGACGTAAGAGAAATTTCTGTGTGTATTAAGTGACGTAAGAGAAATTTCTGTGTGTATTAAGTGACGTAAAAGAAATTCATGAGTATATTATGACATAAGAGAAAAAATTTATGAGTGCATTATTTGAGAAAATTATAAGTATACTGGGAAGAAATGTATGAATGTATTGAGGGACAAAACATAAATTTATGAGCGTGTTGAGGGATGTAAGAGAAATTTATGAGCATGTTGAGTGATGTAAGAGAAATTTATGAGCGTGTTGAGGGATGTAAGAGAAATTTATGAGCGTGTTGAGTGATGTAAGAGAAATTTATGAGCATGTTGAGTGATGTAAGAGAAATTTATGAACGTGTTGAGGGATGTAAGAGAAATTTATGAGCGTGTTGAGTGATGTAAGAGAAATTTATGAGCATGTTGAGTGATGTAAGAGAAATTTATTAGCGTGTTGAGGGATGTAAGAGAAATTTATGAGCGTGTTGAGTGATGTAAGAGAAATTTATGAGCATGTTGAGTGATGTAAGAGAAATTTATGAACGTGTTGAGGGATGTAAGAGAAATTTATGAACGTGTTGAGGGATGTAAGAGAAATTTATGAGCGTGTTGAGGGATGTAAGAGAAATTTATGAGCGTGTTGAGTGATATAAGAGAAATTTATGAGCATGTTGAGTGATGTAAGAGAAATTTATGAACGTGTTAAGGGATGTAAGAGAAATTTATGAGCGTGTTGAGTGATGTAAGAGAAATTTATGAGCATGTTGAGTGATGTAAGAGAAATTTATGAACGTGTTGAGGGATGTAAGAGAAATTTATGAACGTGTTGAGGGATGTAAGAGAAATTTATGAACGTGTTGAGGGATGTAAGAGAAAGTTATGAACGTGTTGAGGGATGTAAGAGAAATTTATGAGCGTGTTGAGGGATGTAAAGGAAATTTATGAACGTGTTGAGGGATGTAAAGGAAATTTATGAACGTGCTGAGGGATGTAAAGGAAATTTATGAACGTGTTGAGGGATGTAAGAGAAATTTATGAACGTGTTGAGGGATGTAAGAAAAATTTATGAACGTGTTGAGGGATGTAAGAGAAATTTATGAGCGTGTTGAGTGATGTAAGAGAAATTTATGAGCATGTTGAGTGATGTAAGAGAAATTTATGAACGTGTTGAGGGATGTAAGAGAAATTTATGAACGTGTTGAGAGATGTAAGAGAAATTTATGAACGTGTTGAGAAATGTAAGAGAAATTTATGAGCGTGTTGACGGATGTAAGAGAAATTTATGAGCATGTTGAGTGATGTAAGAGAAATTTATGAACGTGTTGAGGGATGTAAGAGAAATTTATGAGCGCGTTGAGGGATGTAAGAGAAATTTATGAACGTGTTGAGTTATGTAAGAGAAATTTATGAACGTGTTGAGTGATGTAAGAGAAATTTATGAACGTGTGGAGGGATGTAAGAGAAATTAATGAGCGTGTTGAAGGATGTAAGAGAAATTTATGAGCATGTTGAGTGATATAAGAGAAATTTATGAACGTGTTGAGGGATGTAAGAGAAATTTATGAACGTGTTGAAGGATGTAAGAAAAATTTATGAGCATGTTGAGTGATGTAAGAGAAATTTATGAACGTGTTGAGGGATGTAAGAGAAATTTATGAACGTGTTGAGGGATATAAGAGAAATTTATGAACGTGTTGAGGGATGTAAGAGAAATTTATGAGCGTGTTGAGGGATGTAAGAGAAATTTATGAACGTGTTGAGTGATGTAAGAGAAATTTATGAACGTGTTGAGTGATGTAAGAGAAATTTATGAACGTGTTGAGGGATATAAGAGAAATTTATGAGCGTGTTGAGTGATGTAAGAGAAATTTATGAGCATGTTGAGTGATGTAAGAGAAATTTATGAACGTGTTGAGGGATGTAAGAGAAATTTATGAACGTGTTGAGGGATGTAAGAGAAATTTATGAGCGTGTTGAGGGATGTAAGAGAAATTTATGAGCATGTTGAGTGATGTAAGAGAAATTTATGAACGTGTTGAGGGATGTAAGAGAAATTTATGAGCGTGTTGAGGGATGTAATAGAAATTTATGAACGTGTTGAGGGATGTATAAGAAATTTATGAGCGTGTTGAGGGATGTAAGAGAAATTTATGAACGTGTTGAGTGATGTAAGAGAAATTTATGAACGTGTTGAGTGATGTAAGAGAAATTTATTAACGTGTTGAGGGATGTAAGAATAATTTATGAGCGTGTTGAGTGATGTAAGAGAAATTTATGAGCATGTTGAGTGATGTAAGAGAAATTTATGAACGTGTTGAGGGATGTAAGAGAAATTTATGAACGTGTTGAGGGATGTAAGAGAAATTTATGAACGTGTTGAGGGATGTAAGAGAAATTTATGAGCATGTTGAGTGATGTAAGAGAAATTTATGAACGTGTTGAGGGATGTAAGAGAAATTTATGAGCGTGTTGAGGGATGTAAGAGAAATTTATGAACGTGTTGAGTGATGTAAGAGAAATTTATGAACGTGTTGAGGGATGTAAGAGAAATTTATGAACGTGTTGAGGGATGTAAGAGAAATTTATGAGCGTGTTGAGTGATGTAAGAGAAATTTATGAGCATGTTGTGTGATGTAAGAGAAATTTATGAACGTGTTGAGGGATATAAGAGAAATTTATGAACGTGTTGAGGGATGTAAGAGAAATTTATGAACGTGTTGAGGGATGTAAGAGAAATTTATGAACGTGTTGAGGGATGTAAGAGAAATTTATGAGCATGTTGAGGGATGTAAGAGAAATTTATGAACGTGTTGAGGGATGTAAGAGAAATTTATGAACGTGTTGAGGGATGTAAGAGAAATTTATGAACGTGTTAAGGGATGTAAGAGAAATTTATGAACGTGTTGAGGGATGTAAGAGAAATTTATGAACGTGTTGAGTGATGTAAGAGAAATTTATGAACGTGTTGAGGGATGTAAGAGAAATTTATGAACGTGTTGAGGGATGTAAGAGAAATTTATGAGCATGTTGAGTGATGTAAGAGAAATTTATGAACGTGTTGAGGGATGTAAGAGAAATTTATGAACGTGTTGAGGGATGTAAGAGAAATTTATGAAAGTGTTGAGGGATGTAAGAGAAATTTATGAGCGTGTTGAGGGATGTAAGAGAAATTTATGAGCATGTTGAGTGATGTAAGAGAAATTTATGAACGTGTTGAGGGATGTAAGAGAAATTTATGAGCGTGTTGAGGGATGTAAGAGAAATTTATGAACGTGTTGAGTGATGTAAGAGAAATTTATGAACGTGTTGAGTGATGTAAGAGAAATTTATGAACGTGTTGAGGGATGTAAAGGAAATTTATGAACGTGTTGAGGGATGTAAAGGAAATTTATGAACGTGTTAAGGGATGTAAAGGAAATTTATGAACGTGTTGAGGGATGTAAGAGAAATTTATGAGCGTGTTCAGGGATGTAAGAGAAATTTATGAACGTGTTGAGGGATGTAAGAGAAATTTATGAACGTTTTGAAGGATGTAAGAGAAATTTATGAGCATGTTGAGTGATGTAAGAGAAATTTATGAACGTGTTGAGGGATGTAAGAGAAATTTATGAACGTGTTGAGGGATATAAGAGAAATTTATGAACGTGTTGAGGGATGTAAGATAAATTTATGAGCGTGTTGAGGCATGTAAGAGAAATTTATGAACGTGTTGAGTGATGTAAGAGAAATTTATGAACGTGTTGAGTCATGTAAGAGAAATTTATGAACGTGTTGAGGGATATAAGAGAAATTTATGAGCGTGTTGAGTGATGTAAGAGAAATTTATGAGCATGTTGAGTGATGTAAGAGAAATTTATGAACGTGTTGAGGGATGTAAGAGAAATTTATGAACGTGTTGAGGGATGTAAGAGAAATTTATGAACGTGTTGAGGGATGTAAGAGAAATTTATGAACGTGTTGAGGGATGTAAGAGAAATTTATGAGCATGTTGAGTGATGTAAGAGAAATTTATGAACGTGTTGAGGGATGTAAGAGAAATTTATGAACGTGTTGAGGGATGTAAGAGAAATTTATGAACGTGTTAAGGGATGTAAGAGAAATTTATGAGCGTGTTGAGTGATGTAAGAGAAATTTATGAACGTGTTGAGGGATGTAAGAGAAATTTATGAACGTGTTGAGGGATGTAAGAGAAATTTATGAGCATGTTGAGTGATGTAAGAGAAATTTATGAACGTGTTGAGGGATGTAAGAGGAATTTATGAACGTGTTGAGGGATGTAAGAGAAATTTATGAACGTGTTGAGGGATGTAAGAGAAATTTATGAGCGTGTTGAGGGATGTAAGAGAAATTTATGAGCATGTTGAGTGATGTAAGAGAAATTTATGAACGTGTTGAGGGATGTAAGAGAAATTTATGAGCGTGTTGAGGGATGTAAGAGAAATTTATGAACGTGTTGAGTGATGTAAGAGAAATTTATGAACGTGTTGAGTGATGTAAGAGAAATTTATGAACGTGTTGAGGGATGTAAAGGAAATTTATGAACGTGTTGAGGGATGTAAAGGAAATTTATGAACGTGTTAAGGGATGTAAAGGAAATTTATGAACGTGTTGAGGGATGTAAGAGAAATTTATGAGCGTGTTCAGGGATGTAAGAGAAATTTATGAACGTGTTGAGGGATGTAAGAGAAATTTATGAACGTTTTGAAGGATGTAAGAGAAATTTATGAGCATGTTGAGTGATGTAAGAGAAATTTATGAACGTGTTGAGGGATGTAAGAGAAATTTATGAACGTGTTGAGGGATATAAGAGAAATTTATGAACGTGTTGAGGGATGTAAGATAAATTTATGAGCGTGTTGAGGCATGTAAGAGAAATTTATGAACGTGTTGAGTGATGTAAGAGAAATTTATGAACGTGTTGAGTCATGTAAGAGAAATTTATGAACGTGTTGAGGGATATAAGAGAAATTTATGAGCGTGTTGAGTGATGTAAGAGAAATTTATGAGCATGTTGAGTGATGTAAGAGAAATTTATGAACGTGTTGAGGGATGTAAGAGAAATTTATGAACGTGTTGAGGGATGTAAGAGAAATTTATGAACGTGTTGAGGGATGTAAGAGAAATTTATGAACGTGTTGAGGGATGTAAGAGAAATTTATGAGCATGTTGAGTGATGTAAGAGAAATTTATGAACGTGTTGAGGGATGTAAGAGAAATTTATGAGCGTGTTGAGGGATGTAATAGAAATTTATGAACGTGTTGAGGGATGTAAGAGAAATTTATGAGCATGTTGAGTGATGTAAGAGAAATTTATGAACGTGTTGAGTGATGTAAGAGAAATTTATGAACGTGTTGAGTGATGTAAGAGAAATTTATGAACGTGTTGAGGGATGTAATAGAAATTTATGAACGTGTTGAGGGATGTAAGAGAAATTTATGTGCGTGTTGAGGGATGTAAGAGAAATTTATGAACGTGTTGAGTGATGTAAGAGAAATTTATGAACGTGTTGAGTGATGTAAGAGAAATTTATGAACGTGTTGAGGGATGTAAGAGAAATTTATGAGCGTGTTGAGTGATGTAAGAGAAATTTATGAGCATGTTGAGTGATGTAAGAGAAATTTATGAACGTGTTGAGGGATGTAAGAGAAATTTATGAACGTGTTGAGGGATGTAAGAGAAATTTATGAACGTGTTGAGGGATGTAAGAGAAATTTATGAGCATGTTGAGTGATGTAAGAGAAATTTATGAACGTGTTGAGTGATGTAAGAGAAATTTATGAGCATGTTGAGGGATGTAAGAGAAATTTATGAACGTGTTGAGGGATGTAAGAGAAATTTATGAACGTGTTGAGGGATGTAAGAGAAATTTATGAGCGTGTTAAGGGATGTAAGAGAAATTTATGAGCATGTTGAGTGATGTAAGAGAAATTTATGAACGTGTTGAGGGATGTAAGAGAAATTTATGAGCGTGTTGAGGGATGTAAGAGAAATTTATGAACGTGTTGCGTGATGTAAGAGAAATTTATGAACGTGTTGAGTGATGTAAGAGAAATTTATGAACGTGTTGAGGGATGTAAAGGAAATTTATGAACGTGTTGAGGGATGTAAAGGAAAATTATGAACGTGTTGAGGGATGTAAAGGAAATTTATGAACGTTTTGAGGGATGTAAGAGAAATTTATGAGCGTGTTCAGGGATGTAAGAGAAATTTATGAACGTGTTGAGGGATGTAAGAGAAATTTATGAACGTGTTGAAGGATTTAAGAGAAATTTATGAGCATGTTGAGTGATGTAAGAGAAATTTATGAACGTGTTGAGGGATGTAAGAGAAATTTATGAACGTGTTGAGGGATATAAGAGAAATTTATGAACGTGTTGAGGGATGTAAGAGAAATTTATGAGCGGGTTGAGGCATGAAAGAGAAATTTATGAACGTGTTGAGTGATGTAAGAGAAATTTATGAACGTGTTGAGTGATGTAAGAGAAATTTATGAACGTGTTGAGGGATATAAGAGAAATTTATGTGCGTGTTGAGTGATGTAAGAGAAATTTATGAGCATGTTGAGTGATGTAAGAGAAATTTATGAACGTGTTGAGGGATGTAAGAGAAATTTATGAACGTGTTGAAGGATGTAAGAGATATTTATGAGCGTGTTGAGGGATGTAAGAGAAATTTTTGAACGTGTTGAGGGATGTAAAGGAAATTTATGAACGTGTTGAGGGATGTAAAGGAAATTTATGAACGTGTTGAGGGATGTAAGAGAAATTTATGAACGTGTTGAGGGATGTAAAAGAAACTTATGAACGTGTTGAGGGATGTAAGAGAAATTTATGAGTGTGTTGAGGGATGTAAGAGAAATTTATGAACGTGTTGAGGGATGTGAGAGAAATTTATGAACGTGTTGAGGGATGTAAGTGAAATTTATGAGCATGTTGAGTGATGTAAGAGAAATTTATGAACGTGTTGAGTGATGTAAGAGAAATTTATGAACGTGTTGAGGGATGTAAGAGAAATTTATGAACGTGTTGAAGGATGTAAGAGAAATTTATGAGCATGTTGAGTGATGTAAGAGAAATTTATGAACGTGTTGAGGGATGTAAGAGAAATTTATGAACGTGTTGAGGGATGTAAGAGAAATTTATGAACGTGTTGAGGGATGTAAGAGAAATTTATGAACGTGTTGAGGGATGTAAGAGAAATTTATGAACGTGTTGAGGGATGTAAGAGAAATTTATGAGCGTGTTTAGGGATGTAAGAAAAATTTATGAAGGTGTTGAGGGATGTAAGAGAAATTTATGAACGTGTTGAAGGATGTAAGAGAAATTTATGAGCATGTTGAGTGATGTAAGAGAAATTTATGAGCGTGTTGAGGGATGTAAGAGAAATTTATGAGCGTGTTGAGGGATGTAAAGGAAATTTATGAACGTGTTGAGGGATGTAAAGGAAATTTATGAACGTGTTGAGGGATGTAAAGGAAATTTATGAACGTGTTGAGGGATGTAACAGAAGTTTATGAGCGTGTTGAGTGATGTAAGAGAAATTTATGAGCATGTTGAGTGATGTAAGAGAAATTTATGAACGTGTTGAGGGATGTAAGAGAAATTTATGAACGTGTTGGGGGATGTAAGAGAAATTTATGAACGTGTTGAGGGATGTAAGAGAAATTTATGAGTGTGTTGAGGGATGTAAGAGAAATTTATGAGCATGTTGAGTGATGTAAGAGAAATTTATGAACGTGTTGAGGGATGTAAGAGAAATTTATGAGCGTGTTGAGGGATGTAAGAGAAATTTATGAACGTGTTGAGTGATGTAAGAGAAATTTATGAACGTGTTGAGTGATGTAAGAGAAATTTATGAACGTGTTGAGGGATGTAAAGGAAATTTATGAACGTGTTGAGGGATGTAAAGGAAATTTATGAACGTGTTGAGGGATGTAAAGGAAATTTATGAACGTGTTGAGGGATGTAAGAGAAATTTATGAGCGTGTTCAGGGATGTAAGAGAAATTCATGAACGTGTTGAGGGATGTAAGAGAAATTTATGAACGTGTTGAAGGATTTAAGAGAAATTTATGAGCATGTTGAGTGATGTAAGAGAAATTTATGAACGTGTTGAGGGATGTAAGAGAAATTTATGAACGTGTTGAGGGATATAAGAGAAATTTATGAACGTGTTGAGGGATGTAAGAGAAATTTATGAGCGGGTTGAGGCATGTAAGAGAAATTTATGAACGTGTTGAGTGATGTAAGAGAAATTTATGAACGTGTTGAGTGATGTAAGAGAAATTTATGAACGTGTTGAGGGATATAAGAGAAATTTTTGTGCGTGTTGAGTGATGTAAGAGAAATTTATGAGCATGTTGAGTGATGTAAGAGAAATTTATGAACGTGTTGAGGGATGTAAGAGAAATTTATGAACGTGTTGAGGGATGTAAGAGAAATTTATGAGCGTGTTGAGTGATGTAAGAGAAATTTATGAGCATGTTGAGTGATGTAAGAGAAATTTATGAACGTGTTGAGGGATGTAAGAGAAATTTATGAACGTGTTGAGGGATGTAAGAGAAATTTATGAACGTGTTGAGGGATGTAAGAGAAATTTATGAGCATGTTGAGTGATGTAAGAGAAATTTATGAACGTGTTGAGGGATGTAAGAGAAATTTATGAGCGTGTTGAGGGATGTAAGAGAAATTTATGAACGTGTTGAGTGATGTAAGAGAAATTTATGAACGTGTTGAGGGATGTAAGAGAAATTTATGAACGTGTTGAGGGATGTAAGAGAAATTCATGAACGTGTTGAGGGATGTAAGAGAAATTTATGAACGTGTTGAGGGATGTAAGAGAAATTTATGAGCGTGTTCAGTGATGTAAGAGAAATTGATGAGCATTTTGAGTGATGTAAGAGAAATTTATGAAAGTGTTGAGGGATGTAAGAGAAATTTATGAACGTGTTGAGGGATATAAGAGAAATTTATGAACGTGTTGAGGGATGTAAGAGAAATTCATGAACGTGTTGAGGGATGTAAGAGAAATTTATGAACGTGTTGAGGGATGTAAGAGAAATTTATGAGCGTGTTGAGTGATGTAAGAGAAATTGATGAGCATGTTGAGTGATGTAAGAGAAATTTATGAACGTGTTGAGGGATGTAAGAGAAATTTATGAACGTGTTGAGGGTTGTAAGAGAAATTTATGAACGTGTTGAGGGATGTAAGAGAAATTTATGAACGTTTTGAGGGATGTAAGAGAAATTTATGAACGTGTTGAGTGATGTAAGAGAAATTTATGAACGTGTTGAGTGATGTAAGAGAGATTTATGAATGTGTTGAGGGATGTAACAGAAATTTATGAGCGTGTTGAGTGATGTAAGAGAAATTTATGAGCATGTTGAGTGATGTAAGAGAAATTTATGAACGTGTTGAGGGATGTAAGAGAAATTTATGAACGTGTTGAGGGATGTAAGAGAAATTTAAGAACGTGTTGAGTGATGTAAGAGAAATTTATGAGCGTGTTGAGTGATGTAAGAGAAATTTATGAGCATGTTGAGTGATGTAAGAGAAATTTATGAACGTGTTGAGGGATGTAAGAGAAATTTATGAACGTGGTGAGGGATGTAAGAGAAATTTATGAGCATGTTGAGTGATGTAAGAGAAATTTATGAACGTGTTGAGTGATGTAAGAGAAATTTATGAGCATGTTGAGTGATGTAAGAGAAATTTATGAACGTGTTGAGGGATGTAAGAGAAATTTATGAACATGTTGAGGGATGTAAGAGAAATTTATGAACGTTTTGAGGGATATTAAGAGAAATTTATGAGCGTGTTGCGGGATGTAAGAGAAATTTATGAGCATGTTGAGTGATGTAAGAGAAATTTATGAACGTGTTGAGGGATGTAAGAGAAATTTATGAGCGTGTTGAGGGATGTAAGAGAAATTTATGAACGTGTTGAGTGATGTAAGAGAAATTTATGAACGTGTTGAGTGATGTAAGAGAAATTTATGAACGTGTTGAGGGATGTAAGAGAAATTTATGAGCGTGTTGAGTGATGTAAGAGAAATTTATGAGCATGTTGAGTGATGTAAGAGAAATTTATGAACGTGTTGAGGGATGTAAGAGAAATTTATGAACGTGTTGAGGGATGTAAGAGAAATTTATGAGCATGTTGAGTGATGTAAGAGAAATTTATGAACGTGTTGAGGGATGTAAGAGAAATTTATGAGCGTGTTGAGGGATGTAAGAGAAATTTATGAACGTGTTGAGTGATGTAAGAGAAATTTATGAACGTGTTGAGGGATGTAAGAGAAATTTATGAACGTGTTGAGGGATGTAAGAGAAATTTATGAGCGTGTTGAGTGATGTAAGAGAAATTTATGAGCGTGTTGAGTGATGTAAGAGAAATTTATGAGCATGTTGAGTGATGTAAGAGAAATTTATGAGCGTGTTGAGGGATGTAAAGGAAATTTATGAACGTGTTGAGGGATGTAAAGGAAATTTATGAACGTGCTGAGGGATGTAAAGGAAATTTATGAACGTGTTGAGGGATGTAAGAGAAATTTATGAACGTGTTGAGGGATGTAAGAAAAATTTATGAACGTGTTGAGGGATGTAAGAGAAATTTATGAGCGTGTTGAGTGATGTAAGAGAAATTTATGAGCATGTTGAGTGATGTAAGAGAAATTTATGAACGTGTTGAGGGATGTAAGAGAAATTTATGAACGTGTTGAGAGATGTAAGAGAAATTTATGAACGTGTTGAGAAATGTAAGAGAAATTTATGAGCGTGTTGACGGATGTAAGAGAAATTTATGAGCATGTTGAGTGATGTAAGAGAAATTTATGAACGTGTTGAGGGATGTAAGAGAAATTTATGAGCGCGTTGAGGGATGTAAGAGAAATTTATGAACGTGTTGAGTTATGTAAGAGAAATTTATGAACGTGTTGAGTGATGTAAGAGAAATTTATGAACGTGTGGAGGGATGTAAGAGAAATTAATGAGCGTGTTGAAGGATGTAAGAGAAATTTATGAGCATGTTGAGTGATATAAGAGAAATTTATGAACGTGTTGAGGGATGTAAGAGAAATTTATGAACGTGTTGAAGGATGTAAGAAAAATTTATGAGCATGTTGAGTGATGTAAGAGAAATTTATGAACGTGTTGAGGGATGTAAGAGAAATTTATGAACGTGTTGAGGGATATAAGAGAAATTTATGAACGTGTTGAGGGATGTAAGAGAAATTTATGAGCGTGTTGAGGGATGTAAGAGAAATTTATGAACGTGTTGAGTGATGTAAGAGAAATTTATGAACGTGTTGAGTGATGTAAGAGAAATTTATGAACGTGTTGAGGGATATAAGAGAAATTTATGAGCGTGTTGAGTGATGTAAGAGAAATTTATGAGCATGTTGAGTGATGTAAGAGAAATTTATGAACGTGTTGAGGGATGTAAGAGAAATTTATGAACGTGTTGAGGGATGTAAGAGAAATTTATGAGCGTGTTGAGGGATGTAAGAGAAATTTATGAGCATGTTGAGTGATGTAAGAGAAATTTATGAACGTGTTGAGGGATGTAAGAGAAATTTATGAGCGTGTTGAGGGATGTAATAGAAATTTATGAACGTGTTGAGGGATGTATAAGAAATTTATGAGCGTGTTGAGGGATGTAAGAGAAATTTATGAACGTGTTGAGTGATGTAAGAGAAATTTATGAACGTGTTGAGTGATGTAAGAGAAATTTATTAACGTGTTGAGGGATGTAAGAATAATTTATGAGCGTGTTGAGTGATGTAAGAGAAATTTATGAGCATGTTGAGTGATGTAAGAGAAATTTATGAACGTGTTGAGGGATGTAAGAGAAATTTATGAACGTGTTGAGGGATGTAAGAGAAATTTATGAACGTGTTGAGGGATGTAAGAGAAATTTATGAGCATGTTGAGTGATGTAAGAGAAATTTATGAACGTGTTGAGGGATGTAAGAGAAATTTATGAGCGTGTTGAGGGATGTAAGAGAAATTTATGAACGTGTTGAGTGATGTAAGAGAAATTTATGAACGTGTTGAGGGATGTAAGAGAAATTTATGAACGTGTTGAGGGATGTAAGAGAAATTTATGAGCGTGTTGAGTGATGTAAGAGAAATTTATGAGCATGTTGTGTGATGTAAGAGAAATTTATGAACGTGTTGAGGGATATAAGAGAAATTTATGAACGTGTTGAGGGATGTAAGAGAAATTTATGAACGTGTTGAGGGATGTAAGAGAAATTTATGAACGTGTTGAGGGATGTAAGAGAAATTTATGAGCATGTTGAGGGATGTAAGAGAAATTTATGAACGTGTTGAGGGATGTAAGAGAAATTTATGAACGTGTTGAGGGATGTAAGAGAAATTTATGAACGTGTTAAGGGATGTAAGAGAAATTTATGAACGTGTTGAGGGATGTAAGAGAAATTTATGAACGTGTTGAGTGATGTAAGAGAAATTTATGAACGTGTTGAGGGATGTAAGAGAAATTTATGAACGTGTTGAGGGATGTAAGAGAAATTTATGAGCATGTTGAGTGATGTAAGAGAAATTTATGAACGTGTTGAGGGATGTAAGAGAAATTTATGAACGTGTTGAGGGATGTAAGAGAAATTTATGAACGTGTTGAGGGATGTAAGAGAAATTTATGAGCGTGTTGAGGGATGTAAGAGAAATTTATGAGCATGTTGAGTGATGTAAGAGAAATTTATGAACGTGTTGAGGGATGTAAGAGAAATTTATGAGCGTGTTGAGGGATGTAAGAGAAATTTATGAACGTGTTGAGTGATGTAAGAGAAATTTATGAACGTGTTGAGTGATGTAAGAGAAATTTATGAACGTGTTGAGGGATGTAAAGGAAATTTATGAACGTGTTGAGGGATGTAAAGGAAATTTATGAACGTGTTAAGGGATGTAAAGGAAATTTATGAACGTGTTGAGGGATGTAAGAGAAATTTATGAGCGTGTTCAGGGATGTAAGAGAAATTTATGAACGTGTTGAGGGATGTAAGAGAAATTTATGAACGTTTTGAAGGATGTAAGAGAAATTTATGAGCATGTTGAGTGATGTAAGAGAAATTTATGAACGTGTTGAGGGATGTAAGAGAAATTTATGAACGTGTTGAGGGATATAAGAGAAATTTATGAACGTGTTGAGGGATGTAAGATAAATTTATGAGCGTGTTGAGGCATGTAAGAGAAATTTATGAACGTGTTGAGTGATGTAAGAGAAATTTATGAACGTGTTGAGTCATGTAAGAGAAATTTATGAACGTGTTGAGGGATATAAGAGAAATTTATGAGCGTGTTGAGTGATGTAAGAGAAATTTATGAGCATGTTGAGTGATGTAAGAGAAATTTATGAACGTGTTGAGGGATGTAAGAGAAATTTATGAACGTGTTGAGGGATGTAAGAGAAATTTATGAACGTGTTGAGGGATGTAAGAGAAATTTATGAACGTGTTGAGGGATGTAAGAGAAATTTATGAGCATGTTGAGTGATGTAAGAGAAATTTATGAACGTGTTGAGGGATGTAAGAGAAATTTATGAACGTGTTGAGGGATGTAAGAGAAATTTATGAACGTGTTAAGGGATGTAAGAGAAATTTATGAGCGTGTTGAGGGATGTAAGAGAAATTTATGAACGTGTTGAGTGATGTAAGAGAAATTTATGAACGTGTTGAGGGATGTAAGAGAAATTTATGAACGTGTTGAGGGATGTAAGAGAAATTTATGAGCATGTTGAGTGATGTAAGAGAAATTTATGAACGTGTTGAGGGATGTAAGAGGAATTTATGAACGTGTTGAGGGATGTAAGAGAAATTTATGAACGTGTTGAGGGATGTAAGAGAAATTTATGAGCGTGTTGAGGGATGTAAGAGAAATTTATGAGCATGTTGAGTGATGTAAGAGAAATTTATGAACGTGTTGAGGGATGTAAGAGAAATTTATGAGCGTGTTGAGGGATGTAAGAGAAATTTATGAACGTGTTGAGTGATGTAAGAGAAATTTATGAACGTGTTGAGTGATGTAAGAGAAATTTATGAACGTGTTGAGGGATGTAAAGGAAATTTATGAACGTGTTGAGGGATGTAAAGGAAATTTATGAACGTGTTAAGGGATGTAAAGGAAATTTATGAACGTGTTGAGGGATGTAAGAGAAATTTATGAGCGTGTTCAGGGATGTAAGAGAAATTTATGAACGTGTTGAGGGATGTAAGAGAAATTTATGAACGTTTTGAAGGATGTAAGAGAAATTTATGAGCATGTTGAGTGATGTAAGAGAAATTTATGAACGTGTTGAGGGATGTAAGAGAAATTTATGAACGTGTTGAGGGATATAAGAGAAATTTATGAACGTGTTGAGGGATGTAAGATAAATTTATGAGCGTGTTGAGGCATGTAAGAGAAATTTATGAACGTGTTGAGTGATGTAAGAGAAATTTATGAACGTGTTGAGTCATGTAAGAGAAATTTATGAACGTGTTGAGGGATATAAGAGAAATTTATGAGCGTGTTGAGTGATGTAAGAGAAATTTATGAGCATGTTGAGTGATGTAAGAGAAATTTATGAACGTGTTGAGGGATGTAAGAGAAATTTATGAACGTGTTGAGGGATGTAAGAGAAATTTATGAACGTGTTGAGGGATGTAAGAGAAATTTATGAACGTGTTGAGGGATGTAAGAGAAATTTATGAGCATGTTGAGTGATGTAAGAGAAATTTATGAACGTGTTGAGGGATGTAAGAGAAATTTATGAGCGTGTTGAGGGATGTAATAGAAATTTATGAACGTGTTGAGGGATGTAAGAGAAATTTATGAGCATGTTGAGTGATGTAAGAGAAATTTATGAACGTGTTGAGTGATGTAAGAGAAATTTATGAACGTGTTGAGTGATGTAAGAGAAATTTATGAACGTGTTGAGGGATGTAATAGAAATTTATGAACGTGTTGAGGGATGTAAGAGAAATTTATGTGCGTGTTGAGGGATGTAAGAGAAATTTATGAACGTGTTGAGTGATGTAAGAGAAATTTATGAACGTGTTGAGTGATGTAAGAGAAATTTATGAACGTGTTGAGGGATGTAAGAGAAATTTATGAGCGTGTTGAGTGATGTAAGAGAAATTTATGAGCATGTTGAGTGATGTAAGAGAAATTTATGAACGTGTTGAGGGATGTAAGAGAAATTTATGAACGTGTTGAGGGATGTAAGAGAAATTTATGAACGTGTTGAGGGATGTAAGAGAAATTTATGAGCATGTTGAGTGATGTAAGAGAAATTTATGAACGTGTTGAGTGATGTAAGAGAAATTTATGAGCATGTTGAGGGATGTAAGAGAAATTTATGAACGTGTTGAGGGATGTAAGAGAAATTTATGAACGTGTTGAGGGATGTAAGAGAAATTTATGAGCGTGTTAAGGGATGTAAGAGAAATTTATGAGCATGTTGAGTGATGTAAGAGAAATTTATGAACGTGTTGAGGGATGTAAGAGAAATTTATGAGCGTGTTGAGGGATGTAAGAGAAATTTATGAACGTGTTGCGTGATGTAAGAGAAATTTATGAACGTGTTGAGTGATGTAAGAGAAATTTATGAACGTGTTGAGGGATGTAAAGGAAATTTATGGACGTGTTGAGGGATGTAAAGGAAAATTATGAACGTGTTGAGGGATGTAAAGGAAATTTATGAACGTTTTGAGGGATGTAAGAGAAATTTATGAGCGTGTTCAGGGATGTAAGAGAAATTTATGAACGTGTTGAGGGATGTAAGAGAAATTTATGAACGTGTTGAAGGATTTAAGAGAAATTTATGAGCATGTTGAGTGATGTAAGAGAAATTTATGAACGTGTTGAGGGATGTAAGAGAAATTTATGAACGTGTTGAGGGATATAAGAGAAATTTATGAACGTGTTGAGGGATGTAAGAGAAATTTATGAGCGGGTTGAGGCATGAAAGAGAAATTTATGAACGTGTTGAGTGATGTAAGAGAAATTTATGAACGTGTTGAGTGATGTAAGAGAAATTTATGAACGTGTTGAGGGATATAAGAGAAATTTATGTGCGTGTTGAGTGATGTAAGAGAAATTTATGAGCATGTTGAGTGATGTAAGAGAAATTTATGAACGTGTTGAGGGATGTAAGAGAAATTTATGAACGTGTTGAAGGATGTAAGAGATATTTATGAGCGTGTTGAGGGATGTAAGAGAAATTTTTGAACGTGTTGAGGGATGTAAAGGAAATTTATGAACGTGTTGAGGGATGTAAAGGAAATTTATGAACGTGTTGAGGGATGTAAGAGAAATTTATGAACGTGTTGAGGGATGTAAAAGAAATTTATGAACGTGT
This sequence comes from Sepioteuthis lessoniana, assembly GCA_963585895.1. Classification (NCBI taxonomy): domain Eukaryota; kingdom Metazoa; phylum Mollusca; class Cephalopoda; order Myopsida; family Loliginidae; genus Sepioteuthis; species Sepioteuthis lessoniana. The sequence goes on from OY757921.1 coordinate 96,081,039, forward strand.
TGAGGGATGTAAGAGAAATTTATGAGTGTGTTGAGGGATGTAAGAGAAATTTATGAACGTGTTGAGGGATGTGAGAGAAATTTATGAACGTGTTGAGGGATGTAAGTGAAATTTATGAGCATGTTGAGTGATGTAAGAGAAATTTATGAACGTGTTGAGTGATGTAAGAGAAATTTATGAACGTGTTGAGGGATGTAAGAGAAATTTATGAACGTGTTGAAGGATGTAAGAGAAATTTATGAGCATGTTGAGTGATGTAAGAGAAATTTATGAACGTGTTGAGGGATGTAAGAGAAATTTATGAACGTGTTGAGGGATGTAAGAGAAATTTATGAACGTGTTGAGGGATGTAAGAGAAATTTATGAACGTGTTGAGGGATGTAAGAGAAATTTATGAACGTGTTGAGGGATGTAAGAGAAATTTATGAGCGTGTTTAGGGATGTAAGAAAAATTTATGAACGTGTTGAGGGATGTAAGAGAAATTTATGAACGTGTTGAAGGATGTAAGAGAAATTTATGAGCATGTTGAGTGATGTAAGAGAAATTTATGAGCGTGTTGAGGGATGTAAGAGAAATTTATGAGCGTGTTGAGGGATGTAAAGGAAATTTATGAACGTGTTGAGGGATGTAAAGGAAATTTATGAACGTGTTGAGGGATGTAAAGGAAATTTATGAACGTGTTGAGGGATGTAACAGAAGTTTATGAGCGTGTTGAGTGATGTAAGAGAAATTTATGAGCATGTTGAGTGATGTAAGAGAAATTTATGAACGTGTTGAGGGATGTAAGAGAAATTTATGAACGTGTTGGGGGATGTAAGAGAAATTTATGAACGTGTTGAGGGATGTAAGAGAAATTTATGAGTGTGTTGAGGGATGTAAGAGAAATTTATGAGCATGTTGAGTGATGTAAGAGAAATTTATGAACGTGTTGAGGGATGTAAGAGAAATTTATGAGCGTGTTGAGGGATGTAAGAGAAATTTATGAACGTGTTGAGTGATGTAAGAGAAATTTATGAACGTGTTGAGTGATGTAAGAGAAATTTATGAACGTGTTGAGGGATGTAAAGGAAATTTATGAACGTGTTGAGGGATGTAAAGGAAATTTATGAACGTGTTGAGGGATGTAAAGGAAATTTATGAACGTGTTGAGGGATGTAAGAGAAATTTATGAGCGTGTTCAGGGATGTAAGAGAAATTTATGAACGTGTTGAGGGATGTAAGAGAAATTTATGAACGTGTTGAAGGATTTAAGAGAAATTTATGAGCATGTTGAGTGATGTAAGAGAAATTTATGAACGTGTTGAGGGATGTAAGAGAAATTTATGAACGTGTTGAGGGATATAAGAGAAATTTATGAACGTGTTGAGGGATGTAAGAGAAATTTATGAGCGGGTTGAGGCATGTAAGAGAAATTTATGAACGTGTTGAGTGATGTAAGAGAAATTTATGAACGTGTTGAGTGATGTAAGAGAAATTTATGAACGTGTTGAGGGATATAAGAGAAATTTTTGTGCGTGTTGAGTGATGTAAGAGAAATTTATGAGCATGTTGAGTGATGTAAGAGAAATTTATGAACGTGTTGAGGGATGTAAGAGAAATTTATGAACGTGTTGAGGGATGTAAGAGAAATTTATGAGCGTGTTGAGTGATGTAAGAGAAATTTATGAGCATGTTGAGTGATGTAAGAGAAATTTATGAACGTGTTGAGGGATGTAAGAGAAATTTATGAACGTGTTGAGGGATGTAAGAGAAATTTATGAACGTGTTGAGGGATGTAAGAGAAATTTATGAGCATGTTGAGTGATGTAAGAGAAATTTATGAACGTGTTGAGGGATGTAAGAGAAATTTATGAGCGTGTTGAGGGATGTAAGAGAAATTTATGAACGTGTTGAGTGATGTAAGAGAAATTTATGAACGTGTTGAGGGATGTAAGAGAAATTTATGAACGTGTTGAGGGATGTAAGAGAAATTCATGAACGTGTTGAGGGATGTAAGAGAAATTTATGAACGTGTTGAGGGATGTAAGAGAAATTTATGAGCGTGTTCAGTGATGTAAGAGAAATTGATGAGCATTTTGAGTGATGTAAGAGAAATTTATGAAAGTGTTGAGGGATGTAAGAGAAATTTATGAACGTGTTGAGGGATGTAAGAGAAATTTATGAACGTGTTAAGGGATGTAAGAGAAATTTTTGAGCGTGTTGAGGGATGTAAGAGAAATTTATGAGCATGTTGAGTGATGTAAGAGAAATTTATGAACGTGTTGAGGGATGTAAGAGAAATTTATGAGCGTGTTGAGGGATGTAAGAGAAATTTATGAACGTGTTGAGGGATGTAAGAGAAATTTATGAGCGTGTTGAGGGATGTAAGAGAAATATATGAACGTGTTGAGTGATGTAAGAGAAATTTATGAACGTGTTGAGTGATGTAAGAGAAATTTATGAACGTGTTGAGGGATGTAAGAGAAATTTATGAGCGTGTTGAGTGATGTAAGAGAAATTTATGAGCATGTTTAGTGATGTAAGAGAAATTTATGAACGTGTTGAGGGATGTAAGAGAAATTTATGAACGTGTTGAGGGATGTAAGAGAAATTTATGAACGTGTTGAGGGATGTAAGAGAAATTTATGAGCATGTTGAGTGATGTAAGAGAAATTTTGAACGTGTTGAGGGATGTAAGAGAAATTTATGAGCGTGTTGAGGGATGTAAGAGAAATTTATGAACGTGTTGAGTGATGTAAGAGAAATTTATGAACGTGTTGAGGGATGTAAGAGAAATTTATGAGCGTGTTGAGGGATGTAAGAGAAATTTATGAGCGTGTTGAGTGATGTAAGAGAAATTTATGAGCATGTTGAGTGATGTAAGAGAAATTTATGAACGTGTTGAGGGATATAAGAGAAATTAATGAACGTGTTGAGGGATGTAAGAGAAATTCATGAACGTGTTGAGGGATGTAAGAGAAATTTATGAACGTGTTGAGGGATGTAAGAGAAATTTATGAGCGTGTTGAGTGATGTAAGAGAAATTGATGAGCATGTTGAGTGATGTAAGAGAAATTTATGAACGTGTTGAGGGATGTAAGAGAAATTTATGAACGTGTTGAGGGTTGTAAGAGAAATTTATGAACGTGTTGAGGGATGTAAGAGAAATTTATGAACGTTTTGAGGGATGTAAGAGAAATTTATGAACGTGTTGAGTGATGTAAGAGAAATTTATGAACGTGTTGAGTGATGTAAGAGAGATTTATGAATGTGTTGAGGGATGTAACAGAAATTTATGAGCGTGTTGAGTGATGTAAGAGAAATTTATGAGCATGTTGAGTGATGTAAGAGAAATTTATGAACGTGTTGAGGGATGTAAGAGAAATTTATGAACGTGTTGAGGGATGTAAGAGAAATTTAAGAACGTGTTGAGTGATGTAAGAGAAATTTATGAGCGTGTTGAGTGATGTAAGAGAAATTTATGAGCATGTTGAGTGATGTAAGAGAAATTTATGAACGTGTTGAGGGATGTAAGAGAAATTTATGAACGTGGTGAGGGATGTAAGAGAAATTTATGAGCATGTTGAGTGATGTAAGAGAAATTTATGAACGTGTTGAGTGATGTAAGAGAAATTTATGAGCATGTTGAGTGATGTAAGAGAAATTTATGAACGTGTTGAGGGATGTAAGAGAAATTTATGAACATGTTGAGGGATGTAAGAGAAATTTATGAACGTTTTGAGGGATATTAAGAGAAATTTATGAGCGTGTTGCGGGATGTAAGAGAAATTTATGAGCATGTTGAGTGATGTAAGAGAAATTTATGAACGTGTTGAGGGATGTAAGAGAAATTTATGAGCGTGTTGAGGGATGTAAGAGAAATTTATGAACGTGTTGAGTGATGTAAGAGAAATTTATGAACGTGTTGAGTGATGTAAGAGAAATTTATGAACGTGTTGAGGGATGTAAGAGAAATTTATGAGCGTGTTGAGTGATGTAAGAGAAATTTATGAGCATGTTGAGTGATGTAAGAGAAATTTATGAACGTGTTGAGGGATGTAAGAGAAATTTATGAACGTGTTGAGGGATGTAAGAGAAATTTATGAGCATGTTGAGTGATGTAAGAGAAATTTATGAACGTGTTGAGGGATGTAAGAGAAATTTATGAGCGTGTTGAGGGATGTAAGAGAAATTTATGAACGTGTTGAGTGATGTAAGAGAAATTTATGAACGTGTTGAGGGATGTAAGAGAAATTTATGAACGTGTTGAGGGATGTAAGAGAAATTTATGAGCGTGTTGAGTGATGTAAGAGAAATTTATGAGCGTGTTGAGTGATGTAAGAGAAATTTATGAGCATGTTGAGTGATGTAAGAGAAATTTATGAACGTGTTGAGGGATATAAGAGAAATTTATGAACGTGTTGAGGGATGTAAGAGAAATTTATGAACGTGTTGAGGGATGTAAGAGAAATTTATGAACGTGTTGAAGGATGTAAGAGAAATTTATGAGCATGTTGAGTGATGTAAGAGAAATTTATGAACGTGTTGAGGGATGTAAGAGAAATTTATGAACGTGTTGAAGGATGTAAGAGATATTTATGAGCGTGTTGAGGGATGTAAGAGAAATTTTTGAACGTGTTGAGGGATGTAAAGGAAATTTATGAACGTGTTGAGGGATGTAAAGGAAATTTATGAACGTGTTGAGGGATGTAAGAGAAATTTATGAACGTGTTGAGGGATGTAAAAGAAATTTATGAACGTGTTGAGGGATGTAAGAGAAATTTATGAGTGTGTTGAGGGATGTAAGAAAAATTTATGAACGTGTTGAGGGATGTAAGAGAAATTTATGAACGTGTTGAGGGATGTAAGTGAAATTTATGAGCATGTTGAGTGATGTAAGAGAAATTTATGAACGTGTTGAGTGATGTAAGAGAAATTTATGAACGTGTTGAGGGATGTAAGAGAAATTTATGAACGTGTTGAAGGATGTAAGAGAAATTTATGAGCATGTTGAGTGATGTAAGAGAAATTAATGAACGTGTTGAGGGATGTAAGAGAAATTTATGAACGTGTTGAGGGATGTAAGAGAAATTTATGAACGTGTTGAGGGATGTAAGAGAAATTTATGAACGTGTTGAGGGATGTAAGAGAAATTTATGAACGTGTTGAGGGATGTAAGAGAAATTTATGAGCGTGTTGAGGGATGTAAGAAAAATTTATGAACGTGTTGAGGGATGTAAGAGAAATTTATGAACGTGTTGAAGGATGTAAGAGAAAGTTATGAGCATGTTGAGTGATGTAAGAGAAATTTATGAGCGTGTTGAGGGATGTAAGAGAAATTTATGAGCGTGTTGAGGGATGTAAAGGAAATTTATGAACGTGTTGAGGGATGTAAAGGAAATTTATGAACGTGTTGAGGGATGTAAAGGAAATTTATGAACGTGTTGAGGGATGTAAGAGAAATTTATGAACGTGTTGAGGGATGTAAGAGAAATTTATGAGCGTGTTGAAGGATGTAAGAGAAATTTATGAACGTGTTGAGGGATGTAAGAGAAATTTATGAACGTGTTGAGGGATGTAAGAGAAATTTATGAACGTGTTGAGGGATGTAAGAGAAATTTATGAGCGTGTTGAGTGATGTAAGAGAAATTTATGAGCATGTTGAGTGATGTAAGAGAAATTTATGAACGTGTTGAGGCATATAAGAGAAATTTATGAACGTGTTGAGGGATGTAAGAGAAATTTATGTACGTGTTGAGGGATGTAAGAGAAATTTATGAACGTGTTGAGGGATGTAAGTGAAATTTATGAACGTGTTGAGGGATGTAAGAGAAATTTATGAACGTGTTGAGGGATGTAAGAGAAATTTATGAGCGTGTTGAGGGATGTAAGAGAAATTTATGAACGTGTTGAGGGATGTACGAGAAATTTATGAACGTGTTGAGGGATGTAAGAGAAATTTATGAACGTGTTGAGGGATGTAAAGGAAATTTATGAACGTGTTGAGGGATGTAAAGGAAATTTATGAACGTATTGAGGGATGTATAGGAAATTTATGAACGTGTTGAGGGATGTAAAGGAAATTTATGAACGTGTTGAGGGATGTAAAGGAAATTTATGAACGTGTTGAGGGATGTAAGAGAAATTTATGAACGTGTTGAGGGATGTAAGAGAAATTTATGAACGTGTTGAGGGATGTAAGATAAATTTATGAGCATGTTGAGTGATGTAAGAGAAATTTATGAGCGTGTTGGGTAACATGAGAGAAGTAATTTATGTGTATAGAGTGACCTGAGAGAAATTTATTAGTGTATTGGGTGACATAAGACAAATTTTGGCTATACGATGAAATAAAAAAAATGGAATCTTAAAGGTAAACGATCCTATCGAATACGATTAATTTCATAGAAATTTATTTGACCAATTCACGGGCCCTAACTCGAGGTCAGAATGGACCTTCCCTGATCTACAGAACGGAGGCATCAAATATCAGATCCAATTTAGCGTCATACCTCGGACATTACTTTTGTGGGGATCTTACCCCTCTGTTGGGGATACAGTCAGCATATACTAAATCTTACTGACAGTGAGATTGAATCCTTAAGCGTGGCACCATATATTTACAGGTGGCTTCTATGGGTTGTTAAAAACAATAAAAAAGCAAATAGCTGATTAACATAATTTTTTGCTGACAGAAGTGCGCCATACAATCTTCCCATTTCTCTTTTCCTTTTCCAAAGTCTCCTATCAGAACAAACTTAGCTTTTCAAATATGAACAGAGCATTCTTCTTAATTATATATCTGAACTGCATATCGATCCTTCGTTAAGAAATTCTGAGTAAGGTGTGGCTCAGTTTGAAACGAATTAAAATCTTTTATGTTACATGAAGTAACGGCAAACAGTATAAAGCTAAAAGCTTTTAATTCATTTTAGATATTTATTCGGTTCTAACCCTAGGACACTTTTTAAAAAAATGATTGTTTGTAAATACTTGCAAAATTAAATAATATATATATGTGTGTGTGTGTGTGTGTGTGCTCCAAGGAGACAAGGAGAGAGAAAGAAAAGAGAGAGAGAGAGAGAGAACACAATATTGAGAGATAGATTGCAGTAATAGGTATATATATATATATATATACACACACACACACACACACACACACATATATATATATATATATATATATATATATATATATATATATATATATATATATATATTGACAACAAGTAATCCAAATAGAAAGTGGGGATTTATTGAGAAACAAAGTCAGTCGACACTATAGCGTTTCGGTTCTGCTGAACCATCATCAGGACTGAGGAGTATTATTAGTGATGTTAAGTGTAGATGGATGTATAAAAAGTGTAAAAATATATAAAAATTTGGAAAAGTTGTACAACAAGAAAAGTTGGCTGTTTATGACTTTGTTTCTCTATAAATCCCCACTTTCTATTTGGATTATTTGTTGTCAATTTTTCTTCACAAATTGTCGGATTACTATCCATTATTTTCTTCCATATATATATATATATATATATATATATATTTCAAATAGATAGATAGATAGATACATACATACATACGTACATACATACATACATACATACATACATACATACTGTCTTTTCGTATCGTAAGACTAAAGTTCATTACAATTTTACTATTACTATGATTTATATAAGTATATAATTTTGTACAATATTTTTATTTGATTGAATATCTGTATATGCGGTGTACATGAGATAATCTCTTTCGTTTCCACAACGAATTTAAATTTATATTTAAAATCAACAATAGAATAGACTGTCAGATTCTCAGTTCATTTCTTTTCCATACAGAGAAGAATTTTATTTCTGTTTCATATTCAATTATTTATACCCAATATTTTGGTCGATTTTCAATTTCCAATTTAACTTTACCTTTAGAAAAAATTATTTTATTTTCTTTACTTAATATAATCTTGAACAAGCGTAAATCTTTAAAAGAACATTTGGTGAGATTCTTTTGTATGAAGCACTTAATACTGATTAAGATGGTCTATTTTTTGTCTTTTAGATATGAAATAATGTTCAGGATATTATAGTATTTTGTCTATTTAGTAAGTTATACATTAGAAGATGCCAACATTTTTACATACTTACGCAGAAACGAACTAAGAAAAACATAATTAAAAAGTAAAATAAATTCAATAACAATTAGCAGCGTCGGTTGTCTTGAAACAATAGTTGAATAAACCCCTGTTCATATAGCAATTAAATAGCATCCACTTGCATGGCTTTCGGATTAATTGGTAATTAATCACAATTAATTCATAATTAATCGCTGTAATGACTTAATTATAACAACAATTTCCATAGCAATAAAATTAAAACAATGATAAGCAAGATAGAGAATTTGGGGAGTTATGATGAATATGGTTTTATGCGACTGCAGGAATCGTACTATTTCTCTTAAATTAAAATCAAATTTCGTTTTAACCTTTTTTTTCTATTCGAACATGTATTCTTCGAAAAGAATTTCATTAATGGAAACTAATTAGCGATTTCCCTTTTGCAAAATACTTATAAATGCAGTCGCCACGTAGCCTTTTGAGTGACGAGTATACTCGAATCGGAGTCGCAGTTGGTTGGAGTTTTTATCTATGTGAGTATCATAAATGGAGATTTTGGAGCTTGCCACAACACGCCACAAAAATAAACAAGCAAAAACAAATATTCTACCAAGAGGCCTTGATGCCACAACTTTTCTATCCTGAATTGAGTTTTTGGACATCAACTGAGCGGACGGCAGGCCTTGTAATGTGATTAAACGTTTTCCATTTTCAATAAGCAAAACGCTGATTTGAAATTCCACCTGAAGTGATAGTTCACTTGTGCCAATCGCATTGCATTAACCTTTGACCTACATTAATAAATAGCATCGTTAAAATACAATCCATACCGTTCAGAAGTGGAGGTGCCCGTTGTAGGAAATGGATACGGCGATATGAGTTCCAATCCTGGACGAGACTGATGGCATATCACATAGCACTAATACCCTTGGGAAAGGTATGAATCCTATTACTCTCCCTCCAGCTATAGGTAAATAGTGGGGTAAACTGGGTTCTTCAGGCAACTAGTCTAAGAGAAGGAAAACTGAATTCAAACTTGCTAAACTCCGCTTAAAAATTGACCTTGTGTCATAACCTTCCCGAGCGGAGGGGTTAGTAAATATGATACCATTCAGAAGTGTGGTTAAAGAGCTTCTCTCCTAAGAAGCAAACCTTGAGTTGGATGGAGTGACCGATGCAGCATGTTACGTTTATCCTAATAATGTTGGGATGGAAAATTTTTTCAAGTCAATATTTTTATTCAACAAATTTATCTTTCATTAAAAACATGATTTTCCTGTAGATAACATAGTGAAATTTTTTTTGGTGTTGTCATTACATAGTTTTATTGGAATCATTATCATATCAACCTCTTGGTATTGATATGATATCATTTTTGTTGTTGTTCTTGTAATCGTCAAACAAAGAGAACACAGAAAAACGTTACAAATACTTTTATTCTTTTTAGATAAGATATAGTTAAGCAATTATCGATTTTTTAATTATTTTCTTTCATCTTTGACAAATTTAGAACGAGTAAAACACCGTGATTTTATCCTTAATTAATACAAATCCGCAGTTTGCCCGCAGCCTTAGGCTAACAGTTTAAATGTTAATTATAATTAAACAAAGCATCAACAACAGCGGGGGAAGCAGCGCCTAAAAGCTTGAAAAACAGAAATTGAAAATTGGTGAAAGAATGGAAACCATCCAGACCATTAAGCATTGTTAAGACTGGCTAGAATATTCAAAAGAGTCTTGCAGACCTTAGGAGATTTGCTGTCTCCACTGAAAGACCACAAAAAACTGATGCGAAAAACTCGCAGGAAGAGAAATAACTGATCATCGATATGTTTTAATGATCGATCATTTTATATCTATTCAGATTGTATAATGACTGCATACAAAATACATGGATGATATCTTTAGCGATGAGATATTATCAGGTTATGTTGGTGTTAGGTTGGTTGTTATCCCCTCGCTAAATGTTGATGGAAAATAAAGGTAGTGGAGAAGAACGAAGATGCCGTTAGGTTTTATATGAAGGTTTTAATGACAGCATGAAATAAAGGGTTTTACGCTGGTATGCTGCAAGTCTCGTAGGAAGGCAAGAAGGAAATGAAGTTGTTATAGAGTTGAAAAGGAATTTTAGCAGCTAAATGCCTGAGCGAAGATGTGCATCGTTAGGTTAAGGCATTGTTGAATGTGTGAGTGAGATATGTCGCCATAAGTGTAGCAAAAGTCGTGTTTGCTGGTTAAGGACAGGAATGATATAGTCACCCATGAGTTTGTGGTTCTGGTTGTTTAGAGGAGAAGCGTGGATGTCTACAGAAAATGTTGCCCAGAGATGAAGTAGCTGGATGTCAGAGCGGAATTTTCATCGCAGTCAACATAGCCAATACTGGAGGCGACTAAAAGTTGTTCCCGTGTGTGGCGTATTGAATTTATCTAATTCATATTCAACTGGGAACCCTTGGTCTAAGAGAATAGACGCAAGGGGTCCATAAATTAGATGGCTTTCCTCATGGTGGTGCTGGTGCTGCTGCTATTCAAGAGAGCGGACAGTCATTACGTCTGTCCTGAACGAAGAAGTTCTGAGGGAGAGAGAGTGTTTGGCGGCTTTCCCTAATTTGTGCTGCCCGGAAAGATGGTCCGGGTAAAAAGGAAACGTCATCCTGATTGGGTGAAAATATGCGTCGACCCTAACGGTCAAATTAAATTACGCGCCAAACAAAAATACGAAATTCTTTCTGCTACACATCTCCACTTTTTATATCTAAGGTTCATTTTTTCTTTAGCTCTTATTCAAATAATTTACAGCAATTTCAATATTTTTTCTGAGAATTTATTTTCATTTTAGTCCCTCAGCGTTTAGTTATCTTTCTTTCCAAAAAATTGTCAGATAAAAGATGATTTTGGTTAAATGAATCATCAACTTCAAAAAGTCATTAAGTTTTTCAGCTGAAAGTTATTGAGAATCCGTTTATATAGTGAGGTATATTTAATCACCATCATTTTGGAGCAGGTTGTTTTGGGGTGCTAAACGTTTTCACAAGAAGAATGTTTTGTTTTGTTTTTTGGCGGGGAAGGGAATTTGGAAACTTGATCCTACTTATTTCGGGGATTAAAATTTGCAAGATAAAAAAAAAAAATTTATAATTAACTTTATCATTTTCTTTTTCATTTTAAATAACTGACATCTAAATGGATAATTGTATTTCGCCTTGAATGCGGTAATTTACTTTCCTTAAAGTTTTAATGCGTTTTTAATCTTATTTAAAGATATAAAAGTGTGATAAGTGTGTAGCTATTTGGTGGGGGGGGGTCTATCGGAAAAATACTGTAAAATTACGAAAGATTACTAGTGGGTAGAGTGTTCGCTAATGTTTCGGGAGACCTGGGTTCAATCCCAAGTCGTGTCATACCAAAGACTTTAAAAAATGGTACTTAATACCTCCTTGCTAAACACTCAGCAATATAAGGTACGTATCAAGGGTAAAGTGGAGCAATCCAGGGAAAGGATTAGCGCCTTCCTCTACACCTCGGTGTAGTGGCTATTGAAAAGGGGGCCTACTGGTCGTCCTCGACAAAGGGAGACAACTTTACTTACTTACTGAAAAAAAAATGAATAAATGAATAGAGTTAGGTATGAAAAGAAAAAGTAAATATTATTGAATAGTTAGTCGTAGCAGGACAGAAAGCAGAACCAAAATTAAAGAAGCAAACAGAGTGATTGATGTCTCATGTGCTAGTGGAGTGAAATATTCTTAAGATTAGCAAACATTTAATTAATTAAAAACAAATTCTACTTGACGTCGAAAATAATGCAAAAGAATTGTACTTGATAAACTTCATAGAGGCTTACACACACACACACACACACACACAAAAGATTTAAAAGTAGACCTTAATTATGGACAATATTATCTTCAGATAGACAAGGTCATATATATATATGTGTGTGTGTATGTGTGTGTGCGTGTGCGCGCGCATGTGTGTGTGTGTGTTTAAGTTGCAGATATTCTTGTTGGCATGTTTTATTGAAAATGTCTGACAAGGATTAAGTATTTTGGTTTTTATTCGGTATTTCATTTTTGTGAACGAAACGTCGCAACTGTAGTTATTGGCAGTTTAAAAACATTGCGACATCTCGTTCGCCAAAAATAAAATCTGAATTGAAAGATAAATACTAAATCCTTGTCTGCCACTTCCGATAAATCATGTCTACAATATATATATATATATATATATATATATATATATACGTGTGTGTGTGTGTTTATATATATATATATATATATATATATGTTATAGTCAGAAAATACTAGAAGTAGATGTTATCAAATAAAGAGAAATCAGAAAAAATAAATAAAGCAAATAGCTCAGAACGTCAAGAAAACTTCTGGAAACTAACTTCTGTGACAATAACTTGAATATAGACGCATAAGCAATATCATTGGGAAGAAAATTAAGACCTTTCTCAAACTGGTCAAGAAAGGAGTTTAGAACAATGGGTCACTGAACCAGAAAATTCATGTCGATGCAAAGGACCCTTCACACGAGAGATGATATGGATAATACTATATGTTATTAAAAAAAGGAAGGAAGAAAACTTGCCATGTCTGAGGATTGTGTGAATTCTTCAATTAAGGAGCTTGAAGAATAAAAGAAAAGGGCAAAGTGGGATGAATTATGACATCAAAAATAATACAAGGATGAACAGAAAAACAGGAATAATTAAATCGAGAAACAATCATGAGAAAAAATACAACTATATGAAATCCAGGAAATAAACGAAAGAAATCGGACATGAGAATAGCTACACATGGCTGCGAAATTAAAGAGGGAAACTGAATTGCTATTAATTGCAGCCCATTACAAAACTTTAAGCTAGATTAGTAAAACTCAAGAGGATAATAAGTGTAGTCTTTGTGTGAGAGACGAAACAAAAAAAACTGTACAATAAACCAATGTAGCAAACTGACACTGAAGGAGTACAAATGTAGCAATGGCTGGGTAGAAAGGGGATCCGCTGAGAATAGTGCAAGAGAATAAAATTTGATCGAAGAGATGATCAGTATATGCACAAACCAAAATCTGTCCTAGAGCATAAGACAAGATTCTCTTGGATTTGGAGATTTAAAAAAACTCTATTACCTGATACCAATCAGAAGACCAGATACAGATTTAATTGATAAAAAGAAAAGAAAAGAACTTAGCCTTCCAGCGAATCACAAAGTAAAATTAAATGAAAGCGAGAAAAAACTACATAAATACCTGGAGGTTTCTAAAAAGTTAAAAATAGTTGTTAACATGAAGTTGCCAGTGATACTAATCGTAGCTGGAGCCCTTAAAATAATTTACAAGAACCTGGAAACGAGAAGACCTGGAAATTCGAGTAAGAATTAAGTCGGTGCAGACCACATAACAACTAATATTGTCAAGAAAATTCCAAGAAACCTGGTGAACTGAAGATACCTGCTGTCATTCGGACTTCTGTGAAGAAATCGCAAAGAGTAAAGTAAAAATCGTTTTAATAATGTTAATAGTTTTAGGGCGTAAAAAGGAAACATCATAAACAGATTTTTGTTTGTGAAATTGCCCTAAAACCTTTTTATTGAATATAGCCATTGTTATTCTACCCTTATTATTCTACCCTTGTTATTCTACCCTTATTATTCTACCCTAGTTATTCTACCCTTAGTGGGTTTTTACACAAGTTGTAACCGATAATTTTTTCTGTACAGTGATAACAAAGTTCCTCAGTTCGCCTGGAATCTTCAAAGAATTCAACGAGATCTCAAACGTGCTGTGGCCTGGACAGTCTAATTTTTAACTCTGCTCTCCAGTTACTCCACCCTTTTCAGATCTTTTGAGATTGTTGCAAGGGGCTCAATTCTAATTGGTACTGCAGTAACCTTCATTTTACACAAACTTTTATAAAAACTCTTTGGTTTTGTACTGCTTTTAGGGAAAATTCACATTTTTACCAAAAGTTTCCCTTTCTTAGCCATGTCCAGGTTTCTCGAGTGAGATTTTGTTCGTTTGTCGCTTGAAAAATCCATACAGTTGTTTTTCTTCCCATTTCAGTTTCGTAGTTATTATTGTTCTGTTGATCGTTTTATCAGCTGAGCTGTTTCTGGTCGCGGTGATTAGTATTTCTTTGTTCTTTTTTATATTGTTCTCGAGTCCTCGTAGTTACGCATCCACACTATCTTCAATACTAGCGAGTCCACTTCCTCCTTCTTTTCTTGACACGGTGTATGGCCTTCTCCATCATCATTACCTTTCATTTCCTCGGGTCAATTTGTTGAAGTTCTTCCCTCGTCCACTTCAAGAATAGTTCCGAGTATCTTACAAGGGAGACATCCCTTTCATGAGATTCCTATTGTAGAGTTTGGTTTCGGGATACTTTCACGTTCGTCTGAAATACTCTTTTTAAATTTTTTTCATCTCTCCTTGTTTAGTGGTGTCCGTTCCCATTTATAAATAATAATGATAATTATTATTATAATGGTAATAATAATACCAAAACCTGGCTAAAAGATTAAATCTTATGTTGAAATAAGAAAAATACTTGTCCTCTCGTGCATTTTGCCGCTTCAGGGGACCCTCAAGTAAAAATAAAAGAAAACGAAAACAGAAAAAAATACATGGTTCTTGCTAGAGGGCTGAAAAAGTCTGTGAAACATGAAAGGTGGCGGTGATATCTATTGTAGTTGGAGCCTTTGAAAAAGTTTTCTTTGAAGACTTCTACAGACCTAAGTTCTTAACCCTTGTTATCACTCAGACTTCTGTAATAACAACAGTTAATACTGATGCGAAAAACTAACAACAACAACAACAACAACAATAATAATAATAATAATAATAAAAACAACTTTCAATTAAATTTGGAGTTTTATAATTATCGTGTGGAAATTATAATTTTTATCGTGTAAGCGAGCAGTAATATATAATTAAATTGTCTTCCTATATGAAACATAATACTTTTAACCCTTCTTCAGATTTCATCCATTCAGTTTGCAAGAATTTTCTGGAGTGTTTCAAGCCCGCCGGTAATGATTGGTAAAGATTTCCTCTTCAAGTTCGACACTTGTTTCACCTCTTTGAAAAAATCTAGGCATTCCTCCAATTTTTCCCTTTCTTTCACGCTTTTTGTGTCGTCTGTTGGAACTACAACAGACATTTTCAGACAAATTTTCTTCTTATTCATGGTAGATAACTCAGCTCTCTCGTCTGGATTTAGGAGGGGGGCGTTTGATTTTCAGTCCTAGAGAATTTTCACTTTTTTATCAGGAATAAATTTCTGCTTTATGCATATAGCATTGTCCTGCATGGCTAACTTCATGTCATTAAAAATGAAATAGTTATTAGAATGTTGAAATATTTCATAGTGATCGAAAATAATAGATTTTGTTGGTCATTTACAGTTGAGCTAACGTCTATTCCGTTTTGATCGACTAAAGATCTGACTCAGCACCAGAAATCGAAGACACATTTCAATTAAAAAGAAAATATTCTATATTCAATAGTTTCTTTAATTTTATTTCTATTTTGATTCCGCAAACTCTGTGTTTCTAGTCATCTAAAATGTTTCGATGGCAAATCGCCCTTCTGTGCTTTTTCAAGAGAAATCGGCATTTGGCTGACACATAATCAGTCAGCCAGAAATAAAAATTAAAACTACAATTGTTGAAATTAAACAATAAGCAGAAATAAGACGTAATGGTGGTTCTATTATTTTATTTTATTTAGTTCGTGAAGATAGTAAATAATATTCAATTTGACTCGAAAGGGAGACAAATGTAAAAAGAGGCAGTGGGTACAGTAAAAGGTATGGACGATGATATACGCTCTTTCACACGAACGTGAGATACATACAAATACATAAAAAAAGGCAAAATACACACTGATAGAGAGAGAAGAGCGAAAATTAGTAAACATTATCATAAGAAATCAATATTCGGTCATCAAAGGAGATAACAGGTAGTTTTTGTTGATATTTCAATAATTATTCATATCAAAGTGTTCTAAAGATTCCAAACAAATATCAAAACATCAACAAAATAAATTGCCACAAAAGCTGCTATTTACAAGAATGTACTTCAGAATTAGCTTCATCCTTTATATCTTTATATCCTTGGACCGGACATTGGCCTAGCGGTTTGAGTATTCGCCAATGGCCCGGGAGACCTTGGTTCAATCCCAGGTCGAGTCATACCAAAGACTAAAAAAATGGTACTTGATGCCTCCCTCCTTAACACTCAGCAATATAAGGTACGGATCAAGGGTAAAGTGGGGCAATCCAGGGAAAGGAATAGCGCCCTCCCCTAAACCTTGGTGTAGTAGCTATCGAAAAGGGAGCCATCGGGTCACCCACGGTCGCCAACTTTACTTAATATCTTCAAATTGATAGAAAAAAATGTGTGCACATGTGTATAGAGAGATGAAATGCTTTCTAATGTAAGTGTTAAACACACACACACACCTATATATATATATATATATATATATATATATATATATATATATATATATATATAAAAATGAGTGCCAAAAGAGATTCTTATATTCATTTCAAAAGCTAACAGCATTTGACTAAAGTGTATTTACTTCTTTTCATTCTTTTCTTGATCATCTTTTCTTCTTTGCTTTTCTTCTTTTTCTATTTTCTCTTTTTCTTTCTTTCTTTCTTTCACATTAGATTTCTTCCTTTTCTTTTCATTTATCCCAACATTTTCCATTCCACATAAAAGACTTGGGTACGTGTGGAACATTGACTGATTTTACCAAGAACTTGAGAATGAATTCAAAATGACAAGAAAAAAACGTCACAATTATATAACTTGTTAAACACACACACACACACACACACACACATACACATACACACACACCTATGTATATATAATTTGGAGCATAAATTCACGCGCGCGCACACACATATATGCGCGCGCGCAGATACCGATAAAGATGTATAAATTTTAAAGACAAAAGAAGAAACTCACAGAACAGGTGAAATAGACATTTGTGGGAATCTCAAAAGTGACAGGAAGAAGAGACCTGAATATTTCAACCCCGAAACCCTGTCTGATCCCAGGGTCAATATCTGATGAGAACTTTGTTGGAATCACTGCTGCTGGTTGTGCAGTAGTTATATGAACTTTTAAAGAAACTTCAATAAATCTTCCAAGAGAAATTCACTGAACAATTGAGAAAGTACGAAATCGCAAAGAATGATATTAAACTATACAACAATTTTCAAAAAAAAAGGAGAGTGAGTGAGTGAGAGAGAGAGAGAGAGAGAGAGAGAGAGAGAGAGTGTGTGTGTGTGTGTGTGCTTGTGTGTGTGTGTGTGTGAGAGAGAGAGAGAGAGAGTAATGAATATTTGTGGTATGTTCTGTAGAAAAGAAAGATTATCTGTTACTGATACAACTCAATTTCAGCGATATAAAAATAATTGAAAAATGATTTATGAAAAATTTAAATACAAAATAAAATGTTAAAAAATTCTTTTTATTTTTTTATTTTTCTGTCGGTAAATTTGGAGTTCTTTTCCTTTTCCTGTTTTTGGAAAAAAAATGAATTTATTTTCCTCACAAAAATTGAAACAATTTTGTATTTTTTCCTTTTAATGCACATCTGTTTTTTTTTTTTTTTCAAATTGTTCATTTTGGATTTTTCTTTCTTTCTTTTATTGTTTTTTTTTTGTTTGTTTAATCTTATTTATTTTCATTTCTTTTGTTTCGTTATTATTATTATTATTATTATTATTATTATTGTGTTCTGAAAAGACTTCATGCAGAAGAAGCAAGTGAAGCAAAGAAGGAAATCAGAAGAAGATGAGGACATTATTCTTTTATTCCATACTCCGCCAATAAGTAAGACAAAAAATTGTGCGGAATGCGGAACAGAAGAATAACTTGTCGATCACATCACCAATAGTTTCAATGGAAATGATTTACTTCGCATCTCTAAGTAAGTAAATATTTTTCTATTCACTTCGATTTTCATCTCCTGACATCAATTAAATGAGTAAAAAAAGGCGCCTTGTTCGTCAAATGTAATACAAGAAATAAATAGATTGTACACGTTAGTCATTGAAACAGCAAGGAACTAAAAAAAACAATCTGATTTATAATTTATGTAAATCTTCCGATATATATATATATATATATATATATATATATATATATAAATGAATAACGAAATCATTGGTAAAAAGAGGGGGAAATATTTTAAAACAATAAAGCGAAGGTCCTTTCGTCCGGCACTTGTCAAGCTTAGCCACCGGAAAAATAATTAAGAACTGGGTGTAAATTAAATAATTGGATTGAAGGAACAAGGTGAAAAAAAATATTCAAGTCACCCCTGTCTCCAACACTTCCCCCAAAATATTTAAAATATGACTGCTTAACTGCTTGCATCGAGGGGGCGATTTATAGCAATATAAATCGCCTCTAAGACGTTAAGATGAATTTTGTCTCTGGCCTTATGCAGAACAGAAAAGCAGTCATCTTCATAGCTAGTCCTGCAACTATTAATGGTAAGCAAATGGTCCATCTACTATTGCCCTTCCCTTTCCTGAGAAATTTTTTATTGAATTGATGGGTATTGCCACAAAGTCAGTGTCTTTTAGTTTTAATGAGATCATGTACCGCCCGATTGATGGTGTTAGTGTGGGTTCCACTCTCGGCCCCATTCTGGCTAATATTTTTGTTGGGTTCCAAGAAAGACATTTGTTTAAAAAGTTTTCTAAGCCCTTCATTTACTTACGTTACGTAGATGATACTTTTGTTTCTTTTGGATCACGTAACGATGTATTATTATTCTTCCATAAATTGAATGGGTTATACTCTTCTTTAACATTTACCATGGAAGAAGAAAATAATAACAAACAGCCATTTTTAGATGTGCTAGTTGAAAGATGTGATTCCTCTTTCCTCACATCGGTTTATAAGAAACCTACATTTACTGGGCTATATCTGAGTTGGCATTCTTTTGCCCCTAGATCGAGGAAACTTAATTTAATCAGATGTATTTCCTATAAAGCTTTAAATATCTGCAGTGATTGCAAGATTGAAGATGAACTTAAGGTAATCAAGGATATATTTATTAACAACGGGTATCCTGAGGAGGTGATCGAGGATAATATCAAGTTTACACTGACTAGGTTAAAAAAATAAGAACAAAACTGTCGGTCCTCCGAAATGTCATGTTTACTTTAGACTTCCTTGGGTTGGTTCAGCCAGCCAGTCCTTTGCTGAGAGGATTGCCTCTTCTGAGAATCGCTGTTATCATGCTGTTAATTTAAGACCAATATTCGCTACGAGTACGGCCTTTAATTCTACACTCTAGGACAAGTTGCCTATCTTTAAACAAAGTTTGTTAATATATGAATTTGTATATCGATGTAGTTCGACATATATATAGACAGGACTTGTCAACGCCTCGGAAATGTACTAAGCTTATTGCTTAGATGTGGCACAAGGCCATATGAAAGGGGCACCCAATGAGACTCGAACTCACTCATGCAGATTTGCTAGTCGAGCTTGCTAACCATTACACCACCAGAGGCGCCTGAACTTGTCAACGCCTCGAAGTGAGAATTAGACAGCATGTACGCAGAGTTATTTTAACAAAAAAAAGCTGACAAATATCCAGGCATTCCCAGCCAACGGATTCTGCTATTGGTGAGCATTTGCTTACCATAAATAGTTGCAGGGATAGGTTTGAAGATGACTGCTTTTCTGTTCTGCATAAGGCCAGAGACAAAATTCATCTTAACGTCTTAGAGGCGATTTATATTGCTATAAATCGCCCCCTCGATGCAAGCAGTTAAGCAGTCATATTTTAAATATTTTAGGGGAAGTTTTGGAGACAGGGGTGACTTGAATATTTTTTTTCACCTTGTTCCTTCAATCCAATTATTCAATTTACACCCCGTTTTTAATTATTTTTCCGGTGGCTAAGCTTGAAAAGTGCAGGACGAAAGGGCCCTCGCTTTTTTTATTGTTTTAAAGTAGTTTCCTCTTTTACCAATGATTTCGTCATTCATTTGTTCATATAAATTTTCATGTACCAATAAACATAATAATAATAATACTAATAATGATAATATATATATATATATATATATATATATATATATATATATATATATATATATATATGAAAAAATAAGTGGAAAAGAGGATAGATAAACCAAACACTGAAAAAATATTTAGCAATGATATTTCGTCTTAAAAGACGAAATATCATTGCTAAATCCATTGTAAGTATTTAGTTTATCCACTTTTCAATTTATTTTCCTCATCTTGTTATATTTACCAAAATCTATCATTTCTCCATATATATATATATATATATATACAAAAGTTGTATTAAAGAAAGTAACTATGCATATTATTTGTCTAAACTTTTTTATTTCTATAATCTACATATTTGTAATAAAAAGCAATATGAAGATGTTTTAGATTTTCTTTGTGTCATTGGTAATGCAAAAATCTGTAAGGTAATCCTTACACATTTTTTCATTACTAATTACAATAAAGCAAATCTTTGAAAGAGGTAGAAAAATATTCGTCCAAACTGAATTATAATTCAACTTGATCGACAAAAACGTCACTGATTTAATATTAGTTCTCTCCATATTGTCAATAACTTTATGAAGTATGAACATACGAGACATTGTTGTTACTGTAAAATGTAGTTCTAATACTTATAATTACCTGTTCTTTAACAATGATAAAATGTATCTAGATACTTAATCAATTATTGCAAAAGAAATCTTGCTAACAATTAGCGTTATATGTCAATGAACCCTTAACCAATCAGCAAAGAAGGTGTCTTACTGGTCGAAGTTAAAAAAGAATTAATAAACTGAGAAAATTCAAAATAATTGTTGAAAGAAGAACGGAGCTGCAGAAGAAAAAGACAAAGACAAAAATGAAGGGAAAGACTGAAGAAAAGATATCCAAACAAAAGCTTTCATTTTTCTTTAACTGTTTATCAATGAAAAAAGAACATGGATTTCTGGCAAACCACCAAAAATTCTGCAAACAACCAATTAAAGTCGTTTTAAAGTTAATCTGTTAGTTCGTGTTGTTGACCCACTATTCCACCGGAAAATGAAAAAGAAACAATTAAATACGCAACAAAAGGAAAGAGAATTCGTCTTTTCGGAGATGTGAGTTGCTCCCCGCCTCCAGTTGACTGCCTAAACAACAATTTGACAATCAAATTATGAAACTGTTTATATTGCATTTATTTCCAGCTGATCATACGCTGTCAGTTGGGTTTAGAATATGCTGATTACATCCCCCTGTAAAGGGGTAACCATCCCCATCCACAAAAAGGGGGGCGTCTTCGGTATGACACAGGATGGTTTGATATGCCGTTAAAAATCAATCAATCAATCACTCTAACTGATCTTCTAAGATGTTCGAGTTATTCCGTATATTCGATATTAGATTATCGATTCTCACTATATTGCTTGACTAACTGATTCCCAATGTAACACTAAGTTACCTTCAATGATTTCACAGTAAAGAACGGAATTCATTAACAGTATCTGCCACGTTAATATCGTCGAATTTTCCATCTGTAACGTGTTTTGTAATCAAGTGTTTCTTCCTGAAACTTTTCCCTGAACTTTATCATTAATGAAATGCAAGATAGACGTGTATACAGGCTGAGCAATAACGGCTTAGAGCATTCCAGAGATAAGATGCATCAGTTGTGTATATTTCAGATTAATCTATAAGAAAATTGAATGTAAACAATTAATTCTAAATGAAATGAACTAACATTTGTGGAGCTGCATAATCGATATAATTGGTGATCAATTAATTAGACTTTCAATCAGCATTAATTACTTAGTCAAATCAATTGATCTTAATTAGCCAAGAGAAAGGTATATAAGGCTGTGTAAAAGAGCTGATCGATAATTACAATTGATAATTAAGTCAACAGGACTTCACCGAATAATTTATTTTGAATACATTGCTAAGAAAGAGAAAGAAGCTTTAAAGCAACATGTCGATCGTTCTACGAATTATAAAGAGCACTTGGAAAATATTAGTCACGAATAGTTGGAACAACCGAAGATTTTATTAGTATTACAGATAAAATTTTCCATGTCGAGAAGTCGATGTGTTCCTCTCTTGATAGCAAAATGAGCTTTGTTCGTCACAGAGATAAAAGAAATGTGTGGGTGATGAAGAATATGTTTGCTACACGAGAAAAGTTTCAAAATCTATTGTTTGGTTTAATGGCATATCAACCTTTATAGGTTATTTAATGCCAAAGTCATTCTCCTAGAAGAATAGTAGTGGTACTATTTAACCCATAGCTGGAAGGATAAGGGGGTTCATACCTTTCCCAAGGGTATTTGCCCGAAAGTGAACGTAATAGCGCGACTGGAGTACGAACTCCCGTACTACGATTCTGCAGTCCATCGCTTTAACCATTACACCACAAGGACACCCCCTCAAAGTCTATATTTAAACAAATACTCCAGCGTGCTTAGTGAAATGGTTATCGTCACAGGAAATGTAATCGGCTACATGAGTTCGAATCATGGACAAGGCTTTTTTTCATTTCACTTCCCGCTAGTTCCTTAAGGAAAGGCATGAATCTATCCATTGTATGAGTAAATAGTAGGGCAGACTGGTTTCCTCGAATAGTTAGACAACTAATCTTGGAAAAAGGAAATTCTGAATTCAAAACAGCTTTACTTCGCTTCATGAATTGTCAATGAATCACATCCTACCCATAGTTGAGGGGTTGGGTAAATACATATCTCAGTAATTTAGCAGCATCAGTGCTTGGTATACTCTATCTATCAATAACCTTCCTCGCATTCACGGGGGATTAAGAGTTGCCGATTTTTGTTTATACTTTACTTTTTTTTTCCATTCCCATAAAATTCAATTTAGTTTGTGGTTCGCATATTTTTTCTGATTCAGTTCGATTTTTACACTGGTTGTATTTATGAATTGTAAGGTATTTTGTTCTGCTGGAGCTGAACGCGAATAGAAATATTCTCTTGGGTTAGGCATCTAACAGATATACAATTATATATTGAGTGGTCTATAATAATAAATATGAATCTATTTAGATGAGTTTACAGGACAGAAAACGTAACAGGATATTTTCTTTCTTTTCTCTTCCTTTTCTTTTCTTCTCTTTCTTTCATGTTTTTCTTGCTCGTTTTTATTTTTTGCATTTTTTTGTTTTTGTAAATACTTCTTTATACCTTCTGACGATCGTTTTTTTTTTTTTTCTTGCTTATTTATAAAAGACAGTTCTTTTTAGAATTTCTTTGTTCGTGGTATATTTCCTCTTTTTTCTCTCCAATCTCTTTTATTCCTTCGATTCTTTAGTATTGTATTGTTCTTTTCTCTTTATATTTCTTCCTCCTATCGTTATTCATATCTTCCTTCCTTCCTTCTTTCTTTTCTCCCTCCTCTTCCTTCTTCTTCTTCTTCTTCTTCTTCTTCTTCTTTGCTTGCTAACTTCTCTTTTTATTTCCTTACAATTTTTCTTACCCATTTATCTTGCTTTTTTTATTCATATTATTATCTGTTTATATACCTTTTTTCTTTCTTTTTTTAAAAATTTTCTTTGATCTTCTTAAATTGTCTACTTTCCTTCCAACTTATTGTTTATTGATACGTTCATGACTTCCAGTTCCACCCCTACCGGCTTTCTATTCTTCCATCTATTTCAGCAATTCTTTGCTGTCATTTAGTTCTGCTTTTAGAATTAATCTACATAAAACATTCAATGTTATTTTGTTTATTTGAAGTTTCTTTGAAGAAATTTCATATCACGTATTTTTGGCAAGAAAGAAACAAAAACAAAACATCTGAACTGGAGATTCTGCTTCGTTGTTGTTGTTGTTGTTGTTATTTTTATGGTTTGTTTGTTTGTAGTTTATTTGTTGTTTGTTTATTTGTTGTTTTTTCTTTCTTTTGGGGATATTTTTTAAATTTCTGCTTTAAGATATTCAACATTTTAATGAAGATAACTGAAGACCAAAAAACAGCAAAAATTTCACTGGATTCAATAAAATTGAATTAAGAATTGAAGATGGGAAAGGTGGGAAAGGGGGATAATTGACAGAAAAGAAATTAACAAATTTAAAGATTATCAAGCCTTATTTTTTGTGTGACTTTTCATTTCTTGAATAATTAATAAGGTTTATCTTTATAGCTGAGACCATCACTATAATCTACATATAATTTGCAATATAATTTACTGACTATGCATGAAAACTCATGGAGGATTGACAGATACCACTGACCATGACATATTTGATGTCAATAACTTTAATCAACCGGAAGAGGGACGGGCGTCACCAGGCTATTCCTACCCTAGACACACAACATGATTTACATTCCCATAACCAAACGAAGTTACGTAATAAGTTTAAGTCTAACTATAGCCTATGATTAAAAGTAATCCTGGAATGAATCCCCTAAGAATTATTATATTAATAATATTAATATTTAGCCACTAAATCTACATTCCTTTATATTCAGAGATTTTCAAACTCGGAGAGTCGATCTTATCCAAAGAAAAAAACAGAACCAGAACAATATTTTCCCTATGAAAATTTGGGGTGGGAGATTTTTTTCTTTCAACCCAACAAATATTGTGAATAATTATTTAAAATTATTGTAGACGATTTAAATCATAAAAAGAAACTGTATAAAATTTGCGAAAGTCAGATTGCTTTTTTGTTCGATGTTTAATCAAGGAAATGTTAATCATAATCATTAGTTGGTCAGCAGTCATTCATTTGACCTGCTACATCTGAGAATAAACTTGCGACCGATTTTATGAAAAACAGTATATTGATGAAAATATTTAAAAACTGAAATGTCCTGTTTAAAGCAAATAAAAATAAAACATTCCTTATTTTATTCACTGATCAAGAAACAATGATTTGTTGGACAAAGAAAATGTTTATATTAATAGAAACATAAATGAATAACTTTTTCGATAAAAAAAATTGTCCCAAATTGAATGTTTGCTTCTTGTTTAGTGTGAAAGTAGAGATTTAAAAAATTGAAGTCCCCGAATACAATGAACACTTAGGAAAGGTTTGAGAGACCTTGAATCATGACAACATTTATCACTCGATTTAACAGTTTTTTTATTGTTTGATTCCGCTTACGATCAATAATTAAAATACTAATCGCGCTGGCCCAGTCGGCTGGGGCTACAGAATACACTGACTGCATTTCTGCAGAGGGCCAAGACTCCCCCAACCAATGTCCTTAATGTGACACTAAACAATCTGGTGATGAGGCTGCAGTAATGCTGGAGTTTTAGGGAATGCAGAGTACCTTTTATTACCATCACTCCTACGTCCACTCTGACTCGGAGTGGTAGTACCTGATAGGGTCCTATATATGGGTCAAATAGAACTAAACTGTGTACTTGTGCCAAACTGAATTCTTTGAAATAGAATTATTTCTATGTATAAAAATTGATTTGGCATAACCAACAATTGTTGAATTGTCATAATGTAACATATTGACCTTCGATCCAGCCGTCAATCGAGAAACAGGTGCATCCGGCCGAAGACATCAAGATATAACCTTGACTTGTGGACAGGTTGAATTTGGTGCAGATGCGACGCCCACAAGAAGCAGATGGGTGTCAAACAATTATATAACCCGGTGCCGCAGACAGTTCGAGTTAGTTGGAGTCAGTTAGTTGGAGTTCGAGTTGCAGTTCGAGGCAGTGAGAACCAGCTCCCAGCAGAGTGTTTGGGCCCTCAGGACCCCCGGTTGAGCAGCCCAGCAGAATGAGAAAGAAGTGCTGCTAAAGACAGAGGAACTTAAGGTCAATATGTTGCAGTCTGTTCAGTCTCTAACTCATCTCACACACAACCCTTTCGCAACCCTTTCGAGAATAAAGTGTGAGAGGAATATTTTTCTAAAGAAGTGTGTTCGTTCGTCATTATTGTTGATTATGTTTCCGCATGCATATGTATATGTTACAATTAAACCAAACCAAACCAAAATAACGAACAAACTAATCACACACGATGCATGGAGTCCACTGACTGTATCCCCTGCAGAGTGGTAAGCCCCACCTCCCGTCAAAATAAGGTGTTGTATATGACACTAAACTGCATCTAATGTTAAGGCTCCAGTTCTGAAGATCTGGGGAGTGTGGCATACCCTTTTATTGTCATTACTTTCAGGTCTCCTCTGTCATCAATTTATTGTAACTGATAGGGTTACATATATGGATTAAATAGATCGCTTTAAAAATTATTCATTGGGCCGTGAGCAAAAACATCTTTTAAAAAACAACTACACGAAAAATTTAAATATAAACGTATAATGAATGTACTTCCCTCACTTCTATGCGTCAGATAACTCTAGATGGGTTGACATGTCATTAAAATCAATCAATCAATTAATCAAATCACACAGAACATGAACAGTAGTGTGACAGATCTTCTTTACTTTGCTGTTTCTCTGGTTCTATGCAAAACTAGTTTGAACTTATGAAATCTCTACTTCAGCTATTCCCTGAGGATGAACACTATCATAATATTTAATTATTTCCTCTTGATCTTTTACCTCCTCTTCTGTTCTTCTCCATAAACACAGACACAAGTTTTTAAATAATAAAAAGTAAAGTTAGCGATCGTAGTCGGGTGCGACCCGAAGGCTCTCATTTCCATAGGAGAGAGCACTATTCCTTTCAATGGATTGATCTACTTTACCCTTGATACTTAACTTAGAATGCTGAGTGTTAAGTAAGGAGGTGTCAAGTACCATTCTAAGTCTTTGTTATGACTCGACCTGGGATTGATGCCTTGTCTCCCAGACCATTGACGAACACTCTACCCACAAGACCAATGGACCAGAATAATAATAATGATAATAATTCGGCAAGGTGGTCCTCTGGGAAATGTGCAGGAAATTTCAATTCGACAATACAAACAAATGATATATGCACAACCCAGCACCTGACATGCATAAACTCCTATGGGACTTTAACATACAAACGGATCAATTAATCCCGCCAAAAAGACCAGACCTCATAAGAATCAACAAAAAAAAAAGAAAATTTGTAAAATTGTCGACTTTGCTGTCCCGGCGGACCACAGAATAAATCTAAAGGAAAGTGAAAAGAAAGATAAGTACCTCGACCTTGCTAGAGAATTGAAAAAGCAGTGGAACATGAAAGTAACGATTGTGCCAATTGTGACTGGTGCGTTAGGCACAATAACTAAAGGATTATTAAAAGGCCTGGAAGACTTGGAAGTTGGCGGACGGGTAGAGACTATCCAAACGACAGCATTGCTAAGAACGGCCAGAATCCTGAGACGAGTCCTGGAGACTCGAGGAGACTTGCTGTCACTCAAACTTCAGTGTTAAACCATCAGTTAACCCTGATGTGAAAAACTCTAAAAGAGTATATAATAATAATAATAATAATAATAATAATAATAATAATAATAATAATAATAATTTAGATTTGACCATACGAACAAATGGTATATGCACAACACAGCAGCTGTCCTGGAGAATGACACAGACAAACTCCTATGGGACTTTAACATACAAACCGATCACATAATCTCGGCCAGAAGACCAGACCTTATAGTAATCAACAAGAAAAAGAGAACCTGCAAAGTGGTAGATTTTGATGTACCGGCTGACCACAGAATAAAACTGAAAGAAAGTGAAAAGAAGGATAAATACCTCGACCTTGCTAGGGAATTGAAAAAACTATCGAACATGAAGTGCACCAATCACATTTGTGATTGGTGCACTCGGTACAGTAACGAAAGGACTATTAAAAGGAGTGGAGGACTTGGAAAGAAGAGGGCGAGTGGAAACTATCCAAACTACTGCATTATTGAGATCGGACAGAATACTGAGAAGAGTCCCAGAGACTTGAGCAGACTTGCTGTCTCTCAAATTCCAGTGAAAGACCATCAGCTAACGCTGATGTGAAAAACTCTCAAGGAGTAAACAACAATAAAAATAATAATGATAATGATAATAATAATGATAATAAAACTTTTTACGACTGATTATGTTTGATCTTATCATCATGGCTCTTCACATGAACTTTTTCTGTTGGTGTCACAGTTTTTATTTCGGAACTGATAACATTATCTTTGAATTCTACCTTGAAGTCTTTTGTTTTCATCTTTGGAAAATCTTTGGTAATTCGTGTGTTATAAAGTGTACGAGCTCTCGTAAGTATCAAGTGGGGATGAGTGGTGAATCTTTATATTTGATCTAGTCTAAAAATCCAGGGCATTAATAACTGACAGTAAGGAGCCTTAAAAGACGTACAGTATCGTTATTAATAAATAAATATATAAAGTAATCACACAAAATTCCTAAGGGGATTCTGCGTAGAGTAATATCGATCAAAGTGAATTTAAATGGCATTAGAACGACATTTACAACATTAAATTTAAAAAATCATTACACCAACCATAGCAGATAATACAAATAAAATGAAAATAACATTTTTTTACCAAGCCTCGTCCCATGAATTACAGTCACGAAATCTTTTGCAACAGAAACAGTAATAACTACAACAGTACCATGCAAAATTCTTCAGACACTTTTAAGTTATTGGAAATTTCTACTAATTGCCAATAATAAGCGGATATTGCTTTTTTTACAAATGA
Source organism: Sepioteuthis lessoniana (assembly GCA_963585895.1). Classification (NCBI taxonomy): domain Eukaryota; kingdom Metazoa; phylum Mollusca; class Cephalopoda; order Myopsida; family Loliginidae; genus Sepioteuthis; species Sepioteuthis lessoniana. The sequence goes on from OY757921.1 coordinate 96,109,800, forward strand.
AATATTGGCTCTGTGGGAGGTATTTATAAACCTAATCATTGTATTTTGTTGTAGGGGTTCTGAATGAGGGTGGGGAGATGTGAGATGCTTTCCTTGAGGCCTTCTGACAAATTATCGGTTATTTGGATGCAGATCAATCCTAGTTTCATTGCCATATTAGTTTCATTGCCTAGTTTCTTTGACCAATTTAATTTTGCTTTCCAATGTTTTTTGCTTAATGCTGGGTTCTTAGCTGCAATGCCGTCTTTGAGTTCAGGTTGTCAAAAGACGCGCTTAATGGTATCTACTGACTTTAAATTGGACAAGACGCTCTCACTCATCTTTTTGACTGCAGTCTTCATTGGTTGAGTTTTAGCTGTTCTGATTAGTTTCCGTACCATCCTGTGCTGCATCTTTCGAGGTTGACCACATTTTTTTAATCGTTTTTTTTTTAAATTTCTGCTTTCTTTCTGCTTTAAGATATTCAACATTTTAATGAAGATAACTGAAGACCAAAAAAAACAGCAAAAATTTCACTGGATTCAATAAAATTGAATTAAGAATTGAAGATGGGAAAGGTGGGAAAGGGGGATAATTGACAGAAAAGAAATTAACAAATTTAAAGATTATCAAGCCTTATTTTTTGTGTGACTTTTCATTTCTTGAATAATTAATAAGGTTTATCTTTATAGCTGAGACCATCACTATAATCTACATATAATTTGCAATATAATTTACTGACTATGCATGAAAACTCATGGAGGATTGACAGATACCACTGACCATGACATATTTGATGTCAATAACTTTAATCAACCGGAAGAGGGACGGGCGTCACCAGGCTATTCCTACCCTAGACACACAACATGATTTACATTCCCATAACCAAACGAAGTTACGTAATAAGTTTAAGTCTAACTATAGTCTATGATTAAAAATTATCCTGGAATGAATTCCCCACGACGAGTATTTAGCCACTAAATCTACATGCCTTTATATTCAGTGATTTTCAAACTCGGAGAGTCGATTTTATCCAAAGAAAAAAACAGAACCAGAACAATATTTTCCCTATGAAAATTTGGGGTGGGAGATTGTTTCCTTCCAACGCAACAAATATTGTGAATATTGTTCCATCGGAAACACTTCCAAAGTCTTGAAATTTCGAGAGGAATTCTGAAATACGAAGCAATTGCTTGCTGGCTCATATTTTGGACCATCTTCGCCATCTTCATCCGCATTCCTTTTGAAAAAAATCACTTAGATGGTTATTTGACCGATATTTAAGCTAACCAATATGCGAAACAAGGAATTTTTATAGTGAGGAGTTACGCACAAATCGAGATTTATGCGCATCTAGACTAAAAAATGCTTGGAGAATGCCCCCTCCCCACTGAGTCCAGGCCACTCAGTCCAATAAAAGGCTCCTTGTTCGAACGCCAAGCCGACCCCCGGAAAACAAGTGGCTGAGCAAGCCCGTGTTATGAAAGCAAAGTTTCGCCTAGATGGCAATTTAACCGACTTTCCACCATATATGACAAGATCGTTTTGTAGTTGGGGACCACGTAAAAATCGAGATTCATGCGTGGCTAGACCAAAAAATGTTTGGTCCCTTCTGTATTCTCCATATTGGGGCACTTCAGGCACCAAGCAATAAACACAACCCAGCAAATCAGGTATTGTCTTGAGAAAAGCCCCCCTGAGACCAGGCGATTCGGCTCAATACAACCCACCTGACACGAACGTCTGGCAGACTCCCAGAAAATCAGAGGTGTATAAGCCCATGTTATCAAAACCAAGTTTCACTATGATTTTAGCTGTAAGAATTTTCACCAAATTTTAGAATATGTTTAATAACACTATATTTTTATAGGTTTATTGCGGTGGCTGAATTTTTTGGCACGGCTATATATATATATATATATATCATCATGTCGTGCCGCTTGCACGGATATTCCTGGCCCTCTCTTGTCACTCCTCCCAATTGTTCATCACTTCTGGCAGGTCTTCAGGGCTACATCCCGTATCCTCACACAGCTGCTGTATGTACGTTCGAGCTGGCCGTCCTGCTTTTGTTCGACCATATGAGGGAGTCCATAGGAGTACATCACTTATGAGCTCGTCCCTGCTTCTCCAGCAGTGTCCTGCGTGTCTGGTCCGTCTAACTTTGATAGTTTTCGTGATGGGAGGTAAGTGGCCGTATAGTTGGTGTCGATGTCTTTTTCGGTTGATGAGACACTGCTTCCTCGGTAGGTGAACTTGTCTACTAGTTTCTCTCTCTCTCTCTCTCTCTCTCTCTATATATATATATATATATATATATATATATATATATCATCATTGCTGTTCTTCGACGAGGATGGCTTTGGAATTAAATAACTCATAAAGTTTGATATGCCATTAAACAAACCAAACCAAACAATTAAAAAAAATGATCGAGAATAAATCAAAGACCACAAACAAAAGAATAAAAAGAACAATATTTATTGAAATATAAAAGGATAACTTTTTTAAGATCTGAAACCGTTTAATTCTTAAACACGAAATAAAAATCTCAAGAGGAGCCGTTGAGTATCTGCACCAGATGTCTGCTGTTCAGAATGGAATGCACAATTAAATGCAGCATAAAAAAGTTGTTGATAACTCCTGCACATTTTCCTGGATGATCGCTTGGATATTCTCTGTGATGCCTACTTTAATTGCAGTAACGTTTTGAGGATTGCCTGGTAAATTTTGTTCTTATGGAACCCCCAGGGGAAGAAATCTGGGAAATGCAGGTCACGTGAGTAAAGTGCCGATTCTACTTCGACTTTACGGCTGATGAGAGGCTCCCCAAAATTTTAATAGAGCCATGCCATGGTAACATTAGCAGAGTGAGGATGAGCTCCTTTCAGCTATAACTACTGTTCCTCCTCATTGAGATTCTGACCTTGCTCGAGCACTCCCTAGAACTGCTAGAGCACTGGAATGTATTGCTCTTTTGTCGCTGTCACTGAGTTAACTCGATCATTTTCGAAGAAAAATGGTCCAGTGGTACCACGCTTCGAGATGGTGACTCGTGCCGTGCACTTTTTTAATGTTGAGGGTGTCCAATGACACCAAGACCATTCAAGAGGAAGTAAGCTTCAACCGAAAATTAAACTACATTTAAGAATTCCTCGTGGGAGGTGCACGTGGAGTAATGGTTATCGTCGTAGGAATTGTACACGGCAACACGAGTTCAAAACCTGGACGAGACTGATTGCATTTCACATAGCACTTGGGAAAGGTATGAATCCAATTATTCTCCCTCCAGCTATGGGTAAATAGTAGGACAGACTAGGTTCTTCAGCCTTGGTGAGGCAACTAGTCTAGGAGAAGGAAAACTCTGAATTCAAACCTGTTGAACTTCGCTTAAAAATTGACCTTGTGTCATATCCTGCCCGAGCGGAGGGGTTGGTAAATAGGATTTAAGAATTCCTCGTCATCGTCGATCACATGGCTACACTCTTATTAATATGGGTGTGTTGGTGCTTGGTCTGAATCTGGAAGGGATAAACTTCGAAATTCTTAACCTGAATGCACCAAACAGAAAATATAATGATTTCAAGTTCTTGGCTTCTCAGTTACAAAGGTCTGGTTGGATTCTAGCCGAGTCACTCTTGAACCCTGGTGACATTCTTTGGTGTTACTAAAAGTTCAGATGGTGAGGAACCCATTCCACTACGACCTTCCCATGGGCTATGAGCTTCAAATTCATTGACCAACTTAAAATCTGACTGATGTTTGGAAATTGATCTTTCTTCAGTATTTTTCATGAACAAACTTGAAAGACTTTGTTTTGTAATATGTCTTCACAATAAAAATCTTCTGCTCCATCTTCCAAAGCATGATTTTAATATATTTGGTTATATACGTAGTACATTCAATACGTTGCTAGACTTTATTGTACGGTCATTTGAAATTGTCGTACACTCTTGAAAATTCACTATGTTATTGCTATACATCTTATGATATGACAGACCAATTTCTATGATTTCAGGTTCAAATGAACACCTACAGCAGCAATTTGAATACACCCTACTAAAGCCTGATTGTCACAGCTGGTGAATTTCAAAAATGTAATCTGGACGTGAGGACACTTTAGAAGAACGATATACAATGAAATTCTGTTTTAAACTTGGAAAAAACGCCACAGAAACCTATGGAATGCTTCAGACTGCTTTTGGAGCATCTTGCAGGAATCGAGCATCAGTATTTGAGTGGCATAAGAGATTCAAGGAAGGCAGGGAGTCTGTGAAGGATGATGAGAGGTGTGGGAGGAGTAAGGAAGTCAATACACCAAAGTTGATTGGCCAAAGGCTTAGGGTTAGGGCTACTCTGTTGAGGTTTTAAGGGAGTTCAGTAAGAGATTCCTAGGGAAGAGGCCAGCACTCTTCAAATCGGGTCAGTGGCATTTCCACCAAGACAATACACCAGTCCACAACTCCATCCTTGTCCAGACCTTGCTCCCTGTGATTTTTGCTTATTCCCTAAGCTCACAGACTTGTCACAGACTATTTGACCAAGATGGGCATCAAGACAGTTCCTCAGCCTCCCTATAGTCCAGACCTTGCTTCTTGTGACTTGGTTATTCCCTAAGCTCAGAGGCTGTCGTTATGAGACAATTGAGAAGATGAAAGAGGCTGTGACGAAGGGCATTGGCACGCTGACACAAGAGGACTTCCATTGGACCTTCCAGAAGTTATTGGAACGGTACCACAAGTGCATTACAGCCGGAGGAGATTACTTCGAAGGGTACTAGAGTTTCATGGGTGTAATATCAATAAAAGTGCCCATACGAAAAAAGTCTGGAAACTTATTTAATGTTCCTCGTATATAAAAATGTTTACTATTTCTCAGTAATAATCTGAAAACAGGAAGAGAATAAAATCGACAGAGAAAATGTGAGTGGCTGCACTTTGTTTCCACAACTGTAAAACACCATATAATTTCATTTAGCTTAGAGCATCGGCATGTGAAAGTCAAGTCCTAATCAAAGTTATTTAGTAAGACTTCTTCGGTATAATTGTCTTTATTGGGAATCCTTTTTGAGATGACGCTTCTTGATGTGAGTATTAATTTTATTGCAGACCTTTGTCCTCATAACAAATTCGGTACGGAGCTGACAATGGAAGACCATATAAGGAGAACAAATAATTGGATTTATAAGACCAAAAAAATCCAACCTTGATTGTCCTTCGGGGCCCGTGGTGCAGCGGATAGAGGTGTTGAGTCTCTACGGTTCCAGGTGAGCATTGTCAGAACATAGCGGTTTCATTTCCTACCCAAGCTTGCCAGAGGGTTGCTTAGTCAAAAACGTGGTGCGATAGACAACAATATGGAAGGCTGTAATTACTGGAGATACGGTTACAAGACTCAGCATTCCTATCCGATGTCGCGGTTAATCACCTGAAGATGGCCAGAGGTGAAATTTGGTCGAAACGTAGTGAGAAAAAACTACCAAGATGAGGACAAAAGTCTGCAATGAAATTGATACTCACATTCTTCGGTATAATCACAAGCTGGCTGTTTTTATATTATACGGGAGCGGCGTAGATTTTTAAGAGAGATTTATTATCATTTTTGTAATTTCAATAAATTCGTACTGATTTTTAGTTTAGGCATTGAAAATATGTCACCCATGGAACTTTCGTTTGATTTTACACTAAGTTTCCGAATCGGTAGAAATCTGTAAAATCTGTAAAATGTGCTGAAAAAGACATGAACCCTTCTGTTATTCTCCAGTTATGGGTAACAAGTAGAGGTCACTGGTTTGTTTTGCTTTGATTAGACAACCAATCAAGGAAAAGAAAAAATCTTGAAGACAAACCAGCTTTTAGTCAGCTCAAAAACTGGCCTTATGTAGTGGAAGGGTTGAATAAATACATACGCATTATCCCATACAGCGTCTCCCAGAACGTATTCTTGATTTCGAAAAAAATCTGAAGACACTTGGAGAACAGAAAATAACGTCCATTTAACAAATGGATATGCTACGTCACCAATGCATTCTTCGTATATCAATTAATTTTTAAAAAAATTTTTAATAACTTTCTAAAAAACACTTTTTTTCAACAAAAACTTTTCTCCAGACGATAACCTAAGTTTCCTTGATAACAATAAAAAATGAATGACATAAAATAGTCCTATTTGTCATTTTTTTTTCGTTCATCTTTATATATGTTTGTGTGTGTGCGTGTGCGTGTGTGTATATGTGTGTGTGTGTGGTTTTGTTCGTATTTGCCTATTGGCTAAAAGAAAGAATGTATTGTAAATTAATTAAGGTTAATCACACATATAATTAAAAGTACCATCAAGAGTTGTCTGATCTTGAATAAGAAAAACTCGCTACTGGTGGACCGATTGTATACCGTACATCCAAACTGATATAAAAGGTGAACTGTCTGCTCTATATCGATCGAGACTCGATGAATAGACTGTGCAGCCTTCTATTCATATATGAATAGAACTCAAGTTTGAGAAATAGAAAGCCTAAGAAAAATAGGCATAAAAGAACGAGGAGTTGCCCTGGAGAGAGAGAGAGAGAGAGAGAGAGAGAGAGAGAGTATATGTGTATGAGTGAGTTTATGTGTGTGTGTGTGTGAGAGAGAGAGAGAGAGAGAGAGAGAGAGAGAGAGAGAAATTAACTGGGTTTCTGTTGTTCAGATTTTGTTTCACACAACTGACAGGTAACTTCATCTATTCTTCACTTTGTTAGTTTTTCCCGCTTCTAATGGAATCGAATGTTAAAAGTAGCAATGAAGAAGATTGGATGTTTTGCAGCGCAGAAAAAGCAGCTGAAGGAAAAGAAGTAAATCGACGAAAGTGAACCAACCAAAATCTGTTTTGCACACAAAGAAAATGCTGAAAGCTTTTACAGCCAACTGATATGAGTAACATTTGGCAGAATTCTGTCAACAAAAATAGTCAGAAGAAAAAAAAACTATTGCCATGTCTGTCGCGTCCATGCTGATGGCTCGCTGTTGAAATACTGGTAAACGAGTCACTGATGTGTGGAAAACCAGAACTGACTAAACTAAATGACTGTATAAAAAAACTTGTTAAGTTTTAGGGTCGGAGGAGGAAAAAGGTAAACGAAAAACTAATTTAAATCCCACAAATACAATAAAAGTTATCATTTAAACTCTGCAGAAAAAAAAATCAACTTGGGCTCAAAATATATATTTAGATCGGGCATCTTATTTTTCTCAAATTCTAAAATATAGTATTTGTATAATTTTTGCATCTTTATGTAGATATCTTCATTCAAATATTTACAAAGTTCAAATTGAACATGAAACAAGGGTAAATGTTAGAAATTGAGTGAAAGATTATATTCCAAGTGGAGAGGCGTATCAGTCTTGAAAGTTTGCATGATAAAGTGAGTGCTCTTTATTTGGGCTTCAATGAGTACCAGAAAGAAATATACCGATGTAACTATTTTAGTCACTCAATAGGTCAACAGTTTCTTTGCTTTTATCACAATGTTTCCGCTGATATTGTTAACTCTTCTTTTATTGTTTCTCCTTCTTCTCCTTATCATCATAAGCATCGTCATCAAGGTATAATGCAAACATGGATTTCATTGACTCTCTCTTGCCATCCACCCGATTGTCCATTCCTCTTTTTAAGCACCCTAGACGGCATCTAGTGTCCGCCTATTGTGGACGAATAAGTCCTTGTTGGTCAGCTAACCCAGATGTGTTCATGTGTAGGAGTCTATTGGAGAACGTCGCTTAGAAGTTCGTCCTTACTTCTCCAGCAGTGCTCAGCATGACTTGATCGTCTAACTTAGATGGTTTGTTAGATGGGAGTTAAGTGGCTATACAACTGGTGTTTTGAAGAGTACTACTTTCAGGATTTGTTCAAAACAACACGTAGCATTTTTGTGTTGTTCGCATTTAACCTTTTCTGAAATCGTTTTGGTAGATTCCATATGATGCAACCATACAGTAGTACTGATACAGCTTGGAAGTATTCCCGTTTTCTTTTATCTTAAAACTAAGTATTTTCATATATTATATAACTTTTCCTTTTTTTACGTCAATGTTCACACCAACATTTACCGCCAAATGACTTATTACAAATGTAATTTGTAAAGTTGAGAATTTTTAGTTGATAGATTGATATATTACCTGACATTTACTATAGTCCTGTGGCTCAACAAGGGCAACTCTTACCCTGTACTACCTGCTGTATATGTGGGGGATCGGTGACAAAACCGATGGCTAGGCACCAACATGATAAAAAAATAAGAGCTGTCAAAAAGTGGATGGATCATCTCGTAAAATCGTCGACAAGTGTGTACTTTATCGCGATTTCACCCAGAATCGCTCAATTGCGGTTCATATCCCGAACCTGGTCCCCGTTTACCCGGCCCCTTCTGAAATCCGCGTCCTGAATGGTGGAAAGCCGAAAATACAGAAACAAAAATATACAAAGCAAACAGATAAACGCCAAAGAAGAAAGGAGAATGCAGGTTAACCATAACAAAACTGACATTGTTTTCTAACCATTGCCTACGACTCTTCAGGATACAAATTGAACTCGTCAGTCAACCCCTCAATTACCGTGATGAGGTTTGGAATTGGTTGAAAAAACACAAGTTCTTATAGATGAAAAGAACTATTTACTAAGCTGAGTACAGAACATACTGTGAGAAATAGAATCTATGAGATTGTATTGCGTAATCCCATCAAGTAGGTGTACCCTACCTTCATCTGAGATTAGAATTAGAGATCCTGGTCGTTCCTTCTGATCAACCATTATTGTAAAAATATGCAAATATCCGGTACTTGAAATAAACCAAAGTCATAATTAGGATAAATCTAAAACTAGGTTATATCCAAATTCTAGATGATTTGCAAAATCACTGAACAATTTATATCGTAAATGATTATTTTACTTTTTGATATACAAAAAAATGATTCAGAGATTGAAAACCTTCGGGTATTGTTTTAAAACCAGCAGAAATTACAACACTCTTATATATATGTTTTAACTGTTTCTTATCACAACTTGTGTTGCTTTTATCACCATATTATCCTTAGTTGATCTATCCCATCAGTTGTTAAAGTAATCATTATAATTAAGGTGTCATCGAGCTTTCAAACTGTTCGAAGTTCATATACCATTCAGTTATTTTTTGGTTGAAGAATAAATTGGCTGTAAACTTTATGATAAAACCAAATATGACTAAAATGATAACTGAAGGTTTTATCTACAAACAACAAAGATGAAAACAACGGTGAAATCTTGGTTTCTTCTTTTATCCATAATCCTTCCTTTAATAAATTCTTTCAAGTTAATTTTTATTAGCGATTAGATAATATGATGCTTTTAGTTTCATTAGCATGCAGTGAATTTGCAATCGGTTTGTGTTGTCTGTGTTTCTTCTTCAAGTTGAGGATTGCATTTGCCGAAAGTAAAAGGTGAAATGAGAGAAGGTTTGGTTTGTTTGGTCTGTTGGGTTTTATGGCATATCAACCTTTGTAGGTTATTTAACGCCAAATACATTTTTATGGAAATAATCTGTTCTATTTAAAACAATTCAGTTTAGCATAAGTACACAGTTCAATGGTCAAAAACATTTCCATTTCTAACTATTCAAGCAGTTGTATGTAACAATTCGGTTAAGTGTAAATACAGTTTTAATGTCAAAAAACAGTTCTATTTGAAATAATTCAGTTAAGCATAAGCACGCAATTTAAATGTAAGTACGGTTTAATTGTATTTCAAACTATTCAGTTTTACTCAAACAATTCATTTTAGCATAAGTAGGCCGTTACTTCTATTTAACCCGTAGATAGGACCCTTATCAGGTGCTACCACTCCGGGCCAGAGTGGACCTGGGAGCAATGGCAATGAAGGGGTACTCCGCATTCCCCAAAGCTCCAGCATTGCTGGAACCTCACCGTCAGATTGTTTAGTGTTATATCCAGGACACTCGTTGGGAGGGGGTCTTACCCCTCAGCAGAGAAGCAGTCGGTGTATTCTACAGCCCCAGCCGACTGGGCAAAAATGAGAGAAGGGTTGGGTATGCCTGTTAAAAGTAATCATAAAACCAACATATTTTTTTATTTTTAAGTTTTTTCGGTACATGACTGACTTTTATTTTTAGCATGAATGTTTGACAGCTGTGTACATAATCGAGTCATCAAATGGTTGATTGTTTTTAACGGAATGTGAAACCTTCTAACATTATTTCATGTTTAGAGGTTAGGGAATCGTGTACATTTTACGTACATATTCACATTTTTGTGTTATTTTTTCTTAAGAGTTTGATTTTGTTTTTTTCACATGGTCCTGCTGGATACGAATGATTTTTAAACAGATCTTTAAATGAGAACCTAAATATGTTGTTGGAGATAGAAATAAAGATATCTTTCTTTCCATTACAGTTTAGCTACGAAATTTTTACTCAAATTAGCTACATAATTATTCTGTGGTGGCAGAATTTTGCAGCATTTTTTCAAATAAAAATTACCGTATTTTACGGCATATAAGATGCACTATTTTTCCTAAAAATATCTTTTAAAATTCCCCTGCGTCTTATATGCCATTTGTAGATTGTTGTTTATTTTTATTTTCTGTTTTCTTACCTTTGTGTTCTTTTTCCTATTATTTTTCGTTTAATTGTTATCATGGCTTGTTTAACTAAAACCACACCTCATAAATGTAGACTTGGCTGTACCATTTACTAATAATTTTACTAAGTACTAATTATTTCTTGATTTGCCCTGTCGAAATCGGGGTGATTCTTATATACCCGCGGGTCTTATATGCTGTCTAATACGATACTTAGTGATTAATGACTAACATAGATTTATTAATCCAGAAAATATTTTCCTTTATTTTCTAACTCCAACTTTACGGAAGTTGATAACATGATTCGATGCAATAAAATCATCAATTAAATGATGAACTTTGAAAACATTTTTAAATTTTCGATGGGAAAATGAATGTTGTATCGAATAATAATCTGATGACGTAGAGATTAGTAATTATGCCGAGTGAGAATTTCTCATTCAAACTTCATTGTGGTTTTGGGGTCGAGAAACCAAGTTATGACTTTTTGGTTTCCGTCACTTTTTCTTCAATTGCAAGGCTCAAACTTAAGACGATGCGACTTCAGGGCTCTACAGCAACTTTTTTGCAAGGTTTCAGTTATTCATAATGCAATATATCTTTTATATTTCACAAGAAAAAGAGACAATATTTTTCCCAAAAGACTAATCTTGACTATTTATGTTGCAGGCTGTCCAAAATTTAACGATGATATTCAACGTTTGGGAATTATTGTTGAATATCAACATTTAATCAGGAGCAACTTTTGGACAACCTTCTAAACGTGGAGAAAACTAGCGCTATCTTTATCAGCCATTTAGTGATCATACACCTGATCCATTTAGTGATCATACTCCTCTTCCATTTAGTGATCATACACCTGATCCATTTAGTAATCTTACTGCTCTTCCATTTAGTGATCATACACCTGATCTTTTTAGTGATCATACACCTGATCTATTTAGTGATCATACCCCTGATCCATTTAATGATCATACACCTGATCCATTTAATGATCATACACCTGATTCATTTAGTGATCATACACCTGATCTATTTAGTGATCATACCCCTGATCCATTTAATGATCATACACCTGATCCATTTAGTGATCATACACCTGATCCATTTAGTGATCATACCCCTGATCCATTTAGTGATCATACACCTGATCCATTTAGTAATCATACACCTGATCCATTAAGTAATCATACACCTGATCCATTTAGTGATTATACTCCTGATTCATTTAGTGATCATACACCTGATCTATTTAGTGATCATACACCTGATTCATTTTGTGATCATACACCTGATCCATTTAGTGATCATACACCTGATTCCTTTAGTGATCATACACCTGATCCATTTATTGATCATTATCCTGATCCATTTAGTGATCATACACCTGATCCATTTAGTGATCATACCCCTGATCCATTTAGTGATCATACACCTTAGCCATTAAGTAATCATACACCTGATCCATTTAGTGATCATACCCCTGATTAGGACTCCATCTTTTAGTTGTAAATCAATTTCCATTATCCATTGGTATATATGTTTTTTGCGGTAATTCAGTTTTCCGTATAGATAAGTATATATTTTTGTGGAAAAATTTCAGTCTTGTTTTGAGGAAGGTTTTAGATGTTGGCGTAAACAAGTGAGTTCGAGACCTAGTCAGAAAAAAAAAAATTGGTTATAGACCAGAACGAAAAGAAGATTCGACCGATTTGGATTTTAGAAGAATAACGTCGTACATTACAAATGTGTTGGTTGGCGGAAATGGATTTTGAAAGGGAAGTTTTTCCATCGAGAGAACATTGTTATTTTGATGAGAAAGAAATTGACAAAACGTATCATTTGATGAGAAAGGAAAGATATATTGTTTTTAATTTTGAAGAATTGTTATGTTTACGAAACAGTGTGAATCTAAAATCAGAAAAATGAAGGTCGACGTTTAACAATCATCCAGCTGGCCTGCCTGACAACGAAAATTTGAATTTTTTTTTAAAATTCGAATGTCGAAAATTTCCTCCAAAACAGTTTCGAGGTAATATCACGGGAGCATCAAATTAACAATAATTCCAAATTTGGAGAAGACCGCCCCTTTGATTAAGGTGGAATGATTAGAATATTGAAGGGTTAGAATGTGATTGAATAAAATATTGAAAGCGCAACAAGCCAAAGGAGTGGAATTAATTATTAAAATCCAAATTAGGAGAAAATTCATATTGTTAATAGCTTCGCCCACCACCACCCCTCAAATGAGAGAAAATGCGTATATTCGATTGGGAGAGCACAGCGAGAGACCAGCAAAAGGCAGCAACAATATTTCAAACCACTCTGGACTCTAGTCTTGCGCCAGACTGTCCAGAGTGGAGAGGCAGAGAAAAACCATATCACATGTTTTTTAGACGTAATGTAGTCTTGCCCATGGACAATATTATAAAGAAGCAAAGGAAGACTGAGATAATATTGTACTATATACAGGTCCAAGAGATCGAGCAAGATATGAATATGTAAAATATACAGAGGGAATCCCAAAATACGCGAAATTGGTTCAGGTATGAAACTTTTATTTACCTTTTTGAGTTTAAGGGTTTTCGACATAAGGAGAGAGAGACAATTTCTTTCTATGTTGACTTTTCCATCTTACCCCACCACGTGCAGCCCTCGCCGCAAACTACTGGTCTGGCCTCGGCGAGCTCCGAAAATCGACTTGCTTTGTCCAAGCCTAAATCTCAACCCTTTCGTTCGGAGTTTAAATCTCAACTAACTGCTTTTTTTCAAATCCCAAAATCCTCAGCTCGTCGCTTCCGGGCATGACGTCATTCACGTCCCCGGTCCTATTTCCTATCTGGGGTTTTTATTGTGACATCTCTGATTGTCACATCCGCACTGCGTGTGCGTGAACACCTGCACTCAATGTATACACCTAACTAACCCATGCACTAAGTCGAAACGTTCACAGCCTAACTAAACCGAAAGGCAAGATATACAAAACGAAAAATGATAATATAAAAAAAATCCCTCCGCAATTATATTACAATATGTTACTTTGAGATGACCCTGAGCCTGACTCACGTTAGTAAAGAAGCGAAGTGAAGACTGAGATAATACGTTACTACGTTACTTCGAGATAACTTTGTGCCAGACACGTGAAAGTCGAAAAACGATGCGATGGTTTAAGGAAGCCTTGAGTCAGACCCGTGGTGATAGAGAAGTGAAGAGAAATCGAGATAATATGATACTTCGGAAAGATAATGCGAACCCACAAGCAGAAGAAGCGAAGACACCCGAAAATAATATATTCCTTCAAAGAAGCAAAGAATTTCTAACGATACAAAACTTTTGAAATAATATTAAGGACTGAGATAGGTAAACATAACCACCATTTGAGATTGTCTTGTGCCAGACAATAAAAAGCGGGAATAGAAAAGCCTAAAACTTATACAATGAATTAAGAAGCCTTGGGCCTGACTTTGAATGCCTATAAACTGACTGACTTTTAATTTGTATACTGGGTCTCTGATTAAAACTTCCCACCTCTGGGATAGGTACTATTTTTAAAGACACTTTTTTCTAAACATTATTATTATTACAAACTGTGTTTTGTTCTCTAGTTTTTGGAGTTAACATTTGTTTTTAAATTTTGCGGTCTCATCCGTCTCCTCATCAACCGGCGGCTCCAATTAGCGATGAATCTGTTGTCTGGATCAAAAATACAACATGGGCAGATAACGATTAATCGTGTCATCCGAAGACATAACCTGCCAAGCAGAAAAGTCAGCGGATTAAAAGAGGAGTCACTCCAGTGTTTGGTGAGAGCGGGTGTACTGCCAACATGGTAGCACGTACGCATTCTGAAAGGCCAAGACTTTGTTTCTAATAAAGATTAATTTTTTTCCCTAAAAATATGTAATACCGTAAGCAGCACATTTTGAAGAAAAAAAAAGAATAAAATGTAGAATTATTAAAAGTTATGATAAAAAGAATAAAACAGCTGAAATAAGATGAAGAAAGACTAGTTAAAAATTGATAATTATAAGAATAATTTCTCAAAGAATTTTGTAGGATATTTTATATTCAGTGTTTGCGATTTAAAACAAAATCTCCGATTCCAGTCAAAAAATATTCTTTTAATTTTCTTGAATTAAATCAATTGTAAACGGAGATTTTTAAAAGAAAAATAGTTCCTTGAGTTTTGTTAAAGTGGAAAAAGGTTCATTTCAATTTTCCTTATAAAATGTAAAGTTAAACAGTTTTTTTTAAATCAAGCTTTTTAAAATTCAGTAATAAGTATTTTTATCAGTAAAAACCGATATTACATTTTTAAGAGTGTGGTGAAGTCAACCCTACTTGTCTCCTCTTGGATCAGCCACCTACAAATACTAAAAGAATTTCCACCTTAACTGGGCCACAGTTAAGTTATATAAGAATAAAGCAAATACTTTGTTCGTCTTTTATTACAAATAGTAAGAATAAAAATATTTATAAAATGAAATGGGATTCATCAAATGACACGCAAAGGTTTTGTCTTGACTTCTTCTTTAATTTACTGAATCATTGAATTGTATCTTTTTGTAAATGCACAACTCTTTCTCTTTTGTTGATACTTTTTCTTGTTCTAATTATTAACTGATTTTAACAACATAGCAATCCGACTAGGTTTGTTTTATGACTTGTGGTTAAGTAATTGGGTTCATTTAACATTCACATTTTTGTCCAGTTGGCTGGGGTTGTAGAATACACCGACTGCAACTCTGCAGAGGGGTAAGAGCCCCCCCCTCAACGAGTGTCCTGGATATGACACTAAACAATCTGATTTGGAGGCTCCAGTGATGATGGGGCTTTGGGGAATGCGGAGCACTCCTTCATTGCCATTACTCCATGGTCCACTCTGGCCCGGAATTGTAGCACCTGATAGGGTCCTATCTATGGGTTAAATAGAACTAAACTGTATATTTATGCTAAACTGAATTATTTGAATTAGATCTATTTGACTGAGCTGAATGGCTTGAAATAGAAATGTTTTTGACAATTAAACTGCCTACTTATGTTAAACTGAATTGTTTGAATTAGAACTTTTTGACAAAGCTGAATAGCTTGAAATAGAAATGTTTTTGACAATTAAACTGCCTACTTATGTTAAACTGAATTGTTTGAATTAGAACTTTTTGACAAAGCTGAATAGCTTGAAATAGAAATGTTTTTGACAATTAAACTGTGTACTTACATTAAAACTGTGTACTTATGCTAAACTGAATTGTTTGAAATCGAATTGTTTTTGACATTGAAACTGTACTAACACTAAACTAAATTGTTTAATATAGAACTGTTTTGACATTTAACTGTGTGTAAAGAAAATCTATACTAATACTTAACTGAATGGCTTGAAATAGAAATGTTTTTGATAATGAAACTGTGTACTCATGCTAAACTGAATTGTTTGAAATAGAATTGATTATTCTTTAAATGGATTTGGCATTAAATAATCTACAAAGGTTGATATGCCATAAAACCCAAACAACCAACCAACATTTACATTTACATATTTTATGTCTCTGTTTCTTGAGAGTATTTTTACACCCGGTCCAATCGAATGTTAAACAGATCTATTTGCCCCCTTAATGGAAGCATAACACATTCTATCACTCTGGGTAAGGATATACCAGGAAGTAATAGTAAAGAAAGGGAACACTCCACACTTCTCAGATCTCCAGTACTAGAGCCTCACCATCAAATGCAGTTTAGTGTCATACAGCGGACACCTCTTTTGGATGAGGTCTTAACCCTCTGTAGAGGATGGAGCCATAGTATTTTAGCCCCACCGACAGAACAAAGTTCTTGTTCTATACATGTCACTAAGGAGCAAGATTATTATCCAGACGATCGACAAGATCATAATCAACAAAAGCAAAAATGTAAAAAGTTGGTTTTCAAACTGTTGTGAATATGGATTATCTTCTTTTTGATAATCCAAGCTATAAAAGCTGTACATTTCTGCTTGTCTAGTAGTAAGATTCTTAATTCAATAAAAGATTACTAGACAGAATCTCTTGTCCAGTTTTCATTACACGAACATTATTTATACAGTAATAATGAACCGGATATATTGTTCAGAATATTCGATTTCTATTCGTATTTAGTTTATTCGGGGTTTTTTTCCGTATTTATTTACAGAAACAAATTATAGAAGATATGAAAACAATGAACCAATGAATTAATTCCGAAATAATTCTAATTACAAGTTCTTCTACTCACAGATTCAGAATGAAATTAAGTGGGGAGGGGGAGGAAGTATGTCAGTATGCTGGTTGGTGACATCTAAGTTGAAAAAACCTCTTACAAAGATACAACCACTCAGTGTGGAACGGTCACTCACTCGAACAAGATCAATTTCAGAAAATCGATTTGAAAAAATTACTGATAATAAAAAAACAAGTGACTCGATATTTGCCGAGATTTCCTCTTTCGTACACCAAACAATTTATGCTCACGCGAGGGTTTTTCAGTGCAGATATTTATATGTGAATCAATATCAAGTAATCGATGATTTCATCTCATATAGATATTTTCAGTATGGAAACTGAAACGTTTATTTATACCAACACAAATTATTTTTGATTTTACGATGTAATAAAGATCTTTCACGCTTTTATTGATGATAAATTTTTCTTACATCTTGAATAAAGTGTGTCAAGATATTTTAAATCGACTATAAAATGGCTTGTTTGCCTAGTTTATGAGTTATATTACAATATAAACTAGTTACATTTACCGTCGAGAAGGATTTTTACCAATTTTGGCTGGGATATAAATTAGAAAAAGCTTTTCATGTATTACTGGAATTATTATATTTGTGTCCCGGTTAGTTTATTCAACCGATTTGTTAGTTCGGTCGGCTATTATTGATCTAAATTGCCTCTGGGGTTTAAAATTTTGATATACTCAACTAAAGGCATTTTTATAGATTGTTAAATTTTAATTGATAGTGAAAGTTTGGCAATTCGTAAAAGATGCTGCATTTTTTTACCAAAATTGATTAAGTAATTAATTTCTCGATTCTTTATTATATGTCATGCTGAACTTGTTCATTTGAGATGGTATTTTGGACTATGATTTTCCGTATTGGTTAATGAGTAGATTGCCCAGTTAGCGTTTCTTTGATTTTAATGTTTTGTCCATGATGACAACTTCTCTTCTTTTATAATGAAATTCTTATTGCTTCAGATACTTTTATTGCATCGGATATTCTAGTTGCTTTGGCTATTCTTACGGCTTTGTATATTCTTATTGTTTTGTATAATCATATTGCTTTAGATATTGTAATGACATCGGCTATTCTTATTGATTTGTGCATTCTTATTGCATCGGCTATTCTTATTGCTTCAGATATTCTAATGGCTTTGGATATACTTTAAGGCTTTTCTTTGTTTGTGTGAAAGATTAATACGAACATTAGAATTTTATTGTATCTCAAGATTCCATAGTTTTCTTTTTTCAAAATAAAGATTTAAGCCTCCATTTCTTTCATTGTCGGGACAAAATTTCAAAAGAATCTTAGGTGTTATCAGGATCACAAAATATTTAAATGATGAAAGATTTTTTATTTAAATATTTATTGTTTTATCCTCAAAGATCTTTAGTTTGGTATGGTGATTAGTGACACTTGTTGTTATTTTGATTTTGTTTGTTTGGTTGGTTTGTTGGTTGGTCGGTTGGTTGGGCGTTTGGTTAGTTGGCAGAATTGTTGAACAACAGGTCAACTTGTCAAAGTTATTTTCTATCCAGCATGTTAAACAAGAAAGTACTTCATTTTTTCAAAAAGATCTATTTGAAGGAAATATGGGGCTCTAACAGGTATAACTGCTTCGAGTTAGAATGTATCGGGGAGTAATGGCAACGAAGACTGGACTCAACACTACCCAGAACTGAAGAATTAGTCGCACTCGGGACATCCCTCTTTGGGGTGGGTCTTACTCCTCTTCTGAGGATAGAGTTAGCGTATCCTTCGCTCAGCCCACAAGGCCCACAGTTTTGTTTTAGGCGTTTCCAAAATGCTTTCTTTAAAATATTTCTCCAGCGTAGATTTTGTTTTGGAAAGAGAATGAAAGAAAACTTTATTTTGGACGATGGTAAAAACAGAAGATAGGATTTGATTTAAGAAAAAAAAAAGAAAGAAAAAGAAATTCAATAGTGAGAGTGAATTTTGGTATAATAGAAAAGAGATAGAGAGTTAAAGAAAGAGAAAGACAGTCAGTTGGAGTAAACATAATGTGTTGTATACTCATATGCAGATACATGCATGCAGAATCATAACGACGACACAATAAAGACGAGCGACACAATCTTTTAGAAAGATTTACCTCTCACTTTATTGAAAGGGTTGTGTGTGAGAGGGAGTTGGTGACCGAACAAAACTGCAACATATTGACCCCCACTCTATTGGTCATAAGCGCGTTTCTTTCCCGTTCTCCTGGGCTGATCAACCGGGAGCCTGGGGGCCCAGCCTCTCTGGGTGCTGGTTTTCTCTACCGCATCTTATCTCAAACTCGTCTGATCCCCAACTGATTGAACTTCCTGTGCACTGAGTTATAAAATAGTTCAACGTCCACCTTCTTCTTGTGGGCGTCACAATTTCGCATTCATTCAAACTTTCCACGGTCAAGGTCATAATATCCTGATCGACCGAATGCACCAGTTATTTACGCAGGTGCATTTCCTATTTTGACAGCCCGGCCGGGTCGGAGGTCAATATACAACAAATAGAGAAGAAATAGTGTCAAAATAAAATGAGTAACAGCGTAAAGACAACCACAAAATAAATAAACAAATGATAATGCTACGTAAGTCTTGAGTTTTAGTCTAAGTATTTAGAAACAGTCCGTCTCTGTACGAGTATATTGCGACTTGTGACACGCAGGTTGTTTTGGTAAAGAAAACATTTTGAATGTTTCATGATTTCCCCGTTAAGAAAATAGAAACAACACAATCTTCTCACCACCTATTTTCTCCATTTGGTTTCTTTTATTGCACGAAGTTAACTTAATTATTTTAGATTCGATGTAATTTCTTTACATCAAATTTAAAATAATTAAGTTAACTTAAATTAAGTGGGGCTCAGAATTTGCTCCAAGATTTTTGCAAATAAGACAAATTACAATAATTATAAAACTAAATGTTAGAAACGCATATTACTCTGGTTAGATTCGAGGATCATTAAATAAGTTTCCAGACTTTTTTCTTATGGGCACTTTTATTGATAGTACACACATGAAACACTAGTCCTCTTCGAAGTAATCTCCTCCGGCTGCAATGTACCGTTCCAACAACTTCTGAAAGGCCCCATGAAAGTCATCTTGTGTCAGCGTGCCAATGACCTTCGTCATAGACTCTTTCATCTCCTCAATTGTCTCATAACAACAGCCTCTGAGCTTAGGGAATAACCAAAAGTCACGGGGAGCCAGGTCTGAACTATAGGGAGGCTGAGGAGCTATCCTGGTGCCCATCTAGGTCAAATTGTGTGTGACAAGGATGGAGTTGTGCATTGTCCTGGTGGAAATGCCAGTGACCCGATTTGAAGAGTGCTGGCCTCTTCCCTAGGAATCTCTTCCTGAACTCCTTTAAAACCTCAACATAGTAACCCTAACCCTAACCCTTTGGCCAATCAACTCTGGTGTATTGACTTCCTTACTCCTCCCACACTTCTCATCATCCCTCACAGACTCCCTGCCTTCCTTGAATCTCTTATGCCTCTCAAAAACTGATGCTCGATTCATGCAAGATGAACGAAAAGCAGTCTGAAGCATTCCATACGTTTCTTTGGCATTTTTTCCAAGTTTAAAACAGAATTTTATTGCATATCGTTCTTCTAAAGTATCAGATTGTATTTTTGAAATTCACCAGCTATGGCAATCAGTAGGGTGTATTCTAGTTCCTGCTGTAGCTGTTGATTTGAACCTGAAATCATAAAAATTGGTCAGTCATCTCATAAGATGTATAGCAATAACATACTGAATTTTCAAGAGTCTACGACAATTGTAAATGACCATACGAAAAAAGTCTGGAAACTTATCGTATGCACCTCGTAGATCTTTTGTGTAGGTGGAATATCCAGAAATCTTACGTTACTATATGAAAATGAATGAAGTTTATACTTTAATATATGAAAATATTTTGTGACATTCCACTATTTTCGCAATCATCTCAAAAATCAATGTAAAAAGTCAAAGAAATGACGTAAAAATTGCTCATGACAAGCTGGATGTAAGAACAAAGCGGAAGACTTATATTATTTCCATTCTTTCTAATGACTCGAAGCAGCTTACTGTCAACACAAGTTAATTTAAGAATTTCTTCTCGGGTAATGGCTTCTCAAACAAATAATATTGCTCCCAAAAGTTCACTTTTCGATACAAATTGATTGCCGCTCTCTGCATCTTGACAATGATCTATGGGTTTAAATTCAGAAAACATGGCGACCACATCAGAAGCCTGTTATTCTAAAACCCTAATGGACCTAAGTATTCAACGATGGTACTAGGAGCGTAAGCTGAAGCATTGTCGTGCGTAAAAATAACTTTTCGTTTGAATGCTACTGTCTTCTTAAGCCATGTCTGAAGTTTGACCTTTAGGAATTCAATATCGTTCTGCTTCAAGGGGCGAACCAACTCATTATTAACGGTTTCCGCCAAGAAAATAACACTTCATTCTTTCTCCTGACGCCTCAACCACATAAACGCAGGTTCTTCTTTCAAACACATTTAGCCAACTGTCGGAGCTATTCAACGTCGCCCTATACTCGTCCGTGAATATCACTTTCTTGAATCCAGTTTCCTATTAGTATATCATCCAGGCTCACATGCATAATGCCAGTAAGCATTTATTCTGTTGTTAAGGTGATTCATATCAACCGGCCTGAAAATTATGCAACGATCAGGAAACTTTCATATGGTGAACTAAATTACAGTTATAAAAAAATAATTTATGAAATTACAACTATAAATAAATATTTATTTTTCGTGTTATTTATTCTGCTGGTTGATTTATTTTTGCTATCTATTTACGCATTATATGGACTTAATTTTATTGGATTTTTAAAAGTGCAAATTGCTTACTTATTGGCTTAGAGGGTAGAGTGTTCGCCAATGATCCGGGAGACCTGGGTTCAATCCCAGGTCGCGTCATACCAAAGACTTTTAAAATCGTACTTGATACCTCCTTGCTTAACACTCAGCAATATAAGGTAGTTATCAAGGGTAAAGTGGAGGAATCCAGGGAAAGGAGTAGCGCCCTCTCCTGTAGTAGCTATAGAAAAGGGAGCCTTTTAAACTATAAACTGAAAATAAAATGAAGCATTTCCCTTCTTTTTATCTTTATTATCTCTGTCTATTTTATTTGTAGTATTTTAGTGATATGTTCATGTTCTATGGGGAAAAATAAAGTTAAAACATTTTTCTCATAGTACTTTTTTATTTGCTTAGTATAGGGATAAGTAAAGAATGTTAGTTAATGTTTGTTTTTCTATTTAGTCTCCAGAATTGTTTAAAAAACATTTGCTTTTTTAATTTCTCAAGATATCTAAAAGCTGTTTTATTGTATTTTAATATTAACTTTATTATTTTTAATGTCTTATTTGGTTTTTATTTTTATAATCGCAACACCGTTACCTTTTTAATTGATTTAAATTTTAAAAAATTATTGACATTTATGCTACAAAAATTCTTAATTTCGTCTTCTATTCTCATTAAACTTTCTGTGACAGATTTTTAAACACGGCAGTTAAGTATTAACTTTATTTGTGTTATAAAAAGACACATTATAACAAGCTATACGATTGATGTTTTTATTTTTTTAATGCAAGATTTGTGTTTTTATTTAATAAAGGAATATACAGGGTTCGGAAGCAAAATATGGATTAATTTTAAAACATTGTTTCAGTCTATTTTGTACAATTTTTGAAAAAAACACGATAAATCAAAATTTTTATGATTAGCTCTAATTCAAGCTCTTATTTTTATTAAAATTTAATCCAACATGAGTGGGCAAAATAAATAAATAAATAAATAAATAAATAAAAAGAAACGACGAAGAATCTATGATTCTCCTTCTCGCCGAAACTAAGCCAAAGTTATTTTGTCGACCGTATAATAAGCAAAGACATTTTTTTTTATCGAAAAGAGTTTTTTTAAGAAAAAGGGGAAGTGGAGGATTGAACAAAAAACGGAGAGAAGGTTTTTTTTTTTATCTGCATTTGCTACGGCGATTAAGAAGGACCCTATGAAGTCAATTAGAAATTACGTTATTGAATTGAAAGTCCACGAGAAAACAATGAGGACATCAATTAAATAAGATTTAAGCCCAAACCTTTTAACCCCTCTAGATTTACGCTATATAAGGCGTTTTAGAAAACAAAATATATACAACTTCCCATCTAGCTTAAGACTGCAACTGAAGAGAAATGGAATAAAATGTCTGAAGAATTTATTTTGAAAGCATGCAAATCGTTTCGGAGGTTTGTTGATACAATAATAGAAAAGATAGTGGCCATATTGAGCAAATTTACTGTTTTGCCTCTATCTACTTACGTTGTTGATTTTTAAAAAATAAAATTTGTCTTGTTTTATAATAGAATCGTTTATTATTGTTGTATAATTAAGGAATGATCTTTTATATTAATCATTTTCCGTTAATTATATCTTCAGTTTGGTAAGGCTTTGAACTATTTGAGTCTCTTAGTTCAGGTGCATAGTCATTGGATGCTGTTTTACGCTCGCGTGCAAAGGATATGACTGTCACCATTGTCATAATAAACCCCCAAACTAAAAATTGGGCTGGAGTGTGGATGACGTCATGCCCAGAAGATATGGTCCTGAGAATTTGGGGATTTTGAAAAGACGTCAGTTGAGGTTAGACAATTGAGGGGGTGGGGTCAGCATCGTATTGTTAGCATAGACTTTTAAGAATTGTATCTCTCTCTCTCCGTGTCGCCATGGATCGAAGTCAGAAGTTAATAAACCCGTTCGTATCTGAAACAACAGAACCGCCTGTATTTGTATATGTATTGTATTACGGTTGTGATTGATCTCATCCCGGTATACACCATTCATCATCATCATGTCGCGCCGCCAGCACGGATATCCCTGACCCTCTCTCGCCACTTCTCCCTATCATTCATCGCCTCCGACAGGTCTTCAGGGTTACATCCTGTGTCCTCACATAGTTGCTGTATGTAAGTTCGTGCTGGTCGTCCTGCTTTTGCACATCCATATGAGGGGGTCCACAGGAGTACATCGCTTATGAGCTCGTCCTTGCTTCTCCAGCAGTGTCCCGCGTGTCTGGTTCGTCTAACTTGTACAGTTTTCGTGATAGGGGGCAAGTGTCCGTATAGTTGGTGTCTCGTGGGGTGTGGTCGCCTGGACTTGTTCAATACTGCTCTTTATACCAGAATGTTTCTAATTTTGCTTCTGGATCCAGTACTTACTTCTATATATTCTACAATAAACTTACAACAATATGACTTTAGTCAAAAATGGAAAATTATACTTTGAATTAAAATGTCAAGACTTAATCTTTTTACTTTGAATAAGCACACTGATACAAGTCAGCCTGCAGTCAGAGATACTTGATTTCCTAATCTATTAATATAAATGGACTTGGTGGGTATATCTTCAAAAACACTTTCGTATACAATTTATACATATTTGGAGATTCAGTGGTTTCAAATAACTCTTTACTACTAACAATTGACGACTTTTGCATCTCAATTTTCAATTGGTTTTCTATTTGTCCAATGGAAGTCAAAGATATCTGTATCTTCCCTTTGTCAACTCGGATTTTTAACAAACTTCATGATCATTCAGTGGATCCCACGCAAGGAATTGAGCAATTACTAATGTTCTTTTATAATAAAAAAAATATTTGAAAAAATTTTGTCTGGTCATCATTGGTCAAAAAAGCATTCCGGCTTATGTTACGTAAGAATTGGAACGGGGATAATGAAGGAAATTTACGAAAATGGCTACTTACTATTTCGCATAACCGTGGTTTGTTCGATGCCGTTAAAATCAGAGTTTCCAAACGACTAGATGAATTAAGTTTAAATACTTGTTGATAATGGGAAAATATTTTTGAAAATTTGGTTCGCATGAAAAGCAAATTATTAGGAAACAAATCTAAAAGACTATTATTACTGTTGTGAATCTTATTTTTACTGTGAAGTACACAATCGGACCTTGTTTTAGACTAAATTAGACTTGGTAAATGATCATTCCATACTAAATTAGACTTGGTAAATGATTATTCCATACTAAATTAAGTTAAGTAAATAATCATTGCAGACTAAATTAGGTTTATTAAATCCTTATTCCAAATGAAAGGAAAGTTTCTTTTTGCAAAACACGTGACAAAAGTTTTTTCTAGAAGAAAAAATAATGAATTCTTAGACGTTTTTAAAAAATGTTCTGAAACAAAGTGCCTAAAGAAACACTAACATTTTAAACCTAGAATTATCTAAACATAGATGTTAATACATCGAAGCAGAATTGAATCTATATAATTTGTTGACAATTAAAGCAGACTCTACCCAACCCCAGAAATAATTAATTTTTGTAAGGGTCGTTTATAATTCGTTTGTCATGAATTGTAAGGTTATCACCTATTCAATTCCCAGATAAATCGATTGATTTTAACGGCTTATAAACTCGTCTAAGATGATTTTATGCTCAGAGGTAAGGGAATCGCGTTCATATTTACATTTTTGTGTAGCTCTTTCTTTGAGGTTTTTTTTTTTTTCAAGTGGTCCAATCAAATACGAATCCTTTAAACAGATCCAATAGATCAGTAAATGTGAGCCTAACAGGTACTACAGCTCCAGGTCATAGTGGATCTGGGAGTAATGGCAATGAAGTGGTACACTACACTTCCCCAGAGCTCCAGACTTTGGTCTTTGTTTGATACCCCACAGTCCATTTCTTCCAGGCTATGTTAAATTAATATTTAAAGTTAAATTGAAGCTGACATTTCATAATACTATTTTCTAATCCTCGTCAGAATTTTGTACCGATAATTTCGAATGATTAGAAGTAAATTCGACTAATTTCGTATGATCCTATTTACCCAACCCCTACGCTCGAGCAGGATATGACACAACCTAATCTGTCCTACTATTTACCCATAGATGGAGAGAGAATTATTGGATTCATACCTTTCCCAAAGGTATTAGTGCTATGTGAAATGCAATCAGTCTCGTCCAGGATTTGAACTCGAGTCGCCGTGTCCAATTCCTGCGACAAATTTCGTATGATGATCTTTATAGAAGAGTCGATTAGCCATAAAGCTACCTTAATAATTCAGATAAAGAAAACTTTCAGATATTTCTTAGTCATTTACTAAAGTGTAAGGATCAGTTTCTGACCATATCGAAATTACTGGCCATTTACTTTTGCCGTTTTTACTAATTTTCTGCCATTTTCTTAATATTCAAGTGAGTTTACTGTTTCTTCATTGTTACATATCAACTAAATGAATTATTGAAAAATCTCCGTAACTTAAATCCGTACGATTTCTATCTTTTCTCTTCCTGTTTCTGTACGTTCTGCTTCCATAACTGCCGAATGTGTCTTTGCCATTTTAATAATCGATTTCAAGAAAAAAATCAGTTTTATTAATTAGACATTTACAGTTCTGTCCGACCCAAAAATTTTAATATAAAACCAAAAGTTATTAAAAAATAAAGTCAACCAAAAACAAAAAAGAATTTTGAATTTCAATTTTTAGAATGTTGAAAAAAAGCTAAAATTTTTATTTTACTGTTGCTCACAAAATGAACTTTGACCTTTTTGTGCCTCTGTGATTTCTTTCAATTTGGTTCTTACTGATTTCCCTCGATACATCAATTTATAAACTTTTTTCAGTCTCCTTATTCCTCTCCTTTCCTCCCTTATTTTCCCTTTTTTTAAACATTTGTTTTTCTCTCTCACTCCACACTCGCGTGCTACTGTTAGCAGGTATGTGATAACCTTTGTTTTTGTCTGATAAGGAGACACACGGGCTGAAGTCTTTTGCCTACTAAACCTCAATCCTCAACCGACGCATCGATATATAAAATCTCGTTTTGTTTTGCTCTGAGAGACTATTTCTGATATTCCGCCTGAATGTCATTACTCAACAACCGACACACTGTTTTTAGCTGACTCTTTCTTTTCTTTTTATTTCTTTCTCCCTTTTGTTTTTTGTTTGTTTTTTGTTTGTCATTTTTTTGTTTGTTTTGCCCAGTCGGTTGGGAATGTAGAATACACTGATTGCATCTCTACCGAGGGATAAGACCCCCCTCTCACCAATGAGTGTCCTAGATAGGACATTAAACAATCTGATGGTGAGATTCCAGTAATGCAGGAGCCTTGGGGAATGCAGAGTACCCCTTCATTGCCATAACTCCCAGATTCACTCTGGCGCGGAGTGGTAGCATCTAATAGGGTCCTATCTATGGGTCAAATAGAATTAAACTTTTGGCAAAACTGAACTGCTTGAAACGGAACTATTTTGACAAGTAAACTGCGTTCTTATGCTAAACTGAATTGTTTGAAATAGAACTGATTTACTCAACTGAATTGCTTGAAATAGAAATGTTTTTGACAATCAAACTGTGTACCCATGCTAAACTGAATTGTTTGAAATAGAACTAACTATTTGTATAAAAATGGATTTGTGATTAAATAACCTACAAAGGTTGATATGCCATAAAACCCAAACAACTAACCAACCTTTTGGTTTTCGTAGTCTAAAAAGTCATTCGTGTTTTTGTTGATTGATTGATTTTAACGTCTTGGGTTATCATATGATAAGAGGTTAGGGAATTGCGTTCAGTGTACAAGGTTCTGTCGAATACGAATAATTTTTAAACATCTATTTGACCCATAGATGGGAACCTAATGGTTGCTACTATTCCAAGCCAGAGTGGGACTAATGGCAATAAATAAAAACACTACACTTCCCAGATCCCCAGAACTAGAGCCTCACCATCAGATACAGTTTAGTGTCGAACCCAGCACACCCCTCTTGGGGGGATTTGATCCATCTGCAGAGGATACACACCATATTCTTCGCTCCTCCAACAAGGCGGCTTGTATTTGTCGTTATGGGTGTTAAGTTTTAATTAAATTTATTTTTAAAAAAACACTTTTAAATTCATTGTGGAATCTATAATACCAAAGTACATACAAGGTGGAACGATAAAATTGTCGCCCTAGAAAAGACAACATGATTCCATTTCCGTTTAATGAAAACTGGTTTTCTTTTTTTGTTGCAGACCATCTACTAGTTAGCCAGTTGTGTACAAATCCCAAGAGCGATAGGAGCCTTCTATCATGTCTAAAAGTGACACAGTGTTCAACGAACGAGATCGGAGATGCGCCGCTGTACAACTCATGCTCTCTACCGATCCAGGTTATGACAACAGGACCACTGCCAGCACCCTCAAAATGCAAATCTGGATTGCCACAAATAACAGGGACGTGCCCAGGGTGATGAAAACAAAGTTTCCGGCTACGGTTATGGTCTTTGGTGTGGTTTCAAGTGAGGGCCACATCATGCCACCTCACATCTTCGAAGTCAGTTTGAAAGTCAACACCAAAGTGTACCTGGATGTGCTGAAGAGTGTGGTGATCTCCTGGTGCAATCAGATGGCCGGTGGCTGACCCTGGGTGTGGCAGCAAGACTCGACGCCGGCCCACAAGTCCAAAGAGACCCAGGCTTGGCTTCAGAAGGAGTGCTACGACATTGTACCCTTCTTTCACTAGCCCCCCTCCCCCCGACCTGAACCGGCTGGACTACTTCGTTTGGCCATACGTCGAGAACATCACCAACATAACTTCCCACAACACCAAAGCCAGCCTGATCGCCGCCATCCGCTGAGTATTCGCCGAGCTCCCACCGGCGCTTGTGGAAAAGGCATGCTCCCAGTTCCGGATCCGTATCGAGGCGGTGATTGGAACTGAAGGCGGCTACATTGAATAGACGTTGGCTCTACTACATAATCAAGTTACCTGAATTGATTTTTTCAATAAAAGTTTTAAAATAAAGCTGTAGTGTTGTATTCTTTAGGACGACAATTTTATCGTTCCACTCTGTATAAAGAAATAAGTGAGGTGTTTTTATAGAATCTAACATTGAAAACGGGAAAAAGTAATATTTTCCGCATCTTTAATTTTAAGAAAGTAAAAATGTGATTCAAACGCAAAAAATATCTGCAATTTAAAGAGAAGGTAATATAAATAACTGAATAAACCAAAAGTTGCTAACGAAATTTATGACTAAAGATTCTGTTGAACAATGCTTCACGGTAGACCAATTGATGTAAATGGCGATTAAATGAAAATATGAACTGAAAAAAAAAACTACTCCATTGGACGCTAGAGATTGCCAACATACTTAAAATATCCAAACCAGACATTGAAAAGGTTCATATGTTTGTCGTTTTGATGTACAGTCTTCGGAAGAAAACAAGAGAAAATACGAGCAGAAAACAATCTACTTCATAGGACGCAAGAGATGGCCAACATACTCCAAATATCCAAGCCAGACATTGAAAAGGTTCATATGTTTGTCGTTTTGATGTACAGTCTTCGGAAGAAAACAAGAGAAAATACGAGCAGAAAACAATCTACTTCATAGGACGCAAGAGATGGCCAACATACTCCAAATATCCAAGCCAGACATTGAAAAGGTTCATATGTTTGTCGTTTTGATGTACAGTCTTCGGAAGAAAACAAGAGAAAATACGAGCAGAAAACAATCTACTTCATAGGACGCAAGAGATGGCCAACATACTCCAAATATCCAAGCCAGACATTGAAAAGGTTCATATGTTTGTCGTTTTGATGTACAGTCTTCGGAAGAAAACAAGAGAAAATACGAGCAGAAAACAATCTACTTCATAGGACGCAAGAGATGGCCAACATACTCCAAATATCCAAGCCAGACATTGAAAAGGTTCATATGTTTGTCGTTTTGATGTACAGTCTTCGGAAGAAAACAAGAGAAAATACGAGCAGAAAACAATCTACTTCATAGGACGCAAGAGATGGCCAACATACTCCAAATATCCAAGCCAGACATTGAAAAGGTTCAATTGTTTGTCGTTTTGATGTACAGTCTTCGGAAGAAAACAAGAGAAAATACGAGCAGAAAACAATCTACTTCATAGGACGCAAGAGATGGCCAACATACTCCAAATATCCAAGCCAGACATTGAAAAGGTTCATGTGTTAATCATTTTGATGTACAACCTTAAGAAGAAAACTATAGGAACCTACTAGATTGTACTTTCATTTCTTTTTCGTCACTTTCACGTAATAAAACAAAATTTAAACAAACAATTAATACTGGATATTTTTTTACTAAAAAAAAAAAGAAAAAATGGAAAGAAAGATATCGTGGGGCCTGCAAAGTGATTGATTATTTGATTGATTTATTGATTGATTTTAACGATATATTAACCTGTCTAAGGTTATTTTAAACCGAGGTGTTAGGGAATTGCGTATAGTGTACATTTATATTCATATTTTTTGTATAATTTCTAAAGATTTTTTCACACGGTTATATGATATATATATAAAAGACAAATAATTTGCTAACTGGTCTCTTTGATCCATAGATGGGATCCTAACAGGTACTACAACTCCATGTCAGTGTGGAACTGGGAGTAATGGCAACGAAAAAGTATTCCACACTTAGAGCCTCGGAACTGGAGTCTCACCTTCAGATGCAGTTTTGCGTCATATCAAGAATACCACTTTGAGTAGGGGTAATTTTACCCACTCGGTAGTGGATATAGGGCAGCTTGGCAAAATGTAACAACACTAAATGTATAAAAATGTGTCTTTATTAAAAGAATATGATGCTGCATGTAGAGATGGATTGAAAAAGTGTGACGAGAAAAGCAAACGAACAAATATTCCTTCCTACTTGCAAAAATATTTTTTTTACTTCACCAAAACAATTTTGGTCAATTTCTCGCTTTTCTATCGTGTCATCAGACTTCTTTCTCTCCTCAAACTTTATTTCTTTCTCTTTCTGCTTTTGTCTTTTATTTTAAATCATTTTTTTAAATCTTTTGCTCTCCCAACTTTCTTTCTGATTCTTCATCTTTGGTTTCTTTAGCATTCTGTTCAAGAACCTGCTGTTACTTCGATTCGAACGACAGTACACGTGATTGTCCATCTTTAGTAGCTGAAACGACAAGCAGTTATGTGTGAATGTTGATAATTACTTTTGACATTCAATAAAGTGAAATGATCGTAGCTTACCAAATGTCTGTCAGTTACCAAAAGTGTCAGTTCATCTCACCGTCAAATCACGAGACTTTTAGATGATGGAAAAAAATCAAATGCGAAGATAAAAAAGAAATATCTCTGTCAATATTATGAACTTATTTTTGATAGCATTCTCTAAGAACTTTGAGAGCCGCCAAGTAAAAGCTTTGGACGAAAACCAAAAAATTTCCCTTTGGCTTCTATTCATTTACTTATCTATTTTTTATTCTTTATTTTCTCCATTTGCGTTGCACGTGAGGCGCAAATATGACGAACTCAGAAATGTGTTTCTTCACAAAGCTAAATCATGTTGACCAAGATGAAAAACTCTGATTTTAACTTCTAGAAGTTAGGTAGTTAAGATATCAATATATAAAAAGTATTTAACGTACTATCTGACTGTTATGTGTCTATTAAGAGGGTAACATGAATGTTACAATGAATAATACCTACCGATTTCGTAGCAAAATGTAGCTTAATGTTGTAGCTAAGGTTTTTGCCGGGTTTTGTTTGCGATAAACAGGTTAATACTGAAATTAATCATTAGTAAAATAAGTAAAATAAGTAACGGGAGGTTGAGTAGAAACAAACATTTTATTTTTATTTTATTTTTTAGCAATTACAAAATGTATCTTGTGTGATTATTAATCTTTCTAAGTATGAAAGGTTTTGATGTTCTTTTTAAATGCTTACTTGCATGTCACCCCTGAAATTCTTTAGAGGATAAAACTTACTCACCGTCGTGAAGTTTTGGGTTGATACTTGTGTTCGTCTGTGTTTAATTAACTAAAAGTGGGGATTTAGTTTGTCCATACCCACTTGCTTTTGGCAGTAAAAGGGAAAAGTTATTTTTGAAAACCATGACACTCCTGGATTTTTTCTTATTTTTTTAAATTATTGTGAAAGTTCTATCATAATAAAATATCGTGATCGTTTTCATCTAGGTTTAAATTCACGGTGATTGCCATCACCGGGGAAAAAAGATTTCAATCTCAAAATTTCAGAAAATGTTTGGAAAAGTTTATTTTATTTAACTTAGAAATTTCAATAAAAATTCAAAAGTTGTATTCCAATGTTTACATCAAAGACTTTAAAAACAAACAGCGCTATAATCAACTTATATATATATATATATATATATATATATATATATATATATATATATATATATATATATATATAAAGCTAAAGAAGACCGATAAAACAAATTGAAAAATTATTTTTATGTTTTGGTTTGTAACTAGTTTAGATTTTAGGTCAGAAGAAAAAGTTTGTTGAAAGGAAAGGAAACATTTTTAGAAAGTTTTTTAGGGATTTAAAAAAAATCAAGAATACTTTTTAAAAGAATTTAAAAATGAGTTGACGTGCTGTTCTCTCTCTCTCTCTCTCTCTCTCTCTCTCTCTCTCTTTCCATATATATATATATATATATATATACACGTTGACGCAAACG
The DNA here is from genome assembly GCA_963585895.1 of Sepioteuthis lessoniana. Lineage (NCBI taxonomy): Eukaryota > Metazoa > Mollusca > Cephalopoda > Myopsida > Loliginidae > Sepioteuthis > Sepioteuthis lessoniana. Next base: position 96,142,134 of record OY757921.1, read on the forward strand.
TTTCCCGTGTATTTTTGATTAAATCATTTATTCATATACTCTGGCTTTTGATCGGTAAGCATCGTTCAAATTTCATAAAAGGAAAAACATATTCTCAAACAATGTATTGTTTAAACAAGACAATTGCTCCCAATATATCTTCCCAATAAGAGTTTATTCAGATCCCAACCATTCATAAAATAGCACGTCAACTCATTTTAAAATTCTTTTAAAAAGTATTCTTGATTTTTTTTTAAATCCCTAAAAAACTTTCTAAAAATGTTTCCTTTCCTTTCAACAAACTTTTTCTTCTGACCTAAAATCTAAACTAGTTACAAACCATCAAAACATAAAAATAATATTTCAATTCGTATTATCGGCCTTCTTCAGCTTTATATATACATATATATATATATATATATATATAAGTTGAAGGTGTACGGGCAAAAAACCTACAAGCGACATTAATATTTGTCGACTTTACCAAGGCCTTTGATTCCATTCACAGAGGAAAGATGGAACAAATCCTACTAGCGTACGGCATACCTAAAGAAACCGTAGCAGCAATAACGATTCTCTGTAGAAACAGCAAAGTAAAAGTACGATCACCAGATGGAGACACAGAATACTTCAACATTGTAGCAGGAGTACTACAAGGGGACACGCTGCCTCCGTACCTCTTTATCATTTGTCTAGACTACGTACTTAGAACATCGATTGACAAAATCAGAGAGAATGGCTTCGAGCTGACAAAGAAAAGAAGCAGAAGGAACCCCGCAAAAACAATTACCGACGCCGACTACGCCGATGACATAGCGATACTGGCAAACACACCCGACCAAGCCAAAACACTACTGCATAGTTTGGAACAAGCAGCCGCAGGCATAGGCCTCTATGTCAATGCACACAAAACGGAATATATGTGCTATAATCAAACAGGGGACATCTCCACTCTAGACGAAACCCCTCTTAAACTAGTAGACAAATTCACTTACCTAGGAAGCAGCGTCGAATCAACCGAAAAGGACATCGACACGAGGTTAACGAAAGCATGGACAGCTATCAATAGGCTATCGATTATATGGAAATTAGACCTAACCGATAAAAGGAAACGCAGTTTCTTCCAGGCAGCAGTTACATCGATACTGCTATATGGGTGCACTACAAGGACGCTAACAAAACAGCTGGAGAAGAAGCTAGACGGCAATTACACAAGAATGCTGCGTGCAATCTTAAACAAGTCCTAGCGGCAACACCCCACAAGACACCAACTGTACGGCCACCTGCCTCCTATCATGAAAACTATTCAAGTTAGACAAACCAGACATGCAGGACACTGCTGGAGAAGCAGGGACGAACTCATAAAAGATGTACTCTTATGGACCCCCACACATGGCTGTGCAAAAGCAGGACGACCAGCACGAACATACATTCAGCAGCTGTGTGAGGATACGGGATGTTGTCCTGAGGACCAGCCTAGAGCGATGAACGATTGGGAGGAGTGGCGAGAGAGGGTCAGGGATATCCGTGCTACCAGCGTGACATGATGATGATGATGATGATGATGATAAGCGCCGTTTGTTTTTAGAGTCTTTGATGTAAACATTGGAATACAACTTTTGAATTTTTTTTGAAATTTCTAAGTTAAATAAAATAAACTTATGAGACCCAAGTGTTCTATTCGATTAGAATTTATTCAACTTAGAAATCTACGAACTCATAACAAGCCTGGCCAAGAAAATTTTTGGCGGTAATGGAGAATTCCACGGACACCTTGAAATAGAACGTCCTCGTGGTGTAATGGTTAAAGCGATGAACTGCGGAATCGTAGTACGCGAGTTCGTACTCCAGTCGCTCTATTACGTTCACTTTCGGGCAAATACCCTTGGGAAAGGTATGAACCCCCTTATTCTCCCTCCAGCTATGGGTAAATAGTAGGACGGACTAGGTTCTTCAGCCTTGGTGAGGCAACTAGTCTAGGAGAAGGAAAACTCTGAATTAAAACCTGTTAAACTCCGCTTAAAAATTGACCTTGTGTCATATCCTGCCCGAACGGAGGGGTTGGGTAAATAGTACCTTGATATAGAACGTAACTCTCTTTCAGCAACCAATCACAATTTCGTCAATTCCATTGATCAATGTTGGGAAAATGCGCTTGAAAAACTCAGAACTTTGATGAAATGTGAGTCATATACTGTTTACAAATACATTAAAGAATGTACTAATTTTTGCATTGCTATATTCATATATGAAAACTGCACACGATATATTTGCAAAGATTTTCAGCTACACGAAGGCAACAGGCTGGAGAGTCCCTTGACTAGTTCCTTAGAAAGTTGCGTAAACTTAGTAATGACAGCAATTTCCTATGTTTTACAAAGAAATAATTTTAGAGGCTTTCATTAACAATCTATTTCTTCCTTTGGTATGCCACCGTATTCAAAAAATAAAACACTTGATTTGTGGACTGCTTAAAACGAGGCTTGTACTTTAGAACTAGAATGACATAATGAGGATATTTACTCTTTTGCTGTTGTAATTACTATAAATAGTGGCACATGAAAGAAGAAAATCCTATGGACGACCAACAAAAAATAATTACGTTTGCTGCTGTTGCTTCTTGTACAAAGAGAAAGAAATGCTATTTTTGTGGTGGGCCTTTTCATGTCAGAAACAAGTGTGTAGATCACAAAATTTTGTTTAAAGTCATTTCGAGATTCTACAACAATTTTATAATTCTTACTATTACATCTAAATGTCTTCAATGTGTGTTGTGTGCTACTGAAAAAATTGTTACGAATGGATACAAGCACGATAGCTTCATGTTGCACGAAAAGTTTTATTAATAAAGCAATTACAAAATTCTGAGCCCAACCACGAATAACATTTTTCTTGAAGCAAATTATCCAAATTATTATTAACATGACTTGAACATTAACAGTCTTATTGGAAATATATGGTGACATATATGTAGCATAGCCAAAATACGGATATGTAAAATGTTCATATGCATAGAAATCCCGAAACACTGACGACTCTCGGTAGTTCAGGTACGAAACGTTTATTAACTTTTTTGACTTTTAGTTTTTCGACACAATTTTTAATATGCTGACTGTTTCTACATCGTTCTTCAGTCAACTCCAGCTGAACTGCCTTCGCCCAAGTTCAAATCTCAACTAACTGCTTTTTTCAAAAATCACCAAAAATCCCAGCCCATCGCTTCCGGGCATGACGTCATTCACACTCCAGTCCATTTGCTATCTTGGGTTTTTATTATGACATTTGTGATTGTCACATCCTCCACAAACGAGCGTAAACGCCTGCACTAATAGCCGAACAGTTCAAAGCCTAACCAAACCGAATGATAAGATATAACCAACGAAAAATGATAATATATTTTAAAAAATCCTTCCGCAATTATATAACACATATCCATCCACGACTCTTAGTTTATTCAGTTTGATTGGTTGATTTATTTGCACGGCATGTCATCTCGTCTAAGATTATTTTATGCCTTGGAGTTAGGGAAACGTGTTTATATTTGCCTATATTTTGTGTAGTTGTTTCTTAAAATTTTGTTTGCACATGATTTTACCGAATAGAAATAGTTTTTAACAAATCTATTTAACTCATAGATTGGATGCTAACAGTAACTACCATTCTAGGTTAGAGTGGAGCAGAGAGTAATGGCAATAGAGGAGTATTCTATACTCTCCTCATTTCCAGGACTGGGGCCACACTATCAAATTCAGTTTAGAATTCTATGCAGGACACTGTGTATTTAAGGATGTGTGTTGTTTTCTTCTTCTCGACAAAGACTTTTTAAAGCAACATAAATATTTGAATATGAAGGAAACAGATAAGAACTCAAATTTAGTCGTAACAACTCTATCAGTGTGCTTTCACTATCTCTGTTCGACAAGCCATTACTTTTCCTAATTGGACAGTGGGAAATCATCTGTGGCCCATGCACTCAACCCGACAATCTCACCCCCGTTGTGTTGTTTTTCTTATCAGGTTCGAGTCAAAAGGCATAAGTTTGAGAGGGGTTCGCAAAGGAAGAAAAACAGCAAAAATAAAAAGCGTGAATAAATGTTGTTTTACAGAAGAGGGTTGTGTATGACACTTCGCGAAATGACGGTCTGTGGAGTCCTCACTTTGTCTACGTTGGCGGCTGGCGAAATTCCTTTAACAAAAACTAAAGATGACGGCTGTGTTTTCAGGTCACTGTATCTGTGGTCCTCTCCTTATCTTTGTAACCACTCTATGGTCCTATATTCTATTTCTGTCAATCTGTCTTTTATCGTAACCTATCTGCGTGTCTCTCTGTTCTGTGGTCTCCTCTTCTCTGTCTGTTCTGTCTTGCAGACTCTTTACTTGTATATATGCCGGAATGTACTTTCTCTATTCCCGGATTTTAGGCCACCCATAGACTGAGCATAGACTGCCCTCCAGGACCCTAAAAGGTGTGCTAATAAAAATGAAGCTTCTTTTAAGTTACTGCTCCACTTTTATCTGACTATCTTCACTTACACTCGGGTCGGATTAGTGGTTCCTTAACAAAATACATCTGGCTACCCATACAAATATGTCTCGGTCCCTATATGAACATTTACATATATACACATATATCATATTTACTAACCCCTCTGCTCGGGTAGGATATGACACAAGGTCAATTTTATGCGGAATTTAACAGGTTTTAATTCAGAGTTTTCCTTCTCCTAGACTAGTTACCTGACCAAGGCTGAAGAACGTACTCTGTCCTACTATTTACCCATAGCTGAAGGGAGAATAATTGGATTCATACTTTTCTCAAGGGTATTAGTGCTATGTGAAATGCAATCAGTCTCGTCCAGGATTTGAACTCGTGTCACCGTGTCCATTTCCTACGATGATAACCATTACACGACGGGCACATCGCTCGTACATACATGCATGCATACATACATACATGTACTCACACCTACTCATGTGTCTACACATGCACGCATACATACAGCTAAGTTTTATACTACCACACCATCATCAATAAAGTCATAGGACTCCTAAATGTCAACTCATCAATCTGCGTCACGCTACTTCAGTAGGGACAATAAAGTCCTCATTTAAGAACAAATATCACAGTGGTTGTTAACAGGATGAAGCTCGTTTATAAAACGTGTGCAAGTTTCAGTAGTAAAGTATTTGTGAAGAGACACATTGGTTAATTCCAAACTGCTAATCAGTACACACCACTTGATACGTATCTGCAAGCCAAGAATAGACGTTGTGATCCATAACCTTCCAGATTAAGATTTTCTCTCCACATTTAGCTTTTCAAATTAATTGTGGTGAAAAACAATTTCTGACAGCTTTCGAAGCGGATGTAAAACTTTCCCAATTCTGCAGAATACAATTTAGTATTCAAAATTTTTGCTGCATAATAGTAGTCAATAGACAATCTCAATGATGATGTGAAGTTCAAAAATACTTTACCAGATCTGGACAATATAACAATTTCTGCTCATCGTGGAGTAACGTTTTTGGACGTTTATTGCAAAAGTCAGTTGACACAACAGTGCCAAATCTGTAAAACTGGCATCTTCTAACAATGTTGTTTGATACTGTGTGGGGAATTTTGTTAAATCTAAGCATGTTCCATTCTCAATGGATGATAAAACGTATCAATCCACTTCTTTCAAAGTTTGGGAAAAATTCAAGCCTCCGTCGTATCAACAAATAAAGGAGATACTGATGACATTCCATCGCTAAATATGCATACAAAGACTGTAATAATGTAGTTTTGTTTATGTGGTATTCATTCGTTTATTCATTCTGAGAGAAGTGCATCATGTCACAAAAGTTCTAAGATTATCTTTCTAAACAAAAGAAGAGGGAATTCCATCAAGAAGAACAAATCACGGACATTTAATTTTAATATTATGACATATATATATATATATATATATATATATATATATATATATATATATTGTGACGATAAAATATGACACCCTAATACATTTGACCGTCTGTGGACGATAGTAGTAAACAAGAATTACAGGATAGTGGCAGCGGGAAAGGCTGTCGCTCTCTCCCACCCTCTCTATCATTACAAGGTTAGATAGGCATGTGAGGACCTCACTCTCTATTAGCCATGTGTGTGTCGGCGGGGAGGCAGGACTTCGACCTTGATTTGGTACCGAGGAAGAGCCCGCCAAAAAATCAACATGTGGGGAATTTTCAAACTACGGAAAATGAGTTAGTTGATATTCATTCATCACCGGGTGAAGACGTAATTTGGGATACGGAAGAAATTCAAATTCCAAAATAATGCCGCGCAGAGAACCCTGAGAGAAAAGAAAGAACTTATCTATTTAATTAATTCAGACTCCGAGGTATGGTAAGCCTCGTTAAACGAATGCCCAAAGAAAAGACTTGTTCACGAGAAGAGAATAAAGTCTACAAAACTCCAAGTAAGTGCACATACAATTTAAATGTATTCAACTTTATCCTGCTGCATTCATACAGAAATGATAAACTTGAGATTTGGAGCGAGCTCTGCCATTAAATCCCTTAGTCCGCTGAAAAGCTGACCGAGTGTGCCATCGTCGAACTACCTTCTCATCTTCCGCCATTAATAGATATTTTATGAGGGGCTTAGTCCACGATACGGATATTTTATTGAAGGCTCCTCTGGGATACAGAAAGACTTTCTCGCTCCTGATTTTTACCTGAATTGTTTTGTTTTCTTTGTTTCTTTCTTTTATGCAATAAAAAATATTGTTATTAATCCTGTTAACTCAAACACAGCAGTTCAGTCCTTATTTTCTTGTGGAAGAATTGTGTTTGTCGATGAGGGGGGAAAGCTATATATATATTGTGACGTGGCATAAAATATTCATCCCAAGACGGGAGTTTATTTTTCTCACGTGTGAAGTCGGGGCAGTCTGGAACTTGATCCCTCGCAAAATAAGTTCCAGTTAAGATTCCTTCTTCGGGCACATGGGGAACTGGCAGATAATGTGGGGGTTAATTTGGGGCTAGACTGACCACCGCTGGCAAGGGGTTTCCAAATTTCACGTTACACACACCCACCGGACCACTTCGTCTTCATACCCCTAGGATAATGGAAGATATGGGCCTCTAGGTTAAGATATAATATTATTATTTATTGTAGTCGACAATTCCAATTTCCCGTGTAATATTTTTAAAGGCGAATAGGACATTTAGCGAGAATAAATTGAGGCGAAAATGAAGCTGAAAAGGAACATGCAAAAGAAGGCAATTCGATAGGCAAACAACACAATGAATACATTTCGACACGAGGGGACATCTAAAATATAACAAGGTTTTAATACGTGCGGACACTAGCAAATAATTAAGGCGCCGGCTATATTAGTAGCAGAAAAGACTTAAACACAATGTCTTTCTTTACTTTTCTTTTCTCTCTTTTCTGTCTTTTCTCTTGAACCTTGAGAATGTAGCAAAGTCCATTTAGATGTTTAGAGTTTATGAAATGAATCTTTTCATTCTATTTCTATTCTTTTCTTCATGCATATAGTTCTTTATATTTCTTTCTTTAAATTGAGAGAGAGAGCATACAATTGCAATACTTAGGAAGGGTGGAGGGAGAAAATGGTTTTAAGGTTTACTTAGCTTCTTCGACGGGCTTCCTCTGAGGTTTATTTTATTTCACGGGCTAGCGGGATCATGTGGAGCTTGGCTTGAAGGCACCGGTTATCTTCTTGTCCAAAATTCTTTCCACTTTTCCCCGGAGTTTCGGCGACAGTTTCAATACATCTGGTCACGCCAACTGGTATCCAGAAACTCCGCTCCGCTTCTTCGCCCGGAGTTGTGGCATCAGATCACCCGTCCTCTCACGGCAACCTCCGTCCTAAAACTGAATTCTTTATTCCTATTTCCGCAGACGAAAAAGCGTGCTACTTCCGGCTTTTGGCCTCTTTCTTCTTCCTCACCCTGTCAGGCGATTCATTCGGATTACCTTTGGGGCCTGTCAATTCAAACACGGAAGGGGTAAGGGAAATTTCTTATTTCTCTCCTCTCAGTGGTAGACCACGTGACAATATATATATATATGTATATCAAGTAAGTAATGATTGTGAGTATCCAAGAAAGAGTGCTCAATGCACGGCTATTTCATACAAAATATACCTGCTGAACAAAATATATTTTTTGTTTAAAAACAAGAAATACTCTTTCCAAATTTCATATTTTTAAACAATATATATATATATATATATATATATATATATATATATATATATATATATTAAATGTATAAATAAAGGATGCTCAATAGTAGTGATAGAGTATATATATCTTAGTTGGATAGCGTATACCGAGTCAAAGGCGATTGATGACAGCCTGTTTTTCGACGGTATGATCATCAGACCATTGACTATGGATACAATATCGTAACACACACACACACACAGATATATATATATATATATATATATATATATATATATATATATATATATAAGAATGACATAAAAACGTTGCAAATTATTGTTATTTCTTAACATAGAATCTGGGTGAAAAGTACCTGATTTGAACTTGACTGGATTATGATATGTATTTTTCCTTAATTTTTATCGATTTAGCTTTTTTTTTATTTATCGAATATAGTCGAAGCAGATCATAATGAAAAAAATTTTTAAAATATTACCAAATTCATAGAGGCTTTAATGTTTTTTATTAAATTTTTTCCTGTTGGCATGATTAATCTATCAAAAATTCAAATCAAAGAAGGAATATTGTGTTGAATCAACCAATCAAGCTGCAAAGAACAACCTACCTTTAAAATCGGCATATATATACACATACACACACGCTTTGGGGCATGTATATACAGAGATTTAAAGGAAAAGAGAAAATATAGTGCCGTGTATATATGTGTATCATCCGATACTATGTGGAAATATTTAGACTTTTACAGCAGGGAATTGTAGATGTAACAATAGCCTAGGCCAAGCCTTGACCAACTATTTAGACGCACAATGGTTTATCTCGCATATCCTGCAATTCTTTTTTATTACTCAAAAATTTAGGCCATAGAAAGTCACATGATAGGCTCTATGTTTGAAGATTGATAGATATTTGAAAAATAGTAGTGTCAAATATTAGTCATAGATTGTATTTTGATTTCTTTTTATCAATTCAAAGCCGATTGTGGTCAGTGAAAATGTCGGTCTAAAAGAACTCGACATCAAACAAGAACAAATCACTTGATGGAAACGAATTCAATGATTGGATAAGAACAAAGCTAATCGAACGGCAACGGTGATCACTAATCTTCGATTTATCCCTTCATTTCTTTTCTCATTCTTTGATTTTTAAAAATTCTTCCATCTTTTTATCAGCATTTTCTCTACTTTTTTGTTTTTTCCCATTTTCTCGATAGTTTTATTTTTCTTTGTTACTTCCATTTTTTTTTGTTCCTCTTTTTTCCCGTTTTCTTTTTTTCTAGTCTTTTTTTTTTTCGCATTTTTATTTCCCCTTTTTTCTTTCATTTCACCCTGTCTTCATTTTCTTCCTTTTTTCATCTTTTTTCTTCTATCTTTTTAGAAGCTTTTTTTCATTTTAAAATGATTATCATTATTTTTTCATCTCGTTTGATTTCATGCTATTTCACCGTTTTTTCATTCATTCTTTTCAAATTATTTTCTTTAATGCCTTATTTTTCTTCATTACTCTTAATTTACTCCTCTTTCTTTTCTATACATTATTTCTTCTTCTTCTTCTTCTTCTTCTTCTTCTTCTTCTTCTTCTTCTTCTTCTTCTTCTTCTTCGTATTTCCTTTCCTTCCCTGATTCTTGTATATTTTCTACTTTTTTCCTTACTCATTCTCTTTTAACCATTTCACTATCACTATCCTATCTTCGTTTTCCCTCAGAACGAACTATAATTTCATTCTTCCCCAGCTTTTTCCCTTTCTTTCTTCTCACTTTACTTTCCAATTCTTTTCCTTACTTACTCACCTCCTCCTCTTCTTTTATCCTTCCATTCTCCCCTCCCACACCTTCTTTATTTTCTTTCCTCTCTACTTAATCACCCCCTTCTTTCTTTCTTTCTTACTTTCCTTATATATTTCTTTCCTTACCTCTTCTTTTTTTTAATCAACCGATTTGTTTGTTCATCTTTTTTTCTATATTTAGATTAACTGTCTTCGATTTAATCCCTGAATTATTACAGAACTTTTTCTTATCTCTTCTAATGTCTCACTCGTGATGAAACTCAAATTTCAAGAGGGTAACAATCTTTCCACCATTTAATCCTAGTGAAAAATGAAGAGTTTTCCTCTTTTCTTTCTCCACCGACAATTTATGTATCATAAAAATTAAAAAAGAAACATTACCCCAAGAAAAATGATTGTTAATAAGAAAAAATAAGATTTATCCAAACGTTTGTTTTAATCTTTAATTTCTTTATAGAGTACTCAACTTTATTCCTTTTTTTCCGTTAAATTTTTTCTAAAGTTTCCAAAACCAGTTACTTCTTAGGAACAAACAAAATCCTAATCCTAAACTGCTCTCTAAAAATGTTACCGTAGTCACATTCGCGATAAAGTGTTTTCTTTATTCAATGGATATTTCCATCATGTTTTGAGCACTACCAAATCCAAAATATGATTTTTTTGTGATTTGTTCATTATGGTTGCCAGAACTACATTGATTGTAGGTAAGTATAGATTCACTTTTGAAAGGAAAAGTTCACAGAATGTTTTAAGAGTCTCTATAAAACGGTGACAGAAAATGCCTCTAGCTAAACAAACAAGCATGCAGTCAAGCTTTGTAAATCTTCTACAGCAGACGACAAGCCTCGACTTTTAACATCGTGACAGGCATGGAAGTTTATTTTTGTCTAGGAATGTTTAAAAATTTCCATATAAATTAATAGTAAGTATTTCTTCGATTCACACCAATATCAGAAAAAGGAGAAATTAAATAACGAAAACTCTACATAAATGCAAAGGGTCAACAAGCAAATTTTGAAGTGGATTATTTTGTCTATACAAGAAAATATTTCTCTTTCTTATTTTTTCTATATTGTTTTGTTCTTCGTTGTCTAAATTTCTGAGACAAAGCTCGATGATTTATTATTATTAAGGATTTTCGGACTATTTTCTTCATCTTTATTGTTATTTCCTCAACGATTTCGGCTTTCTTCAGGTGTTTGTCGACCTCGGGAACCTCGAGTTACGTCCTTTATTGAATCCACTGGGTCACTTGTTCAGATTCCGTTTACCATAACCGGGTATAAGTGCTAAGAATTCCTGTATTGTCACTCGCCTACTGTCAGGATTGAACCTACAGATGACTGTCTCTTTAGAAGCTGAGGGAACCAAACCTATAACCGTTACGCTATGTGTCCTGCTGGATAGCTTAAAATTAATTTTGGGGACTTATAAACTTAATGTTCTTACTTGACTAGGATTACTACTATTATGTATGATTTTTTTCCTTTTTTTAAAATTCAGATTTTTTTTATCTGACCTTTTTTTTAATTATCAGTTCCCATATTGTATTCATCTCTATATTTGGTTTACTCAACAGGTAGCCCAACATATGTGCTAATTCCTAAAGGCGTCTAATTCTCCAGTGTTCGTCTCTATCAATTATTTCAACTTCATCCCATAAAGGCAGATGGTTTCCCTTTTCCTTCCATATATGGTCCGCTATACCCGACTTTTCAATCTCACCTCGTACTACTGCCTTCCGATGTTCTTCTAGCCTTACTCTTACTTACGTTTGTTCTTGTTTTTATCATTGACCTTGGAAAACCAGATCAGTTTATGGTTTTTCTCGAGGCTGAGACTTTATAGCTATCTTTGTGACTGGGTTGTTTTAGTGTTTGATCTCTAGTTAAAGCCAGAATCTTGAATGTTTGTTTTAAAAATGGGCAAACTTTTTAATACTGGCTCATCCTTTCACTCTTTTAGACTTGTGTCAGAATTATGACCGAAAATACCACGGACACTGTGTTTGTTTGATTATGATTGATTTCTTTTGAATTGTGTTCAGAAAAGCAATAAATATAATTGATAAAAAAAATTCAGCCCAAATTTTTATTATATATTTTTACATAAATATTTGAATTTAAAAATCTTTTCGTTACTTTTGAGAATCAGTGTATCTAGTTTTAATTTAATTTCGGTGCTCCAACCGAACGACTCTTTGTGTATAACTTGAATTTATGCACATCATTCTAATCTTTGTAATTTATATAAAAGCTTCTTCTTCTTCTTCTTCTTCTTCTTCTTCTTCTTCTTCTTCTTCTTCTTCTTCTTCTTTGTAGTCTTCTTCTCTCAGGAGACTCCAACTACTTTCTTCTTCTTCTTTGTAGTCTTCTTCTTCGTAGTCTTCTTCTTTGTAGTCTTCTTCTCTCAGCAGACTCCAGCTATTTTCTTCTTCTTCTTCTTCTTCTTCTTCTTCTTCTTTGTAGTCTTCTTCTTCTTCTTTGTAGTCTTCTTCTTTGTAGTCTTCTTCTCTCAGCAGACTCCAACTATTTTCTTCTTCTTCTTCTTCTTCTTCTTCTTCTTCTTCTTTGTAGTCTTCTTCTTCTTCTTTGTAGTCTTCTTCTTCTTCTTCTTTGTAGTCTTCTTCTTCTTCTTCTTTGTTGTCTTCTTCTTCTTCTTCTTTGTAGTCTTCTTCTTCTTCTTCTTTGTAGTCTTCTTCTCTCTGTAGACTCCAACTATCTTCTTCTTCTTCTTCTTCTTTGTAGTCTTCTTCTTATTATTATTTGTAGACTTCTTTGTAGTCTTCTTCTCTCAGCAGACTCCAACTATTTTCTTCTTCTTCTTTTTCTTCTTCTTCTTTGTAGTCTTCTTCTTTGTTGTCTTCTTCTTCTTCTTCTTCTTCTTCTTCTTTGTAGTCTTCTTCTTCTTATTTGTAGTCTTCTTCTCTCAGCAGACTCCAACTATTTTCTTCTTCTTTTTCTTCTTCTTTTTCTTCTTCTTCTTCTTCTTCTTCTTTGTAGTCTTTTTCTTCTTCTTCTTCTTCTCCTTCTTCTTCTTCTCTCAGTAGACTCCAACTATCTTCTTCTTCTTCTTTCGGCAGACTCCAACTATTTTTTTCTTCTTCTTCTTCTTTGTAGTCTTCTTCTTCTTTGTAGTCTTCTTCTTTGTAGTCTTCTTTCGTTGCATCGTCCTTGAAAGCATTCATTTTTTTCTTGAAATTCATAACAAAAATCTTTCGAATACTTTTATTGCTAAACATTTTATGATTAAATTTGAAATGTGATATACAGTTGTTACTATTGTAACACAATTGTAAGGGGGAAAAATCCCCACGTAGACTAATTGCTGGAAATTGATTGGTTGGTTGGTTGGGTTTTATGGCATATCAACGTTCGTAGGTTATTTAACGCCAAATCCATTTTTATACAAATAATCTTTTATATTTCAAACAATTCAGTTTAGCATGAGTACACAGTTTAATTGCCAAAAACATTCCTATTTCTAGCTATTTAGTTTTGTCAAACAAATCTATTTCAAACAATTCAGTTTAGTATCAGTATAGTTTTTCTCCACATATAGTTAAATGTCAAAACAGTTCCATTTCAAGTCATTCAGTTTAGCATAAGTTCGCAGTTTAGTTCTATTTGACCCATAGATAGGACCCTAGAGTGGACCTGGGACTGATGGCAACGAATGGGTACTCCACATTCCACAAAGCTCCAGCATTACTGGAACCTCACCATCAGATTGTTTAGTGTCATATCTAGGACACTTGTTGGTGGCGGGGTTACTCCTCTTGGGAGATGCAGTCGGTGTATTCTGCAGCCCCAGCTGACTGGGCAAGCTGGAATCTGAGCTCAATTATTACTATATTGCCGTCTAGCTTCTTCTCCAGCCGTTTAGTTAGCGTCCAAGTAGTGAAAGAATGCTGCGAGCAATATTGAACAAGTCCTGGCGGCAACACCCCACAAGGCACCAACTATACGGCCACCTTCCTCCCATCACGAAAACTATCCAAATTAGACGAACCAGACATGCAGGACACTGCTGGAGAAGCAGGGACGAGCTCATAAGGGATGTACTCCTATGGACCCCCACATATGGCCGGGCAAAAGCAGGACGACCAGCTCGAACATATATTCAGCAGCTATATGAGGAAACGGGATGTAGCTCTGAAGACCTGCCTGAGGCGATGAACGATAGGGAGAAGTGGCGAGAGGGGGTCAGGGATATCCGTGCTTACGGCACATGATGATGATGATGATGATGATTACTAGAAACCCCGCAGCTAGTGCTTTGTACCAGACTAACCCAAGCTTAATAATAACGAATAAAAATATGATTAAAAAAACAGTATTTACTTCAAAGTGGTATAGATATTTAATTTTTATTGAAGGAAATACATTTTATTTACTTATTTATATTTCATAAATTAATTTAGTTTTCTTTTTTAAAAAAAAAAGTGCTATGTTTGTGTCTACCCATTAATGTAATACCCAGATTTAACGATCGCAAATATTTTAGTTTTCCCTGTCGACAAAGATTCCAACTCTTAGATTTATATGACAGCTTTTTCCAACTGGTTTATTTCGTCTTCGTCTTCCTGCTAAAAAATAACATAAATATAGGAATGTTTACAACCGGAAAACTGAAATTCATCGGATTTCAGCTCCTGAAATTCATCCACTTTTGGTAGATTAATTTTCCCCGAAGATGGATTTACTCCAACTTGAAACAAAACAAAAGAAAAAGTTATAAAGATATTCAAAAGGTTGAATAGATGCTATCAAGGAAATACAGATCTCTTATACAATATTATTATAATGTTTCGTCTGCTTGTTATGCCAACTTCTGTCGAACCTCTCTCCAAAAAGAAAAATCAATTTATGACCGTAAACACAAAGAGTGTAGATTAATTGATTAATATTAACGGCATGTGAACCCATCAAGGGTTATTTTATGCGTACAGGTTAAGGAATCGGGTTTATTGTATAATTATATTTTCATTTTGTGCATACTTTCTTAAGACATTTTTGACCTCGATCCGATAGAATACGAATATATTTAACACATCTATTTGACTCATAGCAGGCACTACCACGCCGGATCAGAGTAGAACTGGGAACAATGGCAATAAGCGGTTCTTCAAACCCACCAGATCTCCAAAACCGAAACCTCACCATCAGATACAGTTTAGTGTAATAGTTAGAACACTCTTCAGCAGGAGATACAGTCAGTGTATTCTAAGCCCCACCGGCAGGGTGGCATATACATAAAGTATAAACATTTTTGAGGAGGTGCCCGTCGTCGTAGGGATTGGACACGACGAAACGAGTTCAAACCCTGGACGAGACTGATTGCATTTCACATAGCACTAATACCCTTGGGAAAGGTATGAATCCAATTATTCTCCCTCCAGCTATGGGTAAATAGTAGGATAGACTAGGTTCTTCAGCCTTGGTGAGGCAACTAGTCTAGGAGAAGGAGAACTCTGAATCGAAACCTGTTAAACTCCGCTTAAAAAACTGACCTTGTGTCATATCCTGCCCGAGCGGAGGGGTTGGTAAATAGGATAAAGTATAAACATCTACGCAAATAATTTTCTTTGTCATCTTGGAAGGGAGTCTTCGTTGTGTAATGGTTAAAGTGCTGGACTGCAGCTTCGAAGTAAGCGAGTTCGAACTCCAGTTACACTATTACGTTTACTTTCAGATTAATATCCGTCGAATAGGTAGAGAATCCCCTCATCCCCCAAGCAATGGGTTAATAAGTATCACTGCTGTCCTTCTATAAAGATGGTTTGGGCATTAAATAACGCACGAAGGTTGATATGCCTTTAAATAATTTATCTTCTTGGGTTGATGGAAAAGTTCTCTTTTTAAGGTAGACGAAAAATTATGAAATGATCTGAGATTATTTTTCAACATAATCACCTTCAACATTCACGTCATCCATGAAAAATATTAAGACAAAACATACCGTAAAATAAAATGATTTTAGCAGCAGAAATGAAGGTCGTTTTTATAATCTGATAACATTGATTCTGATTAGTTCGTTAGATTTGGAATGTCGTCTTATACATGCAAAGAAAATTACTTTCTAATGTCATATTTTGATATGCCGTATTTTCAATTCCACCTCCGCACATGTTCAAATTCTAATTCAAGTAGTTCGCAACGATGAAGAATACAGAAGTGTTCGAAAATTATATACGCATCATCACATTCATTGGTCTACTATTTGTCAACTGGCACACAACCAAAATATACTTTTCAATTCCACTTCCTCAATTATGCAAATTTAAATTCTAATATCTTCCAATTTGCACAGATAAAAGACTCAAAATTGTCCGGAAATTACGTAAGCATTCTTACATATACGAGGATCATTAAATAAGTTTCCAGACTTTTTTCGTATGAGCACTTTTATTGATAGTCCACACATGAAACTCTAGTCTCCTTCGAAGTAATCTCCTCCAGCTGCAATGCACTTGTATCGTTCCAACAACTTCTGGGAAGCCCCATGGAAGTCCTCTTGTGTGAGCATGTCAGTGACCTTCGTCACAGCCTCTTTCATCTCCTCAATTGTCTCATAACGACAGCCACTGAGCTTAGGGAATAAGCAAAAGTCACAGGGAGCAAGGTCCCGACTATAGGGAGGCTCAGGAACTGTCTTCATACCCATCTTGGTCAAATAATCTGTAACAAGGATGGGGTTGTGGACTGGTGCATTGTCCTGGTGGAAATGCCAGTGACCCGATTTGAAGAGTGCTGGCCTCTTCCCTAGGAATCTCTTTCTGAACTCCCTTAAAACCTCAACATAGTAACCCTAACCCTAACCCTTTGGCCAATCAACTCTGGTGTTCTGACTTCCTTACTCCTCCCACACCTCTCATCATCCCTCACAGACTCCCTGCCTTCCTTGAATCTCTTATTCCACTCAAAAACTGATGTTCGATTCATGCAAGATGGACAAGAAGCAGTCTGAAGCATTCCATACATTTTTGTGGCATTTTTTCCATGTTTAAAACAGAATTTTATTGCATATCGTTCTTCTAAAGTGTCCTCACGTCCATATTGTATTTTTGAAATTCACTAGCTGTGACAATCAGGCTTTAGTAGGGTGTATTCCAATTGCTGCTGTCGCTGTTGATTTGAGCCTGAAATCATAGAAATTGGTCAGTCATCTCATAAGATGTATAGCAATTACAAACTGAATTTACAAGAGTTTACCACAATTATAATGCCTGTACAAAAAAGTCTGGAATCTATATGCCAGTTTGTCTTTTACAAATATATGCTGTTCAAAATATTTTATATAAAGTGTAAAACAATTTGATAGTGCAGTATATTATATACGTTTTTAAATTCTCCACGTGTAGAAATGAGCTCAACTGGATAACATTTTTGTTGCGTTGTAAGCTGAACTTGCTTATTCCAGTAGTGGACTGAGTAACTAAAAGAAGTAGACAAACGCGTTATGCTTTTAAACATTTTCCCACTTTTAATTCAGATATCAAAATTTCACGCCGACTTTGATTGTGGGTTATTGAGATTCTAAAGTCATTAGAGAAAGGGTGAGACATTATATTGTCATTTTTTATATTGGGGCTCGACCTCCTGAACCTCTCAAATTATACCTATCTTTTTGGTTCGAGATTGTTTGATTAACTGAAAATACTCTTCTCACATGTTTGCATCAACCAATGAAAATACAGATTTTCATTGCATTTTTGCTTCATGTTCTGGTTCCTATAAATCTGCCGAGGTCATAGAGGTCATACCTGAGACAATTCCCAAAACAAAATCAATAAGCTGGTATCGAAATGAGTCAATCTCACCGAGTGTCATCACTCATTTTGTTACATTGTTGCTTTTTAGACAATGTTTTTCAGGTAACCATTCTTCGATCAGTAAGATAAATAATGGAAATTTAGAATTAAGAACCTTCATACGAGATCTAATCACATTTGTGAGACTTTTCATGGACGATACATTGACCATTAGGCTACAAAATATCGATTTTTGAAGAAAGGAAAACATTAATAAAATTCTTGAATCTATTAATTAAAAGAAACAAAGAAAAAAGATTTAATAAAACAGACACAAAGTAAATGTGAATTACTAATTGAATTAGGATATCTTACAAAATCAGCTTTACAAATATTGCAATATTACATTATTTCAAAAAGAGTCCCGTGTGTCATGTATTGTTTTAAAGAGAAATTCAGTAAGAGAAACAAAAAGAAATGTACCCAACACTTGCGAGGTGGATTGATACTGACTGGAAGGAAACAAATTAAATGGGATGTCCAGCTATCTTCTTGTGAATTGATTTAACACTGCAATCTGTGGTCGCTGGTTCGATCTCCTGTGGTGGAGATTACGGTATACACTGCTGATGAGACCTAATAAGGTCGAAACAGCCGTCCAATGTTCCCGTATATCGTGCGTAGGTGTTCGGCGGATTTTCTGGTCGTGGTAATTCAATTCACAGTATTAATTTCCTCTACTTAAAAAATAAAAATATGTACATCTATTCCATTGTCCCGGGGGTATAATAATTACGCGGATGCGTATTTCTAAGCTTCTTGGGAAGACGTGGCCCTGGGGGTGACCGTGTCCTCTGGAAAGAGTACGGATGTAACTTGCAAGACACATTTAGGTTATTTGGCCGCGCAATTACCACGACTAGTTGATTTGGCGTCACTTGTATGCGATATGAACTAGTGGCTCAGTTGTAGAGTTTCAGCACTGTAATCTGTGGTCGCTGGTTCATGGAGATTACGGTATACACTGCTGATGAGACCTAATAAGGTCGAAACAGCCGTCCAATGTTCCCATATATCGTGCGTAGGTGTTTGGTGGATTTTCTGGTCGTGGTAATTCAATTCACAATATCAATTCCTCTACTTAAATAAAAAATAAAAGTATGTACACGCTATCTTCTTATATTGTACTTACCAAACGCCATTTTTACGAAGGTTTTTGCTTAATTGCTTAAACATATATAAAGTAAGAACCGTAAACATAAATTCAAGTCGGTTTCGTGTCCATACTACTATATGGATGCACTATATGGACATTGATTAAGTGTATAGAGAAAAAGCTTGACGGCAAGAATGCAACGGGCTATATTGAATAAATCCTGGAAGTAACATCCCCTAAAACAGCATCTGTACAGCTACCTACCTCCCATCTCAAAAACCACGCAAATTAGATGAACAAGACATGCGAGACACTGCTGGAGAAGTAAGGGAGATCTCATAAATGACGTTATCCTATGAATTCCGACAGGCCCATTGAAGAAATGTTTAATTCTCTTATCTAAGACTTAAATACAAAACCAAGTGCTGATAACTCAACACTTGATCAATAACATGGACAAGGAGAGAGAGAGATAAGGATAAAGAAAATAATCAAAATGACATCTGAAATATTAACAATGATTTTCTTCAGAATTCTGCATAATAAAAAAAGTCCAAAAGATCCAGAGTAAAAAAAAAGAATAAAAACATATTGTGACGAATAGAGTAACAAGAATCTTTTTAGCATCATCATCATCATCATCATCGTCATTATCAAGATGTGCCCACACATTTTCCATTTGTACTTACAAAGCTTCAGCTCGGAAGAATTAGCATTTTATTTTGTCAGAGAGATTAGCTTTCCATGCCTTAGCAATGTTTATATCGATATTGTTTGCAGTTGATGAGATATTACTACCGAGGTATGTGAACTGGTCTACTAATTTCAGAGGCTTGCCTTTTAAAGTTGATATTGCACCACCTTGACTAAGAATACATGGAGTCTATGGGGGTGTCCTCGTAGTGAAATGGTTAAAGCGATTGACTGCGGAATCGTAGTAAGCGAGTTCGTACTCCAGTAGTTCTATTACATTCACTTTCGGGCAAATACCTTTGGGAAAGGTATGGACCCCTTATCCTCCCAGCTATGGGTTAAATAGTACCACTACTGTTCTTCTAGGAGAATGGCTTTGGCATTAAATAACCTACAAAGGTTGATATGCCATTAACCAAACCATGAAATCTATTTTATCTAATTTCACGTAGAAACCTATGCCTCTTGCCGTAAAGATTCGGCTTAAGCAGGTGTATTTACATCAAGCGAGAGATCATTTATGTAGTCTGCATCAGTAATAGTTTTTGGTTAGTCTTGTCAGCTTGATTTGTACATTTTAGAAAAAATTTAAACTCACTGAGTTTCCAACATCTGCTCCAAATAAAACCAAGGGTAGACTGTGAAAGTCTACATCAAAAAAATATTATTCGTTGTTCGAATGTTAATAAATTGTTGCCTAAATTGAAAGAAGAGTCAAATGTTTAATCGAAAAATTACATTAATAAGGATTTTCATGTTTCCGGAAGGAAAACTTTAAAGGAAAAAATTATTAAATTTGTTGAATGTAAAATATAAACAATATCTGAGAAAACGTCAGTTGCTGCTTTCAGTGTCAAGTGACGAAGAGATTATCTTCCAACTTCATTTTATTAATAAGTTTATCTCGCTCTTTGACGCTAATTTGAAACAGATTAAAACATTGCTGCATTGTTATCTTTGATATAATCGAATCCCTGGAAATAAATTTCATTCAATTACTTGTTGCGCCTCACCAACGTCAAATTAAAATAATTCTTTGGCGTCAATCTGTTTATTTCCAGATTCAAATTTCAAAATATCAAGAGATAAAAACTAAAAGAAAAAGGAGTTAGATAGTTACTTTGTAATAGAAAAGTGGTGGGTATTTTTTATTCTTTACTGATTGGATTAAATGAAAATATAAAAGTAAACAAAAAAGGGAGAAAAGGAGAAAAGGAAGTCAGTAAAAGAAAGAAAGAAAGAAAGAAAGAAAGAAAGAAAGAAAGAAAGAAAGAAAAATTAATCAATTAGTTTTAGCGGCAAAAAAGAAGAATAAAGGAAATCGAAATGTTAACAGGAACGAAGAAATCCTATTAAAAAAATAATGAACAAAGGAAAGAAAAACTAGGGAAAAGGAAAAAGCTAAATTCTAATCCAACAAAAGAAGAAAAGACATATACAGAAAATCTAAATCAAGAAGAAGAAATAAACAAACCAATGATGAATGAAAAAAGGAAAAGTGTTAAAACTAATTAGGCAGAAGGATGAAACCAAACTTCAAATTAGAGACAAATGAATAATCTTAGAAATTTGAAATGCACAAAAGATATGTGATAAAAAAGAAAGAAAAAGAAAAGAATAAACAGGAAGAGAAAAAAAATGAATGGGAAAAAACCGAATGTTTAACAAGTAAAGAAAAAAAAGGAATAAAATTAGAAAGTCATAATTAGGATCTGACCGTTTTTAACGTATGAAGTGAGAGAAATGAATGAATGAAAAAAATGTATTAACGATAGATAGATAGATAGATAGATAGGAATAGAATTAGATAGATAGATAGATAGATAGATAGATAGATAGATAGATAGGAATAGAATTAGATAGATAGATAGATAGATAGATAGATAGATAGATAGATAGGAATAGAATTAGATAGATAGATAGATAGATAGATAGATAGATAGATAGATAGATAGATAGATAAGAATAGAATTAGATAGATGGATAGATAGATAGATAAGAACAGAATTAGATAGATAGATAAGAATAGAATTAGATAGATAGATAGATAGATAGATAGATAGGAATAGAATTAGATAGATAGATAAGAATAGAATTAGATAGATGGATAGATAGATAGATAGATAGATAAGAACAGAATTAGATAGATAGATAGATAGATAGATAGATAAGAATAGAATTAGATAGATAGATAAGAATAGAATTAGATAGATGGATAGATAGATAGATAGATAGATAAGAACAGAATTAGATAGATAGATAGATAGATGGATAGATAAGAATAGAATTAGATAGATAGATAGATAGATAGATAAGAATAGAATTAGATAGATAGATAGATAGATAGATAGATAGATAAGAATAGAATTAGATAGATAGATAGATAGATAGATAGATAGATAAGATTAGAATTAGATAGATAGATAAGAATAGAATTAGATAGATAGATAGATAGATAGATAGATAGATATTTGTGATAATATATGTTATTGATTTGGTTTCTTGTATAAAAGGACAATTAAGAAAGCTTTGCACTGTGTCTACGGTCCCGGCAATTTCGGCAATATTTCATTGAAATCTCCTTTTTTTTCCTAAAAGACAGCACAAACGAACGTCAGATTTACAGTGTAACATTGCTTTGTCTACTGATCATTTTTCTTCTTCAAGGGGATTAATATGATTTTCATATTAAAATTCGGAACATCAGAATAGAAAAATGTTCAACGAATTGTTGATGAAAACACAATTTTTTTACTCGCAAAAGTCAAGCGTTGTGTTGTTTTCCTTCAATGTAATCACCGGCCGTTTAATCATAACTTGAAAAAGGTGAAGCTGTCAAAAATGCATACAACGTGCAAACAGCAACGACGCTTTTCAAAAGCGATAAATGCAAAAACCATATAGAAAAAGGATTCTTCAAACCATTGAAAGCTCTCTCTCTCTCTCTCTCTCTCTCTCTCTCTCTCTCTCTCTCTCTCTCTCTCTCTCTCCTCAATGGAGTTGTCTATTTGTAAAAGAAATCATTTTTTTTAGATTTCTTTAAATCATTCTCATACATTTAGTTTAAGATGTCTTTTTATTTCTTATGAAATTGAAAACGCCAAAATATTTTCAGCTGATGCGCATACAAATACACCCCCATATATATATATATATATATATATATATATATGGAGTTTATGTGAACTTGTATTCAACTGAATCTAGAAATGTGTAAATGCATACATATGTGTAGATAAACAAGCACATATGAACACCCACCAAACACAAATACAATATATATATATATATATATATATATATATATGTGTGTGTGTGTGTGTGTGTGTGTGTGTGTGTGTGTGTGTGTGCAAATCAACTAGATATTCATAGGATGTATTCATTTAAATATAGTTATATCCCAATGTATCCGTTTTTGTTAAACCATCTTCTGGGTGATGTTAGAATGTGATGTTGCAATGTTTCTTCCGAAAACTATTTTCAAATGAAAAACTGAAATGAAAAAATGAAAAGATTTTTAACATTCTGTTATCGTTGATAGTGTTTCATTTCAAAATATAGTTACGTAAGTAGCGTCCGAAAAAAAATTGAAAGATTAATGTCTTTGATTTAATTTTTTTTTAAATTTCAAAACTTTTATAAGTAAGTACAGTAGGCAACCTTTGTCGAGGGTGATCCGAAGGCTCCCTTTTTGATAGCTACTACACCAACGTGTAAGGGAGGGTGCTACTCCTTTCCCTGGATTGCTCCACTTTACCCTTGATCCATACCTTATAATGCTGTGTACAAAGCAAGGCGGCATCAAGTACCATTTTTTTAGTCTTTGGTATGACTCGACCTGGGATTGAACCCAGGTCTCCTGGACCATTGGCGAACACTCTACTGATTAGGTCAATGGCCCAATTTTCTTGTCAAATAAAATGGCATATTTCTTGTAGTTTACAATCAAAATCTAATTTAGAAAATATTTTAATCAGAAATCATATCGGAACTATTTAATAAAAGTATAATTTATTGATAATCCCTAAAAACAAATGTAAATCAAGGGTATTGTAATTATCTAGAACTAATGTAATTAAATAAGGAGATAAATTGAAAAATTTATATCTTTCGTAGAATCATAATTAGAAATAAAGCTAGTTTCTCCAATCTTTTTGTGTTGTTTATTATATATACTATCAGACATTTTAAAATCTTTTCATTTCAAACTATGTTTGGATTCTAAATTGTTTTACTAACGCGTTTCTGTCATCACCAATTTTGAAATCTCAAATGTATTCATAAGTACGTCTTTGATCGATTTTGAAATCTCAAATATAATTTTTATCTCAACCTTTACGAAGGAATTGTATATACGAAAGTTTCAGATTTGACTCGGTACTTGTTCTTCTTGTTCTTATAATGTTCTCAAATATTTTGAAGAGTTTGTAACTGTTTCGATACCAACCTTGTTTAGAGTTATACTAAGTGCTGAAACAAAAGCTTTCAAAACAAACAAAAAGGTTACATAAACAATTCTAAGATTCTTTTTTCAATAATAATCTATTACTGTACCGTGAAAACGTCTTCGACCATTTTAAATTATTATAAATCTCAACTAATCGCCAAATGTTTCGCAGAGCATTTTCTTACAGATGAAGAAGCAATGGCCAAGTTAGGGTCATTTTCATATCAAGGTTTGGTTTCCTGTTGTCTAGTGGCATCTCAATTTTCGTGGGTTATTTAATACCAAAGTGATTCTTGTCGAAGAACTGCAGTGATACTATTTGTGGGATTAGATGGTTCATACTTTACCGTATTCTATATCTTATAATTATAATTTGTAGAAGGAGTTTCTAAATGAGTGGGAAAGTTACGAGACCATCAATGGCCGTGAAAAGGTTTTGGGCTAAAAGGAAATCTAAGCTTTCTGTCGATAACAATACATGTTTTACTTAGGCGTATATTGACATAATTTTCAGTTGATGAAATATTGCTACCGAGGTATATGAATCGATCTACAAATTTCAGAGACTTGCCATTTAAAGATAAAATGACACAATTGTGATTAAAACACATGTATTCTGTTCTATCTGAGTTCGCATCAAGACCAAGGGCTCTTGCTGCCTGCTCCATACTTCGCAGCAGAGATTCGGCTTGAGTTGAGTTATTGGCTAGAACCAGAAAATTATTAGTGTAGTATGCACAAGTAATACTTTCTGTGGAATTGTGTCTGGTTCATGCCTATTTGAGTGTAAAAAATTTCATTTTTCGATACATTTTATTAATATTTTTCAGCTTTTATTCTTTGACTTTCAGGAATTTCAAAAAATTAATTAATTAATTATATATATAATCTTTTTGGCTCAGCACGTTGAGTGTTGATGCAGTCTTAATCCCAAATTAATTAAACGTTGATTGCTGTTGGCATTGAGCATTCAAATTACATACTCCTACCCCCAGGATTTTTTCCTCGGATTATATATATATATATATATATAAGATTGTTAAAATTTATGACGAACTGAGAGAATTTTAAAGAAAAAGTTTTCTCTTTTAGATAACTATTACTTTTCAGAGAAGGTCCATTTGAGAAACTGTGGCGAAGGTTCTTATTTTTTGTATTTTCTAAATTCCTATATACATTCTCTTTTCATACATTCATTTCTCTTCTCGATGTGGTTCATTACTTTCATCCTTATCAGTTCTTCGAGATGTGCAGTAAAAAAGTAAAGTTGTCTCCCTTTAGTCGAGAGTAACTCGAAGGCTCCTTTTTCAATAACTACTACACTGAGTCGTAAAGGAGGGTGTTACTCCTCTCCATGGATTGCTCCACTTTATCCTTGATACGTACTTTATAATGCTGAGTGTTAAGCAAGGAGGCATCAAGTACCATTTTTTGAGTCTTTGGTATGACTCAACCTTGTATTGAACACTCTATTCATTCAGTAAAACGTCATGAAAAATTTTAAATGTCGGCTGAAATGCTCCAGCTGTGAAATCTGGATTATTAATGACAACTAACAGGGAATCAAATAATTTGACATCAATTAAGAAAAAAAAAACTGTCAATAGGTATTAAGATAAGAATTTCCTTGAGATCTAAACAGCTAAATTCGATTGATAATTTTGATAAAAAAATTTCTCGTTATTCATTTGTTGTTATAAAATTCAGTTTTATTGCTAAGCTAAAAAATTATTTGTTAAAAGGAAAATTCTAAGTTTTATTGAAATGAATGATATACTTTGGGCGAATATGTATGAAAATAGATTCATACACTTATATTCAAATATATATATATATATATATGTGTGTGTGTGTGTGTGTGTGTGTGTGTGTGTTAGGTTATATGCGCATGTTTATACATATACTATTTTCATTGCTTGTATATACTCATTTGTAAGTTGAAATTTCATGATTTCGTCTTTTAATTATTATTGGTAGAAATGGGGTTTACGAATAATGATGACGATGATGATGGTAACGATGATAATGAGATGAGCCTATTGCAATCTACTTAGCAGACATTATGATCCACGATGAGAAGATAAAGTCATCGCTTCTCTTTACTGCAATCCCGTATAATGAAAATCTCCTTTGAAAGAAGATAAGGAAACATTGTCATCGAGATACAATGGATTTGAAATGCACAGACAAGACGCTGCCAGTAGTCATTGGAGTACTGAATGTTATCAAATGTAAAGACCTGAGAGAATCCGTGGACATTGAAAAAGGCAAAAAGAAAGTTCTGGTTTCAAACCTTAAAAATAATTACCAATTATAAGAAAAAAAAACAGTTGTATCGAATATGAATTAAAAAGTAATGTTCTCGAACGTGGTTGAGGATGACCCAAAAAGCTTCCTTTTCAATAGCTACTACACTGAGTTGTAGGGGAGATTGCTACTCCTTTCCCTCGATTGCTCCACTACCCTTAATACATTATAATACTGAGCGTTAAGCAAGGAGGTACTTGAGTACCATTTTTTAAGTCATTGGTATGATTCGATCTGGGATTGTACCCCGGTCTCCCGGACCATTGGCGAACAATATACCCAATAGGAATCTATCCAAACTTACTTGAATAAATATAGAATGGAAATAAAGAATAATTTTCATAAAACTCTAGCGTTCCTGTATTAAATGACGTCACAATAAGTGATAGGCCTTTCGACGTTGGCGTTTCATATATTTTTTCATCATACAACGAGTGAAAGCACGTGCGATACCCTGCCCTCATCAGCCGCCAACCTGGGTGATAACACAGTTTCGGTAGCTCAAGGCGGTACCAAGCAGCTTTTTCCACCGGACAAGGTATTTAAAAGAAATATATATCTATATATACACCAGATCAACTAAAAGTAGATATTACATTGGAAGTTCGTTCATCTTCATTTTAGTGCAGTTTGTGATTTAAAAACGCGTTTACTTTCGGGCGTTGATGTCTTAGCAACCGTTTCGTAATGTTGCGTAATCACACGGGAATGGTGGTTCCGCGTGCATTTCATTCATGTTGAAATCCCTTCTATATCCGTCATTTATTCGGTTCGTTTTCCTCCAGTTTTATCTTTTTTTTTATGCGTTACTGCACAAAAGCACTCGAGACAAACGTCATATATAATTCTGCTGAAAGTTATTTTTTTATCGATGGGGCCCTCAAGATGGATGGTGAGTAAAAAGAAAGCTCCTGGTCTAAGTTTGTCCAAGTAGCTATCTGATTACCCTTGGGCCACTAAATTCTTGGCTTGCTAGGAATGTCTCCAGGACACTGACGTTCAGCAATGGGCTCGTGAATACTGTGGGGGTAATCCTGATTCATAAGCGCATCATTCAATTTACATTCTCCGGTAGGAGAATTACGTTGTTTGCACCAGCGCGCCCTGTGGATTCGTGACCCTCGCAAACTGTTGAATTTTCTGCCGTAATCACACGTTGTAGCCGGGTACATATCTAGATCGTTACCGTATGAGCAAGTATGATGGGTGATATAATCTCCCTCTCCGCTACAGACACTCTGAGGGCATTTTCCTTTCATTGTACTATCCATATTTGTTAAATTCCTGTCTTTCCATGATGTCACTCCAACTTTCTGAAGAGTCACTTTATCTTTCCAAAGAGTCATCTTGGTTTCCAGAGAGTCTTGGTGTTCAAATTTTCATCATAAAACGTGTGAAAGCACGTGCGATACCCTGCCCTCATCATTCGTATATATAGAGAGTTTGTTTTAGTTAGTTGTTGTACATGGAGCTTTTTAAACTTTTCTAGTCTAGGATATAGATTTATACACGAATATATATTTGTTGTCTTTATGATTTTTCTACAGAATAATGAAACCATATTGCAGATAGTCATCCAAATTCTTTGGTGCTATTGCACCAAATAATTTGGATGACTAGTAACCAAAAGTTGACGGGAAATTATTTCAATAAGAGCTGAACTTCGATCACGACAATGTGCTGAAAGTGATTGGTCGTAAGTTAGAGTATCGGGCGAAGTTCCTAAAAGCCGTCATCGATACTTACTGACGTAAAATGTTCCATATGCATGCCCACCACCGCCACTACTCCTAAAAATCGATGCCTGATTTGCAAAGTGCTAAAATTGAAAGGCAGATCGATGAGAACACGTGCATTCCTAGCATACCAAGCATCCACAAAATCGGAGCAGACACGAGATGGAAGATAGAGATGTTTCTTTCTTTTTCAAAATCTATAAACTCACCTTTCCCCATTCATTATTATCGCTTGCTCTATACGAGCATAAAATACCAGAAGGATCCGTTGAAAATAGCCTTCCGGCGCAGATTAGACAGCTGCACTTTAATGAGTGACTATTCTCTGAAATGACGGCTTGAAGAACATGGCCAAATCAAAGGTGGAAGAAGCAATGAGACGATATTGTAGAAAAAGGGAGTGTTCTTCCTGACCCAAAGACGAAGCTATCAAAAGAGAGAAGATATTTCCTTGGGGGAAAAAATCAAGTGCCAGCCTCTATTTGGTGAAAATAAATCAACGAACAAAAACAATTTTGTTCGTTGATTTATATTCTAAAAAAGCAATGAAATAATCAATCTACGCGCTTAAGTTTCAAGTGCTTCTTTTGCTAACTAAAGACAGAATACACAGTTGAACTTTGATTTTTCTCAGGTAACTTTTGCACTCCCGAAATATATTATTATTGATATTCACTAAAGGTAGTTTAGTTTTACATAAGACTGCAATTGTTCTTTTTATTGAGCAACCTAATCTCAAGAGATTGAAGTGTTGTGTGACATGAATTTTTTTATGATTAGAGCAGTTTTTAAATGAACCATCATGCCTTGTTTGCTCGTTTGTGGTTTACCAGCAATCTGGTAATAACTGTCATTAAACACAATCTTACTTGTGCCCAACGACTTACTCGCATCTGCTCTAATATCAATAACTGGTGATTATCACCTTTATATTCCAAATCTTCTCTAATTTATGAACAAGTTCCTGATATTTATCTTTTTCACTCTCTTAGAATCGATCATTAGTTCATTGGCCTAGTGGGTTGAGTGTTCGCCAAAGGTCCAGGAGACCTGGGTTCAATCCCAGGCCGCGTCATAACAAAGATTTTTAAAATGGTTCTTGATACTGCCTTACTTAACACTCAGTAATATAAGTACGTATCAAGAGTAAAGTGGAGCAATCCAGGGAAAGGAGTATCGCCCTCCTCTCCATCTAGGTGTAGTAGCTATTGAAAAGGAAGCCTTCTGGTTGCCCTCGACTACGGTCGCCAACCTTACTAACTTTAGAATCGAACATATCAATAATAAAATCTGATTTTTGTCTGTTTCGGTCAGGTGATCAATTCTTATTTCTTTATTTCTTTTATTTCTTGTTCTGAAACGGAAGGAACTTGGTTTTCAAGAAAGAAATTTCAAATCTAAGAAGTCGAATCTGATTTGATCTTTTTAAGAACCACTGAGAACAGATGCTGATTTCTGTTCAAACAATTTTTTTCATTTTAGGTTTTTTTTTTGCACGGTTCTCAGTGAATAATGATACCTTTCCATTCACTGTCATTTCGAATTGGTTCTACTTATTCCACTTACCGTTTAAGAGAGAAAATGCTGTAATTCTATTTTAGCAACAATAATACGGCTTTGAAAATATTTTACACTTTTACTGTCATTATTTCACAGGAGGAAGAAAAAAGCAGAGACGTCGGTGAGTCTGTGTCGGAATGAGTTTTTGGTTTTAACTAAAAATCTATGACATTTAACGATCAAAAACAAATATATTCCGAATCAGTATCGCCAAAGGAAGATATCTGTTAATTTAAAAGAGATGTAATAATATTAGAAGGCATAAAGATATTTATCAGCGTTTCAAATGCTTAATTAAAGTTACAATAAAAATATATTAAAGATATAAAGTTTTTAAAAATCATATAAAAAGGAAATAATGATAATAACGTATATGCAGTTCATCATAATGTTTAATTATTTTATAAATGATAACGTTTATACTTCAATTTAAGCAAAGTTACGATAAAAAAAAAACGCTTATGATTCAAAATCAAAATATCAAACAGTTTATCGTAAAAAAATAAAATTATATAATAATGCACATTGTTGCTGTTTATTTGTTGTTTTTAATAGATAGGAAATATTTAAAGGAATCACTTTAAAAAGAATATCATTTTCCTGTAAAATAATAATATCTAAAGGAATCATTTTAAATAATTACGAACATTTTAGTGAAATAACATCTCTTTTCTTCTTTATTTAAAAAGAACAATTTCAACCTTTATCCATCTAAATAATTTTAAGCGTAAAAAAAAGTTATAAAATAAACAATTACTGAATTAAAATGGAAAAAGACTTGCTACATTACACAATTGTCGTATGAGCAATTGTACACATTACACTTTTAATCGAATATTTAAAAAAAATGTGAATTTAAAAAGAAATGAGATGTGTTTTTAAATATCAATGAATTATTCTGTTTAAAAATATATTAAATTTTCAAAGGTTATTAATTTAATTGCTTATTTATTCAAAAAAATACAAATATAGCTAATTAAATATGTAGTCTCCCGTATTTAAGATATTCTTTAAATAAATGAATATTTCAAAAGCCATTTTATTATGAGGTAATTTCAGTGAACGATAAATTTGAATCAATAAAGGTCTTTAAAAATGAAAATGTTAATTAATAAATATAAGTAAAATTAAAGTACCGTAAATTTTGACATATAAGACGACATTTTGATTTTCAAAAAGTCTCTATAAAACTTGGGGTCGATTTATAACAAGATTACAGTGGAACAATACTCCTAACGATCAAAATATACCACTTACTGTATCTCCCGCAAACTACCACAAATAATTTCAACTTATTTTTGAAGAACATATGAAACAAACCAACACAGTGATTAATATAAAATGGTAAAATTGTAATTCAGATTATCACATGTTCTTTTCAAAAGTTGCTGCATGGATTAAAGACACTAATCGGGACGTCACAGCACCTGGATGGCCAGTTAGAAAATTGTGGAATGATTTTTATCAGCGAAATTTCATGATATTGCATATGAATATAAGGTCTAATGCTAAGATTTGCATATTTCATACATGACTGATGTAATTCTGATTTCAAAGAAAAATCTCGTACACCATACACTACAGGAGAAATGACAGTTTAATGAGATATGATTGTAATTTCTTGAATAAATACACATTGGCATTACAACTGTACTTTCATGGGACAATATTTGAAATAAATATTACTTGAAGTTTATTTTGCTGACGCTTAAAAACCTTGATTTGAGGATACTGCACTGTAATTTTAAAAGTATTTACTTATATTCATAACTTATAGAAAATCTAACTCCAATGCTTATTATATACTTTTGCTATAGGATATCACAGCCTATTCTTATTTAGGCGTACTGAGTAAGTTTTCGCCTACCAGTAGCCATTAGATATTTAAGGGTTGGCCTATACAGTAGGTGTGGCTCTAGCTCAGAATTTTGAACTTGAGGTCGTCTTATATACGCTAACGACTTGTACACCGCAATTTATCGTAATAACAAACGAAAAAATAATTATTCTTTAATTGGTATTCTTAGAAATTTTGCTTTTATCAAATATCTAAAGCGGTGGAAAGGTGGGATCAATATTGAGTTACTATCATGTCTCATTAAGCAGTAATTTCTCCTGTAGTGTATGGTGTCCGTAATTTTTCTTTGAAATCCGAATTACATCCGATATATGCAAATCTTATCATTAGAGTTTATATTCATATGAATTCCCAATCTATTGTGCAATCATGAAATTTCGTAGATAAAAACCATACTGCAATTGTCTGACTGGCCACTCTGGTGCTGTGACGTTCCGGTTAGTGCCTCTAGTTAATGCATCAACTTGTGGAAAGGACATGTAAGTGTTAATATAATACTTAATTTGAATTAAAATTTTATCGTTTCATATTAATCACTGTGTTAGTTACAGCAGCGCTTGCGCTATTCTGATTCACTGTTCTGGCGATTCATAGAAAAATAAAATAAAAAAAAGAAAATGAATAAATCAAAGAGTGAATTTCCAAGAAGCCCTCAGACAAGAAGCAAGAACGACGCATGCCTAAAGAAAGGTGCTTCCGGTCGCTAAAGAGAAATTCTGCCATTCAGCCATTACCACTATAACCGAAAGGACCGTTTTCTATCGGTTGCTAGCAGTGAGCGCAGGGTTAGGGTTAGCTGATTGAGTCTCGAGGCCTGGTAGTTAGCCATATCTCCAGTTAGCAAGCTGCCTCTGCCAAATATACCTTACCGAAAACATCCACTGGATAGACGACAACTTTAGAGTTATAATTTCCAAAAAATGACTATAACATATTTCAACGCCTTATCTGGGAAACACAACTATTTCAACTGATTAAAGGAAACGTTCCCATCACAGAACGGCTGTGAACTCCAAAATAAAGTTTTGAGTTAGAAGGTATCTTCGTCTCTTTCCTTAATTTTCTTGCAGCCTTCCACAGACAAAGACAAGTTAATGGGGTAAAAAGAAGAAGAGAAAAGGAGTCAGATACGAAACTCGAAGTCATTCCCGTAGATCTCAACAACCAACGACTTACAACCACAAATAACCAACAAATCTTCTGTACCTCATAGTGTCACCAAAGGCAGATTTTAATAAAAGAATTATTATGGTAAATTTTATGTAGACGACGTTATTTGTAAATCAAACACTATGAAGTAATAACATTACAAAACATAACGTTTTAAATGTTTAAACAAATTTAAAATAAAAATTCGTTTACAAACAAAATCTAAAAAAATCAAACCGTTTATTGTGCATGTTTACACTGCCTTTTTTTCTCATCATTGATAGAGAATTTTTTTACCTATGTTTATTTCTCCACACTGTCTGAGGACAAAAATCATTTGAGAATCTCCGGTACTTTCAAAGTAGAGTGTCTACAATAAACCAAAAAAGCATGTGGATTATATGATATTTTATGATGGTAAAAATTAAGAAGCTGCCGTTTTCATGTAACCAGTCTATTATGAACGTTCTTTGCAATTATTCTCAAAGCCTGTGAAATTGATCAATCTTTTTTTCTCTTGGATGAATACAAAAACAATATGTTCGAGGACCGCCTGAATGGAACTAAACAACAAAATGAAAATATTTCCATGGAATTTGGCCTCGAATTTTATTATCAAACTCTCAACGATCTATCTAGTCGAGTCCAGGCTCTTATAGTAAATTAATTAATTATGAGATTCCCGAGCCTGATCAATGAATGAATGAATGAAAATACACCACGGAATTTATCGAGAGACAAATTATGATAATCAAGTTTTGTATCAGTTCATCAATGAAAATGAACCTTGAATGGTCGATGACGAGAAAAAAGTTTACCACAGTATCTTAAATAATATTAAAAATCACAAAGGAGTAAGGTTTTTTCTTATACCCTAGTTGGTACTGGGAAGACTTAACTAATAAACCTGTTGCTTGCAAAAGTTCGCCAGAGAAAGAATATTGCCTTTGCAGTAGCATCAAATGGGATTGCAGTAACACTTCTGAATGGAGGGAGAATGCTCACTCTATGTCTTGTCTGTCCCTAGATCTTAAAAGACAGGAAAAAACTATGCGTAACATTTTAAAAACTCATCCAAAGCCAAACTCCTGCAAATTTGTAAGTTAATTATTTGTAATAAAGCAACCATAAGCCACAAACCTGCAAAAGAAGCATTTAATCGAACACTGCATGATTTAAAAGACAACACAAAAGTAAAGGGGTGCGTGACTTTGGTTCTAGCTGGTAACTCCAGACAAACTCTACCTCTTATTACTTGAGGAACTTGAATGCGAGTACCTTTAAATCTAGATATTGCTCTTGGTGAATTTGCCTCCCAGTGGAGAATGAATTTTTGGGAAAGGGAATTCCATTATTAAATTCAGTTGTCCTTTCAAACAACTCAAACAGAAAAAGATCTGATTACCGGAGTTTTTCCTAGTGTTCATAACCAACACTGATGAAAAAAAAATGGCTCTGTGATCGAACATCTTTGGTACCAAAATATATTTCTATAAAGGAAATGAACCTAAAGCTTCTGAATATATTACCTAGAGAGGAAAGATCTTATAAATCAGTTAGTAATATCAGTTCTCGGGCAAAATTATTAACTATCCAACTGCGTTTCTCAAAAGTCTTGAGTCAATGGGGCCTGTTCCAAATAATTTGTTACTGAAGCTTGGAACGCCAATCATGCCGCTTTGAAACCTCGATCCAACCAAACTATGTAATGTAGCAACACTTACCATCAAAAGTACGATGCCTCATTTCCTGGAAGCAACATTTATGTCAAGAAAATATACTGGAATAAACTGCTTCATTCTCAGAATACCTATGAAACCAACTAACTTGCTATTTGAATTTAAAAGATTTCAGTTTCCTGTCAGATTCAGCTTTTCCATGACAAGAAACAAATATCAAGGACAATCACTGAAAGTTATTGAACTGACTCTGTCAGACCCTGTCTTTTGACATGGCCAGATTTATATTGGTTTTTCCAGAGCCGGAAACACTCATGGTCGTTTTCTTCTGGCACCAGCAGGAAAAACCAAAAATATTGCATTCTATTATTCAAAAGAATTATTAGAAAATATTATTTAAAAGAAAGATTAAAGAATATTATTTAAAAGAAATATTATCTAAAAGATTCTTTTTAAATTGGAGAATATTATTCAAAAGAAAGATAGTGGAATATTATTTATTTATATTCAATAAATCCCGAAATATTTGTCTTTAAAGTCATTAAAATTTTTTTGTAAAATAATATTTTTACATGTAAAGGAAAACAAAAAATGATGTACTGTTCGGCAAATATGTTGACAATAAAAAAAATGTCAAAACTTATTCATTAATAAAATCATTTTTCAAAACCGAATTTGCAGTAAAAACTTTTCAAAATTTTCTTACTCAAATTCAAATCAGTGAATTAAAAAATTCTTTTTATGTGAATTATACAACAAAACTATAATATATGCACCTATATAGAAAAGAACGCTTGAAATTATATCTAAAAAAAGTTTTTATCATCAAAATATTTGTGCAATGAAGTAAAAGAAAGATTGGAGACAAAGGTATTTTTCCATCCAATAGAACCGGACTTATCTGTTTTTGAAATGCTGCTTAAATTTTGTAAAACGTAAAAATTTGCATGGAAAATTTTTGGACCAAAAACATTTAGATTTTTGAAATTTTCGCTCAAATCAACAAATGTTTAGATTTAAATTAAGTTATCAACACTTATTCATTTTTCATGAACGAATTAATTTTTGCTGACGTTATTCTTAATGAAACTTTCTAAAAATATTTCAAATCAATTAACCTCCAACTTATTTACTTTTTTAAAAGACAAAACAGTACATACATCCAGCATAAAATTATAATTTTTCGATAAACATAATTATTTGGAAAACTTAAATCAGCATAAATTTTGCAAACTTTTGTAAAGATATAATAGAAAATTTGCCTTGAATCGTAAAACATGAACAGTTATAAAACAGACAAAATTTTTGTAAAAATTTTATGTTATAGATGTAAATAAATTGTATGTAATATATTAGACAATTTTTCTGGCTCGGGAAAAACATTTGTAGAAAAAACGTAGGATTTTATCCAAGTAAATTAAAAGTTTTAAATGTTTTGAAATTATTGGCCTAGTGGGTAGAATGTTCGCCAATGGTCCGGGAGACCGTGGTTTAGGTCGAGTCATACCAAAGACTTAAAAAATAGTACTTGATACCTCCTTGCTTAACACTCAGCATTATAAGGGACGTATTGAGGGTAAAGTGAAGCAATCCAGGGAAAGGAGTAGAGCCCTCTCCTACACATCGGTGTTATAGCTATTGGAAAGGGAGCCTTCTGATCGCCCTCGACTAAAGGTAGACAACTTTACTTTACTTTTTATATATTTTCATAGAACTTTATCAAACTTTGTTATTCAATGCCTTTTATGAGACCGATGGGAAAATATGAACATTGAAAGTAAAAAAGACAAAAAACTGAAAACTTTATGTGAATTTCAAAATTGATTCATTTTTGCCATGTCCGACAAAAAGGAATGGAAATAACGTTAATGAAACCATATAAACTGGTTTGAATCTCTGCCCGGCGTTTATTGAAGAATCACTAGTTAAGACTATTATACAACAACCACAGTTATTTTGAGAGTACTTAGAATAATAGAATAATAGAATAGAGAATTGAGGGCAATTTTTGTTACCCTCTTTTTTGTTTGTTTTTTCTTTGTGGGGGCTATTTTGGGGGGATGTTAATATCTGCATGATATCTTAAAAGCCACTTTCCCTACTTTACTGTCATATAATTTTTTTTTTATGTTCAACCACAAAAAGTAATTTTATTAAATTGAAATTGTCAGAAAAAAAAATCAAGTGAGATGATCACAAACCAACAACTATAAATCAATTAAAGGTATATATATATATATATATATATAAAAGGGTGTGAGTTTATATAAAGGGGTGTATATAAAAAGGGGTGTATGTATAAGTATAAATTAGATATTTTCTATCCGGGAAAATTTGAAGAATAATGTTCATATATACTTTGATATGAAATGATTTTGTGATCGAGCAATTTTATAACCGAAAAACTTTGCAGCGAAGGAAATAAGCATGAGATTTCTAGAATTGATCTCTGGAGAGTAAAAATTCTATAAATTAGCTGATTCCATCTCTTTTCTGATCGTTAATTATTCAACTGAGTTTCTCAATAGCCTTGAATCAATAAGGACTGACATAATTTGTTCGAAAATCTTGAGGCACAAATCTTACAACTGCTTAACCTGAGCAAGAAATTTTGCTAGAAACAACGATTCCATTCCCAGAATACCTCTGCAACAAAATTACTTGTCTTTTAAATTCAAAATTCTGTTTCCTGTCAGACTCAAAAAATCGTTAGAGCTATCATTGAAAATTGTTGGGCTAAATCTGGGAGAAACCTGCCTTTTCATATAGTCAGCTGTACGTTGTTTTTAGATAGTTGGAACCGGCAAACAAAACCACGAATATTGTTTATCTTGAAGCTTTAAACTCAAAAAGTAAGCGATCAAACAAAACGTTATAATCTTATGGCTATAAAATACGCAGTAATATTATTCGTAACGTGAAGCAAATTTGCTTATGACTACTACATAGTGATATTTTGATATAATTCACTCTGATATATTTGTTTTTTATGTGATAATATTGGTCCCTTCTAGTTTTCTTGTAAAAATTTAAAAAAATCAGACATGAAAAGAATTCCTCGTCTCCGCAGAATTCGTGTCGTAAGTTCGCTATGGATTTCCCTTCAAAATTATTCTCTCTCTCTCTCTCTCTCTCTCTCTCTCTCTCTCTCTCTCTCTCTCTCTCTCTCTCTCTCTCTCAGTTACATACACACAATTCATATTGAAAGTTAACGAAAAAGATTCAAAATAGATCTTAGGATTTAGTGTAAAAATTTTTTAAAAAAAAGCGCTTTAGAAACATTTGTACAAAAGATGTAAATATGAATGCAATTCCCAAACTTTTGGCATAAAATAACCCTAGACGAGTTGACACATCGACAAAATGAGTTAATCAATCATAATAAATCTATCA
This sequence comes from Sepioteuthis lessoniana, assembly GCA_963585895.1. Lineage (NCBI taxonomy): Eukaryota > Metazoa > Mollusca > Cephalopoda > Myopsida > Loliginidae > Sepioteuthis > Sepioteuthis lessoniana. Next base: position 96,179,829 of record OY757921.1, read on the forward strand.
ATATATCGCTAAAATTTTCGTTGTGATTAATTATCTTTGTTGCAACCTGCAGTTTCGTTAATGATTCGATTCTAATTTTTTTCTTCCCCATAGTGGCCTTGTGTCAGACGAAACAGATGTCATTTGAAACTTGGAATCATAAAGAGAAAGAAATCGAAACACTGTAGACGTTGATGCAGTTGCGACAAAAAATGAGAATGCTTACATCTACTCGAAAGAGTCATGAATCTATCCATTTTGGGATGTTATGCCAATGACTGGCCATGCTGGAATACTTTTCGCACAATAAAGTCCTGATTTGACGCGTAAGGTTTTTATTCAAAACACTCCGACGTACAGATTCTAGATAGAGAAGGAAAAAAAGGGAAAAAATGTTCCCATTGACGAGGGACGAAATCCACCACGATTATTGGACAATAGGGACAATAGGGACAAAATGAAATAGGAAAGATGCAACAAAAGTTCTGGAGATGATCAGGCAAAAGTCAACAGTAAGAAAAGAAGATAAAAATCGAATACATTCGTCGTCACGTGTGAGTCCTATTCTGAGATACGTATTTAGATTTTTGGAATAACAGAGATCAATTGTTTAGAATTGAAGAAGACAATTTTTATTGCTATCATGTGTGTGTGTGTGTGTGTGTGTGAAACAAGCAATTGTTTGGGGTAATAGGCATGAACCTTTCTATACTTCTGAAATGTCAGACTAACCTAAAAGAAAGCAATTGAAATAATTCTTTAGTTCCCTATTTTGGATATTTGGAAATATTTCGGGTGCCTAACATTGTATGATGGCTTGTAAGATAATCCCGCGCATTAATTCGCTATGTTGTATATTGAGAGGTGAAAATGACAACAACACTTGTTATATAAAAATATAAACTCTTTTTATCTACGACTGGTACAAATGGTTACGTGAGAGAGAGAGAGAGAGAGAGAGAGAGAGAGAGAGAGAGAGAGAGAGAGTTAGGATTGCAAGGAAAACGCTTGCTTGCGACACATCTTCAGGTTTACACCAACTGGAGATACATCTCTAGATGGCCTTTGCTCTTCGTGTTCCTTTAACGAGAGACTGGTATAGGGCAGCTTATTACCCGGGGGCCACCACCTCCGGGCTAACGCTCAAAACGGCAACACTCTGCTGACTACTGACTTACTGCTCTCTCTGCTGACTGACAGCCGACTCCTCGGGGTTGCAAACTTCCGTTATCATATATATTTCGGACGCCCACACATTTTCCTTCCGGTGACCCAGCTATGCAATTCCCGTAGCATTTCTACTTTCCCTTGTTTACCTTAGAACACAGGTGCACATCCGGTTTTTGAAAACATAAACCAACCGGCCGGTCAAAGGTCAATATGTAGTAGTCTTACATATTCACCAGCTCCGCCATACGTGCCGGATGTGACACAAGATCAATTTCTAATAGGATTTTAACAGGTTTGAATTCAGAATTTTCCTTCTAGACTGATTGCCGTATCAAAGTTAAAGAGTCAGTCTGTCCAACTATTTACCCAAAACTAGAGGGAGAATATTTTCAGAATTCATGCCTTTCTCAAGGGTATTAGCGTTATATGAAATGCAAACAGCCCGATCTGAGTTTTGAACTCGGCTCACCATGCTCATATTCTTCGATGGTTACCGTTTTACCACGAGTGTCTCCTTTTGGTTTTGTAACAGACTAGATTAAACCTAATCAATTCTTGTTTGGAAGTAAATCTTCCAATTTGTTTACAAAAGTATTTGAATTTCATTGTTTTCTGGTTATTTTGGTCTCTTGAATTGTACACACACTTGAGTGCTCCTAAATTGTGATTACTTTATATTTCACATCAATGACTTTCTCGTTGACGACTGAAGGTTGAAAACAGGATTGTAATCCAATCACATTCTAATATTCACATGTAGAAATATACTGAAGTGCGCAAATATAAAATGAATTAATGTTTACTCACTTCCCTATGGTCGTCTCATGACTACCAGTTTCATGAACATTTTAAGAAACACAGTCATCTGATAAGACTTGTTAATAGAAAGGACAAAAAAAACAGTGAATAAATACTCATGTTCATTGAACAATACTAAAAATGACTGCATAGCAGAGGAACGGAAGATGTAAGAGTAAGGTGAGAGGGAAAGAAAAAATCCCACCTTTCTCTAATACAAAATATATCATAAACTGGTGATAAACTAATTTCATAATTATAAGAGAATCTGTAAAATGCATTAAACTGCTGTGTTGGAACTGAACTGAAAAACGACGGTATAAATGAAATTTTCCAAGATTTCATGGCCACAAAGAGGCAATTCATCTCATAAAGTAGTATAATGAGAAAAAGATATCTAAGCAAAAAGCGGAGAGAAAAAAAAGTTCCGATATTACAAAATACAATATTAAAACAGATGGTAACTTCGATCCAAGATATGAGTTGGGACCTGCTATGAGCACTAAATCAGATTGCTACATCAAAAAGGAGGAGTAGCAGCAGAAGTGGAATTTTGTATAAAAAATTGATTAATGAACGATTTGTTTATTCCATTATATATATATATATATATATATATATATATATATTACACTGACGATAAAAATATTGTGAACAGTGACATGTACCTAGAATGACACCAGCCGTACCGTCGCAATCATACATTTTAAGACAAGAGATATATGAACAGGAATGTCGCCTTCTTTGCGCACTTCATTTTGATTAGTTGAATGCTGCAGCAATGGCTCAAAAGAAAATGACTATTATAAAGACTGAATTATTATGGTTTGAACATTTTCAAAACGGAAACACTTGTTAAATACTCACATCAGCTATGGTGAATAAAAGGAAGTATCGCTCACCACTTACAAGGCATTGGGCGACTAAAACTTGCAAATTTCAAAAGTTTCACTGCTAATTACGGGTTAACAAAAGAGTTACTGTGACAAATTGTCATCATCATCATCATCATATCGTGCCGCTAGCACGGATATCCCTGACCCTCTCTCGCTATTTCTCCCTATCGTTCATCGCTCCTGGCCGGTCTTCAGGGCTACATCCCGTATCCTCACATAGCTGCTGTATGTATGTTCGAGCTGGTTGTCCCGCTTTTGCTCGGCCATACCTGGGGGTCCATAGGAGTACATCGCTTATGAGCTCGTTCCTGTTTCTCCAGCAGTGTCCTGCATATCTGGTTCGTCTAACTTGGATAGTTTTCGCGGTGTGAGGTAGGTGGCCGTATAGTTAGTGCCTTATGTGGTATTGCTACCAGGACTTGTTCAATATTGCTCGGAACATTCTTGTGAAATTGCCGTCTAGCTTCTTCTCCAGCCGTTTTGTTAGCGTTCAAGTAGTGCATCCATACAGCAGTATCGACATGACCTCAGCCTGGAAGAAACTGCGTTTCATTTTATTGGTCAGGTCTGATTTCCATATGATCGATAGCTTATCGATAGCTGTTCATGCCTTCGTTAGCTGCGTGTCGATGTCTTAAATTGTAACCTTTATCAAATTGAAGGAAGACATCACAATACACATTACATCGATTCTTATTTCTTCATATAATGGCATATCAATTTTATTGAGTCAATTAATCGCAATGCCATCCTTGTAGAAGAACAGCAGTGATATTATTAAACTCATTGATGTGGGGGGGGATACGTGGGTTCATACATTTCCAAAAAGTAGTTCTCCAAAAGTGAATGTAATTGCATGACTAGAATTCGAGATCTTTATTTCGTTGGGAACCGAAGAGAGACAGACCAGTCATAGTATTCAACTCACCAGTTTCCATCGTCGAAAAAACTCATCGGTGGGTAGATATATGTTTGAACTGAATCCTGTATCAGTGGAAGAAGATTATCTGTTCTGATAAGTCTTGCTTCATTCTGAATAATATAGCCGGTAGGTTACGTGTGCGTCGTTATCCCAAAGAAGAACATATAGCACCAGGATGTACGGTCAGAAAACGACAAACCGATAACAAAAAGAAAAAAAAAGAAATGATTTCTATAAATTATTTGGAGAATTGTTTGTTGTGTACCATCTATCTTACCATCATTGAAGATGATACCAGCGGTATTAGGGCAGCAACCCTTTAGGGGCTCTGGTGAAAATCCAGGAGGTATCTGTTCCGGCAACTAGCCGCCTCGGGTCGCTCTGTCAATGCATCTGTGGAAAATCTGCGACAAACAGGGCGTTTTTTCCGGGTAGGACTTTGGGGCCCTTCCCTCAATCAAATCCCAAAGTATCTTCTTTAATAAGCAACATAAATAAGGATATAACGAATAATGCTAGGGCGTTATGACCTAGCAGCACTCTTAGGTCCCCCAAGTAGTTGATCTTCGGCGATGGAATCGCGATACGCTCGCCATTTCGTGTGGCCTGGCTCAGGATCGGCAAACGTAGGCTGCGATGGTTCGAGATGCTGTACTTGCTCGGGAGGAAGCCGGTTCAACCCGACCAAGGTGAAAGCCGTTACAAGTACAAGTAAGTAAGTACATCATTGAAGACCAGGTATACTTTTTATTGCAAAAGTTTGATACAATGGCAAAAAATCATCCTGAATAATTTTTGCTGATTTGCAACATTTTTTTAATACTCTGGAAAAAAATTATTTTCGAGAAACTTAAATAATCACGCTCGTAAATCCATCCATTCGTAAAAAATTTATCAATGCTTCACACACTGGCAGGAAAGAAAGAAATTGTAGTCATTTTTATTGGATCCTTTATATAATTTTCGCGAATAAAAATCGGTCACACTAACGTCAAATGATTTCTGTAGATAATTGCAAGAATCGGCTCTTTTTTAAAGACTGACAATTGATATTCAGTACATTTTATCTAGGCAGGAATAAATGCATTTGTGGATCGAAAAAAGTTTTGACATTTACAGGAGACCTTTTTTTATATAGCTACCAATGTCACGATCAATTTATTTCTATCTATGTCAGTCTATGTCATGCCTCGTTTATCTATCTCGATCGATCAGCATGTCTACTAAAAGTCGATAGTTATCAAAAGATTATTAGAGACAATAAACAAGAGAGAACAGAATTCGACCTTTGCTAAACAAATGTAGCCATGTCTAAAAAAAAGGTAAGCTTAATAAATAACTATCTCAGTCCAAAGCTATCAAACGTTTTCTTTCTCTTGTCTGTTGATGCGGCTGTATCTTTCTCTATCACTCAGTTCACAGAGAGAGGGGGGGAAGTAGTCCTTATGGAGTACTGACTAAAGTGCTGGACTATTGACTTAAAGTAAGTGAGTTCGAACTCCATTCCCGCTATTACGTTCACTTTCATAGGATGAGAAAAGTGTGAACCCCCTTATCCCTCAACTGTGGATTAAATAGTATCATTGCTTTTCTTCTAAAAGGATGGCTTTGGCATTTAATAATCCACGAAAGTTGAGACGCCATTAAACAAAGAAATCAAACACACACACACACACACACACACATATATATATATATATATTATGAGAGTGTTGGTCGTCAGTAAATCAGTATGTGGTTATGTGTCAAACCAAGTGCAATATAATATGGAGAGTGCTCAATATCTATGATAGAGCTATTATAATAATAATAATGATAATAAATAAATATATATTATTTATATATTTAATCCATGGAAAATATTATATATATATATATATATATATATATATATATATATATATATATTAAAATGTACAGATTAAAAAACACGAGGGTTCAGGGGATGATTTTGTTTGAAGAAATATTTGCCAGCGTTAAACTTTTCGGTTTTTAGACCTTCATCAGGGCGAGTAGGTTACTAAATAAAACGAAAAAAAAAATGAGAAAGTTTTAAGACATTCTATTTCCGTTGGTAGCGTTCTGTTTTGAATTTATGTGATGCAATAAGCGTTCTAAAATGTATTCCTCAAAAAAAAAAAAAAAGAAATCCATATCTATCTATCAATCTATCTAAGTTAATGTTTATATTCCTATCAACCGATTGATTATTAACATTCCATGATAAATCTATCTGCCCTCATTAGTGTTGATATTCTTTCTATCTCTATTTCATTCGACAATCTATTTATGTATCTTTCTAAATAAATAGAAACGATCAAGCTGAATTATTTTCGATAAGAGATTTTGTATCTTTTCTGCACCAATCTCATCAAATAATGAGATATATTGAAAAGAACCCTGTCTCTGTTTGATAATATTGTACTCTGAAATGATACTACGTAGATTCAACAATTTTTCAGCGATTCTTATGTAAGAAAATTATCATCTTGTAACATACCCATGATACGATTATGTGAAACGTACATAGAATGTTCATAACATATATACATAGAACATAGGAATCCCGAAGCACGAAAAACACTTACGACTTCTTAATTCAGGTACGAAACCTTTTATTACCTTTGAGTTAATGGTTTCGACATAAGGAAGAGAGATGCATAATCTTTCTATGCTGACTTTTCTATATGCCTCCATCTCGTTTGGAGCCCGTAGCGCGCAAATTCGTCTGGCCTCTGCGAGCCCCGAAAGTCGACCCTTCTCGTTCGGTGTCTAGTTCTCAACTCAATGACTTTTTCAAAATCTCCAAAATCCTCTGCGCATGCTTCCGGTGCATGACGTCATTCACTTCCACTGGTCAACCTTTCTATCTGGGATTTTTTTTGACATCTGTAAATGACACATCCTCCCCGCGCGCGCGTCAACACCTGTGCTCAAGTTTGCAGCTAACTAACCCATGTGCTGAGCCTAAAGGTTCTCAGCCTAACTAAACCCAAAGGCAAGATATATAAAACGAAATCCCTCAGCCATTATATTACAAACTTGGAATCTTTAAAATTACAATTTTGATGAGTTTCTAAATTATGTTTAATCAAACTAAAAAGTCTTCGCCGTAGTAACAAATTGAAGAACACGAATATTTTAACATACACCAGGGTTTATTTACTACTAGGTAGCAAATAGCTACAGGGAGATAGAAAGGAAGTATCGAAACATGAGACGACCATCGACAAGACAAAATTAAGCAACTATCACAGTGGGAAAGAGATGAGCAGGCACAGATATTGAATTTTTTCCTGGTTCTAACATGCTTATCCGCTGGGTCGTGTAGTCTGACGCCACCTTTTGAACGTTCTCCGCAAATTAGGTCTCGTAAACTTTCGTCCCTGACATCTTTGTGGCAGGTGTTCTACTGACGTCTTGACCTTATCGCGTCATGCCGTCGACTACCGAAAAGGACACAAGTTGTCACCCGACTTCTGCCTGTCGTGTCGGGAGCAGAAACATATTCGTTTCAGGTGCACATGCGCATGCGATTTCGGACCTCCAGTTTTCTTTAGTCATTTAACTGCAACGAATGCCTCTGCCTTGTCATTCAGCGACTACTGTCTGCTTCATTCGTTCCTTTATTCATTCAATTTATTTATTCATTCATTCAATTTTCAATAAGCCGTTCAATTACGTTACATTTTTAAATCTCTTTTGTGTTCGTAAATTTGTTTATTAATACTACCACCAGTTTCACTCGCGTATTTTTTATAACAACATTTTCATATTGATAAATTGATATGTTCGTTGTCTAATAATGAGGGGTTTTTTTAATTTATAATACAATTTGACAATATCTTTATATAATCAAATTATCATTATATATATGTGCATCAATAAATATATATATATGTATGTTTGTGTGTGTGTGTGTGTGTGTGTGTGTGTGTGAAAAATCAACTATTGCTGGTCCATTGCTGTACAAAAGTCTCCTTCCATAATACCCGGAAGTATGTTATCCTCTGCCACATCTTACTATGAAACCCTCTGTTTGATCTCTCTCTCTCTCTCTCTCTCTCTCTCTCTCTCTCTCTCTCTCTGGTATTCTGTTACTCTTGTTATTCCATGGGCACTATTCAACCAACCTTTTGCTCCATCTGTTAGAACCCTCCCCCAAAAAAGAAAAGGGTATCCTGGAAGTGACACTAAATTGCATCTGATGGTAAGGATACAATTCTGGAGATCTCAGGAATTAAGAGTATATTTTCATAGTCATTACTCTCTGGTCCACTCTGACCCAGAGTGGTGGCACTTGTTAGGGTCCTATCTGTGATTCAAACAGTTCTGTTTAAAAATATATTCGTACATGGGGAGAATTTCTGAAGATACACCAAAAGATTAACTTTGGTTGCATCAAGTAAAAAAATATCCCGCCAGAAAATGATGTCCCAAAACCAAAGTTGCCACAAAACTTGTTGGGGTATATGTATTCCTGTAATTCAAAATTATAATTACATGTATAATTCTTCTAAACTGTGTAATTCAGTACTATTATATGGTTGCACCTCTTAGATTTTAACGAAGCCCTGTTGGGAGAGAAGCTAGTCGACAACCATACAAGGATGTCGCATACTATTTTAAACAAATCCTGGAAGTAGCACCCTACAAAACAGAAGTTGTATGGCCACTTAACTCCCATCTCAAAAACCATCCAAGTTAAATGAGCAAGGCGTAGCAGACAATGCTGGAGAAGTCAGGAGAAAATCATTAGCAATGTTCTCATATAGACTCCTCCTACGCATGGACATACCAGTATTGGCCAGCCAGCAAAAACTTACATTTATCAGCTCTTTGCGGACACTAGATGTGGTCTAGATGACTATTCAAGAATGATGGTCGATAGAGACGAATGGCTAGAGAGGGTTAAGCGATTCCGTTCTATCAGCCCGCCATGATGAGGATAAGGATACACGTACAAATTTCATTTCTGTGGCAAATGAAACGTTGCCACATAATTACATATTTCTTAGGAAAAAAAGCCACACAGTGTAACTGTGCAGATTTTATTAATTGGGCCAACATTTCCTTTGACATCTCCTGACTTTAAATAATTTTCATTAATGCTTTTTCCAATGAATCTAATGATGAATTATGAAGACACTGATCAATAGAATCTGTCGCTTTTTATCAAACACACTCACAACAATGAAATCCTCTGTTTGCAACGTTTTCTTCTATTAATTATATAAAGCTTCATAGACTTGGCATTCTCCCCTTCTATAGATTTTTTCCCAATTCGTGAAAGTTTTAGTCTGACAGAATATTCAATTGAAGGAAACTAAGCAATATATTACAGTCTATGACTTAATGTGAAGGTTTTTTAATATTAATCATTTAAACACAAATACACACAAATACATACAAGGATCATTAAATAAGTTTCCAGACTTTTTTTGTATGAGCACTTTTATTGATAGTACACACATGAAACTATAGTCCCCTGCGAAGTAATCTCTTCCGGCTGCAATGCACTCATTGTACCGTTCCAAAAACTTCTGCAAGGCCCCATCGAAGTCCTCTTGTGTGAACATGGCAATGACCTTCGTCACAGCCTCTTTCATCTCGTCAATTGTCTCATAACGACAGCCTCTGAGCTTAGGGAATAAATAAAAGTAACAGGGAGCAAGGTCTGGACTATAGGGAAGGTGAACAACTGTCTTGATGCCTATCTTGGTCAAATAGTCTGTGACAAGGATGGAGTTGTGGACTGGAGCATTGTCCTGGTGGAAATGCCACTGACCCGATTTGAAGAGTGCTGGCCTCTTCCCAAGGAATCTCTTTCTGAACTCCCTTAAAACCTCAACATAGTAACCCTAACCCTAACCCTTTGGCCAATCAACTCTGGGGTATTGACGTCCTTACTCTTCCCACACCTCTCATCATCCCTCACAGACTCCTTGCCTTCCTTCTTATACCACTCAAAAATTGGTGCTCGATTCGTGCAAGATAGTCGAAAAGCAGTATGAAGCATTCTATATGTTTCTGTGGCATTTTTTGCGAGTTTAAAACAGAATTTTATTGCATATCGTTCTTCTAAAGTATCCTCACGTCCAGATTCCATTTTTGAAATTCACCAGCTGTGACAATCAAGCTTTAGTGGGGTGTATTCCAATTGCTGCTGTAGCTGTTCATTTGAACCTGAAATCATATGATGTATAGTAATAACATCGTGAATTTTCAAGAGTCTACAACAATTTTAAATGCCTGTACAAAAATGTCTGGAAACCTATTGAATGCACCACGTACATACATACATACATACATACATATGCGTGCATACACATATGCTCCGAGTTGAGTAAACTCCGAAAATAATGCATTAGTCATGAATACACAATGTAAAGAAAAAAGACTTGATGATTTGATGACATTTCAATGTGATCACATTGTTTATTTGTTTGTTTGTATGGGTTTTATAGAATATCAACCTTTGTTGGCTATTTAATATCAAATCCATTTTTATACAAATAAACACTTCTATTTCAAATAATTCAGTTTAGCATAAGTACACAGCTTCATTGTCAAAAACATTTTTCTTTCAAGCTATTCATTTTATTTCAAACAATTCAGTTTAGCGTAAGTACATAGTTTTAATGTCAAAAACAGTTCAATTTTTAAAACTTCAGTTTAGCATGCAAAAATAGTTCTATTTCAAGCAATTCAGTTTGGTATAAGTAAGCAGTTTCAATATCAAAACAGTCCTATTTTAAGCAATTTTTTTAGCGTAAGTACATATTTTGACCCATAGATAGGATCCTATCTGGTGCTACCACTCCCGGCCAGAGTGTACCTGGGAGCTATGGCAATAAAGGGGTACTCTGGATTCCCCAAAGCTCCAGCATTACTGGAAGCTCCCGATCAGATTGTTTAGTGTCATATCTAGGACACTCGTTGGAGGGGGCTCTTACCCCTCGGCAGAGAAGCAGTCGGTGTATTCTACAGCCCCAGCTAACTGGGCAATGTTATCACATTAGTCTCAGAAAATAGTAAATAGAAGTAACTTTTGTGTCTATTAGATAGATAGATAGATAGATAGATAGATAGATAGAATAGATAGATAGATAGATATGAAATGAATAGAATGGTAGAGAATATTTATTCCCTATCAATAATAAAGGCTTTACGTACTCACTGCTAGAGGGCAAGAAAGTAGTGTTGGGCCAATTTTTTTTTTGTATTGGAATGTAAGAAAAAAAGTAATTAAGAAGTCAACATGTGAATTCTACTGAAGAATGACGTGAAGCAATGTGATGAAGCAAGCTTTTAAGTAAATAGAGATAACAGAATTTGAATAGCCTCGAGAAATATTTACGTTTGTATATTCTGATGCCATTTTAATACTGGTGTCAACGGACCTGATCTTATTCATATATTTGCAAGAAATATATAATTAGATTTTTTTTTTCTTTTTCAGTACGCATGGTTCATCTCTATTTAATCAATTGCTCTGGGCTCATCTTTATATCGATTCATTCGGTAAAATTAAAAAGTGGTGATCATTCAGACTGTCATTAAAAAGAAAATAATTTTATCTAATTTGATCAAGTTCACATCCACGCTTGATAATATAACACTGTTCAAGATTTTCCTCGGGTTAAAATCGACGCGTTTACGAACAGATGCGCAAGAGGTTGGTGTTGATACCCAAATAATAATAATAATAATAATAATAATAATAATAATAGAATTTAATTGAAAAAAGTGAAAAATTGAAAAAAAACTAAAAAAATTTAATTAAAATAATTTACAATTTAAAAAAAAAGAAAAATTTTAAGTTAAAAAAAAGCAGGATTTCCAATAAACCTTTTTTTTTTTTTTTTTACAATTTTGAAGATAAAAAAACCTTAAGTGTTAAATATTCTTTTTCAGGCATGTAAACTTCTCTTCAATATTTTACTTAACAAATGTGCACATTTGATATTTTGAACACTCGTGAAAAAGGAGCATTAAAATTGTTTGTTGATATAAGCTGTCCAGCACTGAATCCTCGTAGATATTTCCTTATTAGATCAATGGCCAAGTGAGTAGGGAGTTCGCCAATGGTCCGGGAGACCTGGGTTCAATCCTAGGTCGCATCATACCATAGACTTTAAAAATGGTACTTAATACCTCCTTGCTTAACACTCAGGATTACAAGGTACGTATCAAGGGTAAAGTGGAGCAATCCAAGGAAAAGAGTAGTGACCTCCCCTATACCTCAGTGTAATAGCTATTGAAAAGGGAGCCTTCTGGTCGTCTTCGGCTAAAGGGAGACAACTTTACTTACTTTAGATCAATATCAAAAATAGTGAAAACAATAAGATTAAATTGGATGATTTCTGAAATAAGGATAAGGAAAAAGAATTCAAGAAGGCATTTTTGGGAACTATTGGATAAATTTCATAATCGAATTCGATCTCTATATATAGATATTGTATTAATGATGTATATGTTCTGAGCAAAAATTCATTTTTTAAAGCTTGATGTGATGAAGATAGTCAAAAGAGATGCCCAAGGAGACCTAACAAATAAATAAATTATATATTTCTAAATGCTTGACTGACTTGAAACGAAGTATTTAAAATCCTAAATTTTACATTAGTTCAACTATCAACAACTGGTGCTGGTGGGAAATACATTTAAAAAGTATAGTGAGAACCAACCAAAAAATAGAATATCTAGTGTATCAAAAATATTTTTGCTTGTTGTTTTATGGTTTTGTTTGTTTTATTTTGTGTTGTTTTGTTTTCCTTTTTTTAATCAACTCTTCGTATGGAACTGCCAGATGGCTTCTGTATTTACTTGAAGTTCGGGTAATGTTTTACATGAGGTAACTTTCAATGATCTTAGTTCAAATATTTTTCGAGTGCTTGTGATCGAATTTTTTCTTTACTTTGCATTTTAAAGCATCATTATTGACAACTGATGGTAGTCCACTACAGGGCTCTAGTTTAAAAGACAAGCCACTACATTTAAAATGCTTAAACAAGTGTTGGGCAGTACGGTTAGAATATTCCTAAATTCTGCATATTGAAAGTAATTCTTCAGAATTTCTAAAATCTCAAAACTTGTATTAACCATTATACATGTAAAAAGATTAGATGGTAGATAATATTGAAAATTTATAGAGATATGGTAATCTTAGACAACAATGGCACAAGAATGCAATGAGTCACATTGAATAAATCCAGGAAGCAGCATCCACAAAGCAGCAGCTGTACTGCTGGAGAAGTAAGAACGAACTTATTAACGATATTCTCATATAGACCCCTTCATACGGAAGTACTGCTGTTGGACGGCCTGTTAGAAAATATCTACAAAAGCTATGTACAGACACAGAATCTAGTCTTGAGGACCTGCTTGAAGCGATGGATAATAGAGACGAGAAGCAAGTGAGAGAGTGTCAGAAAAATCTATGCTCACACATGATGACGATTATATATATATATATATATATATATATAGAGAGAGAGAGAGAGAGAAGAGTAATTAGACAACTGCAGTAGTTTTTTGTAATTAATTATATTCTAATTATTCTCAACTAGTTTCGTTTATTAGGATAAAAAAAGAAGATAAGTGAATTAAAGTGTTTTTAAATGTCTTTTTTTTTTTTGTAAGAGTTGTTATGCCAACTTAGAAGCGACGAAAAATGAACCAGTTACGTTGAATTTGAATTTTTTTGAAATCCTAATGTTTTGAACTGATCATTCTTGGATCTCTATGAATTGTGACCACCTGTCAGTGAGATGCACACGTAAAAGGCATATGTTAGATGTGGATTCGTCTCGTTTCAATTTAGCCGTTACTGTTTTAGTTCAACATTAGATTTTGGTATTTGTTTATTTAGATATCAAAAAGTTAATTTGATTTATTTCTTTGATGGTGCATTTTGCATCTCTGTTAAAATCATCATAGTTAAGCGGAAATGTTCTATTGGGAGTAGTTTATTAAAATCCATAGATTTGATCCTGCGTCTATAGCTACTTGGGGCATTCAATAAGTTTCCAGACTTTTTTGTACAGGCATTTAAGATTGTCGTATGTTATTGCTATACATCTTATAAGATGACTGACCAAATTTTATGATTTCAAGTTCAAATGAACAGCTACAGCAGGAATTAGAATACACCCTACTAAAGCCTGATTGTTACAGCTGATGAATTTCAAAAATGCAATCTGGACTTTAGAAGAACGATATGCAATAAAACTCTGTTTTAAACTTGGAAGAAATGCCATGCGATGAAGGCTGGGTCTACTGCTATGACCCAGAGACCAAGAGCAAGAGGTCCCAGTGGAAGCATACTGGTTCTCCCAGACCCAAGAAGGCCAGACAGAGCAAATCCACCCACAAACTTTAGATGAACCCTTTTTTTTTTGACAGCACTGGCTTGATCTTCATGCACTGGGTTTCCACTGGACAGACTGTCAACAAGGAATACTATGTTGAGGTTTTAAGGGAGTTCAGGAAGAGATTCCTAGGGAAGAGGCCAGCACTCTTCAAATCGGGTCAGTGACATTTCCACCAGGACAATACACCAGTCAACAACTCCATCCTTGTCACAGACTATTTGTCTAAGCTGAGCATCAAGACAGTTCCTCAGCCTCCCTATAGTCCAGACCTTGCTCCCTGTGACTTTTGCTTATTCCCTAAGCTCAGAGGCTGTCAGTATGAGACAATTGAGGAGATGAGAGAGGCTGAGACGAAGATCATTGACACGCTCGCACAAGAGGACTTCGATGGGGCCTTGCAGAAGTTGTTGGAACGGTACAACAATTGCATTGCAGCCGGAGGAGATTACTTCGCAGGGGACTAGAGTTTCATGTGTGTACTATCAATAAAAGTGCCCATAAGAAAAAAGTCTGGAAACTTATTTAATGATCCTCGCATCTAGTCTAAAATAAAGTGAACATCATGACTTTCCAATGATTTGATTTCGGCAATCTAGGAAATAAATTACAATTTTGTTATTGCAATTAAACTCGTGATGAATTTTAAATGTTTTCTGAGTTGTGAAGCTACCGAATGAGCAAAATTGAGTTGTTTCGAACATAGTTTAATTTTATTAGTTCATGGTTTCACAATCTATATATATATATATATATATATATCCCGAGTTTTTCACACCAGTACCAAGTAGCCTGCACTGAAGTCCGAGTGATAGGACGTCGGTTCTTCTCATTATTCTCATCGATCTCATCAATGATGTGGTCAATATTTTTCTCAATCCTTCCTCGGACTTCCATTTCCTCCGTTCTGTGTTTAGTCTAAAATTCTCCCCCATATTTGTGCTACAATATGGTTTGACAAACTAACATTGGAAACAAAAAGTATCTCTAAAACGGGACAAGCAAGCTTCGTTATTTCCCTTTCATTCATTTTCTTCTTTTTCTTTTCCTTTTCCTTAAACCAATTTTTTTTATATCCTCACTGAATCGTAAGAGATGAACAGATACAATTACTTACAACTTACAAGAATTTAACAAGTCGGTCCAACAGATCAGAAAAGATGCAAATATGAGGTTGAGTACAAAGGTTGTTTTTTTTTACCATGCGTGGTCAAATATCCCAATTTCATTGTCCTCTCTTCTGTTTTCTTTTGTTAAATAATGGATTGACTGGGTATTTTTTTTCCACGCGTGGTGTCTTATTTTGTGAGGCGTTAAAGCATTACAATGAGATTAGGTCGATGTGATTGACGGGCAATGGCCTTTAGGGCGGTTTGGGAACTTGGCTGTCATTGGAGAATTGCGGAGTTGGCTGATTGTGGTCCTGGGGGGGATTTTGGCTTAGGATTAGTTAGCCCAGTTGAAGATAGAAGTCGATAATGTATAAGAAGTCGCCTAAGAAGATTTATTCATTCTTGTGCGGAATGGGGGAAAGATAGAGCAACGGAAAAACCGATCACCAGATGAAAGATGGAGAGACGGCAATCCAACATCACTCTTAGTTTAATGATGATGTGACCGGCTATGTCGGCATGATGTGGGGTGATTGGATCCCCTGAGTGCCACCACAAGAAAAGTGAGAGAAATAGAAATCCACAGCGGACCAGAGGTGGATACTGCGAGGGTGGGAAGAAAAATAGACCCCCGGGTGGAGAGGGAAAAAAAAAAAAAGAAAAAATGTGGGTAATACGCGTATTAATGTCAGTTGGGGTTGAAAGAAAGAAAAAAGAAGGAAGGAAAGGAGCAACTATGACGAACACACAGACACAAATGGAAACTGTAGCAAAATTAAGCACAGACGCAGAAATAAAGGTTATTTTTTATTATTTAAACAACACTCTACACCCGAAAAACATTAAAAAATTTTCGAGAGACAATGGTTTGGTTTTGTTTCCGCATTTTTTGCCTTATTCTTTTTGTTATTTAAAAAGTGGTAATATTGTTTTATTGACAAAGTGGATGTATAGTAGTTTGCAAAGAGGCACGTACGCATATAAAGTAATGGTTATTGGTTTTATGAAATTAGAAAATTCCACCAATATTCCCATCCATAGTTTTGCTTTTAATGATAGTGGTAGTTGAATATTTTTAATATTGTATATTAAGTAAATAATAGTCACAATTTTTCCACATGGTTTCAGTTGCTACGTGCTTGTTGTAAGAGACAAGCATACCCACATTATAAAAGCTACGAATGAAACAATTTTTTTACGCGCCAATTTGAATCTTAATTTCAATTTTTTGCAGTTTGGTGATAAAGTTTATTACCGAGGAATGGTTTATTATTTCTTGTAAAGTTGATGAGTTTTGCGACTGTGTTCCTTTTTTTCGGAAATTGGTTGTAGTGAATTTGGTTTCAAGAAAAAATGTCACAGTGTGAAGCTTGTGGGAATTGTTTTTGAGGGGGTGTCCGATGGATTCTGTATTCGCAGGTTTGGATGGGTCTTTCAATTTGTGCACTTTGACATTTTTACGCATTTTGTTTAGTTGTTAGATGGACAGATATGGATTTTGGAAAAAGGTAAAAGAAGCAGCAACAGAGAAAGCTCTCCTGTGCTGAAATGAAACGCTCTGAAGCAATTAGAGTTCCTGGCGGATGGGATACTGTAAACTGGCAGGTGGCACTATTTCAAGAGAAAATGGCGTTACAGAAGGAAATTGGAGTTTCAAAAGAAAGGGATATGGCAAAATGACTAGTGGCCTGTACCAAGAAAGAGAAAATTGCGTGGAAAGGGGGAGTGGGTTGGATGGACCAAAGGATGTTAATGAATTAGCGTACCTTTTTCCAGTGCGTGGTTTCGAGACGCGTGATAATCGAAATGTTCTGAGTATCGGAGGTGAAATGAATAATTCTTGACAATTTATATGTGAATGCCCTAAAGTATCGTAATTTGAAAAGTAATGATATATGTTACTCCTTTATGTAGTCTATCCATTTGCTTAATCAGAATGATTTTAAATCGATAGAATATGATTTGAGTGTCTACGAATTGGAGACTGGATTTAAAATTTGGTAAATTGCAATTTTTATAAGACACAAAAGGTTGGGTTAAAAGAATATTCTTGTTAAATAATCTGGTTACGGGTGTTATGTCATGTTTTGTGAAGTTTAAAGGAAATAACAGCAATTACATTGAAAAACCGAACATTGGCCTAGCGGTTAGAATGTTCGCCAATGGCCCGAGAGACCTGGGTTCAATCCCAGGTCGAGTCATACCAAAGACTCAAAAAATGATACTTGATACCTCCTTGCTTAACACTCAGCATTATAAGGTATGGATCAAGGGTAAAGTGGAGCAATCCATGGAAAGGAGCAGCGGCCTCCTCTTGGTGTAGTAGCTATCGAAAAGGAAACCTTCGGGTCGCCCTCGACTATAGTCGCCAACTTTACGTTTTTTTTACTACATTGAAAAAGGTGTTAAAAAAACCTATAGAAAAAGGAAAAGTAGTTTTAAAAACAGAGGGGCACGGTCAGTGGGTAAATTGTTTCGGTAGAGTTTCGTTTTGTGAAGTTGTTGGCATGCAGTTACATTTATTTTATTTCGGAGGTGCCCGTGGTGTAATGGTTATCGTCGTAGGAAATGGACACGGCGACACGAGTTCAAATCCTGAACGAGACTGATTGTATTTCCCATAGCACTAATACCCTTGGGAAAGGTATGAATCCAATAATTCTCCCTCCAGCTATGGGTAAATAGTAGGACAGACTAGGTTCTTCAGCCTTGGTGAGGCAACTAGTCTAGGAGAAGGAAAACTCTGAATTGAAACCTGTTAAACTCCACTTAAAAATTGACCTTGTGTCGTATCCTACCCGAGCGGAAGGGTTGGTAAATATGGTTACATTTATTTTATCGTTATAAACAAATATATATGTGGTGTATTGTGTTTGGGCAAGAAAATATACTTTTAAAGGTTTTTATGAACACGTTTTTTGTTGCTATTTTTTCTTTTCTTTTTTTCTTTCTGCATTGTCATTCTCTCCGAGTGGAATTTTGGGGAAAACGTCAAAATAAAAGGAATAGAGAAATGACGTCAGAGGTCACAGGTGAATGACAAGAATCCGGGCGAAGCTTTGCTTATGAGTTGGTTTGGGTTCACAGAGATTTATGACCGGGATGAGATAAGGATTGTCCAGATCATTTTTGATGTTCCCAAAAAAATAGAGATTGGCCCTGTAATTTGGTGATAGTAAATATTGTGTTTAATGTACGGATACCACAATCATGTGACTATTGGCGGAGGCAACTGCTCGATTTAAGGTGAATAGATAAAAATTTTAATTTGAAACTCAATGAAGAAAATAATTAAACAGGAATGTAATGAGTAACCTTTGAAATTTAGAAAAGAGAAATTCATAATTTGACAGTTATGAATCTGAGAATAATTATGTCAGAAATGTTAAATAATGGAATCACTGAATCTTTTATTGGGCGCATTTGGTGTGTTATTCTGTGAGCAGTTAGAGCGTCACACTGGGATCGTCTTGGTGTGATAGATGGACAGTTTGGAAGATTGGCTGTCATTGGAGGATTTGGATTACAAATCCCAAATCCACTGAAGAGAGCGGACTTCAATTTCCATCCATAGTTCAAATGGTAACATCTGGTTTTCAAACGAAACCGGTTATGTGTTGGAGAGACATACAAGGAGCGCACAATAAGTTTCCAGACTTTTTTTTTTTTTTCGTATGGGCACTTTTATTGATAGTACACACATGAAACTCTAGTCCCCTTCGAAATAATCTCCTCCGGTTGATTTGCCCTTGTTGTACCGTTCTAACAACGTCTGCAAGGCTCCATGGAAGTCCTCTTGTGTGTGCGTGTCAATGACCTTCGTCACAGCCTCTTTTATCTCCTCAATTGTCTCATACCGACAGTTTTTTCTTGAACTTAGGGGAAAAGCAAAAGCCACAGGGAGCAAGGTCTGGACTAGGGAAAGGCTGAGGAACTGTCTTGATGCCCATCTTGGTCAAATAGTGTGTAACAAGGATGGAGTTGTTAACTGGAGCATTGTCCTGATGGAAATGCCACTGAACCGATTCCCAAGGAATCTCTCCCTGAACTCCCTTAAAACCTCAACATAGTATTCCTTGTTGACTGTCTGTCCAGTGGGAACCCAGTGAAAGTAGATCATGCCAGTGCTGTCAAAAAAAGGGGATCATCAAAAGTTTGTGGGTGGATTTGCTCTGTCTGGCCTTCTTGGGTCTGGGAGAGCCAGCATGCTTCCACTGGGAACTCTGTCTCTTGGTCTCTGGGTCAAAGCAGTCGATCCAGCTTTCATCGCAGGTCACCAGAGCATCAAGAACTGTGGGATCTGAATTGATCAGCTCTACCATCTCCCTGCTGTCATGACAACGTCTTTCTTTCTGATCTTCTCTGAGCACCCTTGGGAAAACTTTGCGCAAATCTTCCGCATCTTCAGTTCCTCGCGAATAATTGTGTGTACAGTTCCCACACTGACATCAAACTGTGCACTTATTGTCTCTATAGACACACAACGGTCCTTATCCATGAAATTCTTTATTTGGCCAATCAACTCTAGTGTTCTGACTTCCTTACTCCTTCCACACCTCTCATTATCCCTCACAGACTCCCTGCCTTCCTTGAATCTCTTATGCCACTCAAAAACTGAGCTTGAAACAACTTAAATTTTACTTAAGTCGAATCAACAACCTACCCAATGAATAATAAGAGGGGATTCAAAATAAAGGCGAATATTTTGTATTGAAATGAATTTATAGTTAAATTATTCATGACTAGGTCATATCTTAATGACTCATCCCATATTAGTTATTTAAATCGTGCAAACCAGGTTTGTTATCAATAATGTTTTGTTTTGTTTTATTTGTTTATTATTATTATTCGTCCAGTCAATGGGATCTAGAAACGCTGTTTCCCTTGAAAAGTAGTAAAATCTCTTCCACCAAACAAAAGAATATTCTTTATTTGTTTTGAGGCTCTAGTTCTGGAGACCTAGGGAGTGTGAAACATCCCTTTATTGTCATTAATACCAGTTCCACTCTTAATTTATTGTACCTATTTGGGTTCCATCTGTGGTTCAAACAGACTTGTCTAAAAACTATGCTTACTCAATTGGACCCTGTGCAAACAAATCTTTTAAGAAACAACATTACCAAAATATGTAAATATAAACGTACAGTGTATGCAATTCCATAAACTTTGGTTGCACAAAATAACCTCAGACGAGTTAGCATGCAATTAAAATCAATCAATCAATCAATCTTATCTTTTATTTCGCTTCCTTCTCGTAGGGGTTGTTTTTCTGCTTGCGTCCTCTTCATTTTTATTTTTATTTTTATTTTTCTTCCTTATTTCCGTTGTTCTGTTCTTTTGCCCCTTTCTCCTGTTTAGCTTCTATAGTTTTCCTTTCTCTTCCTTTTTCTTCCTAGTTCTTCTTTTCTTTTTCTACATTTACATTTCTCTCTTGCATCCGGAGTTTTACCGCTTCTCCATTTATTTATTTTTTTCCCAGCTTGTGGGCTGTTGAAAAAAAGTCTTATTCCATTCTTTTGAAATTTTTTTCTTATTATTAACTTCACATTTTTTACCCCATTTTTTTTTCTTTTTCGTTTTTCTTCTCCATTTACTTTGTTTCTTTTTCTTGATCAGACTTTTTTTTATTCATCCCTAATGACTGAATCAATTTTTCTTTTTTTCTTTTTCTTTTTGTTTAGTTGCTTTGGGTCACCAGTTTTCCTTGCTTGTTGGCTATTGAAAAAAAAGTCCCCTTTCATTCTTTTGAAATTATTTTATTATTAACTTCACATTTTTTACCCCCATTTTTCTTCTTCATTTTTCTTCATTTTTCTTCTCCATTTACTTTGCTTCTTTTCTAGATCAGACTTTTTTTTTAATTCATCTCTAATTACTGAATCAACTTTCCTTTTTTTTCTTTTTCTTTTTCTTTAGTTGCTTTAGTTTACCAGTTTTTCTTTTCGATTCGGTTTTGATGATTTTCTATGAATGTTGGTCCTTTCATTTCCTTTGTTATCCGAGATTATCACTTTCCTTCCCTTTGCATGATCTCTAGGTCGAGACAAACTTGATTTTAGATGACCGGATAGTTTATTCGCCCATTAGGTCCTTTTCATTGAGTTACTTTATGGTGAAGATTTTTTCTCTTCAGCTCTATTTGTTCTGTTCTGATCACAGCACTAGTGGTGAAACCTTTACCATGGCTCGGAAATCTCCTTTATTGACTTCCCACACGTTCCGATGATTCTTTTAAAGAAAAGATGGCTGCCGGTCTGGGTCAAAACTGCTGATGTCACGGGCCAGGTTCAACAAAGGGAAAGAAAAAAAGGAAATCAATTTACAAGAATAGCCACACGGCCATTTTAATTATGAAGGTTGCTACAGCTTCTTTTCTATCAGTGTTTGGACGATTGTGCTTGTATGTATATGTGTGTATATGTCTTCATGTGCTCACATGCATCTGTATGTGTGTGTGTGTGCACGCTTGTGCAGTTTTGACACTAAATTTTCGACTTCTCTTTATACCTGCCAAGCATATCAAACTTTAAAAATATTAATCCCTGAAACGACGAACGGTCTCCAAAATCAAATACGAATTAGCAAAAAAACTGATGGATATGTTGGTTTCAACGCGGATGTCCAAACTTCCGCCAAAAGAGAAGTTTTCTTCTTCGATCACCAAAACCCTAAAGACATTAAAAAAAAAAGATTCTTGTCTTTCAACCTATAATTTTCCGACGTTAATTGCTCCTGTCGACGAAAATAACTTAAAAAGTAATCGTTTCTTTTCCTTTTAAATATTGTCTTTTGTTTGTTTTAGTTTTGTTTTCTTGTGTGTGTGTGTGTGTGTGTGTGTGTGTGTGTGTGTGTGTGTGTGTGTGTGTGTGTGTGTGTGTGTGTGTGTGTGTGTGTTTTCAAACAAGGTTATCACTTTCCTTCCCTTTGCGAAATCAACTTTTTTGATGAGTCCATTCTTTCTTATTGATTAAAACTAGATATAGTCTCCTGGGCGTGGTTGTGTGACCCCTTTGCATCTCAAAAAACCATAGAACTTTCTGCCTTATTTTCCAAGACAAATTCTGGTTAAATTTAACTTCTTGCATAATTCTCAGTGGGTCACATTTCCTACCCAGTCATGCTTGCTCTTGTTTTTGCCGCATACACTTATTTTATGGTTGACTGTTTCATCTCTCTCTGTCTCTTTGTCTCTCTCTCTCTCTCTGTCTCTGTCTGTCTGTCACTCTGTCTCTCTAGCGTACACTTGCTATTCTCTTGAGATTTATATACATTCCAGCTTTTACATAATTGGCTCTATTAATAGCGATTCAGTTTCGCTATCTAGGTTTCCATTGCATAGTCCTGTCCACATCGCAATTTTCTTAGTTTGTCTTTTGAAGTCTCCATGTGATTTTTTTTTCTGATTGTCGTTGTATTATTTTTATATCAGTGTTTAGTTGTTGTAGTCTGTTCATTTTTGTGTATTCTTGGAGTTCCTGAATTGTCGTATCAACACTTTACTCGATGCTTGTAAATCCTATTCTTCTTCCTTTTCTTTTAACATATAGTCAATGACATCTCTCGGGTGTACAGCCTAGTGCATCGTCATCATTTTTCTTTTCCAGATTTCTGATCTCTTTTTCCAGAGTATCTTACACGGGAGACTGACCAGATATTATTCCTTTGGTTAAGTTTCTGTCAGCAGCAGAATTTGGTTTCTCGTTGTTTCTTTGTTCGTCTTACTTAATAGTATCTGTTTCCAATACTCACGGCCATTTATAGATTTTGTTTTGTTTTGTCTGGATGTTTGGACACGTACCTGTTTGGGTAAATCTGTTCCTTCTGTTCTTTTATTAGTCATTTATTAATAAAAGGCAGTTGATATGTGTATAAAATAAACTTAGAAGTAAAAATTTTTTCGATACATTTTAATAAATATACAGAATTTACATTTGTTTGTCTGATTATCTTTCTTTTCTTTTTCTGTTTTTAATTGTTGTAAGTTAAACAAACGGAGGATTCAAGAAAGACATTTTGGAAAATGGTCGTCTTAACTGGATTTACGTGATATTAGTTCTCGTCTCGACCAGTCACGTGATCATAAGTAAAATCAAATCAACGACAGCATTAGTGTGATTTGTATTGAGAAATAAAAAGAAGAAAAAGAGAATGAAAACGTGCGTAAAAAGATGGAAGGAAAAAAGAGGAAGATAGAATAGAAGAAAAGAAAAATGAAATCGGAAAATTAAATGAAAAAAAAAGAAAGAAGGAGGAAAGGCTTAATTGAAGATTGATGAGAAAGAAAAAAGAAAACAATTAATGAAAATAAAGAGTAACGAAAGAAAGAAAGAAAGAAAGAAAGAAAGAAAGAAAGAAAGAAAGAAAGAGATATAGACAGACATAGACAAAAAGATTGAGACAAATAAAAAGACAGAAAGAAAGACACTAAAACAGACGCAAAGAAAGAAAGAAAGAAAGAAAGAAAGAAAGAAAGAAAGAAAGAAAGAAAGAAAGAACATATGAAGGAAAAAGAAGAGAGGCAGGAACGAACGAATGAACGAACAAATAAAACAAGGAAAGAAGATAAAACGTTTGAATGAATGAGGAACAAAAGAGAAAGAAAGGAAGGGATGAAAGAATGAATAAAATGAAGGAATGTGGAGGGGAAAGAACAAAGAGAGAAAGGAAAGAAAGAATGAAGGAATGAACATAAATATACCAAAGTTATAGGCTAGAGAGAGAAAGAGAGAGAGAGAGAGAGAGTTGTTACGTTGAATCAATAAAAAAATGAAGAAGAAAAAAGAGAGAAAGAAAAATATACAGGAAAACAAAAGAGAAAAATACTTGAAAAGAAGCTGAAAAATAAGGAAAAAACGCAGACAAAAATGAATAAAAACAAAGTCGCTCTTATTTAGTTAGGAATCTGTTAATTATACTTGGCTATTCAATAAAGTCTTTTTGAACCTTCTGAACTTTTCTTTGTTGATTTGATTCAGACCAATTCATCTGACTGAAAGTTAAACTGACCAAAGAAGTTTGACTAAATTATTTGTTTAAATCGGATTTGCTTGAATTAATAAAATGTGAGACTGGCAAGGAAAAATACAATTTCTTTGTAACAAGAAAAGATACTGCCGTAACGGTTTCGATCTTGCAATCAAGAACAATAATGCAGACTTCCTAGAAAAATAGTAAATTAAATTTACTTATTTTGAGGCCTTTTGTAAGCGATGGCTAGCAGATAAATTTATAAAACCATTTCCAGCCCATCTTTATAATGGCGATCTTCTATTGGACTAGACTGGGTTTCGTATATATCTATAATTGTTTTTCTGTCTTTTAACACACAAATCCATAATGAATATCTTT
Organism: Sepioteuthis lessoniana; assembly: GCA_963585895.1. Taxonomy (NCBI): domain Eukaryota; kingdom Metazoa; phylum Mollusca; class Cephalopoda; order Myopsida; family Loliginidae; genus Sepioteuthis; species Sepioteuthis lessoniana. The sequence goes on from OY757921.1 coordinate 96,204,427, forward strand.
TGTAACAGAAATCGAAAAGATAGAGAAAATTTTACTCTCCTGTAGTTTATTACAGCTGGTGGCAATAAATGATGCAGTATTAAAGGGAATGTATCCCATTTATTATTCACAAGAAGATGCCAAAATCGTTGTTAAAAAGCAACAAAGGCAAAGATAAGAATTCGCATAATGGACGGACCAATGAAAATACAGAATACAATTTTTCTTTTCTCTCTCTCTCTCTCTCAGCTCTTCTTTTAAACTTTCTATAACCAAAGCGGATCTGATGCTATTCCACTCGACTGGACAAAGAAACAGAAGAACAAAAAACAAATAACAAATGAATCAAATGTGGAGCTAAAACATTTATTTATTGATAAAGTGATGAATAATACTATTGATCCTATTTACCCAAACCCTCCACACGGGCAGGATATGACACAAGTAACAGGTTTGAATTCAGAGTTTTCCTTCTCCCAGACTAGTTGCCTCGCCAAGGCTGAAGTACTCAGTCTGTCCTACTATTTACCCATAGCTGGAGGGAGAATAATTGGATTCATACCTTTCCCAAGGATATTATTGCTATGTGAAATGCAATCAGTCCCTTCCAAGATTTGAACTCTTGTCGCCGTGTCCATTTCATACTATGATAACTATTACACCACGGGCACCGCCAAAATAATAATACTATTGATAAATCGAGTTGCAGTGGTAATGTTGGTTGGTAAGTGTTTTAAGGTATATCAACCCCTGTGGGTTATTCAACGCCAAATCATATATATATATATATATATATATATATATATATCATGTCGTGCCACCAGCACGGATATCCCTGACCCTCTCTAACCACTTCTCCCTATCGTTCATCGCCTCTGGCAGGTCTTCAGGGCAACATCCCGTATCCTCACAGAGCTGCCGTATATATGTTCGAGCTGGCCGTCCTGCTTTTGCTCGCCCATATGTGGGGGTCCATATATGATTTGTAAGTGAATAATTTGTAGATAACTTCATTTTTAAACCATATTTACCCAACCCCTCCGCTCGGGCAGGATATGACACACGGTCAATTTTTAAGCGCAGTTTAACAAGTTTTCCTACTCCTACACTAGTTGCCTCACCAAGGTTGAAGAACCCAGTCTGTGCTACTATTAACCCAGTTGGAGGGAGAATAATTGGATTCATACCTTTTCCAAGGGTATTAGTGCTATGTGAAATGCAATCAGTCTCGTCCAGGATTTGAACTCGTGTCACCGTGTCCATTTCCTACGACGATAACCATTACACCACAGGCACCTCCTTTTATTTGTTTAGTTGTTAGAACTCATTTGTTTGCACACAGTTAAAAGATTTCTGGTATTAGTAATTCTATCTATCAAGTATTCCTATGTAAAATAAATAATTTCCACACTGCCGTATGGTTTCATATAACTAATAATAATCCTGAGTAAATGACTGAACAGTTCTATTCGACCTCTCCAGGATCTAACGATTCGGGTCAGTGTGGACCGGGGAGTAATAGTAATGAAGGGGTACTCCACATTCCCCAAAGCTTTAGAACTGAAGCCCTAACATCCGATACAGTTTCGTGTCATATCAGGACACTCGATGGGAGCTCTTATCCTTCTTCAGACGTACAGACTGCATATTCTACAACCCAAGTTGACAGAACAATCGCAGTCGCGAGTATATGCATACACAAACATAGACATTTATGTATACACTTACATACATACCAACCCAGGTAAACATTTGCACATAACCAGGCATATATTCACACAGTCGTACTTACACACTCGTATATACCAATTCATAATCACACCACTACTTACACATTCAGAACTACACACTCACCCACATAAACATTTGCAGACACAGACTTGCAGACACACACCAACACACTTATTAGTACACCACACGTCACGGACACACTTACTCATATGGCACCGAAACAAATATTAGAAACATGATCGATTAACACGGAGATTATTGTGTGTAAAGTCCCAGCAGTGATTTCACACAAAACAACAACTAGTGACGTGTATCTGTATTTAGAAAAAGAATCTAAAATATGCAACAACCAGTTTGTTTAAACAATCCACAATTTGTTGATTATTCTTTAGTTTCTTGGGAAAATTGTTGGAAAGATGAAATCAGTCATTTTAGATAAATATTTAAAACAAGCCGTTTCACGTTTAAATCTTCATCTTTGATGTTCTTCGAACTTATTCAGTTTTCTTTCAACCTCGTCCTACCTTCATGGCTCTGACCGTCCCTATCTCTAGGTTCTTGACATCACTGGGTCGCTGCTTTTCTGTTTTGGTGTTTATATAGCCTCTTGTATCTTACATTACACTTCTTCTAAGTTCGTCGTCGGTCAGCGCCAATCCTCTCACTTGCTCTTTTATTCAGCTCTTTTCTTGTCATTTTTTATCGGACTATTGTCTTCATCTTTATTGTTATTTCCACAACGTTTCGGTCGATATGTCCTCCGGTCTTCTTCGGGTGTTTGTCGAATTCGGGAATCTACACGAAACTTAGAGACTACGTCCTTTATTGAATCTACTATTATGTATGATTTTTTACCAGTGCTCCCGAGTTCACTTGAAGAAGGCCGGAGGACATATCGGCCGAAACGTTGTGAAAATAAGAATAAAGATGAAAACAATAGTCTGAAAACCCTTAATGATAAAAATCATCAAGCTTCATCACAGAAATTCAGACAATCTTTTCTTCTGGTCGCCGTGTTTATTGTTGTTGTCGCCGCTAATCACCTCTCTGTGTCTTCTCTCTTTTTAGTTCTTATTCGTTGCTTTAACCCCAACTGTTTCTGTTCTTCTTTGCTGGGATATTAACAACGCGGTCACCATTATTAGGTGCTCATTTTTATTTTACGACGACGATTCTACCCACACGACTTTTACGGGTAGTGACAAGCATGATGGATATGAACTGTTCACTTCTAACAGTTCTCAGCAACTGGTTATCTCATTTCTAAAATCATTTTAGTCACCTGACTGGAACCATTCAATCAAAGCCCTGGTCTCAAACTGCCCTCCAGTTCAGTAGCTTTCAATCATGATGATTGACTCACGTTGTTTTTCCTTACATTTAACGGCTTTCTTCATTCAAATTCTACTCTCCATGTACATAATAGATTTCTCCAATCTTTTACGTAACACTGGGACTCACGCTTAAATGCATAGCCGGTGACCGACAATTTCATGACTCGATGGTTTGGTTTCTTTGTTTAATGGCATATCAACCTTTGTAGGTTATTTAATGCTAAAGCCATTCTTCTTGAAGAACAGTAGTGTTACTATTTAACCCATATATATAAGGGGATTATAAGGGGGTTCATACCTGTCCCAAAGGTATTAGTCCGAAAGGGAACCAAATGGCGCGATCGGAATTTGAACACGCTTACTACGATTTTGCAGTCCATCGCTCTAACCATTACCCCACGAAGACTTGATGATATACAAAAAGTGTATACTTAATTTGACCAGCGACTGTTTTGAAAAAAGAAATCTTCCAATTACATCCAATGCTGATAATCCACACTACTGTATCCTTTGATATTACTTCATTAGAAGACCAAACATATGTTAGCAATATTCATACTATAAAGTATAGTAAAAGGAAAACTAAAATGAAAAATGACAAAGCTGCTATTCTCGATTTTTTGTAATTTTTTTTCCGTTTGATCAACAACGTCAAAAATAAAAGAGCCACAAAGACTTTGATTATAAAATTGACTAATTGATTAATATTATCAATATTTTTAATACGTGTGTCTATTTTCGTCCATTTTGGTTTCATGTAATCGAAAAACTTTCATCTTTCGAAAGAGCATTAACAAAAAAAATTTTTTTTTTTCAAAAATGACAAGGAAGAAAGCGATTTTTAAAAAAAATGTCCTGTAAAAATGTCCATTTCGTTTTATCGATCCAATTTCAGTCGAAATGTTTCAAGTTAGCAACGAAGCTAATTGTTGTCGCTAATTTCTTGTCTGAACATTTATGAAAGGAATCTTCTATTTTCTTGTGCATGTCAATAAAATTGACAAAGTTTCTGTCTGTTTGGGATATAAATGGTAAATAACATTTTTCTCTCTTCATGAAAACTTGATGTTGGTTCTGCCAGTGTGTGTATGGGTAATAAAAAAACGTAGATAGATAGGAACAGACTGGGGTAGATATGAACAGAATGAGATAGATAGATAGATAGATAGATAGATAGATATGAACAGCCTGGGATAAATAAAAATGGAGTTAAGCACTATTTTTGTTTTGTTTTGTGGAGACTGCCTGGCTTGAGACAGATCATATTAATTTACGTGATGCTAATAGGAGATGCTGAGTTATTGCAGCGACTAACTTTACCTGAAGATATTTTGCTTGTTTTGTAAAAAAAAAAATACCCATATCTGAATAAAAAAATATTTTTAGCGGAAAGTATAGTGTAAAAGTTTCTACTGAAACATTAGATAGTCAAATTTTTTAAAAACGTCCATTTCAATCAGATATTGAGCATAATGTATTCTATGGGATTAACCACAATAACAACAAGAGTCAAAGCCCATTCTGTTTATCAAAAAGACAGGGACAAACTAAACATAAAACGTGGATCAACTTATTGCATTTTTTTTTCACGATTATTCATTCTATTCATTCATTACCTGTAACCTGCTTTGGTTGTGGGATCTTGAGCAAGTATAGCCTGGTGGAGCTCATCTCTTTCTAGGGCTATAACTAATTTGAATTCAGAGTTTTCCTTCTCTTAGAGAGGTTACCATACCAAGATTACAGAGGCCAATCTACTCTACTATTTACCAATTATTTACGCAAATACTCTTCACCCATAGAATAAATGGATTCATGCCTTTCCTGGAGGTATTTGCATAATGTGAAATGCAAACAGCATCGTTCAAGGTTTGAACTTGAGTAGCCGTATCTACTTTTAACGACAATAACTGTTACACCATAAGCACTTCCTACGAGCGTCTCCTTTTCACAATAAACTGTTTATAAAAATAAAGAATTTTAAACTTTTAGTTATTTTCTCGTTTGAACGCTGGGATTTAGATAGTCCTGTCGTTTCCAGAAAGAAGAAAAACTTTTCTCCCAAAGAAGAAATAAATGACCTGAACTTCGGTATCTCATAAGAAACAATAATTCCTCACTCTCGATCACATCCTTCCAAAAATCTTCGATATTTTCCAAATCGAAATGGCATGTTTTTAGCTTTCGCTTCAAAGAAAGCAGAAAAATAAATGAAATGATAAAATAACTACTGAATGCAAATCTCTTTCTTCGTCATGTTTAGTGAAGAGAAAATAATTCCTTAATTATATCAGTTTCAATGCTTCCTAATCTTTTTGATCCCAAATAAACAAAACACAAACAGGACTGAGTGTTTTGATAACTTGTTTTATATATATATATATACACACATATATATATATATATATATATATATATATTGAGAGAGAGAGAGAGAGAGAGAGATGGAGAGTTGCTTCACGTTCTAAAATCGATAAAACCCTTATTATAATTATGAATATATTATGTATTAATATATCATAACCATAAAACTCCCTGTAAGTATAGCACTCTCTTGAAATGGTTAACCAGACTAGTCAGCAATTCGTCTCCATAAAGAATCCATGAGCAATAAAATTCCATGGTTCGATTATTGTTTGAGCATATTATATAGAAAATTTGATTTTCATAAGTGATATTATTTGTCTTGATATATTTTCAGAATTTTCCAATGGAAATACCTTTTGGATTTTAGACACTGCGTCTGGAGATCCTATTGGATTAAAACAGAATATCAAATTATAATTTCAGCTATCGTGAAATGAAATATTGAATTTGTCGACTGGATAATTTTCTCGATATCTTTCTGGTTAACCGATTGTATGTCTCCGTTCAAAATATAACAAATTTTCGTTTACTCAGACAACGGGTGTATTCAACATGAAGCTGCTATCTTTACGGCTATGTTCAAAAGAATCTTTAATTTCTTCTTCATGTAATTAATTCCAACATCCTTAATCCAATGTTACCAATTTAATAAGCAATGTTTATCATAAAACTTAGATCGGAAGGTCAACAAGCCTTCTCAAAATACATGGAAACTTTTGTTGTATATTGATCTACGACCAGGCCGGGCTGTCAAAATAGGAAATGCACCTATGTAAATAACATGTGCATCTGGTCGAGGAATAACCAGGATATTATAGCCGTGACCGTGGACAGGTTGAATGAGTGCCAAATTGTGACGCCCACAGGAAGGTGGGGGTGGAACTATTATATAACTCGGTGAAGACAGGAAGTCAATTAGTTTGGAGACCAGACCAGTTAGAGATAAGATGCGGTAGAGAAAACCAGCACCCAGCAGAGGGAGCCCCCAGGCCCCCGGTAGAGCAGCCCAGGAGAACGGGAAAGAAACGCTGATGGCCATAAGAGCGGTGGTCAATATGTTGCAGTTCTGTTTGGTCTCCAACTCCCTCTCACACATAACCCTTTCAATAAAGTGAGAGGTATATTTTTCAAAAGACTGTGTCGCTCGTTATTATTGTGTCGTTGTGTTATGCATGCATGTATAGGTATTATGTGTTTGTATAGTTGGTCATGGTCATGGCTATACAACACTTTTTCGATGCTGCAACTGACAGATTATATGCTCTAAAGTAGATTGATGCCGACTGTATCGCCTGCAGAAGGGTAAGACGCAAAAACTAGTGTCCTGAGTAAGACACTAAACTGCATCTGATAGTGAGGCTCCAGTACTGGAGATCTGGGGAATAGAGAGTAACCCTTCATTGCGATTACTCTCAGGTTCTCTATAAACTGGATTGTTAGTACCTGTTAGGGTCCCATCTATGGGTAAAATAGATCAGTTCAAAAATTGTTTTTATTCGTTGAAAATATCTGATGCTACATGACCGTAAATAAGTTATATCAAGAATAGTTCCTTCAGGCTATAACTATTCTTTATATAAATCATCATCATCATCATATCGTGCTGGTAGCACGGATATCCCTTACCCTCTCTCGCCACTCCTCCCTATCGTTCATCGCCCTAGGTAGGTCTTCTGGACAACATCCCGTATCCTCACATAGCTGCTGAATGTACGTTCGTGCTGGTCGTCCTGCTTTTGCGCGGCCATGTGTGGGGATCCATAAGAGTACATCTCTTATGAGTTCATCTCTGCTTCTCCAGCAGTGTCCTGCATGTCTGGTTCAAATATTTCCATCGAATAGGAAACATTTTTAACAGATCTAATGTTTACTAAGGATTATTATTCATTACTTGAAAATATATAACTGCGTGCAAAAATGAATATTATTTCATAGAATTAATTATTTGAAGTCATATAATTATCGGTATTTGTTAGGACTTCATCATCATCATCATCATGTCGTGCCGCTAGCTCGGATATCCCTGACTCTCTCTCTCTCTCTCGCCACTCCTCCCTATCGTTCATCGCTTCTGGCAGGTCCTCAGAGCTACATCCCGTATCTTCACAGAGCTGCTGTATGTATTTTCGAGCTGGTAGTCCTGCTTTTTCTCGGCCATATGAGGGAGTCCATAAGACAACATCACTTATGAGCTCGTCCCTGCATCTCCAGCAGTGTCCTGCACGTCTGGTTCGTCTAACTTTGATAGTTTTCGTGATGGGTGGTAGGTGGCCGTACAATTAGTGTTTTGTGGAGTGTTACCTCCAGGACTTGTTCAAAATTGCTCGCAGCATTCTTGTGTAGTTGCCGTCAAGCTTTTTCTCCATACGTTTAGTTAGCGTCCGTGTAGTGCATCCATATAGCAGTATCGACACGACAGGAAAACTTGATATCCTATAACTGTGTGGAAAAACTCTTAGATAACATCATGGAATATAAATATACAAGGAACGTGATTTCCGAACTTCAAGACATAAAATAACACTAGATGTGTTGACATACCACTGAAAACTGATAAAGTGGGAAAGGAAAGAATCTCGATGTTTCGTGCCACCAACAGTCAAAATGGAAAATATAAAAACTAAGCCTCATTTCAATTTTCAATGTGCGTGAATTTGTGCAAGATTCTGTCTAATGAAGAAACTTTACATAAATCAAATGATTTTGCGTCAAATGAAAAAAAAAACATAGAATGAAAAAAAAAGAAAAAAGAAAACCAAACATAATCAAAAAATACTTCAATTGTAAAAGAGGAAAACAGCAATGTAAAAAAATTGAAAATATCCAAAACTTATTCTTGGTTATCTGAATCTAATCAAGGCATCTTTTCCAAACTTTGAAACTGGAATAGCATCGTTCTAATTGAATATGCATTTTATTATTAAATGCCAAAGATTTAATACCTGGAGATTTCTGTGGCTTCCATAAAAAGAATAATTGATCAATGCGACAAAGAAACCAACTGAAAAGCATGCGTGAAAGATGTTTTATCAAGCAACGCATGAAGAAAATATTGGATATGAAGTTAGGAATGTTGTAAGCAAAATAATAGAAGCATCTAAGAGAGAAAGATATCGATAAATGTGATCCCATCTTTGATAGATAGATAGATAGATAGATTTGAAATGAATGAAATAGTTGTCAATGAGACAGATCGATCCAAAAAGACGAAGATCAAGAGACTTAAAGCAATTAAGAGCATAACATATCTTCGAGCCATCCTTCTATAGTCATTGTAAATCATTTATCTCATCTTAATGTGCTTTACCTTATTCGCCTGTAGCCATTGATTTTGAGCGCTGTTTTTCGTGTCTTACCAAAGGCGTTAAACACTCAGACTTTCTATAAACAATGACACTTTAATATTCTGTCTGACAAACGACGCTTATTTGTTTCAACAACCACTAAGTGGAACATTTCACCATTTCAGATAACAGGATATTAAATGCTTCTTAATCTTTGTCTGCAGTCTCAAATTGTATTATCATGAATGTAATGCCTTAATGATACAGGCATTTTGGCACAATGCCGATTCTCTCCTGTAGACAATTTTTGTTTGTCTTGATCTTTGCCTTGGTTATTTGTTAACGAAACACAACACCACAGTATATCACAGCACAAGAATTCCTGCAGGAAGAGATCAATATGAACAACTTCAAATCCAACAGAAACTGCGTCGAAAAGTTCCGCTTCTTCGCACCAATGTCATTTTTAAATTGCAGAATACAAATTCTCATTGTAGAAAATTATTACATTAAGCTTAGATTTGCCCAACACAGGGTCACTATAATGGAACACTCCGTCTACAGGACTAGCTCTACCATAGGCACTTGACTTAAAAGATGTTTCTGACTGACTTTAACCAAAATAGAAGTGGTGCTATTGACTAAGGTTTTATCATTTTCTCGTCCAATCAGAACGTAACTATAAGAAGGACTTAATGATTTCGATATTTTAACAAAATACCGTTGGATCTCTATAAATTATGTATTAAGTTTTCTCATTCACAGAGACATTTGTAGACTTTCTACTGAAGATCAAACTCGCAAAATTAGCATATTCGAAGCAATCAGCCAACGATGGGAGCGTTTTTAAACAAATATTCTATTAAATAAATATTTATTTTAATTTTTTCAAATAATGATCTCATCTAGTTTCTATAAAGCGATGTTTTCATTTTAATATTTTTCTGGTCTCGTTATTTGATAATTTCCTTAATCTTCGTGTCTCTTCATTCCCTCATTTTTTTTTACTTTCTCTCTTTTCAAACAGTTTCTTGAGTAAACATTATAAACTTATTGCTATTTTGATTACCACCCACATTCTTTCTTACCACTGATAGCATAATCTCGACAATCTTAACTGATAAATGTATAACTTACAATAAAAAAAAAAAAGAAACAATATCTTTGATTTCTTTGTTTGGCGTTACATCTTGAGCTGCGTCTTTCTCTCCGGAAACAATGTTTCGCAAATTCAAAAAAACGGTTACAAATGCACACCGATCCAGTACAAGTGCCACAAAAGTTTTTTTGGAAGATTTTATGTCTTTATATTCCCTTTAAATAATATTAAACTCTCGTAAAAATTAATTCATATAAAAATATCAGCCAAATTTTCTTATCATTTAGTCTCATTGGTAAAAATAGATTTATTTCCAAAGAAATGAACAGACACAGACAGCAATGCCTCATATATATATATATATATATATATATATATATATATATATATATATATATATATATATATATATATATATATATATATTTCTTTAAGAAAAAACAACGAAACCAATCACAAAGGATTATAAATTTATTTCCATCCTGTTACGCATTTTTGAAATTTCCAAAAATACGAAAAAAATTAACAGGACTTCTTCAGATCTTTTTGTTATAAAACTAGAATAGACACATAAGAGTGGGAGGGGATAGAAGAGTGAGAGGGGATAGAAGAGGGGTGAAGAGTTACCTCTTCATTAAGCCCACTTCCGTTTTAAATTTAAATTTCGGTTAGCAATGTAGCAATTTTTTTTTAATTTATATTTTTTTTTAAATTACATTTAGACTTAAATTACAGATATTTTTAATTAGATTTAAATTTTAAATAATAATCTCACGTAAAGATGCAGTAATAGATATATTAAAACAAAAACAAATATTTAATTTACTTAAATATTTTAAAATTTCGAAAATATTTAGAAGGCATTAATCAGTTACACTTTTTATACGTAGTACATATGTATTATATGTTTTTTCACAATTTTCTATCAAACAATTTATTTATTTATTCTCAAAATTAACTCTAATTCTCAAAATAACTTTATGCTTTTTTTAAAAAATTTTTTTATTTGTTCATTTATAGTTTAAATTTGGCCCTATGTCTACACCTAGCTATTAGTTCATTTCTCTTATTTAATAATTCTCTTGGCTCAGGAAAAAGAAAAATGTGGATTTTTTCTTCAAGACACAGATTGCACCTACTATCGAAAGATTTTGGGGTACTAGATCTTTTCAGTATGGACCATTGAATGTCAGGGGTTAACCCTTTATTTTTTAATCCCCAATAATGTTTTGATAGAGCAGTTTGATTTTTTTTTATGCTCATGGGAGAAGGAATATTTATGATTTCCATACCTATTTTTAAAATTAGTAAATGAAACGCCAATATAATATTTCTTATCACTTATATCCTCTTTTGGATAAATAATAGCTTGATATACTACGTTATCTAAATTACACAAACCATCCATTGGACAATCACTTCGAGATTTACATTTACATTCTATTTTTTTACTATTAATATTATTATTATTTACTCGGTTATGAAATTTATCAATTAATTCATTATTATGACTATTTATTATTTGAGAAATATTTTTAGTGCAAGAATAACTTATTTTCAAGGTTTTCCTATTAGATATTTTATTTAATATATTATCTTGTTTAAAATGTTTATCTATCAGTCTCAAAAAATATTTACCTATATCTATATTTGCTAGTTTACAAAAAGGGGGGTTAAACCATATAATTTTCCTTTTTCTATCTTTATTTTTTTGATCGTAATTATTATTATCTTTAGCAATTTCATTTGTTATATTTTCTTTTAAATACCTAAAATCCTCCTTAAAACCACTATTTTTAAGGGCATCTATATGTCTTTTACTACTCTCTTTGAAAATCTTTTCATTTGCAGATAGCTTACCTAGTCTTAAATTTACTGCTTTTGGGATTTGCTTGATTATGTTTTTAGGGTGATTTGAATTAACATTAATGTACGATGGGTTCTAATTGGATTTTATGAAAGGTTTACAAGAATTACTTGATAGATCTAAAGTCACATCCAAGAAATTGACTATTTTAATATTTGATGATATATATATATATATATATATATATATATATATATATATATATATATATATATATATATATATACGAGTATTATTAAATAAGTTTCCAGACCTTTTTTGTATGGGCACTTTTATTGATAGTACACACATGAAACTCTAGTCCCCTTCGAACTAATCTCCTCCGGCTGTTATGCACTTGTTGTACCGTTCCAACAACTTCTCGAAGGACCCATGGAAGTCCTCTTCGTCACAGCCTCTCTTATCTTCTCAATTGTCTCATAACGACAGCCTCTGAGCTTAGGGAATAACCAAACGTCACAGGGAGCAAGGTCTCGACTATAGGGAGGCTAAGGAACTGTGTTGATGCCCATCTTGGTCGTCAAATAGTCTGTGACAAGGATGGAGTTGTGGACTGGTGCATTGTCCTGGTGGAAATGCCACTGACCCGATTTGAAGAGTGTTGGCCTCTTCCCTAGAAATCTCTTCCTGAACTCCCTTAAAACCTCAACATAGTAACCCTAACCCTTTGGCCAATCAACTCTGGTCTATTCACTTCCTTACTCCTCCTACACCTCTCATCATCCCTCATAGACTCCCTGCCTTCCTTGAATCTCTTATGCCGCTCAAAAACTGATGCTCAATCCATGCAAGATAGTCCAAAAGCAGTCTGAAGCATTCCATACGTTTCTGTGGCATTTATTTCAAGTTTAAACAGAATTTTATTGCATATAGTTCTTCTAAAGAGTCCTCACGTCCAGATTCCATTTTTGAACTTCACCAGCTGTGACAATCAGGTTTTAGTAGGGTGTATTCCAATTCCTTCTGTAGCTGTTCATTTGAACCTGATATCATAAAAATTGTTCAGTCATCTCAGAAGATGTATAGAATTCACTTACTGAATTTTCAAGAGTCTACACCAATTTTAAATGTGTGTACAAAAAAAGCCTGGAAACTTATATATATATATACAGACAGACGGAGGTAGAGAGATAAACAGAATGAGATAGATAGCTAGCTAGATAGATAGATAGATATGTATGTATGTATTTGTCGGTGTACATATCCATATATATGCATATATGTGTGCTATGTATGTCTGCTGTTATTACAGTAATTAATGAAAAAAATACTTATTCTGCACAATAAATACTTTATTTCTAACAGACTTGGCTTTTTTTGGTAATGCACTTAATCCAATGCTTATAAATTAACCCCATTGATCGAATATTACAGTGAAAATTGCTGAAAAAATCAGAAGATAAATTTTCCGCTTGCTTCAAATGTACTTTTGTGTGTGCTCTCTTACATATAAACTTAAACGTGTGCATAACGAAAAAGGCAAATGAAAAAAAAAGAAAGAAAATTGAAATCACTTTGTAAAAAGATAAAATGGCTAAATGATAAAAATCGATATACAACAAAATTTCAACAAACAATTTTGTAAAATGATATTTAGCTTTGATGTTTCAAAGTTACCGTATGAACAAAATAACTCTGATTTGAAAAAAATTCCTATTTTACCACAGACAACATATACTTATATGGTTAGACCTCATTAAAATGGCTTGTTAGACTAATTTCCTATTTAGCCTATAATGGAAAGGACTATGCAACTTAGGTTTTTTTTATCGGAGGGAGTCTTTGTGGCGTATTGACTAATATGCTCAACTGCGTGTTTGAACACCAGTTGTGCTTATACATTCACTTTCGGACTAATACACTTAGCAAAGGCATGAACCCTCTTATCTCACTGCTATATTACAATTATTGTTCTAAAATGATAGTTTGCCTTTAAATAATCCTAGAAAGTTGATATGCCATTAAAAAAGAAACCAAACCTTACCTTATCTTTACGGGGGTATTTAGGACGCACACAAATTCATATCTATACATGTGTGTGTGTGTGTGTGTGTGTGTGTGTGTGTGTGTGTGTGTGTGAAAGAGACAGAGAGAAAGAGAGAAAGAGAGAGAATTTTTTCATTAAATCTGACAGTTGAAAAACAGAATACAGTATGGAATATCAGATTGATATGTTTTCCTACTGTAAATAGCATCACCAGAATGAATTTATTATTCCACAAAAACTACAGATAAAACAAAACAAAAAACGAAGTCTTACAGGAACAATTGAGAGAAAAGTGATAATTTTCTGTGTCGTTTAAATTTAATCAATATTTTTTTTCTTTTAATTTGTTGTTTTTTTTAGTATCCGATGTTCTTTGTCGGTTTGTTTGGATATGTTGCAAAAAGTTTGCCGTCAATTGACAGTAGAGGATTCGTGGATTACAGCGTTTTATATGCAGTGTAATCGTGATGAATGATGTTCTTTTATCATATTTACCCAACCCCTCTACTCGAGCAGGATATGACATAAGGTCAATTTTTAAGCGCAGTTAAACAGGTTTGAATTCAGAGTTTTCCTTTTCCTAGACTAGTTGTCTCAGTAAGGCTGAAGAACCTTGTCTGTCCTACTATTTACCCATAGCTGGAGAGAGAATAATTGGATTCATACCTTTCCCAAGGGTATTAGTGCGATGTGAAATACAATCAGTCTCGTCCAGGTTTTGAACTCGTGTCGCCGTGTCCATTTCCTACGACGATAACAATTACACCACGGGCACCTCTACCATGTTCTTTTTAGTCTTTTAATGCATTGACATTGATGTTTCAATAACAGCTCCAGCCAATTAGAAATCTCTGACACCCCCAAATCATTTAACTTTCAAAAATTTACATTATCATCATGTACGCAAGAATTCTTTAATTATCAGCTACACACAACGAGTGCATAACTTCTATTGTGATCAGACTACGTCTTAATGTATAAACAGTTTTATTGAAGCATCAAAAACAAAAAATAAGATGTCTAAAAGTCAACACAATTGCTAATATAACTAATAATAATAAACCTTCTAACCAAAAATATTGAAAGAAATCTGATTCATCTTAATACAAAGAGTTACAAACATTCAGAACAATCAAAAATACATTCAACAAAAAACAATAAACGGATTTTATATCCGAAACAAGAACTGACGAAATACCCTGTAAGTAATGCCCCGCTAAAATTACATCGGTGATACTTCCAAAAATTTAAAGAAAGGAACTGAGAAAATTGCTGGAAAACAAAAAAACACGCTTAATATCATAGTATGCCACCGGATCATCTCAGGTTATAACTTTGAGCTGAGTCTCAAATAAGAAAAAGAGCAACACACATTATATATATATATATATATATATATATATATATATATATATTGTCGAAAGGTTTTATCATTTCCCGTTAAATGCGACTTAAAAGAACAAGTAGGTAATCATAAGAATTTAAGAATAGAATTTCAGAAGCAAAATGAAAAAAATTTAAGTTGCTAAGTTCAAAGAATATATTTATTAAAATGAATTTTTAAAAAAATGGAGTGACTGCACAAAGACTTCTTGTGCTGTGTAATAATATAAAAATGCGTACAAATGTGAGATTCACTGTGATGTGTTTTCAAGATAGAGAAAATTTAAAGAAATACAAAAATTTCTCACAGAATTTGAATGAACAAAACTTTTCTTTTCTTTTTCTGCTTTTTTTTAAGTAGGAAATACGAGCGAATTTCTTACACTAAAAGTTTTTTTTGTTCCAATGTCTTTAGAAAAGATGGGGCTGGAGTGAGGTTTAGAGTATTCAGAAGGCTAGGTACAGAGAAGATCTTGGAGGCTAACTAGATGACGGGGTCAATGACTACCAATATACTGCTAACTATAGAAGGATGGGGAACAAGAAATTGCCTACTATGCGGGGATAAGGTCCCGAAAGATCCGGACCATCGTCGCGACGTGATCCCAAAACGAGCGAACTCGCTAGCAGTAGTAGAAGGCGTGCACAGCTGTTTCTTCAGCGAAGCCAGTCGAGCATGTCTACCAGACCCGCTTTGTAAATCAAGCCAAGAAGAGGTAACGTGGTCGGTGCAAGCTGCCAGGTGAGTGAGAACTCGGAGTTGTTTAAGAAGCTTGAACCTGGTACCAAATTCCAATACGAGCGAACCTCCTCCATCGACCAGTCGAGCCTCTTCATGAGAGGATCCGAAGCGGAGCCCACCAATAAATCCTGAGACAGTTCCTTTCGAGACTGAAAAAGTTCATTGGAACCAGAAAGGTTTCGAAGGGCCTTACAGTATTTGCAGACAAACAGTGCTTCACCCCAAAGCCTACGTCGACCTTCAGCTTTAGGATCGGACTTGAGGCGAGGAAAAACGGCTCTCAACTTTCGTCTCCACAACGCATCCTTCGACAAGGATTTGCCCAAATAAGCCCGTCTTTCAGCGAACAAATGGTTGTCCAGACCAGGCATAACCAGAGCTTCCCAATTGCGCAGACGTTGACAGCAGGCCTGTCAACGGACCATTGGCCTTCAGCCTCACTAAAGCATTTTGGAGAGGGGTCGTTGCCAGCCGAGAACCCTTAGGCAGAGGAAGTTCTGACAAACAGTGAAGTATCAAAGGGAAAATGTACAGGGCGCATACATCCACCCTGTCTTTTAAGGACACACGCCTTCGAAGCCAGGTACCCACCTGAGTATCTACTTTGGCCTGTACTTCCGACCAATTTCACTCCAGTTGAAGGCCGGGCCTGAACCACACCCGAGAAGCCAGACGGATCTGTCACTCCAGCAGGAGGGTCCTAGCAGGGGAACGCCACCCTTCCAGGAGCCCAACCACCGGCCTTCGCTCTTATCAAAGTTGATATTGGCTCCTGCTATCTCCAAAGCGAGGACATAGACAAGAGGAAACAGAGGCAACCCGGCAAGACCGATCGCTCGATCGCGAAAGCCTCCGAACGCTTACCGTTCCTCTGCACCACTGCCTGGGGGCTGAGGTACATCATGCTGATTCATTTGCAGAACTCCGGTTTGAATCCGGCAGTCTCCAAAACTGTTGCCAAAAACCAATGGTCCATCCTATCGAATGCCTTGGACTGGTCTAAATTGACCAGCGTGGCTTCAGTGCAATTTTCTATCCCCTCTAGGACCTCGTGCACTAAATGCAAATTGTCTTGGATCGATCTTCCTTTCACATCGTAGTTCTGCTCAGGTCCGATCAGATCACGAATGACAAGCTGCAAACGATTCGCTAAGACCAGGGCCAATATCTTTAACTCTGTGTTTAGCAGAGTTATGGGCTTGTAATCGTCTAGACCCTTCCAAACTTGTCTGCCACCTTTCTTCAGCAATGCGATCACGCCCTTGGTAACACTACCAGGGATGGCTCTTTAGGCGAACCTATGGTTGATCATATCCGTCAGAATAGATACAAACATGTGCGGCAACCTCAAGTACTGTTCGAACGATAAACCATCTAAACTTGGCGATTTGTTGAGGCTGAACTGCTTCAACGCATTAGGGTCTTCGCATTCAATAACCAAACCCTCGCTGCCAGCCTCTTCCGCCCCCTGAAGGCGGGCAAGTTGTCTCAATAACTACGAAACTCCTAAACCGTTTGGTCAGGATAGCGAAAAAAGCGATCATGGAAGTACACTCGAAAGGCCTCACGCATCTCACGATTCGACCGAAGCACGTGCTCATCTGGAAACTTGATGGAATCGATAAACCGAAATGGAAACCTTCATACTTCTTCCTCACGAGAAAACGCGTTGTCTTTCGCGGCTTCGTTAGGAAGTCTCTTTTGCCTTGATCTAACTACTTTGACATGGTAGCAGGTGTGCTGCAAGGAAATACCTTCGCCTCATACTAGTTCATTATCTGTTTAGACTACGTGTTTAGAACGTCTTTAGATTTAATGAAAGGAAACGGTTTTAAGCTGGCAAAGGAAAGAAGCAGTAGATACCCGCACAAACTATCACAGACACAGACTAAGCCGATAACATAGCGCTTCAGGCAAATTCACCTGCCTAAGCCGAATTCCTGCTACATAGCCTGGAGCGGGCGGCGGGCGGCAGGTGGCATAGGCCTCCATGTCAACACAGATAAAACAGAATACATGTGCTTTAAATAAAGAGGCGACATCTCTACGCTAAAACATTGTCCTCTGAAACAAGTGGACATGTTCACCTACCTCGGAAGCAGAGTCTCATCAACCGAGAATGACATCAAATCGCGACGAGCAAAAGCATGAACAGCCATCTATAAACTAACGATCATATGGCAGTCAGATAAAATAAAACGCAGTTTTTTCCTAGCAGCGGTCGTATTAATACTGCTATATGGATGCACCACATGGACCCTAACTAAACGTATGGAGAAAAAGATTGACAGCAATTACACAAGAATTCTGAGAGCTATATTGAACAAGTCCTGGAGGCAACACCCTATAAAGTAGTAGATGTAGGGCCACCAACCACCTACCCCGAAAACTATCCAAATTAGACGAACTAGATATGCAGGACACTCCTGGAGAAGTAAGGACGAACTCATAAGCGATGTACTCCAGTGGACCCCTTCACACGGATGAGCAAACGTTGGTCGACCAGCTAAAAACTATATACAGCAGCTCTGTGCCGATACAGGATGTAGCCTGGAAGACCTCCCTGGAGCGATGGACGATAGAGACAGACGGCAAGAGAAGGTCAGGGAGATCCGCGCTGGCAGCGTGACATGATGATGATGAACTCTTGTAATGCTCGCTAGCCTCACGTTCAAAGTCCTGCCTAACTAAATCTGTGGCTAGGGAATCCCCCCTCCACCTCCCGGGAAAGCTCATCAAAATTTTTTGCTATCTTGGTCCTATCTAGATTGAGCAGTTGACTGAACTTGATGGAGAAATCTCTAATCCTATGTTTAAGAGATCTCCACCCCGACAAATGCCCGCTGAATAAGGGACTCCAGCCGGTCTCGGAACCCCGTATCTCCAATAAGGAGCTATTAAACTTCTAGTGTCCGGACAGACTAGGCCTATTAGCTAGCTGCAGACTGACCCAAACAAGTCTACGGTTAGTCTGCCCGATATAGTGGAACGTGGACACGTAACAAAATCTGTGTCAGCTCTTCTAACACCCTGTTCAAATAAGATTTGGCACGAACAGAGGCCGAACTATCTAGCCACATCCACTTGGTGATCAAGCCAAAACTTGTCGATCAAGTAATGCCGAGCCAGCAAGTCGATCAAGCTGCTTTCACACCTTCCCGACCCTCTAGCTCCCCACACGAAACTATCTATCTCGGCATCAAGGATCGCATTCCAATCACCCTCGAAAACTATAAACGGCGCCAACCATCGAAAAAAGGAAACCTCTCCGCAGCGATATTGAAGGCATAAGCCGCGGCCACCCGGAACTCAAAACCATTAATGGCAACATCCACCTCAACCAGCCGGTCTCCGTCATCTGCAAAGTCAAAATTAGCATCCGCATTAAGGCTGCGTCCAACTAGCAGGGAGACCTCAATGCTGCTACGGCTGCCATACGCTGAAAAGATCACAAAGTCATCCTCCAGCACCCGACAGTCTGCGGCGTAAGTGAAGTGAGTGTCCTGCACGGCAGCAACATCGACATTGAGGTTCCAAAGTTCACCAAGAAAATGCGAACACTTGCGCGGATCCTTCAGTCCCCTGCTGGCCTTCTCTTGGAAGTTCCACACACCTTTAGTGCAGCTACCAGCGGCACGAACAAAGGTGGTCACCATCCCTAAAATTAACTGGATTAGATATTTTTTTGTTTACTTTTTCCAGATCTATCAGTTGCTTATGAGCCTTCCGGAGTTAGATGTCTGAGACCGACACTGTTCAGCGCCGGCTTTTTGGTGAGTTTATGTTTGGGGGTCTGTGCACTGACTTTGAATGAGTAGGAGTCTGGGAACTGGGGAATAATTCAGGGGAAGAGAGAGAGGGAATAGTGAGGGAGGAGGAAGCCCATGCATGATGTGAGGGGATGTGAATTGTTGGGGCAGACGGGATTGTTGGAATTGGGGAGATTGTTGTTGGATTTCTTGTTGGGGGAATATTGTGCAATTTGGTTAGGAAGACTGATGATAATAGCATTGAGGTTTAATTTGCTGTTACTGGAGCTGTGTTTGGATTTGCTGTGGTTTGGTAGCGGGGACATTTTTTCCCTGTGTGGGTCGTGTTGGGGAGGAATGAGATTTTTAGCTTGTCCTTCCCTACTATCCCGTCTTTTTGAATAAAGTGCAACCTCCCTCGGCTTCTCTTCTAAGTCTTCATTTTTCCTCTTGCTTTTGGCGGGCGATTTTACTGTGGTGTCTTTGAAATTGGTATCTTTTGAAGTGGTGGTTTTTGAAGTGGTATCTTTGGAAGTAGTGTCTTTGGAATCGGTGTCTTTTGAAGTGGTGGTTTTTGAAGTGATGTCTTTTTAAATAGTGTCTTTGGAATTGATATCTTTTGAAGTGGTGTTTTTCTATGTGGTTCTTTGTTCCTTTGTATTGGTTCTTTGTTATTTCCTTTGTTGTTTCTTGTGGTGGTGTATGTTTTTGTGGTTTGTTTGGAGCCTCCGATAAATCACTAGGTTTTTTTTAGGGGGGTCCCATCTTTTTTTCTTCTGAGCGACCTAGGTCCACTCGTTTTCAGATCTGGTTTGGTCGTTTTCCTTAGGGGGCTAAGATGTTATTACCCTCTGGTTCTTTGGTCGGCTGAGCTTCATTTAGGCTTTCTGAAGGCTGGATTTCGCTAGATGGCCGAGCTGCTTACAGTTCCGGCAGTGCGACCGCCTGCCCTCTACCACCACCATCATCTGCCTATCTTGGCTGTATGCCGTGTCCTGGATTGCTTGAAAGCCTTCCCTATCAAAGCAAACTGGGAACGCGTAGTCCTCTTGTGCTTTCCTGAGGGCGGCCGGAAGCTGCATCACGTCCTCCACTCGTCCGTAAGCACTGATGTAGGAGGCCGCCGTATCCCCGGAAGATTTACCGGGACATTGCAGACAGTTACACGGATTCTATGAGTCCCCATGTACTCTGGATGGAGTCGAAAGAAATTGGTTGTTACGCAGCTCTCCACCAATTTTGTCGCTTGCTTCTTCGTTGGCAGCTGTACATCCCATGTTGCAAAACTGTGCCGGCAATAATACTGTGCTGGGATGCCTCCTGTGCGAAGGAGCTCCTCAAATGTATCCTTTTTTTAGCCCGGCCAGTCTCCTTATTTTGATATCGACTTCTACGAGGCTATAGAACTTTGGCTATTTATGGTATGGGCAAGATAGCATAGCCCAGAAAATATGGGGCATACTTGCCCATTCCTTTTCATAGTCCTCCGGGTTTTTCCAGAGGACTTTCCTGGAGATTGGCGTTTTGGGGGAGGGGGCGGGGGAATATGTCGTCTTCTTTTGGCTTTTGTCCTGGCTGAATAGGACTGGCCGAGGGAGCTGTGTCATTAAACGGAGAGACTGGGTGGCTGGCCAATTGTTACTGCTACCGGCTGCCCGTTCTTACGACTTAACTGGGAAGGCTTTCGTGGTGGGCTGGGAATTTGGGGGGGGGATTCCCAGCAGACTCATAGAGGGCTCCAAAAAGGTCTTGGGAACCCTTTGGGGTGAATCATGAAGGAAGGAACCAGGAGGAGTATGTGGTTCTATTTTGGGCCGAACTAAGTGAAAGAAAGAATGGCTAACTGGAGAATGAATAAGGGGATGATTTTAGTGGCGGGGCGGATGAGTAGGCCGCGAAGCTATTTATTTCTTTTTAGAAATAAATAAACCTTCGTAGTAGGCTAAATTTGACAGTTAAATGGAGTGTACTAATAGGATGGTGAGGTGCATGTTGTAATGGAGTCGGATGTAGAGTCAAAAAGAGTCAAAGTAAGTACAGACGAATCCAAGCAAAGTAAAGGGGTCAGGACCAAAGTACCATAAAAATAAAGTCATAAGAAGTACAAGCCATCTATAAATTAGTGACAGGTATTTATGGACTGGCCCGTCAATAGCAGCATAAGACTGGCCAATCAGCGTTGACTAGAGCATATTTGAGGAGGGGTATGTTATTCGCATTATTAAAACGTGTTGCAGCCTTGTACTGACAAGATGTACCTATTTGTGATAAGAATCCCACAACTGGATGACAAGATGGCCACCCGAATAACAACAATTCTGAAAAAAAATATTAAATGTAGGAATATAGCCTCGATACAAAAATTCAGGATTAGCTTATTCTGAACCAAAATTTATCAAAAAAGGGAGACATGATACTTCTAAACAGAGGCAATTATAAGTGCAGATCAAAACTCCGATCACCACTTGAGCCAAACTCACAATATATAATCAGTTTTTAACCGTCTTTTGTTTCGAAATAAGGCTATAATGAGTCTAATTAGCCAACATTTACCAAACCAGACTGTGATTACATCCTTTCCCTCCTCTTTTTCATAACAGTACAAAAACATCTTGCCATAAATGGAAACAACTTTAAAACACATTTAAACAACAACAAAAAATTTTCGGTAAAAAAAATTACTATATATATATATATAAGTAAATTTGGCGACCATAGTCGAAGGCTCCATTTTCATTAGATACAACACTGAGGTGTAAGGGAGGGCGCCACTCCTTTCCCTGGATTACTCTACTTTACCCTTCATACATACCTTATATGGCTGAGTGTTAAGCAAGGGGGTATCAGGTAACATTTTTAATGTCTTTGGTATGACACGACCTGGGGTTGAACCCAGGTCTCCCGGACCATTAGCGAACACTTTACTCACTAGCCAATGAGCCGGTTAAAGTTTGCGACGGTAGTCGAGGGTGACCCGAAGGCCTCCTTTTCGATAGCTACTACACCAAGGTGTAAGGGAGAGTGCTACTCCCTCTCTTGGATTACTCCCTTGATCCTTACCTTATAATGCAGCATGTTAAGCAAGGTAGTATCAAGTACCATTTTTTAAAAATCTTTGGTATGATTCGACCTGGGATTGAACCCAGGTCTTCCGGGCCACTGGCGGACAATGTCCGATATACATATATATATATATGTATATATATATATATATATGTATATATATATATGTATATATATATATGTATATATATATATATACATATTAAATCCTATATATATATATATATTTATATATATCGGACATTGGCATATATATATATGTATATATACACACACAGGGTGGAACGAAAAAATTATCGTCCTAAAGAAAACAACACTACAGCTTTATTTTAAAACTTTTATTGAAAAAATCAATTCAGGTATCTTGATTATGTAGTAAAGCTGACATCTATTCAATGTAGCTGCCTTCAGCCTCAATCACCGCCTCGATACGGATCCGGAACTGGGAGTATGCCTTTTCCACAAGCGCCGGCTGGAGCTCGGCGAATACTCGGCGGATGGCAGCGATCAGGCTGGCTTTGGTATTAGTCATGTTGGTGATGTTCTCGACGTATGACCAAACGAAGTAGTCCAGCGAGTTCAGGTCGGGGGAAGAGAGGGGCCAATGAGGGAAGGGTACAAAGTCGTAGCACTCCTGAAGCCAAGCCTGGGTCTCTTTGGACTTGTGGGCCGGCACCGAGTCCTGCTGCCACACCCAGGGTCTGCAACCGGCCACCTGATTGCACCAGGGGATCACCACACTCTTCAGTCCATCCCGGTACACTTTGGTGTTGACTTTAAATCCTAGCCAGTCATAAAAGAAAAACATATCGGTGAAGCAAACATTTTATTGGTGCGAATTGAAGCAGATCTGTTTTAGATAAATGAAATCCAAAAAACAAGGAATTTATTTGTAGCAGAAAAATTACTTTCTCGTATTTGTAATATTTTTTCGTTTTGCTTGAGTAATGATATATTTCAGTGATTTTTCTGTGTATTGAAGTTTTTTCAAGATTTTTTCTAAATCCATATACCTTTGCTATTTTCAATACATCGGATAAAAAAAGATCAAATTTTCTTCTGCAACTTTCCAAGCCTTTTTTTTAAACAGCTTGCCAAACTTTGTGCAGCAAATTGATTGCCATGATATAAGTAAAAAAAAAAAAAAATGAATTATATATAGATGATCTACATTGAGAAATGTGTGTGGATATTACATTTAGATTAGATGTAACAAGATCACAAAAAAAGACGAAAGGTTTCATGGCGTCTGTTTTTTTCAAGAGAGGATCTGCTGGTTTCTAAAATCAGTATTAGAACTCTTGTTATTTTAATGGGTTTGACCACTGACGTCGATAGGAGATGCACAACTGCCACAGTTAATAACTAAGCATGCAGATATATATACATAAGTATATCTTTTCTTATATGCTAAACAGTTTTAGGGCGTGTACATGTTTCAGATACAATGTTGGAGTAAGTAGCATGTAGGCTCTCTCCACTTAATAGAATGATACAAGATAATATCATGAATTACTCTTTTCATCATTTGGCCTCATCATCAAAGCTTGCCGACTGCATGAATTCCTTCGACTCTTTCAGTGTCTACCCATCCGTCCCTATTAGTGATCGTTCTTGATAAGACGTCTAGACGATACCCAGTGTCTGCACACAGCTGATGATTGTAAGATTTTTGCTGGTCGATCACACTGGTGTGTTCATGTCAGTTGGAGAATATCGTTTATGAGTTCGTCTTTGCTTCTCCAGAAATGCCCGGTAGATCTTTTTCATCTTAACTGGATGGTTTGTGAGATGAGAAGGAAGTGGCCGTACAACTGCTGTTTTGTAGGATTTGTTCAAAACAGCACGCAGCATCCTGGTGTCGGTCTAAGCGTTTCATTGAAGTCCAAGGAGTGCAACCATACAGTAGTACTGACAAGAATCTAGATTTGGAGAAACAATGATGACATAAATTCAGAAGAGCCCACTTTGACTCGGGACAGCAATCGTGAAAATGGTTTGCCAACACAATTCAGGTTTGCAACAGGTGAGGCTAGATTTTATGCATAAATATTCTGATAAAAAAGCATGATCTTTCTTTGTGTGGTCTATTTCACCGTGGTTTGTTCATATGATTTCCTTTGTGTGTTCTTGATTAACGGCATGCCAACTGACCTGGGGTTATTTAATGCTAAGAGGTTAGGGAATGGCATACATTATACATTCATATTGACATATTTTAAGTGTTTTCGCTGTAGTTATATGTTATCAAGTATTCCTATCTAATATGAATAATTTGCAAAGATCTGTTTTACCCACAGATGAGACTAACGAGAACAAAAAAGACCTTGGAATAATGGCAATGAAGGCGTACAACACACTCAACAGATCTCCAGAACAGGAGTCTCGCCATCATATGCAGTTTAGCGTCATACCAAATGTACACCATTTTTGGTGAGGAATCTTACCCCTCTTCAGGGGATAGCAGAATCGTATTCTAACCCCACCGACTGGGCCCTATACGTTTTCGGTTGCTGACGTTGCGACTTGTTTGGCATCGACCCGCACAACAAATGTCCCGTTAAATATCGTTGAGGCCTCAAAGCAATCATCCAATTGGAGTGTATTCCGTGATTGAAATAATAAACTGTAAACCTATTGGAATGATAATCTGGTGCTGTCCCGTGTAAAATGGCAGCATGAATATTAGCTTCCCTTTTCCTTTCTTTTTTTTTTTTTTTTCATAACACTTAAAAAAAAAGAAAAGTTAGTTGAAAACATTCCATTCTTGGCTGGCAATTGTTCAATGGCCATTCTAATATTTTAAAGATCTTACTTTTGATTATTTTTCATAAGTTACTTTGCTGTTACACAGAGTGAGCACAAAAATACGTTGCCGCGTGGTGTGCGCCATCTTGGATTTCACTGCTCTCTATCCGTGGAAGGGGTCTACTGGGATTGTATTGTTGAGAAAAATATTTGGAGTTAATCTTATTTCACTTCCATGTATTTTGTACTTTTTTTTAATGTGATATCTGTAAATTGGTGCAATTGAAATATGTACTGTTATTCTCGTGGCATAGAGTTAATGATAAAAAATGGGTTGGGTTTGGACCGTCATGGAAAGGAAGAAGAAAAGGATCAGAAAGTATCAGGTCCAGACCATCAATGGAACGAATGTTCTCTCTCTCTCTCTCTCTCTCTCTCTCTCTCTCTCTCTCTCTCCAAGAAGTCAATCAGAGAAGCACGTATGACATTTTGCTGCCATAAGAAAACATATATTTATTCAACCTCTCTGCCACGAGCAGGATGTAACGCAAGGTCACATTTTAGGTGGAGTAAAGTTGATTCGAATCCAGAATTTTCCTTTTCCAACACTGGTTGCCTAACTAAAGATAAAGAACTTAGTTTGCCCTGTAATCGATTCCGGGGGAAGAATAAATGGATTCATGCCTTTCTCAAGATCATTAGCGCGAAGTGAAACACAGTCTCGTTCAGGATTTGAACTCGAGTAGGTGAGTCCATTTCCTCCGACGATACTTGTTACACTAAGCGCACCTCCCTATGTAACAAAAGTAAGTGACAAAACAGACCTTAATATTGAAGAAATTAACGATAAAACTAATTATCTTCACCACCTAACAATGTTTAAATATAGAATGTTTTTAATCACACACCCGCATTCCACAGACGTGTGTGCATGGGTGTGTGATTAAATAATAAATACACTTTCGAAACGCTCACTCTTGGACTGCGAAATCTCTAATGTAGAAAATCAGTACATTTGCATACATAACCCAGTGTTGTGGATATCGACATCTAGTTATTCCTGCTTATGCATAGAACTTTATTCAATTTGGAACAACAATCTAATTTCAATAAAGTCCACCAAAGTGGAGGTTAATCAGACAATAAGGAAACGTTTCCATTATATTTTAGGCGACAACAACTTTCAATTATAATACCGCACCAAATTATAATGAATTAACGTATATGCCTCTCTAGAATCCAATTTAACAGTCAAACATCAAGTATTAAAACCAAAAAGATCTATAAGTTATCAAACACACATACACACACACACACACACTGAGTTAGAAGATGTTTATGATCATTCGAAATCAGCTGAAATGTTTAGAAGAGTCCTGATGAGCTGAAAAGTCTTGCTGTCATTTAGATTTCAGTGAAAACTGCCAGTATGAAAAATGTGAAGAGAATAATAAAATCAATAATGAAAATAATAATAAAGATAATAATAATATTAATAATAATGTTATGTGGTGATATAGATGGAACCATCAATCATATAATAAGCGAGTGCAGCAAATTAGACCAGAAAGAGTATAAGACTGAAACACAACTGGGTGGGTAAAGTAATTCACAAGGAATTGTGAAAGAAATTTCAGTTTGACCATCCGAACAAATGGTATATGCACAACACAACATAAGTTCTGGAGAATGACATACGCAAACTACTCAGGGATTTGACATCCAAACGGATGTCAAAGTCTCGACCAGACGACCAGACCTTATACTAATTATCAAAAAAAAAAAAAAGAGAACTTGCAAAATTGTGGACTTTGCTGTCCCGGCTAACCACAGAGTGAAATTAAAAGAAAGTGAAAAAAAGAATAAGTACCTCGACCTTACTAAGGAATTGTAAAATCTGTGGAACATGAAAGTGAGTTTTATACCAATTACAATTACTGCTCTTCGTACAGTCACCTTGCCCAGTTGGCTGGGTCTGTAGAATACATCACCTGCACTTCTGCAGGGAGGTAAGACACCCCCACAAAGAGTGTCATGGATATGACACTAAACAATCTGATGGAGAGGTTCCAGAAATGCAGGAGCTTTGAGGAATGCGGAGCACCCTTTCATTACCATCGCTCCTAGGTCCACTCTGGACCGGAGTGGTAGCACCTGATTGATTCCTATCTATGGGTTAAATAGAACTAAACTGCGTACTTATGCTAATTGTTTGAATTAGAACTTTTTGACTAAACTGAATAGCTTGAACTAGAAATGTTTTTGACAATTAAACTGTATACTCATGCTAAACTGAATTGTTTGAAATATAACTGATCATTTGTATAAAAATAGATTTGACATTAAATGACCTTCAAGAGTTTATGTGCCATAAAACCCAAATAACCAACCAACCAATGTACAATCACCAAAGGATTAATAAAGGGACTGGAGGACTTGGAAATAAAAGGACGAGTGGAGATCACCCAAACTACTGCATTACTGAGATCGACCAGAATACTGAGAAGAGTCCTGGAGATTTGAGAAGACTTGCTGTCACTCAGACTCCAGTGAAAGACCATCAGCTAACGTTGATTTGAAAAACTCTCAAATAATAATAATAATAATAATAATAATAACAACGATTCGGATTTGATCAGACGGATCCAGTTTATATACTCAAACAGGAATTTGCATAAGAGAACAAAATGCAAATTTCTCTTGGACTTTGAGATTTAAAAGGATCGCCCTATCCAAACCAGAAGACTAGATCAAATTATCGTAAACTTAATGATATTCTGGATTTCATTGTGTCAGCATACCACACAAAGAATAACAGAAAGAAAATGGAACGCCAGACAAATATGTTGACCCCCACAAAAGAACTGAAAATAGTCTGGAACATAAGACAGTACTGCGTATCGATCATTACAGCCGCTTTTGGTAAAGTCAACGTCTAAAACATTGCCAGATAGATTGGAAGAACAGGAAATCCAAGAAAGAATCAAGGCTATCTGATTAAAAACACAACTGCAGAAAGCTAGAATACAGAAGAGAGTGCTCAAATATTAACCGAGTTTAACGGTATGTCAAACCGTCTAGGGTTATTTTATGCCTTAATTTTACAGAATTGCGTTCATTGTACATTTATTTTTACATTCTTTGTGAAGTTAATCATTTAGTTTTTTTTTTCTTTGTACACAGTTGATATTAATATAATATCTGAACGTATTCCTGTTTATATGTGTAAGAGTGGATTGGCCTGCAATTGTTGATGTGCTATGAAATCGAGCCAAGCCAAACTAAACAAAAAATCATATGGTTTCTAGTAAATATTTCTACTCAATAATAGTCATTTGTTTATAGACATTTATATGGTCTTCAGTAAATAATAATTATTATTATTATTATTATTATTATTATTATTATTATTATTATTCAGAAACGATACTGATAACACGATGGACAACAGAATGACAATAAGGAAACAATAATGGGAATATGGGCGTTTTAAAACGACTAATAAACAACATCTCACACGAAAAAAACCTGGACATGGCTAAGAAAAGGAAACTTTAAGAGAGAAACAGAATATATCCTAATAGCAGCACAAGACAATGCCGTAAGAACCAATCATATCAAAACGAGAATAGATAAGACGCAACAAAATAGCAAATGTAGACAATGGGGTGACAAAGATGAAACCATCAATCACATAATAAACGAAAGCAGCAAATTAGCGCAGAAGGAATATAAGACTGATTGGGTCGACAAAGTGATCCACTGGGAGATGAGCAAGAAATTTAAATTTGACCATACAAACAAATGGTATATGCACAACCCAGCACCTGTCCTAGAAAATGACACACATAAACTCCTATGAGACTTTGACATACACACGGATCACCTAATCTCGACGAGAAGACCAGTCCTCAAAATAATCAACAAAAAAAGGAGAACTTGCAAATTTGTGGAATTTGCTGTCCCGGCTAACTGCAGAATAAAACTGAAAGAATATGAAAAGAAGGATAAGTACCTCGATCTTGCTCGGAAATTGAAAAAACTATGGAACATGCTGGTGACAATTATACCAATTGTAATTGGTGCGTTTGGAACAGTAACTAAAGGATTATTAAAGGGACTGAAGGACTTAAAATTTGGCGGGCGAGTGGAGACCATCCAAATTACTATATTATTGAGAACGGCCAGAATACTGAGAAGAGTCCAGGAGACTTGAGGAGACTTGCTGTCACTCACACTCCAGTGAAAGACCATCAGCTAATGCTGATGTGAAAAACTCTAATGAGTAAATAATAATGATTATAATAAACAATAATAATGATACGAGCGCGACGGTAATAGAAATTGTAACTTGTGCGCTGGGAAAGGAGACTGGAAGAGATGGAATTCGGAGGACGTACCATGACCATATTGACTACAGCTTTATTGAGAACGGCCAGAATACTGAGTAGAGCCCTAGATATCAGGGGAGACTTGCTGTCACTTAGACTCCAGTGAAAGATCATCAGCTAACGCAGGTGTGAAAAACTCTCAAAAGAGTAAAATAATAATACCAGCAGCTAACGCCGATGTGAAAAACTCTCAAAAGAGTAAAATAATAATACCAGCAGCTAACGCTGATGTGAAAAACTCTCAAAAGAGTAAAATAATAATACCAGCAGCTAACGCCGATGTGAAAAACTCTCAAAAGAGTAAAATAATAATACCAGCAGCTAACGCTGATGTGAAAAACTCTCAAAAGAGTAAAATAATAATACCAGCAGCTAACGCCGATGTGAAAAACTCTCAAAAGAGTAAAATAATAATACCAGCAGCTAACGCCGATGTGAAAAACTCTCAAAAGAGTAAAATAATAATACCAGCAGCTAACGCCGATGTGAAAAACTCTCAAAAGAGTAAAATAATAATACCAGCAGCTAACGCCGATGTGAAAAACTCTCAAAAGAGTAAAATAATAATACCAGCAGCTAACGCCGATGTGAAAAACTCTCAAAAGAGTAAAATAATAATACCAGCAGCTAACGCCGATGTGAAAAACTCTCAAAAGAGTAAAATAATAATACCAGCAGCTAACGCCGATGTGAAAAACTCTCAAAAGAGTAAAATAATAATACCAGCAGCTAACGCCGATGTGAAAAACTCTCAAAAGAGTAAAATAATAATACCAGCAGCTAACGCTGATGTGAAAAACTCTCAAAAGAGTAAAATAATAATACCAGCAGCTAACGCCGATGTGAAAAACTCTCAAAAGAGTAAAATAATAATACCAGCAGCTAACGCCGATGTGAAAAACTCTCAAAAGAGTAAAATAATAATACCAGCAGCTAACGCCGATGTGAAAAACTCTCAAAAGAGTAAAATAATAATACCAGCAGCTAACGCCGATGTGAAAAACTCTCAAAAGAGTAAAATAATAATACCAGCAGCTAACGCCGATGTGAAAAACTCTCAAAAGAGTAAAATAATAATACCAGCAGCTAACGCCGATGTGAAAAACTCTCAAAAGAGTAAAATAATAATACCAGCAGCTAACGCCGATGTGAAAAACTCTCAAAAGAGTAAAATAATAATACCAGCAGCTAACGCTGATGTGAAAAACTCTCAAAGATATTATAATAAAAAAATAATAATAATTGTTATTATTATTGAGAACGGCCTGAATACTGAGAAGAGTCCTGAAGACTTGAGGAGACTTGCTGTCACTCAAACTCCAGTGGAAATGCATCAGCTAACACTGAATTGTATAAACTCTTAAGGAGTAAAATAATAATAATAATAATAATAATAATAATAATAAGAAGAAGAAGAAGAAGAAGAAGAAGAAGAAGAAGAGCTGAGAGACGCTGTCTTTATTTGTAATAAATATTAAGATAATTCCGATATTTGTGTAGCATGACCATCTAAACAGGAAAAAATACCAAAAAACATGGAATTTCCAATTGAGAATAATGTAGCAAGACTAATCTTACAAGCCATTGCTATTTAATTCGGAATCACTAATGGCTCCATCTATCTGACCTTGTGCCAAACGAAAAGAAATTGAATATTAACAAAAAAATAATGTGAGCACCCCACTCCAAATTTTCCATTTTTGTATTGTTTTTAAATAATTTTTATATGTTTATGTAATGTAGTTATCTTATCAATAGTATGCAATATTGAATACACCCACTTATGACTCTGTATTCTACTAAGAGTAAAATACCGCTCGAGTCAGTGTAGGTTAGGGTGGAAAATAACTCATAAACGAATTTCATTATTACGGCTCTCGGAACGAAAAGGAATAAGTTGCAAGTAAACGAAAAGCATTTGAAAAAAAGGCTTCAGGTCTGTGCCAGTGGTTGCGATATGATGACCACTCGAAAAGGTTTCAAGATACATCAATAAAAGAAGAGATAATTGAGAAAAAGAAATCAAAGACCTTACATTGAAAACTATTTTCTGAGAATCCAATCCAGTCAGTTGAATGAAGACCAGCGAGAGAAGTCTCACCAAAATCCATAAGACATCAATCGCATTAAGGATCGAACCTCCGGCTTCCTAATTGGGATGGGACATCACGATGCACCCGCAAAAAGTAGACTCTGGAGAGAAAAGAAGATCTTTGGATTCAGACCCCAGGTGAAATGGTCTTTAGTCTCAGACAATGAATAATGGGAAACGTTTAATGCAGACTGTACACCATATTAAGGGAGTTGAAAGAAAACTCGTCAGGATGGGAAATATAATTGATTGGTAAGGTTCCGAAAAGTAAGGAACGAGAGGGAAAATAGAAAGAACATGACTGTTAAAAAACATGGCCAGACGACGGCGGAAGATAGACCAGTTGATTCAAGAGAAAATACAACTAAAGCATCAAGTGTAAAAGACCTTTAAGAATGAAAAAGAAGGTATTAATACCTTCCAATGAAAAGAGATCAAGAATAGGCAGACAAGCCTTGAACGAGAGGAAAAGCCGAGTAAAGTAAAAAAATAACGTTCAAGATCTTAAATGTTTTAATTTGTTGAATCCCTTTTTTACCGAGGAAAAGACGGGGAATTTGAAAATATCTTAACCTATAATTTCCGTATTGGATCTTGAAAGAATTTACTCAGATGAAAAGGAGCATAAAAAAAATAATTCCGCGGATATTTGTTCTCTTAAATGGAAGAAGGTAGAACATGTAAAGCTAGTATGAACCTAATCAGCACCGAAACTAAAGGGTTGGTTAGTTGGTTGGTTGGGTTTTATGGCATATCAACCTTTCAGGTTATTTAACGCCAAGTCCGTTTTATGCAAATAGTTCTATTTCAAACAATTCAGTTTAGCATGGGTACACAGTTTGTCAAAAACATTTCTATTTCAAGCAATTCAGTTTACTCAAATAGTTCTAATTCAGTTTGGTATAAGTAAAGGTTTTGTTTGCACACATTTACATGTCAAAACAGTTCTATATTAAACAAATAAGTTTAGTGTAAGTACAGTTTCAATGTCAAAAACAGTTCCATTTCAAACAATTCAGCTTAGCATAAGCACACAGTTTAAATGTAAGTAGAGTTTAAGTGTTAAAAACATTTCTATTCCAAACAATTCAGTTTAGTCAAACAGTTCTAATTCAAACAATTCAGTTTAGCATGAGTAAGTTCTATTTAACCCATAGATTGGACCCTATCAGGTGTTACCATTTTAGGCCAGAGTGGACCTGGGAGCAATGGCAATGAAGGGGTGCTCTGCATTTCCCAAAGCTCCAGCATCACTGGAACCTTACCATCAGATTGTTTAGTGTCATATCTAGGACACTCACAAGTGGGGGGGGTCTTATCTCTCTACAGAGAAGCAGTCGATGTATTATACAACCCCAAGAAACTAAAGGGGTCACTTACCAGTTCTATGAGGGAGCACATGACATACTTTTTTTTCCAGTGGGTGATAAAAAGGAAATCCTAAGTGTTACGTTTCGCTCTCGCCAAACGGACGCTCGTGTGAAGTAGGAGCAATCAGGAGAGGTATTAGAATCGTTCGTCTATAAGGCCTGGACCCTTCGGTGTAGGTTAGACGATGACCGAGAAAACGCACACGGGGTAACGACGGGACAAGCTTGCGTGAACTGCGGAATTTCACTGTCTTCCGTTCAAAACATCGGCCATCAAACTCCCACGCGGAGATATGGACACGTCTCCTCGCCCACACAATCTCCTCCCATAACTGGCCAACGGAATATGCAACTTCCGCCGTCTTTGCAATGGCATGTTTGATCATCGTCGAGCGGAAATAACTGTCATGCAGTTCACAGGTCACCCTCCTCCGGTGCATCTCTTTGTGACAGCACCGTGGGATTTTAACCTCGTCCCATATTGTCAGCCAAGCTGTATTTTACACTAAAAGAATGGCACAACTAAAAATTGAGGGACACTAAAAGGACATGAGTAAAATAAATTCAAACTGGCAAACACACCCAACAAAGCCGAAACACTACTGCATAGTTTGGAACGAGCTGCCGCAGACATAGGCCTCTATGTCAATGCACACAAAACGGAATATATGTGCTATAATCAAACGGGTGACATCTCCACTCGAGACGGAACCCCTCTTAAACAAGTAGACAAATTCACTTACCCAGGAAGCAGCGTCGAATCAACCGAAAAGGACATCGACACGAGGTTAACGAAAGCATGGACAGCTATCAATAGGCTATCGATTATATAGAAATCAGACCTAACCAATAAAATGAAACGCAGTTTCTTCCAGGCAGCGGTCGCATCGATACTGCTATATGGATGCACTACATGGACTCTAACAAAACGGCTGGAGAAGAAGCTAGACGGCAATTACACAAGAATGATGCAAGCAATCTTGAAGAAGTCCTGGCGGCAACACCCCACAAGACACCAACTGTAGGACCACCTGCCCCCTATCACGAAAACTATTCAAGTTAGACGAACCAGACATGCAGGACACTGCTGGAGAAGCAGGGACGAACTCATAAGTGATGTATTCTTATGGACCCCCACACATGGCCGTGCAAAAGCAGGACGACCAGCACGAACATACATTCAGCAACTATGTGAGGATACGGGATGTTGTCCAGAAGACCTGCCTGAGGCGATGAACGATAGGTAAAAGTGGCGAGAGAGGGTCAGGGATATCCGTGCTACCAGTACGACATGATGATGATGATGATTTGCTTATTCAGAGATCATTACACCATTCAACGATCGTCTGGGTGTTTTTATTCTATTCGATCTAATTAATTAATTTTTTGTACATATGTTATACATATTTACCCAACCCCTCCGCTCGGACAGGATATGACACAAGGTCAATTTTTAAGCGGAGTTTAACAGGTTTAAATTCAGAGTTTTCCTTCTCCTAGACTAGTTGCCTCACCAAGGCTGAAGAACCTAGTCTGCTCTACTATTTACCCTTAGCTAGAGGGAAGATTATTAGATGAATAATTGGATTCATACCTTTTCCAAGGGTATTAGTGCTATGGGAAATGCAATCAGTCTCGTTTAGGATTTGAACTCGTGTCACCGTGTCCATTTCCTACGACGATAACCATTATACCACGGGCACCTCCCAGCTATGAGTTAATAGAAAGGCAAATTGGGTTATTTAGCTTTGGTAAGGCAACCAGTTTATAAGAAGGAAAACGCTGAATTCATACCAGCTGTACTCCGGTTGAGAATTGAAAAAAAAAGAACTTATAACACTGAGTTTGATGTTTCAACGATCGTGATATCAATGATCAACCACGTTAAACTCAGCGTTTCAATTATATATATATATATATATATTTCCTATGGTGATAACCATTACACCACGGGCACGTATATTATACATAAACTGTATTTTTATTTCATATATATTAAAATTGCATAATCTCACACCTTTTCGCTTAACCCAATGAAGATTCCTCGTGACGAAATGGCTAAAGAGTTGGACTACTACGTCATAATAAATATGTTCGAACTCCAATAACGCTAGGACATTCCGTTTCAGACTAATACCCTTCGGAAAGATATAAACTCTCTTATTCCTCTAGATATGGGTTTAATAGAACCACTACTGTCCTTCTACAAGATAGCTCAGGCATTAAATAACCCATGAAGTTTGATATGCCACAAAACAAAGAGACCAAAACCAATGAGAAAATTTGAGGAAAAGAGGTGTATAATGAGCACTGCAGTGTTAATTTGCAGTTTAACCCTTTGATGTTTGTTTGGGTTTTATAGCATATCGACCTTTGTTGGTTATTCAATGCCAAAACCATTTTGATACAAATAAACAGTTCGATTTCGAACAATTCATTTTAGCATAAATACACAGCTTAATTGTCAAAACATTTCTCTTTCAAGCAATTCAGTTTAGTCAATCAGTTCTATTCCAAACAATTCAGTTTAGTATAAGTATAGATTTTGATTACACACAGTTAAATGTCAAAACAATTCCTTTTTCAAACTATTCAGTTAGTGGGTAGAGTGTTCGCCAATGGTCCGGGAGGCCTGGGTTCAATCCCTGGTCGCGTCACACCAAAAACTTTTAAAATGGTACTTGATACCTATTTGCTTAACACTCAGCAATATAAGGTACGTATCAAGGGTAAAGTGGAGGAAAGGACTAGGGCCCTTCCCTACACTTCGGTGTAGTAGCTATTGAAAAGGGGGCCTTCTGGTGGCCCTCGGCTACAGATGCCAACTTTACTTACAGTTTCAATGCCAAAAACAGTTCTATTTCAAGAAATTCAGTTTAGCATAAGTACGTACTTTACATGTCAAAACAATTCTATTTCAAGCAATTCAGTTTAGCATTAGTATGCAGCTTAGTTCTGTTTAACCATAGATAGGACCCTATCAGGTGCTACCACTCCGGATCAGAGTAGATTTGGGAGCGATTGCAATGAAGGGGTACCCTGCATTCCCAAAGCTCCAGCATTTCTGGAACTTCATTGTTTAGTGTCATATCTAGGACACTCGTTGGGGGGGTCTTACACTTCTGAGAGATGCAGTTGGTGTATTCTACAGCCCCAGCCGACTGGGCAAGTTTCATCCTTGAATTTTCGAAACTGCTCACATGATGATTCCATCAAAGCCCTCTTCCTATTAAAAACGTGTTGTAAAATCTAGGGGTTAAAACATCAGGTTCAATATTTTTATGAATATTCCACTATTATTTTCAAAAATTACTAAAATGATCATATGCCCAAAAACCCATAATACTATCCTGAAATGCAACCAAAGGAGGTTTGGGGGGCGGGTTTCAGCATGGTCCTCCTTACGATCCGAACACTTTTTTATCAGTGTGGCAGGGCTTAGATACCATTGGTAAAAATATGGCGTCAGCATGAACTTTTCAGCCGACCCTCGTATAATTGTTACTCGTTTATTTTATCCGAGGGTATGCGATATTTGCTTTCGTTTTTACGATCAAAAGTTTCAACAAATTAGAAATTGATTGCTCGTAAATCAGATTATAAAAACGCAACATTTATTAAAAGCTGTAAAAAAAATCAGAATCAATCCAGACAGAAGGCTTCTCAACCCTACGAAAAGAATCATTTTGGGTGTATCGGGAAGACGATTTTCAGTGAAAATCTGTTGCGCTTTCAGGAATAAACTGGATATAAATCAATGTAAAAATGCCAAAACGGTTATTAGTTTCAAAATATGTAAGTAAATACGTAAATGCGTCTTTATTTAATTTGACATAAAAGATAACCACCTTCTTGACAAATCATTAGATTTAGCACGGTTATGACATAACAGAACCAAATCGAACGTTGTAAAGTTATTGGACCGAATAGTACGTTGTACCGTAATACACCAAATGTACGGTTGTATCACCACGTCTACGCATAGCTATTTGTACCACCACGTGATCGAATATGTTAATGACTGTATCGCTACGTCTTAAGAAGCAGTCGGACCCTTTTGTAACCTCTCCGTGGGAAAAGTTGACGAAGACACAAAACCCTGTCTAAGTTCACAAACAGAAAAGTTTATAGCTAATTTTTAAGTAGCCACCGGGAGAAAAAAGTGAGTATGAAAATTGAGCCGCCCGCGTTAGCTGGACCAAGAAAACATGTCATAAGGAGAGAGAGCAGACACAAACCTTGAATGTCCTTTCAGTATTTTCTTTTTCTTTTTTTTTTTTTTTGTTCTAACGTGTTTGCTGGTTTCGTGTTCACTACTTCGTGTCTGGTGTGAGACCTCTTTTCGGAGCCCCCACCCAAAAATGGCTATTGTGGCTATTGTTCAACTGATATCTTTACCTCGTCACCTTTCAAACCTGAGTCGTCCGCACCTGGTATTGGAAGGAGGACTATATCCATTTTCGGTGGTACCACACATGTACTGAAGATTTTTCCAGTCATTTTTAATTACCGAAGTCATTCACCTATGACCAGCTGACCTACATCCAGTCCCTTGGCCTAATTCACTGAGAGATCAGCAAGCTGTTTCTGTAGACTCACTGTCAGCTTTTTACCTCTTTTTTTCTTCTCTCTCACCTTCCCCGGAAATTAGCTACTCGTTTACTTTATAACTTGGACCGAACATATCACGTTACACAGAAATTCATGATCTTTGAACATGAACAAATCAAAATTATAAAGCATTATCATCCATATCATAACGATGTCTGCTAGATGAAGAAAGGAACTAACAATATGTTCGATATCAGTATATTATATTGTTGGCCTATTTTTCTCATAAAAAATAGCAAACCAATTCCAAAAACGATATACTTGCTTACATCGTGATGACAGATTGCAGTTTTGTTTTGATCCTAAAAGCAGACAAGTAAATTGTATAAGCAGAATATTTCATAAAACATTTCAAAAGCTACAACTTAAATTTTGAAGTAATCTAAGATAAGTTTACTTTCTTGACGTTACATTCAATCAGAATAATTGTACGACAGCCACGAAGGAAAACGATCAATTATATATATATATATATATATATATATATATATGTATATGTATATATATCAGAGGTGAATAAACTGCGACTCGCGAACCACGTGTAGCTCTTTAACCTTTGAAAATTCAAGAAAATTCGAATGGTCTAGAAATTTCGACCCCAATTTAGAGTAGGAAACGTGAAAAACATATCTGACCTTCCTGTAACTTCATGCTACGTCATGCAACATCCCACCCTCAAGTTTATACAACCCTTTATTCTAAACTTAAAACTTACACAATTATTTATACAGACAAGATCAATGTGAGCCATGTATAAATGTTAATTAGTTTTCAGTGGTCGATCTGATCGACTTGCTGTTTTAGTAGAAGGATCTGCTGAAAGAATATTTGAGTAAAGAGGAAAAGTTTGACGTTCATTGTCGGGACCGTGTGTCTCTGAGGATGTGTCCAGATAATTATCTCATTTCCTCTCTCCCGTATGAATAAGGAAGAGTCTGTTTCTCCTCATCATGGAACCTGTTTTGGTTACAACCTGATATGGCCGAGGATTGGATAGACTTTCCATGACCTTACCAACCCTTTTTTTATCTCGTGTATTGGTGTTGTATTCTGGTTAGTGAACACAAGTAGTAGTAATAATAAGACAAACCACGACATGTGTGGAAAATAGTTATATTTACAGGAAAGAGTATTTACAAGAGAGAGACTGTTAGTAATAAGAACATAGGATTAGTGATAGAGTAATAATATACTTCAACAATAGGAACGGCTCTTCTGGTCTGACTCGTAGGCTTATCCTTCCCGGACTGATCTCTGCTACTGCCATATATGGCAGATGGAACCGCTCATTATGCTGAAAAGGTAGGTGATACCCAACAATTAGCTCTGCTCCATTTTAGAAGCCAGATACTCTAAGTATGAAAATGTTATGAAAACTGTCCTTAAAACTGTCAATTTTAGATGGGAAAACTCATCGACAGTTCAGAAATTTTATTGAAGAATTAGAGCTTGAGTATAAACCTAACGTCTTTCTACTCCATTGTGAAGTGGCTGTCAACCATCAATGTCCTGAGTAGGTTTTTGAATCTGCTGGTGGTTATCATTACTTTTCTTAAAGAAAATAAACGATCCTATTCTCCTCTGGAAAATGCTGAATGGATACAATATCTGTTGTTTCTTAGTAACATAATGAATCAGCTACATGTTCCTAACTTGACACTTCAGAGAAAACAAAAGATTATTTCTGGTCAAATTCATATAAATTTCAGCTTTCAGAATAAAATAAGAATTTTTCAAAGAGACATCTTGTCAAGAAACTTAAGTTGCTTCCTCTATTCAAGTAAAAGTACGAGGTGCATACGATAAATTTCCAGACTTTTTTCGTATGGGCACTTTTATTGATAGTACACACATGAAACTCAAGTCCCCTACGAAGTAATCTACTCCGGCTGTAATGCACTTGTTGTACCGTTCCAACAACTTCTGAAAGGCCCCATCAAAGTCCTCTTGTGTGAGCGTGTCAATGACCTTCGTCACAGCCTCTCTCATCTCCTCAATTGTTTCATAACGACAGCCTCTGAGCTTAGGGAATAACCAAAAGTCACCGGAAGCCAGGTCTGGACTATAGGGAGGCTGAGGAACAGTCTTGATGCCTATCTTGGTCAAATAGTCTGTGACAAGGATGGAGTTGTAGACTGGTGCATTGTCCTGCGGGAAATGCCACTGACCCGATTTGAAGAGTGCTGGCCTCTTCCGACAAAATCTCTTCCTGAACTCCCTTAAAACCTGAACATAGTAACCCTAACCCTAACCCCTTGGCCAATCAACTCTGGTGTATTGACTTCCTTACTCCTCCCACACCTATCATCATCCCTCACAGACTCCCTGTCTTCTTTGAATCTCTTATACCACTCAAAGACTGATGCTTGATTCATGCAAGATGGTCGGAAAGCAGTCTGAAGCATTCCATATGTTTCTGTGGCATTTTGTCCAAGTTTAAAACAGAATTTTATTGCATATTGTTCTTCTAAAGTGTCCTCACGTCCAGATTGCATTTTTGAAATTCACCAGCTGTGACAATCAGGCTTTAGTAGGGTGTATTCCAATTGCTGCTGTAGCTGTTGATTTAAACCTGAAATCATGAAAATTTGTCAGTCATCTCATAACATGTATAGCAATAACATAGTGAATTTTCAAGAGTCTACAACAATTTCAAATGCCTGTACAATAAGTAAAGCAAGTAAGTTGGCGACCATAGTCGAGGATCCCCCGAAGGCTCCCTTTTCGATAGCTACTACACCAAGGTGTAGGGGAGGGCGCTACTCCTTCCCTGTACAATAAAGTCTGGAAATGTATTGAATGTACCACGTATATAAGCAAATATATTAAAATCATGCTTTGGAAGATGGAGCAGAAGATTTTTTGTGTGAAGACATATTACAAAACAAAGTCTTTCAAGTTTGTTCATGCAAAATACAGAAGAAAGATCAATTTCCAAACATGAGTCAGATTTTAAGTTGGTCAATGAATTTGAAGCTCATGGCCCGTGTGAAGATCGTAGTGGAATGGGTTCCTCACCATCTGAACTTTTAATAACACCAAAGAGTCTACGACAATTTTAAATGCCTGTACAAAAAAAGTCTGGAAACTTATTGAATGCACCACGTATTAATACATATCCAGTGATTAAAATGAAATACTAAACTGGAAGAATACAAAGATGAATAACAAGGACTGCTTCATAGTTGATGGGGTGAATGATGGCTGTCCAACTTCCAAACTTCCAGTTATGGAATCACTTGTTGTAGAAATGAAACTAATGAGATTTCAGAAGGAAATGGGTTGAATGATGTTCCATAAATCCCTGATGACAATTATGTTCTGGAAGCAAATTCCAGAAATAAGATATCAGAATAAATTGAATAAATGAATTTGTGAATTCGGAGTATCGTGCTACCCTTACAAACCAACACCTGACGGAGCAAGTAATCAGCCCGTATTTGGGTTAGCAGCCAAGATATACCTGCAAGGGCACTACGAGCAGTAGATAACATGCTTAATACCCTGAGATTTGTAGCATTGTATTTTGTTATAAAAATACAATTATAATTAGGCTAATTTTGTTTGGAAGAAATTTAATTAAAATATCTTAATTCTTTTGGTTAACTTTATATATATATATATATATATATATATATATATATATATATATATATATATATACGTATGAAGAAAAGTTGAATAAACAAAATAGTCCAAAATTTGCTGAATTTATTATGAAAATCAGCGTTGAACGTTTCGGTTGTAATAACCTTCTTCAGGATTTTAAATTCATCAAAAATGTTGTCAAAATAGCGATGGTTGTTTGATGAAATAACAAGGGAAAAGAAAGTGTGTATAAAAAGAAAGCTTCATAACACCATATTCAGCGTTCTTATTTTCGAAAATATATTACGTTGTTGTCATGTGGAATGATGTTTGAAATTTGTTGGGTTTCTATGGGAAATGACGGAAGATGATAAAAACAATGATAGTTCGGATATGTTATAAAAAAAAAAACAGGAAAGAAGAGAAAATGAATATGAACGTATTGTTCATGAGGATAAATCTAAATTTAATTTATGTGGCTCATGAAAGTATAAATATGTGAGGAGAAAAAATTTATTAAAATTAGATATCTTATAGCTATTTAGAACTAAATTACCTAAGAAAGGGGATAGATTGAAAAACTCCCATATAAGTGTGTGTGTGTGTTAATTTACTAAGCTTTTTGCTTAGATGTAGCACAAGGCCGCATGAATGGGGCTCCCAATGAGAATCGAACTCACTCGTGTAGGTTTTCTAGTCTACCTTGCTAACCATTACACCACCCGAGGTGTGTGTGTGTGTGTGTGCAAAATCCGAACATCTAACAACCCTGTCAGCGTATCTTAGAATACTGTATTTTCATGCAGAGGGGTAAGACCCCACCACCACCAAAAGAAAAAAAAAGGATGGCACTAAATTGTATCTGACAATGAAGCTTTAATTCTTGATTTTTTGGGAGAATGCCCCTTTATTACCATTACTACCAGGTCGACTCTCTGGTTGTATCTGCATGAGTCCCATCTTTATGTCAATTAGATCTGTTTAAAAATCATTCGTATTCAATCGGAACATGCGCAAAAAAACCCTTAAGAAACAAAAAAATTAAATATGAATTCGTAATGAACAAGATTTCCAAACCTTTGGGCATAAAATATCCCTGGGAAGGTTTACACGCCGTTAAAATCAATGAACCTACTACCTTTCTTTGGTGACCAAACTATTGCTTACAAATTAGCCATAAACCATGGCAATGCTAAATTCTTCAATGATTTGAAAATAAAAGCAACCCAAAAAAATAACACAATACCAAGGCGAATTATATTTGCAACAATAGACAAGTGTGGAAAAAGATAGTTTTCCGTTTTATCGAAAAGCATTTTGATGAACTTGCAACATTTAATTAATTGTTTAACAAAAAACAATTTAAAAATAAGCTACTGTAGCATGAATAACATGCATAAAATATTCAGCTTACATAAGAGGAAAATCTTAAAAGAAAAGATAACAGCAAAAATGTCGTATGCAATAAAAGGGAAAGATAGGGAAAGGTGT
Organism: Sepioteuthis lessoniana; assembly: GCA_963585895.1. Taxonomy (NCBI): domain Eukaryota; kingdom Metazoa; phylum Mollusca; class Cephalopoda; order Myopsida; family Loliginidae; genus Sepioteuthis; species Sepioteuthis lessoniana. The sequence continues at coordinate 96,247,303 of OY757921.1, forward strand.
GAATAGAAATTGTCTTTTGGACAATGTAATACACAATGTAATTATTTAAAAAAATGAAATAAACGTAGATGAAAATTGGAGCCACAGAAATGAATTGAAAAAATATATATATAATCATAGTTTAAGTTTCTTTAGTAGAGAATATTGTAGCAAATAATGAGGATGGGCTGAAAAGTTATTAGCCTGACCAAGATACGCTCACAGAATGCAACTAAATGAGGTTTATTTTTCAACATAGTCCCCTTGCAGTCCACATACATTTTAAAAGATGTTGCAATACTTTAATCCTATTGGCCCAAAAAGTCATCAACAGCAAATATGCCATCGCAGAAACTTTTCGGCCTTTGAACGTTTCACCCTACCCTCGTATATTATCGAGCTATATGAATAGAAATGGAAAGACAAAACAAGCAAATCACCGATGATTCCAAATGAAAAATAAACAGTATATAGACGAGGTAAACCAACTATCGTCTACGCACATCGGATTACTCCAGAGTCAGAAAATTATTGAATAAGAAAACGAAAATGAGTGTCCAAGTATAGATTCGTGAATAAATTTCTTTTACGGCATACTATAACCGGACGAGAGGTCGCATTGCCACACACAGAGGTTATTCTTTAGGTCGAACTACCGGGATTACTCTGCTATCCGCCCACGTTGTGGTTTAGGATCCGGACAGCGAATCAATCATTAGCCGTTTTAGCGATTAGATAGATGTCTCCGCCCAATTACGTAAGGAAAAAAAAGGAAAGAAAATTGTGGTCAAAAACAAAACACGGCTTTACAATGCTTTTAGCGTTTAGTGCATAGTATAGAAATCGTCCTTCGTCAACTATTTACATAATATAATTCTTTCAGAGACCAACATATTTATTTTATTTCTTTCTTCTGCTCCAACAGAAAGATGCAAGGTCTGTAGCTCAAAATCGAAGCTAAAAACCACCTTACGTCTGTCTCTCAAATGCTGTCTAATCTCTCTCGCTTGATCAACCTAATTTCGTTTCTCTTGTAGTTTAATTTATGTATTCTCAGAGCTAGGCCAGGACGGTGGAGAGAGTTACCTTAGAAGCCCGTAGTAAGTTCCAAACCGAATTTCTTAGCTAAATTTAGCTCCAGAAATCGTTTGATTAGTCAGTTTAGCTTTGAAATGACAACATCTTGTTTTCATGTTCAAACGAAATAAAAATTCTTTTTCCATAATTATGAATCTCAACGTGAAAGCATTTTTCCATCAACCAAATTTTTACAAACAGTAACAATTTTCATCTGTCAATGAATAATTTTGATGTTTGACAAGTTCTTTTTGATCAATATGCTTCAACACTGATTCCGTAGCAGAAATTTTCAAAATAAAATAAACAATACGTTTCCTTCTACAGAGCCCGTTTAAAAGTTTTTATACACTTGTAATGTATTTTCTATCGTCTTCTAAAGTTTTATAACCTCTTTCCCTTTTTTCTGGGTATTAAACTCCCTCTGTCGGTCTCAGAAAGATGCAAGGTCTGTAGCTCAAAATCGAAGCTAAATACCACCTTACGTCTGTCTCGTCAAATGCAGTCTAATCTCTTACAATATAACACATCAAAAGAGTAAACTTATGAATAAATGGTCCAAAGTTTTTCTTCTTTTTTGCCGCATGCGCACTACGTGTATCATGTGATTGAGGTTTTTTTTAACACACATGGAAGACAAGCCACCGAATAGTCCGTTTTTGATTGTAGGGACACATGAAACTGAGTAGCGAGGAGAGTTGGTTGGTTGGTTGTTTTTGGCATATCAACCTTTGTAGGTTATCTAATGCCAAATCCAGGCTATTCAGTTTCGTCAGTCAGTTCTAATTCAACCAATTCAGTTTAGTATAAGTATAGATTTTGTTTACACACAGTTAAATGTCAAAACAGTTGTATATTAAACAATTCAGTTGAGCGTAAGTACAGTTTCAATGTCCAAAAAAAGTTCCATTTCAAACAATTCAGTTTAGCATAAGTACGCAGTTTAAGTGTAAGTACACTGTGTAATTGTCAATAGCATTTCTTTTTCAAGCTATTCAGTTTTGTCAAAAAGTTCTAATTCAAAAGATTCAGTTTAGCATAAGTACGCAGTTTAGTTCTATTTAACCCATAGATAGGGTCCTATCAGGTGCTACCACTCCGGGGCGGAGTGGACCTGGGAGTGATGGCAATGAAGGGGTATTCTGCATTCCTCAAAGCTCCCACATAACTGGAACCGTACCATCAGATTGTTTAGTGCCATAACGAGGACAATCGTTGGGGAGGGGGTCTTACCACTCTGCAGAGGTACAGTCGGCGGTGTATTCTACAGCCCCAGCCGACTGGGCAAAACGATGATAGTAGCTCGAGACTGTAATTTCATATATATATATATATATATATATATACAAATTTCATTAAACATAATAGATATTTTATGTCTACATATTTTCTTCTGGATCCGTTCGAATTCCCGTATTACTTTTATCGTATTCGGGGGGAATTGATTCATGTATTCTCTATAGTTGTATGTATCCCTAGTACTTTCTGTCCGACTTTGGGCCATCATCAGGGAAGGATCTATTACAAAAGTGATGTAACTTTTGTTTTTCGGTGAGAATAATTGTGTTATTGGGCATGAATGTTTTTTAAATGCTGAGCTACAGAGTGTAATTTGTCTCTTCACGAGATCACGTCTGTATTCCAAATATTTATGAGCTGCAAGATCATGGAGTTTAAAATATGTATATATATATATATATATATATGTATATATATATATATATATATATATATATATAACAGCACTTTGGAATACAGACGTGATCACGTGAAGAGACAAATTACACTCTGTAGCTCAGCATTTAAAAAAACATTCATGCCCTACAACACAGGTGGTGTAATGGTTAGCAAGCTCAACTAGCAAACCTACACGAGTGAGTTCGAGTCTCATTGGGTGCCCCTTTCATATGGCCTTGTGCCACATCTAAGCAAAAAGCTTAGTAAATTTCCAACACAATTATTCTCACTGAAAAACAAAAGTTACATCACTTTTGTAATAGATCCTCCCCTGATGATGGCCCAAAGTTGGGCAGAAAGTACTAGGGATACATACAACTATGGACAATACATAAATCAATTCCCCCCGAATACGATAAAAGTAATACGGGAATTCGAACGGATCCAGAAGAAAATATATAGGCATAAAATGTCTATTACGTTTAATGAAATTTGTATTAACGAAGAAATGCTGCCAAAAAATATATATATATAAGTAAAGTAAAGTTGGCGATCATAGTCGAGGGTAACCCGAAGTCACCCTTTTCGATAGCTACTACACCAAGGTGTAGGGGAGGGCGCTACTCCTTTCCCTGGATTGCTCCACTTTACCCTTGATCCGTACCTTATAATACTGAGTGTTAAGCAAGGAGACATCAAGTACCATTTTTAAAGTCTTTGGTATGACTCGACCTGGGATTGAACCCTGGTCTCCCGGTCCATTGGCGAACACTCTAACCGCTAGGCCAATTCCTGAGCATTGGCATTTGTTGGGTTTCTTTTATTAAGTAACGATACAACTTTCTTGTAATCACATATTTCTCTAATTGCTGTTATCTCCCACAGACCTCTACATTTGGCTCTTGGTTCGGTTTGAAAGCATTTGCCTACTACTTCTATTTAGGTGTTAACAAAGTTTTCATATTCGTCATTCGGAGTATGTCTTTCAGATGTCTCCTGAAGAATATCAAACTTGTTTCTTATAGTTCCCCGAGAGAACTAACCGACTTATAACAAAAAGAGCAATTTGAATACATTCAAAACCAGATAAATAAAATCAGAAACTCAGCAGAAACATAAACAATCGAGACTAGCATGACAGACAATAAATGAAGTGAACTGTAGGAAGAGTACCTCGAGAGCAAAACTAAAAGCTGCCGGCCAAGATGAAAGAATACAAAAGTGGAAAGAACATTTCAAGAATCTGCTTGGAAACTCACCCAAAGTCAACGATAAGCCGACCAAAAAATAATTAATGGCCAGCAATGCATCAAACTTGGACAGCTTACAGAGGAAGAACTTTACGCAGTACTGAAAAAAATTAAAAGTAGAAAAGCTGCCGGCATCAACAATATACTGCCTGAAATATGAAAGAAAAGGACATTTGATGATATTCCCATTGAAAGGCGACCTCGGAATCACTAATAACTACAGAGGTATAACTCTTACAGCTATAGCTGCTAAGGTTTATTATGCACTACTTCCCATTTGTATCAAAATTGAAATTAAGAAATTTTTTTAAGAAAAATCAGAATGGTTTTCTGAGAAATCGATCCACACCTTCACAGATTCTGACAATCAGTCGATTAATGAAAGGAGTCTGTGCAAAAAAATTTGAGACAAAACAATTGTTCGTAGATTTCTCCTAGGTATTTAATTCCATACACAGAAAAAAGATGGAGCAAATCCTACTAGCATATGGTCTCCTAAAAGAAACTGTTACCGCTATAATGATGCTTCATAAAAACACGAAAGCAATAGTTCATGCACGTGATGGTGACACCGAATTCTTTGGTATTGTCACTGGAGTTTTGTTTGGTATAGTCACTGGAGTCTTGGTTGGTATTGTCACTGGAGTCTTGTTTAATATTGTCACTGGAGTATTGCAAGAAGAGATATTAGCGTCATATTTGTTTATAATCTGCCTAAGCAACATCCTTCGAACGTCGATAGATCTTATAAGAATGGCTTTACACTAAAAAAATCAAAAAGCTGATGATATTCCGTAGAAACAATAACAGACGTTGACTACACAGATGATCTAGTGCATCTTGGTTATTGATCATATGATAGTCTTGTCTATCCAATAAAATAAAAGCGGCAGCAGTGTCAATAAGCTTATATGGATGTACGACATGGATGCTAACAAAATGCATAGAGAAAAGGTTGCATGTGAACTACATAAGAACGCTACGTGCAGTCTTGTTCAAATTTTGGAAGCAATACCCTACAAAACAGCAGCTGTGAGGCCGCTTACCTCCCATCTCACAAACCATCCAAGTAAAGCGAACAAGACATACAGGACACTGCAGAAGAAGCAAGGACAAACTCATAAGTGACATTCATCAATGAACCCCTACACATGAACAAACCAGTGTTGGCCGACCAGCAAGAACTTAATAAACTCTGTGCAAATATTGGATTTAGTTTGAAAGACTTGCCGGGAGGTATCGATGACAGGGAAGAGAAGGAGAGAGAAAGTCAGAGAAATCTGTGTTGTTAGCACAATTTCATGATGATGAAGAATATACTGAGATAGATAGATAGATAGATAGATATCGTTACGCTGTAACAAGCCGAAGAGAAAAATGTTTCCATGTTTCATCAATTCTATTTTCGCATGCACCAGGATTTCATTGTTTCATTTTTAGTCGTTGTTGAAATTCAAATATTCTTATTGCTAGATATTAAGGATATTAGATTCTCTAATTTGGGATATTTTCGAAAATTTTTAATTAATTTTTACTATGTTGTTTCTAATCATTTGAATCAGGATAGAGTGGTACAAACTTATTTTTATGTCTGCATTTTGAACATTATTTAGAATATATTTTGGTGACATGGAAATGTGATGACAGACATTTTTCCTGTGAAAACGAATACATTTTTGAAATCGTTATATGCTGGTGTATAAGTATTAATTTCTATGGGAATACATTTCGTTTATATATGTTTAGAAAGAACCGTGCTGCATGCGTTTTACCAGGGTCCTTGTATCGCACAGATATATATTTACTATTGGAAGTGGCTTGATAGATAATTTTTGATTTGGAAAAATTTCAATTCAAAGAACAGTGAAACTTCGATTTAAACTTATAAGCAAAGATTCCTGTTGTTTCTTTCTAATTTATGATGTTTTCTGTAAAACAAACTTTTAAAGGTGAATATTTTGTGGAAATCATTTGACTAGGAAAACGTTTATCTATCAATCTGAGAAAGGTATTTCTTATTTTGTTTTGAAGTTCTTATTGTACGGTGGATTGAACCAAACGTTGTTGTTTTTTTCCTGGTGTTTTTCTTAAAGGTTACAATTCTAGTACCGTAGATTTGTGTGATATTCATCTTTTGAGTTATTGAAAATGGTTTCATTGAAAGAATTATGAGATAAGCTGTCGTGAACGAACTGTGGTATTTGTTTAATGACGGAAGGGCGGGGCTTTGTAAGGTATCTATTTGCAATGATTTATCATTTTCTTCCTTATATTTTACTGGTAAATTCCTATTCCAAGATTAACACGTGAAAATAGTTTATCTTTCACTTGATACTTGGTGCATATATTTAATCTAGAAATTTAAGGAATTCTAAGCATTTTAGTATATTATCAATTACACTGAAAATCTTTTCGTACGATATATCTTAGTTTATTTTTCAATATATATCTCAGATTTTCAGTGATAAAAATCTGATTCCGTTTTATATTCCGCGTTTTCTAAGTACAACTCTTTCGTAATGCTTTCTAATTCTTAACCTTATTCTTTTAAATGTGTTATTGCTGGATGGTCTTGAAAGCGTGGAACTATTAGTTGTAAAATGTGTTTTGATTTCTATGTTATATTTTCTATATATGGTCAAGCTGTGGTAGTTAGAGTCAGGATAAAATGAATATAGCCATAGAGTTGTGTGTAGAGAAAATTTGGAACGCATTACAGCCATATATTGCCAGTGTGACACCGCTGGGCGGACGACGACGTTTGTTTATAAACGAAAACATTCGCGACGAATTTGGAGATTTCTACGAGAAACTTTTCTTCAAACCTATTTAACTAACTTTGTTCCCCTTGAAGAAAGTACAGCCCACTCGGCTAGGGCAATAGAATATGCCGACTGCGTCTTTGCAGAGAAATAAAACTCCCTCAACAAGTTTCTTTGTTGTGACACTAAACAATCTGATGGTGAGGCTCCAGTCCTGAAGAATGCAATTGTACCCCTTCATTGCCATTACTCTAAGGTTCATTTTGACCCAAATTGGAAGTACCTGTTAAGATTCCATCTATGGATCAAATAGAATTGTTCAACTATTTAACTGTGTACAAATAAAGGACTGATGTTAAAGTGAATTATTAACGTTACATAACAAATCTTGAAATCCTTTAACTGTGTGCCAATAAAACTATTAGTGCTAATAAGTTTAAATCGAAGCTTCACTGTTCTTTGAATTGAAAATTTTCCAAACCAATGCTTGAAATCATTTCACTGTGTGCAAACAAATGATTCACGTTAGGAATACTTGAAACCATTAGTGTTACCTACAAGCTATTCATTTAGAAATCATATATATGTATAAACAAGTTTTGGCATTAACTAACCCACAAGGATCGATACGCCATAAAACTCAACCAACTAAAACCTTGAGAATATCGAAGAGTTACACAAGGAGAGTAATGAATTTGCTTTGCAAGAATACAAATGTACTGAAGAAATCAGTAATGTTCCTTCTTTAATGATGTAGAACATTGACTAAAAGATTTAATTCAAGATCTTGTCAAACTTTTTTGCCGACAATCTTTCCTAGTCTGATTGTTCTTGAACAAACTTTTCCTCTGAAGTGTAGATCTATCCAAGACAATCTTCAGTTGGTACACACGATCATAGAGAAATTTCACAGAAAAGTTGCCATGATCAATTTGGATCAGTCCTCGGGTTAATCATTTCTTGGGGATCGTTTTGATTGCGGTTGGATTCAAGCTGACTTTCGCTGATGGATCCGATTCTTGCATGCACCCCAACGAAGCTAGAGGGAAGTTGAATAACGTTCGATTGGAACCTTCCACTTTGTTTTATTTGATTTGTCAAAACTGTCTACTGTTGCCTATGCTATACGTCCTCTCATTGGAAGCTTTCTTTCACAGGCTGAAGGTGAACCCTTCTGTACGCGGAATCACTTTACATTCTTGCGTTCAGCAGCATGTCTTGACTTGGTGGCAGTCGGTTGAAGCTGTCTGACTTGGATGCCGGGGAGGCCCAGCATTCGTATCTCTCGGCTGACACCGACATCCTCAAGCCTCAGTGGGCCATCCACCCAGGCTCTAATCCTCTCCAGAGGGGTTGGATTTATCGCCTTTTTAGTGGAATACCGACGGGGCTCAAGGCATTTTTGGAACCGCCAGGTGTGTGTGGGTTTCGACCCGGTGTCTTGGCCTTGTGTCGTACTCGTTTGTTTTGTGGGACGTACGACAAATATCAGAAAGAAGTTTTTCAAGGGCCTAGGACAATGGAAATTACAACTCCAATAAATACAAAAAGAATTCTAAATTTTTTATATGAGACTTGATAATTTTTATCACTTAGAGTATTCGGACTAATGAATTCATCTTCAGAATACTTAAACGCCTTTTCTTCTTCAGCGAATGACATTTCTATACCTGAAAAAAGAAAAAAAAGCATAAAACATAGGATTTTGAATTGTTTCTACACTTGTTAAAATTTGAGATCATTTGAACGCGAATTGATCAAGTCATTAGATAACGAAGTGATACCATTTTTTCTGAAAGAACATGTATATTCAGGTATGTGCTGGTTGAAGTCTTGAAGTACATGCCTTTTGTGTGTTTTTAAAGCTGTTTGGGATTCGTCTTAAAGTTTCAGCAATCTGATAATTAATTTTTCACTTATTGCGGACTTTTTGTCCTCATCTTGGTAGATTTTTCTTTTTTTGTTATTTCTTCTTCACTACATTTCAGCCAAATTTCACCTCTGGCCTTCTTCAGGTGATTAACTGCGACCTCGGATAGGAATGCTGAGTCTTGTAACCGTATCCTCAGTAATTACAGCCTTCCATTGTTGTTGTCTATCGCACCACGTTTTTGGCCAAGTAAACCTCTGGCCGGCTTGGGTAGGATTTGAAACCGCTATCTTCTGACAATGCTCACCTGGAACCGTAGAGACTCAACGCCTCTATCCGCTGCGCAACGGGCACCGAAGGCAGTAATGGAAAGCTGTAATTACTAAGGATACGGTTACAAGATTCAGCATTCCTATCCAAGCTCACGGTTAATCACCTGAAGAAGGCCAGAGGTGAAATTTGGCCGAAACGTAGAGAAGAAGAAACAACAAAAAAAGAAAAAATCTACCAAGATGAGTACAAAACGTCCGCAATAAATAAAAAATTAATTCTCAGATTAAGAAGCCTCATCTTAAAAGGATTCCCAATAGAGACAGTTTCAGCAAGTTCAACAGAAAGACATGATTGCAAATGGGAAAAGAACCTGAGTGTCAAAAAATGTTTTTGATGCATTTGAAATTTAATTAAACGCTTTGCGGTTGAGGAAATCTTATCAAGCGATAAAGAAGAAAATTAAGTTTAAGAAAGGTGTTCAAATAAATTATTCTTCATAACTAAGCAAATAACTAGTCGATGCAAATCTATGCGTGAAGGTGCGCGTGTTTATTGGTAAATTCCTGTCAATTTTTATTCAATCAATTCCAGAGAAAATTAACTTACAAAGAAAATTAAATGTTTGTCTCCTCCGTTATGTTTGAAACTTTTATAATAAAATCAAAGCATCCTTGATGCATGTCAGGCACAATATCAAAGTGTTATTTATTCATATTTAATGTTTTATTGGAAAAAGAAATTGCTTCTTTTTTTAATGTAATCAATTTTAAACGCCGAGTTTAAAACCGTTTTGAATTTTGATAATTAGATTTATCAAAAGAAAAAAAAAAAAGAAAGACTTATAATGTAGATTTTACTAGTTCTTTAATATATGAAATAAAACGAATTTGCCGTCCATTGATTTAGTCTCTTACAGTAAAATACTTTTAGATTCTATAAATAAAACAATTTGAATACTGAAGTAGAGAAAAAGTAAACGCACTATAAAGAGATATATAGATAAAGAAAAAGTTTGACATAGATAGATAGATAGATAGATAGATATTTCCATAATATTATTTTTAAAAGATACTCTAGTTTCATATTAAACTTCGTTCTTATTTTACGTCTTTTTAAAAAAATCAGACAAGATTTCATATTATCGACACAGCAAATGCACGTCGTTTTCGCTTGTATTTTTTTTTTTTCTTTAAATAGGGTTATTACAAATACAACAAATGTGTACAATAATCACCCTCAACCTTACCGCATGTCCGTTTAGTATTCCCAGTTGAACTAAGTAAAATCAGTTTTTTTTTCCCTTTCTACTCAATCGAACAGTCTTCTGATTCCTTCTGTCGCTGACAGGTGATGTCTGCCGCCAAGAAAGAAATAGAATTTTTGTTCGTTCATATTGAAGCAAGGTTCACTTTGCTTTCGGAAGACAAAAGTTTTTTTAAATCGTCATAGTTTCATAAATGGCCGAGTCCTGCAATTTCGCACTTCTACATTAATATTTCACGTAACGTACTCTTTTCCTCTACAAGGTGAGCACTCTCGTTGATAGAAGATTTCGCAAATATTTATGAGGGAGGAGGTCGATTTCAAGTATTCCATTGAAAATATATCTTTGCTCGACCAGATTGAATATAAGATTGTACTTGATTAACTGATTTTAACAGCATATCATCCTGTCAAAAATTATTTTAAATTTAGAGGTTGATTGTTTATATGTTTGAGTTTTATGACATAACAACCTTTGTAGATTATCTAATGCCAAATCCATTTTTATGCAAATAAAAGTAAGTAAAGTTGGCGACCACAGTCGAGGGTGACCAGAAGGCTCCCTTTTCAATAGCTACTACACCGAGGAGTAGGGGAGGCCGCTACCCCTTTCCCAGAATTGCTCCACTTTACCTTTGATACTTACCTTATATTGCTGAGTGTTAAGCAAGGAGGTATCAAGTATCATTTTTAAAGTCTTTGGTATAACACGACCTGGAATTGAACCCTGGTCTCCCGGACGATTGGCGAACACTCTACGCACAAGAAAATGAGCCGGTTTAGCATAAGTGCACAGTTTAATTGTCAATTTCTATTTCAAGCTATTCAGTTTAGTCAGTCAGTTCTCTTCCAAACAATTCAGTTTAGTATAAGTATAGTTTTTGTTTACACGCAGTTAAATGTCAAAACAGTTCTATTTAAAACAATCCAGCGTAGCGTAAGTACAGTTTCACTGTCAAAAACAATTCCATTTCAAACAATTCAGTTTGGAATACAAAACAGTTCCATTTCAAATAATTCAGTTTAGTATAGGTACGAAGTTTACATATCAAAACAGTTCTATTTCGAGCAATTCAGTTTATAATAAGTACGCAGTTTAGTTCTATTTATCCATAGATAGGACCCTATCAGGTACTACCACTCCGGGCCAGCGTGGACTTGGGAGCGATGACAATGAAGGGGTATTCCGCATTCCCCAAAGCTCCAGCATTACTGGAACCTCACCATCAGATTGTTGAGTGTCATAAACAGGGCACTCGTTGCGAGGAGATCTTACCCCTCTGCAGAGATTCAGTCGGTGTATTCTACAGCCTTTCCAGCCGACTGGGTAATTTAGAGGTTGAGGAATCTCGTTTATATTTACATTTTTGTATAGATTCTTTACACACGATTCTATCGAATACGTGTAATTTTTTAACAGATCTATTTAACTCTATAGATACTATTACGCTGGGTGTGAGTGGACCTGGGAGTAATAGCAATGAATGGGTTCTCCGTATTCTACAAATATCCATAACTGGAGTCTCACAATCTGATACAGTTTAGTATCATACCCAGGATACCCTTTTTAGGGGTGGCTTTACCCCTCTGTAGTGGATACAGTCAGCTCCGACAACATGATTAGATTGTACTTGAGAAAATTGAAAGACTTAAAATTTTGTTTTTCACTCGATGTCCTGAAGAAAAAAAGAACAACCTATAAAAAAAACAGGTTTTTCTCCAATAAAAAAAAAGAGCCATAGCTTGTATAACGACTTTGTTTTAAAAATAATTTGTTTGATATGTTTAATAAAATCAAGTTTATTAAAGTTAATGAAAATTTCATGAGATGAATATTAACGGCGGCAAGAGAATTAAGAGTTCAGATAAAATGTTGGTGAAAGCAGAAAAAAAAAATAAAATAAAATAATTATAAATGGACTTTCGCATGTATAAAAATTAATCGACAATGTAATAAAAAGATCATTAAAAAAAGCTAGGAGAAAAATATCAACATAGATTTATTTAAGGCTGAATGACTAAATTTATGAAATCAATAAAACGCAGACCTTCGTTTTATTAAAAGACCATAAGCCCAATTCTTTTAGTTTGACCAGAATGAAGGCTGCTTAGCCCAACTAAACACAGAATGAATCATTAAGACGAAATTGGAGAAAATATGTAAAAAAAAAAAACAAAAAAAAACACGAGACTGAATCGAAGTCAACCAATGGAAGAAGACAGGGGCATCACAGTCTGGTTAATCAGCATTAAACGCAAGAAAGAGAATATGTTTTTATAAATTTGACATTTGGGATTTTTACCCTTCTGTTTCGAAATTATTATCTTACGATGCAATTAGATTAGCTCAGCAGGTAGTTTACTAAGCTTTTTTGCTTAGATGTAGCACAAGGCCGCATGAATTGGGCACCCAATGAGAAGATTAGCTCAGCAGGTACTGTTTTGTTAGTGAACACGATTAAGACAAAGAAGAGTAACGGCTGTTTTGATATTTTAATGGATTTGTATGACAGATCCGAGATATGTGAAAGTCGTTTTCCTGTTATGGAGATTTGCAAACATTTTTTAAGAAGATTGGATTAAAATTTGGCAATGAACCATTGGTTCTTCAAAAGCAAAACGGATGACTAGTGGAAAAGCCAAATGAAGCTCTTTAAACTCCATGGCTCGGTCATCGCCTAATTTTCTAATATCAAGAAGACAATTCTCTCTGTTAATTTAAATCTACGCATTGGTCTTTTCAAGAGTGAAATGTTTCTTTAAATATATAAAACTACTTTATGTCACCTAAGATATCCATAAATTTATTGCATATAGATTGAAAAATAATTCTGGCAATGTGACTGTTTGTGATAATGTTAAATGTATCTATCGAAGAGCCATCGAAAAAAGTGGACATAAAACTCAACTGCAGTATACACCATGTCGGAGAGACTTAAAATACGATGCATAGGGGTATGAACTCCCAAAAAGGATGTCCTGAGTATGATACTAAACTGGTGGGAGTATGGATTACCCTTCATAGCTATTACTCCTAGGTTAACTATAACTTTGAGTGATAGTACCTGTTTGGATCCTGTCTATAGTTCAAATAGACTTGTTTAAAAGTTATTTTTATTGAATATGAAATACTTGATTTGATAACAGAGTGCAAAAAACTCTAAAGTAACTACACAAAATTCAAAACAAACTTGCAATGCATGCAATTCCGGAACCTCTACGCGTAAAATAACCCCAGATGGATTGACATGCCATTAAATTCAACCAATCAATTAACCGACAGTAATACAATGTCCAGGAATGTAAAAGAAGCCGTAATAAAAATATTAGTAAAATTCAGTTTAGTATGGTGAAATAATATACTTGATTTAGTTTTTAAAAATTTTGCCAAAGCAGATTTGTTTAAAAGAATTATTCATCAAAAATAATTTAAATTTCAACTCTTGGTTTTATAAAACAAAAAACATGTATTGCATTATCTTGTCAGATAATCGCAAATCATTAATTGACAGAACAAGGAGGCATCTTGATGTAACTGTCACTATGAAATAATACCAAAACGGCGGGGGTTTTGTTGGTTTGCTGTTCGTCTAGTGGTGTAGACCCCGTCGTTTCTTCTCACACCCAGCTGTGTGGGGATTTCACAGGTTGTGCAAAAATCTTTAAGAAACAGACAAACAGAGGGTGGAAGGAAGAAACAGACAAACACGGATTTAGAACTGCAAATGCAGGAAGTGAAGTTGGCACTCTGTGAAACATTCCTGTATGAATTTACACTTTGGTGCCAAAAGATAAGGCCACCACAAAAAAAGACGAAAATTTGGATTGATCCACTTTTTTCTTTCAAAAATTCATATTTTTATAAATGTATTTAGTAATAAAATTATCAATTAAAAAATTTTTTGAAAATTGTTTTTTCTTTGATCATTATTTCAGAAAATATTAAAATCAGCATGTTGCAAAAAGATAAGGCCACCTATGAATTTATTAAATAAACAAATTAACTCACAGATTTTTATGTTAAGATTAATTTTTACATAAAAATCAGCAATAAAAATTTAAAATAAATCATGGGATGTGGCAATTCTCTTACAGATCACGAGAAAGGAATGATCGATGCTTTTGAAAAAGATGGGCATTCTCAAAGAGAAATCACCAAGAAAATCAACAGGTCAATGTGTGCAGTGAATAATTACATAAGGAATAAGAACAAAACACCCAAAAAAGATTCCAGGTAGGCCAGAAAAACGTTTTTGAATGCCTTGACACATTAATTGGGGCATTGTCTAGTCGGAAAATGGCCCGATTTGCTGCAATACTAAAATCTTCCAAAAAATGTTCGGTGAGCATGTCAGTGTATTGTTTTAAGTCCATGTTACCGCTTACAAGAACTAATTTGAATATTCCATTAGAAGAAAATGATCCCCATGTCATTACAGAGCCACCTCCACTTTGGCGTTTTTTAGAAATCTTATTTTTCTTCCTTAGGTCGTGCCAATAGCAATGGAACACATCGGGACCATTTAAATTCCATTTTTTCTCGTCTGTAAATACATCACTCCATTTTCCCCGAACGAGACGTACTTTTTGGCCCAACTAAATCTTGCCTTTATGTGATGTTCCTTCTATGAAGGAGCTTTTTGTCCCTTTGAATATTCAGCATTTGGGCAATTTTCTAATGTTCTTATGGTCCAACGGGAAACATTAATGTCACCAGGAAGTTGAATTTGAGAAACGTTTATTCCTTGGATTGAGTTTTTCTTTTATCATTTTTCACCAAAGTGTATAATGGCTAACACGAGTATTCAGCAAAAATCCTACACAGCCACCAAAAAATGCCGACTCATCTGACCATCGTCTTCATTGCTCTGTGTCTTCGTTCTTGATTGCCCGGCTCCATGTCCTGAGCTCTGAATGTATGACCCTCTGCTTTGGAGTCTCACTCCTAACTTCTGACCCTCCGCTTCGAACTGACTGTTTCTCTGCTCCGGACTGACTGCTTCGGGGTCTCACTCCTAACTGACTAACTCTCTTCATCTTTCTCTTCCGGTCTCACAGGTTTTCACAAGCACAGCTCTTTGTGTGGCCTTTGTGCCAAAGTAGACAAAGGGGTCCCTCTTGACACTCTGGCGCCGGTCAAGGATGCCGAAGATAAGATCCCTTCTTTGCCCACACATCCACGAACACGCACAGAGACTCACACACACACATCTATATATATATATATATATATGAATGCTTATTATCGTGCCACATTACAACAAAATAAGTATCCTCTAAATGGTGCCTGTTTGACAAAAAAAGTTCTGTACAAATATTCCATTAAAGTTTATAGTGATGAAAAGACTCTGGAACCCGTGCAATCTAAATCTTATGGAAGTAGCAGAGATTAATGCAGTCTGTGTTTGGAAAAGAGCTGCACATTTTGTGATTTCTTAATAATTGGAACCTTTTAAAGAATAAAATCATGATGATAGTGATGTATAAGCACAGATGAAAATATTGTTGTCACATTTGGCACCAGATTGATCCTATTTACCCAACCCCACCGCTTGGGCAGGATATGACACAAAGTCAATTTTTAAGCGGAGTTTAACAGGTTTGAATTCAGAGTTTTCCTTCTCTTAGACTAGTTGCCTCACCAAGGCTGAAGAACCTAGTCTGTCCTACTATTTACCCATAGCTGGAGGGAGAATAATTGGATTCATACCTTTCCCAAGGGTATTAGTGCCATGTGAAATGCAATTAGTCTCGTCCAGGATTTGAACTCGTGTCGCCGTGTCCAATTCCTACGACGATAACTATTACACCACGGGCACCTCTTTACCAACCCCTCCGCTCGGGCAAGATATGACACAACGTCAATTTTTTTTTTAAGCTGAGTTCAACAGGTTTCAATTCAGAGTTGTCCTTCTCCTAGACTAGTTGCCTCACCAAGGCTGAAGAACCTTGTCTGTCCTACTATTTACCCATAGCTGGAGGGAGAATAATTGGATTCATACCTTTCCCAAGGGTATTAGTGCTATGTGAAATGCAATCAGTGTTGTCCAGGAATTGAACTCGTATCGCTGTGTTCATATCCTGGGACGATAACCATTACACAACGGGCACCAGATTGATGTCTTAACAAATACATTCAAAACCGCCAAATATTCATTATCCTTTTTGCATACAAATGTGGAACAATGCCTAAGAATTGTAGGTGGGGGCTAATCTTTATTATCCTATAATGAACATTATGCGTTCCACTTACTGACCCGAACATACTATAATATTCCTTTAACAATAAGGTCACGTTTATTCCGGAATTCTTTCGAATTACAGTCATCAAAATGCATCAATCGCTCTGTGAGACTTTCAACTAATCCCATATGTACATATTGTAAAGGACGAAGAAGATGAATGACAATTATATTCTCAAAACAAATCCCCAATGAATTAAAAAATAAGAGGGAAATGGTGAATATTTGCAAAGATAATTGCTAGATACTCTCTTACGTGCCAACATGACAGAAAAAGTTGTTAACTAATTGAAAAAAAATGATGCGAGAAGTGTGGAAAAAATCAAAACACTCAGATCTCCGGACAACTTGGCTGTCTGTTATCTAATTACATGACAAAGAGTGAAGGCATGATTAAAAAAATTGCCATAGATATATAAAAAGTGTTAGAGAACAAAAAAGAATTACATCATGTCCAACGCACATACTATGGTTCGGTTAAATCTATTTCTTTTATAACAAGACAAGAAAAATAATGTTATCGACTTTAGATAGGCCGTCATGTCTTATCGGAAATTCAAAATTCTTGAATCGACCTGCAATTTCCTTGGAGACGACATCAACATAAGCGGTTTATCCTGCCGAGATGGTAGTACGGGGCAGCATAATTTCGTGCAGGACCAGATTCACCCTCAACTCGTGGAGGAGACTCCAAAACTATGATTTATTGCCAAATGGACAACTTTGAAGAATTCAACATTGTTCTTACAAAGGAAAGACTCGTATATCTATCACCTCTTCCCAAATAACTTTCAGTACTTTCTCTCCGGGGCACTGATCTAGTCCAACTAGAAAGAGAACCATTTCGGTTTATTTGGGGCCCCAGAGTGATTATGGCGAGTCACGAGATTGGCTATCTTAATACATTTGAAGACGGCCAATCGGTACCGAATGATAAGACACGATTGATTAGGTGTATGCACAACCCAAATAATCATCTGACCATTTATTCCAGAAATAAGACACAAAGAAAGATTTCAAGCCTTAAAAAGTGTGAATTCAGACAACAGAGAAGCTCACCAATAGCTCCTTTTATTGCAAATTTCGGCTGGCTCTAAGAGTTCTCTCTAGGTTTATGTCAGACCTCCCAGACACCCGGCAGTTGTCAAATAAAATATCATATCGGATACTAGTTCAGGCGAGACAAACTGAGGATTTTGGTTTGATGAAGGACAGTTGCTGCTAAAGGTCTTGGGTGCCCAAGAAAAGCTGTCTAAATAACGAGGTATAATTCACCTAGCTTTGGACCGGCTTTTTGCCTTGGTTTCACCAAAATGCTGGTTGGTTGGCTAGTTGTTTTGTTTTACGGTATATCAACCCTTTTCGGGTCATTTAACACCTAATTCAGTCATTTTGATAAATGTTTCATACAATTCAGTTTAGAATAAGTATTTATTTTTGTTTACACACAACTAAATGTCAAAACAGTTCTATTTGAAACAATTCAGTTTAGCATAAGTACCATTTTAAATGTCAAAAGCAGTTCTATTTCAAACAATTCAGTTTAGCATAAGTACACAGTTTTTTCTTTACATACAGTTATATATAAAAACATTTAATTTCATAAAATTCAGTTTGACGCCATTACACAGTTTAGTCCTATTTAACTCATAGACAGGACCCTATCTGGTGCTACCACACCGGGCCAGAGTGGATCAGGAAGAGATGACAATGAAGAAGAACACTGCATTCCCCAATGCTCCAACATTACTGATGCCTCACCATCAGACTGTTTAGTGTCATATACAGGACACTCATTGGGGGAGTATTAACTCTCTGCAGAGATGCAGTCGGTGTATTCTACAACCCCAGCCGACTGGACAACACAAGAATCTTGCGTGGTCGCATAAAGGAATCTATTAAGGATGCTCTCTTTCACTGTACGGTCGGACACCTGATACGTAAGTCAGTTGAAGCTACAAGGTTTGCGTGCTGCATGGACAATTTGTTGTCATAGAAACCAGTTTTGTATGTGTGTGGTACTACCGCTTGAAGAGGATGAAACACTGTGACATTATGAAACTTGATATATGGACGATGTGACGGAAAGGATTTCACGTCAACTTCTGATCTCTTAAAGAAAAGATTAAGACCGAGAAAAAAAAATTCATCAAAATACGGCAAAATGTGACAGTTGCACGCCTGTGTCGTGTAAAATAGGCTGATCTGGAATTCTATGTTGAGCTTTCGGGTTAAGAAAAGGATATTGGTTGACTTCGGAAGTTAGAATTGTTTTACTTTGTTTTGTTTTACTTCTGTTTTAAAAAAATACAGTCAACTTAACAAGAGTATATAATCGTATAGGCCTTATTTATTTTCGGTTACTACGTTTTCAGGTTGAACTCCTCTCTCTCTCTCTCTCTCTCTCTCTCTCTCTCTCTCTCTCTCTCTCTCTCTCTCTCTCTCACTCTATCTATCTATCTCTCGGAGATACAGTATGAAGCTGACTTCCTACCAAGCAAGAATGCGGTACAAGGCTATTTTATTGTGGGGGTCGAGCACGAATCGTTACTCATGTGCGACTGGTGCAAAAAATACTTGGCCTTGTCGGCATTTCCTAAATGATGCGCCTCAGACGCTGAGCAATTAACTCAACCCTGTAAAGCAGATAAAGCCTGCTGACGGCCCCTAAAATTAAGTGTTCAACAAACTTCCAATCACCCTGCCCGAATGCTAGGTCACCTAGCCGGAGGCAACTGAATGGTTGCGTTTTTCGATGTGAGAACACTTTCGATTCATTTATCTATTTATTTATTCCTCACGACTTTTTGTTAACTTGCTTTTTCTGGGTTTTTTTTTTTTTTTGTTTTTGTGGTGGATTCTATACTTAACGAATATGATTTTGGTAAATCGTTTCATTCCATTTCATAATATCATTTTATATTTATTTTTGTAAAAGAAATATCCTAGCACCAACTACTCAATATAGGGCTTGTTAAGTTTACATAGAGTAACTAATGTATTTTGTCTAGTTGGGTGCCCCATTCATACAGCCTTGTGCCACATTTAAGCATAAAGCTTAGTAAATTACTAATGTGTTTTGGTGACTGTGTTAGAAAGTTTTTGAGTGAATGAGACGTTATGGTGAAAGGAACAACGAAGTATGATTGGGTCAATGGATGTAACTAATTAAGTTCATGTTAAGACAGTCATGACCAGATGTCCTAACTCATTGCCACTTTTTTTTGTGTTTTTATAAAAAAAAATAGTTCATCGTCTGAAGATTGCTTTCGGCATGAAACCTGAGTTTCACAATAGTGTTAAGAGGCTCAATGGTATGGTCTCCCTTGTCACAGTGTTTGTGGAATCCTCCCTCGTCACGAGTCCATTTTGGTCTCGTGACAAAGAAGACCAGGAATCCGTCACTTTCAAGAACAGGACTTGAGAAGAGTAGACGTGATGGTTCGCTCCACAGCAACAAACACATGAGGCCTTCATCCTTTATATTCCAGACTTGAGAAGTGTATGTTGTTTCCACCTTTTTCCTGTAGGGACTTTTCTGGTTGTTCCTTGAACGCATGTTACTCTTGTATAGCTTAGAGAGGAAACTAAGTTCCCTACTTGTATTGGGTACAACTAAATGATTTATTATATTGATTGATTTGTTCTGTTTCCAACTGAATGTTCTGTGTTATGTTACTCTCTTTGGGATAACCTAATGCATAATAAGAAACGGGTTGTTACCCACAAATTAACACCTCGTTAAAACTTGTAAGTAGTGACCTCGAGGACCCAATATATTTTTTTTCTTGTTCGCAAAAATATTATTACTTTGTGTCCGCACGTATTTGCATTTGCAACAGTATAACTGGTAAAGTGTGATGTCCGAACTTTCGTTTCGACACAGGGAATATTTAGGTGAAATATACATTTCAAAACTGTTTTCAGCTGTCTCGTTTCCCTGTCTTCTTCGTGTTTGAGTTTGGTGCTAACAAAATTCTTCCTTTTCCTTCTCTTCACTTTTTCTTTTTTCGTTTTGTTGTTGTCTTGGCTGGAGTAGTTTACTGTTTCGAAGCACCTATTGCGGGAGTAGGAAGAGGCTGTAACTTGGTATTCTTCGTTTGACCACCTGTAGTAGGAGATTTTTTGGTCCCTTTTCACTTACGGGCCAGCAGTAAGTATCGTGGAAGACAGAGTTGACGCCATTAGGTTTCTGAGCGTTCCATGTACTTATTTTTGCCCCGTTAGAATCTGAACGCGAAATAAAGGGTATAGGACTATTTAGTTGTGTTTAGGTTGCCTTCCAAGGTCTTACGAAAAATGAAAGAGCTTATAGTTGCAGCAATAATGAAAACCCTTTTACTAAACTAGATCTTATCAAGGCCTACCATCGAATTCCGGTTGAGCCCCACTATATTTCGAAAACTGCGATAACAACCCCATTCGGGTTGTCTGAATATTTACGCGTAGCATTTGGCTTAAGAAACGCGTTGCAGTCGTTTCAGAAGTTTATCGATAACGTATTATATTTGGAGGTGCCCGTGGTATAATGGTTATCGTCGTAGGAAATGGACACGGTGACACGAGTTCAAACCCTGGACAAGACTGATTGCATTTCACATAGCACTAATACCCTTGGGAAAGGTATGAATCCAATTATTCTCCCTCCTGCTATGGGTAAATAGCAGGGCAGACTATGTTCTTCCGCCTTGGTGAGGTAACTAGTCTAGGAGAAGGCAAACTCTGAATTCAAACCTGTTAAACTCCGCTTAAAAATTGACCTTGAGTCATATCCTGCCCGAACGGAGGGGTTGGGTAAATAGGATTATATGGGTTGTATTTCACTTATGCATGTGTTGACGATGGACTTATTATAGCCAGTTCGTCAATGGAGGAACACATTAAACATGTACAGATAGTTTTTGAGCGTTTTAAAAATTTTGGTATTGTTATCAATCCAGTTAAAGTCGGAGTTATTTTCTTGGCGCACTTTATCAATTCTGCTGGAGTTTCACTTTTCCCTTCCAAAGTCGAAGCTTTCGCAAATTTTCCTGCACCTGACACTATGAGGAATTTGAGACAATTATGATAAATCTCTATAGAAATTTTCTGCAGGTGGAAATGTGCGCAGGTGCTAAAACCCTTAACAGACATATTAATGGATATAAAAAATTGTGACATAGTTCTTTCTTTTCCTGCCTTAACAGCTTTCAAGAAGACCAAAAATATATTGTCCAAGTCCAAAAGATTGTCATATGTTGTTCCAGGCAACCAGTTGTGTCTGGCAGAAGATGCCTCTTCTATTGGCGTGGGTGCTTTCCTGCAGAAGAGAGTAGATGATCACTGGAAACTAGTTTTTTCTTTTTCAAAAAGCTGACACCAACTGAAAGTAGATACAGCACATTTGGATGAGAGATTCTGGCAGTATATTCGGTGGTTCGCTAATTTCGACATCTATTGGAGGGACGAGCCTTTTACATCCTGACCGACCAAAAGCCTTTGCGGGGTACCTTCCAGTCAAGTTCTGACAGGTACTCACCACGTGAAACGAGACATTTGGAATATCTGTTGCAATTCACTACAGGTATCCGTTTTATGAAAGAGGAGGACGCCATTTCTCGTGGTATTAATGCTCTCCTGCTTGACCCGTATGTGGAATACCAACATTTTGGGGAAAAATAGACAAAGTTGCAGCATCTTCTTCAAGACAACTCCACATCTTTTAAATTATCGAGGATACCGGTTCCAAACGGAGATTTAGAAGTTGTGAGTGATACCAGCACAGGACGAGTACATCCAATTGTACCAGAAACGTTACGGGGCACATTGCATAATCTGTCACCCCCTGGTGCTAATTCATCCATACAGCACGTGACAGACAGATTTGTGCAGCTGTGGATGCGAACTGAAATTCGACACTAGGCGAAAGCTTGCATGTCATATCAAAAGGCCAAAGTGGGAAGACACGCTGCATCTTTTTCATCGCCTGATGAGCGCTTTACACTTGTGCATGTGGACATCACAGGACCACTACCAGTTTATGAAGTTCAGTCATACTTACTAATATGTGAAGCTCTTCCCATGAAGGATATCACAGCGTACAGCACAGCAAAGACTTTTGTTGCAGGCTGGGTGTCACGCTTTGGCGTCCCAGCAGTAATTATCACTGACAGAGGGAAACAGTTCGAGTCGAACCTGTTCAACCCGCTAATGAAGTTATTGGTGAATAGAAGAATTAAAACCACTGCATATCATCTGGAACTTGTAGAGCTATTTCACCATTTACTCAAGTCAGCTGTAAGGGCTTGGATGAATCAGTCAAGTTGGCCGAAACATCTACCTTTAGCCATCGTGGGACTCCGAACTGCAATCAAAGAAGATACCAAATGCTCATTTGCTGAGATGGTATACGGCACTATACTCAGACTCCCTGAACAGTTCTTTCTTTGACTCCCACAAAAACTTTTGAACATGACCTCTTTTGTGGATCGAATTACAGCAAAGGTAACGAACTTGGTGTATAATTCACCTGCGCGAAGTCAAAAGACCATATATGTGCCTGAACTTTTGCAGACATGCGCACATGCTTTTGTGCAGGACTTAGCCAAGTTCAACACTTTGCAACCAGCTTATAGAGGACCTTTCAAGATTCCCCAGAGATACGAAACATTTTATGAGGTGGAAATAAAAATTACCATAGGACATTGCTGTGGACAGGTTGAAACCAACTACTTGGTTTAGCATGGACACTCCAGGGACTCTCCCTCCATCAGTAGCACCAGTTGAAAAAGAGACCATATGTAGGTCTGGCAGTCATGAGCGAGAGCCTAAACATTTGTGAATGAAATATGTGAAAATTATAGTAAATATTTGCGGTATTTATGCTTATATATCAAATATGTTTACTCACTTTTGATGGTAAACGAATTTTTCTAAAGTTTAGCCCTTTAACTGAACGTGTAAAGGTAAATCTATATCAAAATAAAGAAAATATCCGTCAATCAAATCTGAAGATTTAATTAATAAAAACAATTACCAAAATTTAGTCATTTATAATTTTATAAAATATTCATACAGCAGTTCCTTATTTTTCATATTTTACATGAATTTTATTACTTGCCAATAATCACATTTTCAATATTCATTACCAACTCAAAGAACATCTTAATTATAAGCAGATTTATAAACTTTTGGAGAGCTACACGAAGACAGGAAGAACAAACTTCATACAAAGCCTTTGTAGAAGCAAGTACATTACATAAATGAATTTTATAACAAGCAACATAACAAGGAGTGTATTTTGTCATATTTTTGTCATATTTACGTCGTTTTAAAAAAAATTTTAACAGATTTGAATTATCAAATGAATGTTTTTTCAACCCTTCCAAAATATTTATCAGATTTAATTTAAAAAAAAAAACGCTCAATGACAGTGGGAAGAGTTGTTCAATTGTTATGTTAATAATAATCATCATCATCATGTCATGCCGCTAGCACGGATACCCCTGACCCTCTCTCGCCACTTCTCCCTATCATTCATCGCCTCCGGCAGGTCTTCAGGGCTACATCCCGTATCCTAACATAGCTGCTGTATGTATGTTCGAGCAGGTCGTCCTGCTTTTGCTTGGCCATATGCGGGGGTCCATAGGAGTACATCACTGATGAGTTCGTCCTTGCTTCTTCAGCAGTGTCCTGCACGTCTGGTTCGTCTAACTTGTATAGTTTTCGTGATGGGAAGCAAGTGGCCGTATAGTTGGTCTCTAGTGGGGTGTTGCCCTCAGGACTTGTTCAATATTGCTCTCAAGATTCTTGTGTAATTGCCGTCTAGTTTCTTCTCCAGCCGTTTAGTTAGCGTCCATGTAGTGCATCCATATAGCAGTATCGATACGACCGCTGCCTGGAAGAAACTGCGTTTCATTTTATCGGTCAGGTCTGATTTCCATATGATCGAGAGCCTATCGATAGCTCTCCATGCTTTCGTTAGTCGTGAGTCGATGTCTTTTTCGGTTGATGAGCCGCTGCTTCCAAGGTAGGTGAATTTGTCTATTAGTTTCAGAGAGGTTCCGTCTCCTGTGGAAATGTCGCCTGTTTGGTTGTAACACATATATTCAGTTTTGTGTGCATTGTCATGGAGGCCAATGCCTGCAGCGGCTCGGTCCAAACTATCCAGTAGTGTTTCGGCTTGGTTAGGTGTATTCGCCAGTAACACTATGTCATCGGCGTAGTCGGCGTCAGTAATTGTTTTTGCGGGCTACCTTCTGCTTCTTTTCTTTGTCAGCTCGAAGCCATTTTCTCTGATTTTGTCGATCGAAGTTCTAAGCACGTAGTCTAGATATATGATAAAGAGGTATAGGGCTAGCGTGTCCTCTTGTAGTACTCCTGCAACAACGTCGAAGTATTCTGTGTCTCCATCTGGTGAACGTACTTTCACTTTGGTGTTTCTATAGAGAATCGTTATTGCTGCTACGGTTTCTTTTGGTAGGCCGTATGCTAGTAGGATTTGTTCTATCTTCCCTCTGTGTATGGAGTCGAAGGCCTTGGTAAAGTCGACAAATAGTAATGTCGCCAGTAGGTTTTTTGCCCGGACGTCTTCAAGGATTCTACGGATGGTCAATATTTGTGAGGTTGTGGATCTATTTCTTCGGAAGCCATTTTGGTTTTTCCTAAGGATGTTGTCGATTTTGGGTTCTATGCGGTTTTGTAGTAGGACATTGTAGATTTTGGCTGCTATGGATGTAAGTGTTATACCTCGGTAGTTCTTGGCTAATCCGAGGTCGCCCTTTTTAGGGAAAGAAAGGATGCATCCCTTCATCCATCTTTCTATCCTATTTTGATTATAGACTGCGTTGCATTGTCGGAGCAGTATTTCGTCGAATTGTCTGGTCATCCATACTTCTGAGGGGATCTCGTCAAGCCCAGCAGTTTTCCTATTTTTAATTTTTCTAAGAACCGAGAAGAGTTCTTCTTTGGTGAACGGACCTAGTTTAATGTCTAATTGCTTACTGATAATTCTGGTGATCGGTTCATTCGTTACTTTCGGTGGGTTTCCTTGTAGATTTTCGAAATGCTGTTTCCATAGTTTTACTCTTTCTTGTTGGCTTGCAGCTTTAGATTTTGCTTTGGCTGTGCTCTTCCTTCTTCCCACTTCGTTTATTGTTTGCCAGGCTATCCTAGATTGCCTATCTTCCACCGAGTCTCTAATCTTATCTATCTGATTTTGTATGTATTCTGTCTGTTCTTTTAGATATATTCCTGCTAAATGATATTGTGCCTTTTCTAGTTTTCGGGCATTTGTGTTTGTTGGGTTCTTCCGATAGCTTTTGGAGGCAGTTTTCACGAGTGCACATTTTTCTTTAACCGCTAACGTTTCCCAAGGGATACTATATTTAGTTCGAGGTTTTGTTGGAATAAACTTTGATGCCGACACGAGGTGTGCATCAACAAAATTCTCATATTCGTCATTTGGGGTACCTTTTTCTGTCTTCCCTTGTAATGTCTCGAATCTGTTTCTTAATTCTAATGCATATTTGTCTCGAATATCTCTGTTGTTAAGTAGGGCCCAGTCATAGTGCTTAGTTGTCGCTGTTCGTGTGGCGTTTTTTGGTAGGCTTAGTCGTAATTTGGCCGTGACTATTTGATGATCGGAGGACACACCCTCGAAAGAGGAGTATGCCTCGCAATTCATCGCACTATTTTTTCATTTCTTGTTTATAAAGACGTACTCTATCTGTGCTTTACTATTGTTCGCGTATGTGTAGGTCCATAATTTTCCCTTCTTTTTTTTGATAGTTTGTATTGAGGCATGTTAATCTATTTTCTATCATGAAATCAGTTAGATGTTGTCCATTCCTATTTGACGTGTTGTGTAGGCTGTATTTGTTGTTTCTGTTTTTCCCGATTTGTGCATTCATATCTCCGCCAATGACTAGCAGGTTGTGTTTCGGAATGCTACGCACTAGGGAGGATAGCTCCTCGTAGAAGGTGACTAGTTCGGTTTCTTCACTAACATTGGTAGGGCTGTAGCAGGAGATGATTGTTGCTTTGGGGTTTCCATTAAACGTTGCGGCCATCATCCTAGATTGTATTCTCTCAATGCTATTAAGTGTTTTTAACGCTCTTTGTCCTATAAGCATTCCCACCCCTCCTACCGTGGCATTGACAGAGTTTTCCCATGCCGATACAGTGGCTAGCGTCCATCCATTGCCAGTTTCGTGATATTTGATATCTTCGGTGTGAGTGTATCGGTGTTCTTTTATGTAAATTATGTCTATCTTATGTTCTAGGGCCGATGCAGTTAGCTCTGGTAGTTGACCTATTCTATTTAGGGTTCTAACGTTAAATGTCGCTATTTGTATTGTTTGTTTGCATTTTAGTAGTTTTTGTCTGAGTTTGAGCTCTGTAGCTGATTTTTCGAACACTGAGGCCAGGGCTCCAACCTCAGCAGAACGTGCCTCTTTTTTACCCGCGCGAAGAGCGATGCGGTTTATGTATGTGGTTCAAGTGTGGGTCATGGTTATCTTTCGAAGGCCTTTTTTTATTCTCATCTATAGAAGCCACTCTTATAGATGAGCAGCAGTCGTTCCCTGATCGAACTGACAATCCTGAGCGTTAAGCCGCAAGACTCACACGTCCAGGAAAAGGTTAGGCATTGCACTTAGCAGTCAAAAGGTTTATTCGCATACCTTTACGTCCATCATGCTGCTTCCCATGTGTACGTGTATGAAAAAAAAATAAATAAATAAAAATTTTAAAAATGATCCTTCTTTTATCTTAAGTTTTAACTGAGTTAAAGTCCAGGACTAATGTATATTTTAAGAATTTTTGGGGTATATTTTAACCTGTCTTCCGATACTGGCCCTAACATGTTTTTTTTTGTTTTGTTTTTTTAAGGAGAGGTGGCATTTCGAATTTGTCTTGTGTGGCTTTGTCTTCTTGTTAACTGCTATGGGGGTGGGCAAACTGAGACTTCTAAGCTTTTAGAAAAGATTCAAAACCGATTTGCCGTGTACGCTGATAGATTCGACCAGAGTTATATATTCAGTTTGGATTTACTGCAAAATATGTCTTTACATTTAAAATACATTATATTCTTCATTTAAGAACACATAATACAGCGGAGATTTAAGAGAGAAGAATTTTAAATCAAATATATGTATTTTTTTTTAAATGAAAAGTTTAGTAGAATAAATTTACTGACCTCTTTGAAACACTTCTGGAAACGGATGACTTCCAAATTTGCCTTCCATTTTAACAAATGCTCGCTAGAATCATTACTAATTTTACTAGCATTTAAGCTACTATTCCACTCCTTTATCACGGTAATCGGAGTGGGGAAAGAGGAGGAAGGAAGCAAGGTACTATCTTACTTTTAAGGGTTCGTCTTAGCACGTGTTAAGCTACATTTGAGGTGGGGGGGTGTTTATTTTTTGTAAATTTAGAATTTCGCCTTCCAACAGTAAAGTTTTTCCTTAAATTTAGTCTCAGATTAGTAATTTGATCCTTCATTTAAACAACACAAAATACAGCGGAGATTTAAGACAGAACTATTTTAAATCAAATATATGCATTTTTTTTAAATGAAAAGTTTAGTAGAATAAATTTACTGATCTCTTTGAAACACTTCTGGAAACAGATGACTTCCAATTTTGCCTTCCATTTTAACAAATGCTCGCTAAATGGCCTTAATGTTGAGCAAAATACACATTTTCTGCTGGTTTAAATAATTATGATTATTTTTGTGGATTTATGAGCGTGCGAGGTCAATGAGGCCTAGAAAATGCCGACTACATCTTCTGCAGAGAGGTAAGACCTCAAACAAAGGTGTTCTATGGATGATGTTAAACTGTATCCGGTGGTAAAGCTCTTGTTTGGGAGCTCTTGGGATGAGTGTAAAGTCACTTCTTTGCTGCAATTACTCCCAGCTTAACACCTGTGAGGGTCTCTTCTATGACACAAATAGATCTGTTTGAAAACTATGAGTATTTGAAAGAATACTTGAAACAATTTTTTCCTTAAAAACCATGTAAATTATTTTTTCAAATACAAATTAGTAGAATATATATATATATATATATATATATATATATATATATATCAAATACAAATGAGTAGTATTTATATATATATATATATATATATATATAGTAGCGAGCATAAAGATCAAAACGATGTTAAGAAAAAGTCTAAATGTGAAATAACTTTTTATTTTAAAATTTCATAGAATATTTTATCAAGGAAAAATAAGGATATAAAGGTAAATTATATAATTCCAAAATATAAAGCTCAATAAATTTATTTTGATAAAGTTATAAAAATAATTATATAACATTCGAAAAAATTAGATGATCAAAAGCATCAGAACGATTAAATAAATCCGTTAAATTTTATGATTATTTTGTATCATTAAAAACCTTTTTAGGGTAATAATATAAAATATGGTATTTTACACCGGTTCTTCATTGGCTTTTGCATTGTTAACTTAGTGAAAAAATCTTTGATATCATTGGAGCTTAGAAAACTGATAGTCAAGTTACGTAGTGAAGATAAACTCTCGATTGAGGATATTTCAAAGACTGTGGGGGAATCTAAAAGTGTTATTTATAGTATTTTAAGAAAACTTGAGGAAACTGGGTCATGGGAAGCCAAGAAACCTCCTGGCAGGCTGAGGAAAACTACTGCAACGGAAGACAGATGGATTGGTTATGAATCAAAAAAGAGCTAGAGCTAACGTTAGCATTAAAATATCAATCACTCTATTTCCTGAAGACTTAATGAAATAAATTTGAATAGTCGAGTATCTACTACGAAGCCTTACATTTCTAAAAAGAACTAAATCAGCCAATTTAATTTGGCCACCGAACACGTCATATGGACTGAAGAACAGTGGAATTGTTTTCATTTCAACGATGAGTCAAAGTTTAACCTGTTCGGTTGTGACAGGATATGGTTCGTTCGACGCAGTCCTAAGGAACGATATTTGCCTCAGTGCACTAAAAGCAGCTTTAAATTCAGAGAAAGAAGTATGATATTTGGCAAGATTTCTGCTGCTGGTACAGAACCTCTTGTTAGGCTACACGGTAAAATTAACGCAACTGTATACAAAGAGATATTGAAGAAACATGTTCCTAATTTGAGAACTGCAATTAATCAACCAGCTGTATTTATGCAAGATAACACTTCATGGCACACAGCGAAGTCTGTTAAGACATTTCTTTGAGGGGGATGTTACTGTTATGGAGTAGCCTGATTAAAGCCCAAACCTGAATCCAATTGAGAATGTTTGGAAGTTACTAAATGAAAGAGCTAAGGAAAAGAATCGAAGAAACGTTGAAGAACTATCGACTAATTTGAAAGGAGAATGGAAGAAAATATTCGTTGATGAATGCAAGACATTAATTCGCTCGTGTAGCAAAATATGTCAAACTTTTATTGAAAGTGAAGGTCTACACCTCAACTACTAATGAATCACGAATGCTATTTTCATTTAGATATGCTGTATCCATTATAATAGTATGAGTTTGTAATCAAATGCTTTTGTAAACTATACTTTTGATCATCTAATTTTTTCGAATGTTATATAATTATTCTTATAATTTTCAAAATAAATTTATTGAGCTTTATATTTTGGAATTATATAATTTACCTTTATATCCTTATTTTTCTGTATAAGATGTTCTATGTGTGTGTTTGTTCGTTGCCTGTGCGTTGTACTGGATATCCTTCTATTATCTTTTCCACACTAGACGGAAGCTCCCTGAAACTGGTAGACAAATTCACCTACCTAGGAAGCAGTGTCTCATCAACTGAAAAAAGACATCGACAAGCTGTTTACGAAGGTATGGACAGATATCGATAAGCTATCGATCATATGGAAGTCAGACCTGACCGATAAAATGAAACGCAGTTTCTTCCAAGCAGCGGTCGTATCGTTACTGCTATATGGATGCACTACTTGGACGCTAAATAAACGGCTGGAGAAAAAGGTAGACGGCAATTACACAAGAATGCTGCGAGCAATATTGAACAAGTCCTGGGGGCAACATCCCACAAAGCACCAACTATACGGCCACCTACCTCCCATCACGAAAACTATACAAGTTAGACGAACTAGACATGCAAGACACTGCTGGAGGAGCAGAGACGAGCTCATAAGTGATGTACTCCTATGGACCCCCACATATGGCCGAACAAAAGCAGGACGACCTGCTCGAACATACATACAGCAGCTCTGTAAGGATACAGGATGTAGCCCTGAAGATCTGTCAGAGGCGATGAACGATTGGGAGAAGTGGCGAGAAAGGGTCAGGGATATCCGTGCTAGCGGCACGACATGATGATGATGATGATGATGATGATATATTGTCCGAAGTGATACGAGATTGTTATCCACCTGAGAGCGTGAAAAACTGCGTACGTATTTACTATAATTGTGTTTTTTATAATCTTATCTGCTAAATATGATCCATCTGAATCACTTGATTATGTATTACGTCTTTTGATTTGTAATGGTTAGCATATAATTCAGAATAGCAATTAACGTTCTAGCTGCTTCGACAAACTAGCGCTTTCTTGGAGTCTGCTAGACGCATATTCATAAAGAATTATCCATTTACATTAGAAATTGAACTGGATTGATATTCTAAAATCTGTCAATTGCTTTTTCTTTTAATAACTTTTTTTATCCTGTGCAGTAAAAAGATTAACTCACAACTGTAAAAATTATTAATAATCGTCCAAGCCTATTAATAGATATCTTGATCGCATCAATTTTTGTTTTAAATATAAAATTTACAATGGCCTCGGGCTAATTATATCATTCTGTTGTCAGAGAAGAAGAAATTTAATTTTAATTTTGCTTGACTGGCGTACTGAAATTACAAAATTAGATCGTTTCTGAAATTCTGACAAAATTGAATGACTCGCATTTACTCGTCTCCTCCCCTATAAAAGTCTATGTTTAGTAAAAGTCTATGTTTAGTAATGGATGACTAAAAATTCTTCAAAGAGTTTGGGGGAAGTGACACAGAAATCCATGGAAAATACTTTAATTTTGGTTGACTGAAATGCTGCAATGAAGCTTAGTTATTATATTTCTTTTTAAATTCTTGCAAAATTCTTTGTATTTGAATGAATTGATTCGATAAAGAATATGTGGTAAAATCGAGAAATTAAATCTTTGCATAATTCACATTCACCCCAGTCTATCTTGTAAATAGCTATCTAAATTTATTTATATATTATATATGAGCTACTTTAGATAGATAGATAGATAGATAGATAGATATGAAGACATAGATAGATAGATAGATAGATAGATAGATAGATATGAAGAGATTGAGATAGATAGATAGATAGATAGATATGAAAAGTAATTCTGAAAAGTGATGCTAAACACGCTAATCTCATAAATCTCTTGGTTCATTCATTATTTTAAGATCCGTTACACAAATCTTGTGCTTTAATGAGTCATCGCTCTAATCACTTGTTTTTTCTCAATTATCTGTAGATGGACAAATCAGGTTTGGTTTGGTTTGGTTTGGTTTGGTTTGGTTTGGTTTGGTTTGGTTTTATGGCATAAGTACATTGTTTAATTGTCAAAAACATTTCTATTTCAAACTATTCAAGCAGTTATATGTAACAATTCAGTTAAGTGTAAATACAGTTTCTATGTCGAAAAACAGTTCTATTTCAAATAATTCAGTTAAGCATAAGCACGCTGTTTAAATGTAAGTACGGTTTAATGGTCAAAAACATTTCTATTTCAAGCTATTTAGTTTAGTCGAACAATTCAGTTTAGCATAAGTATTCTGTTAGTTATATTTAACCCATAGATAGGGCTCTATCAAGTGCTACCACGCCGGGCCAGAGTGGACATGGAAGCGATGGCAATGAAGGGGTACTCCGCATTCCCCAAAGCTCTAACACCTCACCATCAGATTGTTTAGTGTCACATACAGGACACTCGTTAGGTAGGGGAGGGTCTTACCCCTCTGCAGAGAAGCAGTCGGTGTATTCTACAGCCCCAGCCGACTGGGCAAGGACAAATCAGAGATATTCACAGAGGTACCTGGCGTTGCCTAGAAAAAATCATATCCTAAAGTATATTTTGTCGAACAAATATTCATTCTACAAAGATTTTCTTCTCATGTATACACGTTTGTTTTCGTTTTGTTTTTTTGTTATTTTGTTTTTTGTTTTTGTTAACTAATACTTTAAAATTCCTAAGTTAAGTATAATTATCACTAGTAAAATTCAAACTTACAAATCAAAAATGTTTACCTTATCAACTATGAGGTGTTCAAGCAGCAAAGAATTTCAGCTTGTCTTCTACCTTCCAGATCAATTTTAAACCAAAGTGTTTCAGATGCCCCAAGGAAGAGGAAACTTGCCCCCGACTTCGAAAACATTGTCTTAAGTCAACAGAATTCACATGCCAAGTTTCAAAAGGACCCCAGCTTGGTAAGGCTGTAAAATACACCGACTGCATCTCTGCTTAGGTTTAACACTTCCCCAACTAGTGTCCTGGATATGGTGAGGTTTTATTCCTGGAGCTTTCAGAAATGTGGCGTACCTCTTCGTTGCCATTACTACGAGGGTCACTCTCACCCACGTTGGTATAACCTGTTAGGGTCCCAACTATGGTTCAAATTGAAATGTTCAACCATTTAACTGTGTGCCAAAAATTGACTGATAAATTGAATTGTTAGTGTTACCTGAAACCATCTATCCGTGTGCAAATAAATTATTAACATCAAATTGTGTTAGTGTTGAAACCATTTAACTGTGAGTAAAAATTGAATTATTGGTATTCTATAGCAATACTTGGAACCATTTAACTATGGAAAATGAATGAATAGTGTTAAATATGATTATCGGTATTAAATAGCAATTCTGAAAACATTTAACAGAGTGCAAATAAATCTGTTCCTGTGAGCAGTGCTTGAAACCACAGTGAGCAAACAAAGGAATAATATTAAATAGAATTATTTGTCAAAGATAGCAATACCTGAAACAATTTAACTGTGTCAAAACAAATGACCTGATGTTCGGTTGAATTCTTAATGTTACACAATGCTTGAAAGCATTCAACAGAGTGAAAACATATGATAAATACTAAATAGAATTATTGGTGTAAGATTGGAATACTTGAAACTATTTAAATATATGCAAACAAATGAGCTCTGATCTGTTCCAAGGGTTACTTACTAACTATTCTGGCCTAGTCGGCTGGGGCTGTAGAATACACCGACTGCATCTCTGTAGAGAAGTAAGACTCCCCCAATGAGTGCCGTGAATATGACTCTAAACAATTTCATGGTGAGGTTCCAGTAAGGCTGGAGCCTTGGGGAATACGGAGTACCCCTTTATTGCCATTGCTCCAAAGTCCACTCTGGCAGGGAGTCGTTGCACTTGATAGGATTATCTCTATGGGCCAAATAGAACTAATTTGTGTTTACAGGTTTTACATTGAACCGTGAGCAAACAAAAAATGTACTTATACTCAACTGAATTGTTTGAAATAGAATGGTTTATACAGGGGGAACGATGAAATTGTCGTCCTAAAGAAAACATCACTACAGCTTTATTTTAAAACTTAAAAGTGCTGATATGCTATAAAATTCAACCAACCTGATACATAGATCATAATAATATCATTGTATAGAGCAAGTTTTCAGGTATAAACCTATTTTTACGCAAAGTGATCAACAGAGCCTGTGCATTTGTGATATCTATAAAAAGAGAGTTAACTTCATGCCATTTTCAAAAAATAAGCATCAGTGGAAGCGATAAACTATTTCACAGCAATGATGATGGCATTTTTGTTCGGAAAATTGTAATCGTGTAGTCCATCTTCCATCGACCTGACACGCATTAATAAGCTGATCAAGGCACACTTATTGAAGAGCGTTGACAGCTATGCTGAATGCAGTTTGTCACTTATATAACTGTCACTACTGCTGAACTTATAACTCAACGCTTAACTGAGCTTAGATTGACCATTTCGTCTCAGGATCTGTTCAGCAATGTCGATGAATGAATGAATAATAAACCAATGAGGCATCTTTTTCATTCATACCAAATGTCATTTTACTGGAATATTGCTCATCTGCTATGTATAACAAGGGAAAAATATTATAGGTTTGGGACCGAAGTTTCAACTTCTACTACAATGCCACCAACAGCATAATGAAATGGAAACCTTTACTTTTATGAAACAAACATTTTGCAAGTGCGATATATGTATACTTTTATTCTTTGCTGACGAAAATGCACGGCTACGATGGTGATTGTGGGGAAAAAAACTATTTTGTGGTTGAAAACATACTATATGTGGTGTTTTGGCGCTCTCTATTTCTGTTTCAGTTTTCTTGAAAATAAATAGTTTTATATATATATATATATATATATATATATATATATATATATATATATATATATATATATATATATATATATATCCCGTTGTTTTCCTCCAAGTTTAATGAATAACACTTTCCTTGCAAAGAACATCTTTTTCAACGTTTCATGCCTGCAATAATTTCACTCAAGATGTAGTATATCAGCCAATAATGAATAAATAACCCATGAAGGTTTAAATGCCATTAAACAAAGAAACAAAGAAATGTTTCTGCTTCCAAGTAGACTAATTTGACTTAAGTTCATAACATTTGTCTTTTTTTGTCATTTTCAAGTCATGTCCATAATTTCTAATCAATTTTCTTTGTTTTTCCTGTATAGATTCTGACTCCCTTTGAGTTCAGTTGCTATATTCATCAGGATGTAATAGATAATAATATATATTATTAACAGTTATATCTATCTCTGCAAATACAGTAGTCGCTACTTTGTCATCTTTTGTCTATTTCGGCTTTGATGTATTTATTCTATTGATAATAATTATTACAATTGCCCCTGTCGCATAGCACCATCCTATCGCATTGGTACAATTATTTCAAGTTCGATTTTCTTTAGGTTCCCTCACATATCACTAGCCTTGTGCCATATTCACATGGAAGAAATAATTGTGTCTATTTTCCTATTGACTTCTATGCATAGATACACCACCGCTGACCAACCAACAAAAACCAACAAATTCATTTGTTCGGTCGAGAGACTGGATACCGTCTAGAGAACTTGCCTTGAGCGATGGCCGATGAGGACAGATGGTAAAAGAGAGCTCGTGCTATTGGAACACCTTGATGATTTTTTTTCTTTCTGTTTATTTTAATTTCCTTTGGCCTTTTTCTTTCTTTTTTTTTTTTCTTTTTTGTCTTTATTTCTCCTCTTTACATTTCATTCTTTCTTTCCGTCTTTTCCTATTTTTATCTTTTACTTTTCTTTCTTTTTCAATATTTTCCATCACGACTTTTTCTTCTTAAAATTTTTTAATTTTACATCTTTTTTTTTTATCCCTCAGTTCATTTTTTTTTATTTGTTAATTTTTTTCGTTCATTTTTGCAGATCACCAAACTCCTTTAACAATCCCCTTTTTTTCTATCTTTTTTTTATCTGCACAGCATATTCCCCCTTTATTTCAGAATTTATCGATTTAAAAACACATTACAACACTTTTTATTGCACCTAAAACTGACAATAACATATTGTAATTTTTGTGCATTTTGAACCAAATAAAAAAAACTATAAAAATGAGACAAGGAAATATAATCTAATCGCAATTTTGAAAATAAATGATAAGTGAAGCCCTGGTTTCTATGCATACACTGGGTGACTCATTCTTCTGGCCTTGTGCCACAATTAAGTCTATCATAATAAAAAACTTTTAATAACTTCATAAAGTTTAATTTACTGCAGATGAAATAAAACCTTTTTATCGTTAAAATTATCTCCATTTTTTTTCTGTACACTGAGAAAAAATCGATCTTTATTTTTCTACTTGAGTAAATTGAGGTGGACATTTTAAATCTATAAAGATCTTGTTGCCCAGTCGGCTGGGGCTGTAGAATACACCGACTGCATCTCTGCAGAGGGGTAAGACACCCGCCCAACGAGTGTCCTGATATGACACTAAACAATCTGATGGTGAGGCTTTATTGCCATCGCTCCCAGGTCCACTCTGACCCAGAATGGTAGCACCTGATAAGGGTCCTATCTAGGGGTTAAATAGAACTAAACCATCCTTCCTTCATTATACGGATTTTTGCATTTTAACTGCGTATTTATGCTGAACTGAATTGTTTAAAATAGAACTGTTTTGACATTTAAAATGCGTACTAATGCTACACAGAATTGCTCGAAATAGAACTGTTTTGACCGCTATACTGTGTACTTATGCGAAACTGAATTATCTGAAATAAAACTGTTTGACATTTAATTCTGTGTATTGCCCAGTTGGCTGGGGCTGTAGAATACACTGATTGCACCTCTGCAGAGAGGTACCCCCTCCCAATGAGTGTCCTCCTGGATATGACACTAAACAATCTGATGGTGAGGTCCCAGTAATGCTGGAGCTTTGGGGAATACAGAGCACCCCTTCATTACCATTGCTCTGTCCCGGAGTGGTTGCACCTGATGGGTTAAATAGAACTAACGGAATACTTATGCTAAACTGAATTTTTTATTAAACTGAATAACTTGAAATAGAAATGTTTTTGACAATTAAACCGTACTTACGTTTAAACTGCGTGCTTATGCTGAACTGAATTATTCTTTAAAAAACTGTTTTTTGACGTTAAAACTGTATTTACACTGGACTGAATTGTTAAACATAGAACTGTAGCTGTGTGTAAACAAAATCTGTACTTATACTGGACTGAATTGGCTGAATTAGAACTGCTTGACTAAACTGAATGGCTCGAAGTAGAAATGTTTTTCACAAATGAACTGTACTTACATTTAAACTGCTTGCTTATGTTAAACTGAATTATTTGAAATTGAACTGTTTTTGACATTGAAATTCTACTTACACTAAATGGAATTTTTATATATAACTGCTTGAATAGTTTGAAATAGAAATGTTTTTGACAATTAAACTGTGTACTCATGCTAAACTGAATTGTTTGAAATAGAACTGATTATTTACATAAAAATGGATTTGGCGTTAAATAACCTACAAGGGTTGATATGCCATAAAACGCAACAAACCAAACCAAACCAAAGACTTTGTCAGTGTAATGTTCTAAATTATAAAGGAAATAACTAACCCTGTACTTATTAGAGGCGGGTGATGACGAAAAGAGTTGGACTTTGGCCTCGAAGGAAGCGAGTTCAAGCTCCAGTCGCACTAATTTCACTTTTGTACTAAAACTCTCGGGAAAAATATGAATCCCCTTATATAGATTATGTAGTATCACTTCCAGACGGATAGTTTTGGCATTAAATAACCTACGAAGGTTTATGTGACCAAATCGACATAAATACTTGATTGATAAACAAGTTTGGTTAATGTTTTAGAGTTTCGCTCATAAATTAATAAGTTGGCAATCTTAGTCGAGGGTGATCCGAAGGCTCTATTTTCGATAGCTACTACACCACGGTGTAGGGGAGGTCGCAACTCCTTTCTCGGGATTGACCGACTTTACCCTTGATCCGTATCTTATAATGCTGAGTGCTAAGCAAGGAAGCATCAAGTACCATTTTTTGAGTCTTTGGTTGACTCGACCTTGACCACTGGAGGATACTCTAACCATTAAGCCAATGTCCGGACATAAATTGTTACACCCTAAGAATTTTTTGATAAAATACTAATTTTCTTCTAAACCCAAAATACCCGGATTTTATCATTTCTATACATTATACAACTGGACTACAATGGATTAGTTAACGACCATATAAAAATCTAGCCTTTCCGGTAAAATAAAACAAGAGTTCTTCCAGGATGTAATTGTGGCATTACTACCGTATCGTTGCACCATTTGGACTTTAATGAAACGCTTTGACAAAGGCTAGATGGGAACTACACCCTACAAAACAGTAGCTGTATGGCCACTTACTTCCTATCTCGCAAACCATCCAAGGAGAGAAAGACTTGCTGGAAACTGTTGGAGAGGCACCTATACATGGACACACCAGTGTAGACCAACTAGCAAAAAAACTTACATTCATCAGTTCTGGATGCCGTCTAGAGGATTTGCTAAAAGCGATGATGGATAGGAATGGATAGCAAGAGAGAGAGAGAGAGAGAGAGAGAGTCAAAGAAATCCGTGCTGTCAACATGCCTCGATGTGATGGTACTCCTGCCCTCACCAAACATGGGGTTAATTCCGTTTCCAATCCGCTGATTGGTTATATATTCGGATGACAGGATTAATTCGCTATCTGCCCACGTTGTTTTTTAGATCCAGTCAACAAACCACTCGCTAATCGGAATCATCGGTTGGCGAGTAAACGAATAAGACCATACAATTAAGAAAGTAAAAAAAAGTTGAAGCCAATAGAGAACAAACACTGCTTTTAAGCAATAATGATATTTAGTAAGAAAAGAAAAAAATATTTTCAACAATGGTACAACCATTCACCTATTCCAAAGGTGAAGGCTTATGGCAGAGACTCGGTTTTCAAAATAATAGTCAGTAAATTCTTTGTATACGTTTAGACTTTTCTGTTCTCACTGTCTATAGCCTGGCGCAAGGCAATCTCGATGGCGGTTATGCTTACTTTCTCTCAATCCTTGATATCATTTCACAGTATGATGGGATTCCTTCATTTTCTATACCCAGGGTAGTCGGATAGAATATGGCACGATGGTGGGCATTCATTCTATGGGTGTAGGTGTGGGTGAACGCCAGTCAGAGGATTCCTTTATCTATTTTGGCGCGAAACCCACGCAAAGGGCTTGCGCACGAAATTTCCTACGGCACCGGAAAAAGACGAGGAAAAGCAAGGTCCCAGAGCTGTCAGGATAGGAATTAGCGACAGTCAGGGAAAGGCGACGTCTAAAGAGATGCGGTTGCTGAAGCGAGGTGTTGGGTCTTGTGGACCCAGGAACCAGGTCAGCCAGCGCGAGAGGATGAGTCAGCGTTCCTGGTGTCCGTGTGGGAATTTCGTTTGGGTACGTGCTCCCGATAGCCTCAGAATGCCAGAAATCAATTTTCTGATTTGGTTTCCAACAGTTAATTCCACCTCCCACTATTTGTAGCACCCTTCACATACGTCTTACTCTCATCCAAAAGGGGTGGTGCTCACAAAATTTGGAATTATTACAATGTTATATTCACATGACAACACGTCAGTAACTGTTCAATCATAACGGTAAGAGAATTGAATTAAAATTTTCTATCCTTTTTTTTTTTATTCCCGGATTTCGTTCTCAGGCCCCTGATAGACAAGTCTTGATCCCCCGGTCAAATCTTCAGGATAATTCCTGCTTACCCTGGCTTGTTGTCAAAACAACACTGGTTTGAATTTCTGATTCCTGGAGACATACAAATAACGATCCTCTCATCATTTTATTTTCAATATATATTTTTCTGTCATTTTCTTTTTCGTCAAAACAACATATTTCCGATTTATTCTTTCCTAATCCATTTTCGTTAGTTTTCACTTTTGACTATGAACTTCTAAAATCTGCTGCGGTTAATTCATTTTTTAAGGTCAATGAATTTCCTAGAATGAACTATAGGATCACATTGATGGTGATGCTGGTGATGCAATCAAAATACTATTGAAATGGTATTAATACTTTGTAAATAAATATAAAATCCGATAAATATATAAGAAGTGTACTTATCTTTTGACTTATATATTCATATTTTTAGTTAGAGCGTTTCAATGTTGTAGATTTTGGTAATAGATAATACCTAATAATGTCCATTTTGATTTATAAGAATAAGTATTGATTAAAAAAAGCAACTTTTTTAATCAAAGACTTGTCAGTAGTATACTTATTCATGGCGATACTATAAGAATGTTACGTGTATATTTCGTTGTTTATTTATTAACATAAACACTTGAATTTGATAAAAGATGACAAGAATAAATGAAAGCACTAAAAAGGAGATTTTCAAAAGAAAATTGTAATATGTTCACTGTTGATAGTTAAATACGTGGTGCATTGAATTAGTTTTCAGACTTTTTTTTTTGTACAGGCATTTAATATTGTCGTAGACTCTCGAAAATTCACTATGTTATTGCTATACACCTTATGAGATGACTGACCAATTTTTATGATTTCAGGTTCAAATCAACAGCTACAGTAGGAATTAGAATACACCCTACTAAAGCCTGATTGTCACAGCTGGTCAATTTCAAAAATGCAATCTGGACGTGAAGACACTTTAGAAGAACGATATTCAATAAAATTCTGTTTTAAACTTGGAAAAAATGCCACAAAAACGTATGCAATGCTTCAGACTGCTTTTGGAGCATCTTGCATGAATCGAGCATCAATTTCTGAGTGGCATAAAAGATTCAAGGAAGGCAGGGAATCTGTGAGGGATGATGAGAGGTGAGGGAGGAGTAAGGAAGTCAATACACCGGAGTTGATTGGCCAAAGGGTTAGGGTTAGGGTTAGTATGTTGAGGTTTTAAGGGAGTTCAGGAAGAGATTCCTAGGGAAGAGGCCAGCACTCTTCAAATCCGGTCACTGGTATTTCCACCAGGACAATGCACCAGTTCACAACTCCATCCTTCTCACAGACTATTTGAGTAAGATGGTCATCAAGACAGTTCCTCGGCCTCCCTACAGTCCAAACCTTGCTCCCTGTGACTTTTGGTTATTCCCTAAGCTCAGAGGCAGTCGTTATGAGACAATTGAGGAGATGAAAGAGGCTGTGACGAAAGTCATTGACACACTGACACAAAAGGACTTCGATGGGGCCTTTGAGAAGTTGTTGGAACGGTACAACAATTGCATTGCAGCCGGAGTAGATTACTTCGAAGGGAACTAGAGTTTTATGTGTGTACTATCTATAAAAGTGCCCCTACGAAAAAAAAAGTCTGGAAACTTATTTAATGATCCTCGTACATCAAATTACTGCTGCATAACATGAGGAATTTACGAACAGATAAATTGTACTGAGAATTTATAAATTCAAATTCAGTGGCCAGAAATGTTAACTTTTGACAATATAATCACTTGTTATTTACTAAGCTTTGCTTTGTCTGGCATACTGGTCACGAGTTTACAAATTCAGATAAAAAGAAGTCACATGAAAAATCATAAACTAAAAGTGTTTACTCGATAAATCATTTATGTCTCTATTTTTCTATAAAGCTTCCCTCTAACCGGCCACCATAAATTAATTATGACTTTTTATCCTGTGACTTTATTATCCACTATGATGTTATTTACAATATAACCTATTACAACGGTGTATCCACTTATTATTCAGTAATTAAAATAAAAATAAACAAGTGACTTGGGGTGTGTTTTCGGTCATAATCAAAATGACATTTGTGTCAAATTACAGTACTCCACGTTCATTCCTACAGATAACAAATATCTTTCAAC
Organism: Sepioteuthis lessoniana; assembly: GCA_963585895.1. NCBI lineage: Eukaryota > Metazoa > Mollusca > Cephalopoda > Myopsida > Loliginidae > Sepioteuthis > Sepioteuthis lessoniana. The sequence continues at coordinate 96,289,082 of OY757921.1, forward strand.
CACATTCAAATTAATATGTAAATATAATCTAAGATTCTGAAAATATCGGTTGATCAAACTTTCTGTATGTATTTACTTAACATCAGAGCCACAAGCAGGATGTGACACAAGGTCAATTTTAAGCGAAGTAAGACTGATTTTGAATACTGACTTCTCGACAGGTTGTCATACCAAGGTTACAGAGCCCAGTCTATGCTACTATTTACCTTTTCCTGGAGTAAGAATAGTTGGATTCATTACCTTTTCCTGGGGTATTAGCACTATGTGAAATGTAAACATCCTCATTCAAGATTTGAACTCGAACAGCCGAGTATATATCATCCTACGACAATAACAGTTACACCAAAAAAGTGCCTTCATTTAAATTCATGATTTGTGAGATTTCGTTTGTGACAGAAAACATGGAATATGTAACTGTTGAATCCTAATGGCTACTTAGTCGCAGGCTGTTAGTTAATTGGCGACTGTAGTTGAGGGGAACCCGAACGCTCCCTTTTCAATAGCTACTACACTGAGGTGTAGAAGAGGGCGCTACTCCTTTCTTTGGATTGCTCCGCTTTACCCTTGATTCGTAACTTATAATGCTGAGTGCTAAGCAAGGAGGTATCAAGTACCATTTTTAAAGTCTTTGGTATGACTCGACCAGAGATTGAACCCCGGTCTGCCGTGCCATTAAAGAACACTCTACCCGCTAGGCTAATGGACCGGTCTCAAGAAGTGAAACAGAGTAATTACTGAATATTTTGTTTGCTTACAAAAAGAAATAATAGAAATTGAAACTGCAGAATCTGACATAGAAAGTCGATCAGAAAATGTCTGACATTGATGAATGCTAAGTGTGTAAATATTGTAACGAATGAGTCATCGCTCTCATAACTTGTTTTTGGATTGGTCATTGTATTTTATTTGAAATGATCTTCTTTATTCTGTCATCCAAATATTGTCGAGGAAAAGAAAAAAATCTGTCCTCTAAATTACTGGAATCCACATTTCCTTTTATGCTCTCTCACTGCCTCTCTCTCTCTCTCTCTCTCTCTCTCTCTCTCTCTCTCTCTCTCTCTCTCTCTGAGTTTGTCTGTCTGTCTCTCTCTCTCTCTGTGACTCTGTCTCTGTCTGTCTGTCTGTCTCTCTACCTCTCTCTGACTGACTCTGTATCTCTCTCTGTCTCTCTCTCTCTGACTCTGTCTCTGTCTCTGTCTCTCTCTGAATATGTCTCCGTCTCTGTCTCTGTCTCTCTCTCTGTGACTCTCTCTCTCTCTGTCTCTGTCTCTGTCTCTGTCTGTCTCTGTCTCTGTCCCCCTTCTTCCCCTCTCTCTCTCTCTCTGCCTCTGTCTCTCTCTCTCTCTCTGTCTCTCTCTCTGTTTCTAAGCTGCTAGTATCTTCCCAGTCTTTGTATGGCTCATGGGTGGGCGAACAGAAAAAATACAACGGTCTGTTTGGTCTGCTTCTTCCTAAAAGGTGACAAAAGGACATCCTGAATGTAAATGCATAAAGTATTCCTGGAGAGCTTTTGATAAAAAAAAAGGTTAACTTGTTCATTACACATGTCTTTCCACGTGAATTCGGAGTTCTCAAATTACAAAAAAATATCATAGCTTTGAAGAACGAGTACCAAGATGAAATCTCTCAATTTCACGTTACGCTTGGAGAATGAGAATAACCTGAGAGTCTCTCTATGTAAACAAAAAACAATTTAGAATCTTGAATATTAAAAAATATGAAAATTTGAAAAACCATTTTAAAAAGTTGATTACCGTGACATACCTATAATATTAGATTTGATGCATAATGAATTTCATTCCTCTTCATCTGCTTCTCCCGATTTCATGTGTGTGTGTGTGTGTGTGTGTGTATGTAAGAGAGAGAGAGAGAGAGAGAGAGAAAGAGAGAGAGGGGGAGGTAACGGCTGTGTACTGGTTAAAATTTAGTTCTTTGGTGTAATATAAGACTTGCATTAGAATTCAAATAACATATGGCTTATTTCGAACGATCAATATGCTACTTAAAGTTAAATCTAATTTGAAATTCACAAGCAAATTTCTACGTGAAACATATTATCACTATAGACATACAAATTCATGAAAGTATCCAGGGGATAACACTTAAATGTATCTGATGCTGAATCTTCAGTTATAGGAGATCTGAGGAGTGTGTAGTACCCCTTCATTGCCATTACTCGCAGGTCCACCCTGACTCGTAGTGTTAGTACGTTAGAGTCTCAACTATGAGTCAAATAGATCGATTTAAAAATCATACGTATTTGATAGAACCATGCACAGAAAAACCTGTTATAAAACAAGTATACAAAGAATCGAAGCGTCCTGGGTATGATATTAGGCTCTACCTGATGGTGAGGCTCCAGTCTTGGAGTGTGGGGAAAATGGAATACCTTTTCATTACAATTAATCTCAGATTAACTCTCACCCGAAGTGTTCAATATTCTATAAGGGCGGTCCATTGGCCTAGCGGTTAGAGTGTTCGCCAATAGCCCGGGAGACCGGGGTTCAATCCCAGGTCGAGTCATACCGAAGACTCAAAAAATGGTACTTGATGTCTACTTGCTTAACACTTAGCAATATAAGTTACGTGTAAAGTGAAGCAATCCAGGGAATTGAGTAACGCCTTCCCCTACACCTTGGTGTAGTAGCTATTGAAAAGGGAGCCTTCGGGTCACCCTCGACTAAGGTCGCCAACTTTACTTTTTTTTTATTTGTGTTAAAATACAATGCTTGAAATCATTTAATTGTGCGCAAACAAATAGTTTATATTTAATAAAATTTGTACTGTTCGATCGCCAAACTCAAAACCATTTGACTGTATTCAAAAAATAAATAGCAGTTTTTGAAACCATTTAACTGTGTGCAAACAAATGACCTCTGTCTCGCTTTAGAATAATGTTACCTAACAACTATTTGCTTTCAAATCCTATTTATAGTATAAATGTATAAACAGGATCTTAAATAACCAACAAGACTCGATATGACATCAAAGACAGCCAAACCAAAAATATCTAAATTTCAACCGTAGGTATGAAATAACTGTAGATGGTCAGACATGATAAAAATCAATCAGTCAAATATAAAAGGAAAAATATTTCAAATTCAAACTCTTTCAGTTTTGTTTTTGTAAAATTTTACAGTTTCACAATATTTTGTGGAAGTATTGTTGCACCATATTTCATCTTTGTCTTTCCTTTTCTATTTAAAGATATATATTTTGTCATGCAATGTAAGTCTATTTCCAGGTGATGAAAAGAGGTCGTTTATATTCATGCCATATTTACTAAGATTGGCTTAATTTTGCATTCAACTTCGAGTATGAGGCAAACTTTGAAATCGAACTCACGACAAATGGTTCATGAGACTAGATTGCTAACTATATCTTCTTTTTATAATCTTAATCATAGCTACAAAAGTAACGAAAATGCTTTAAAATCGATTGTTAATTTCCTTCGCCTCGGAATAATATTGATAAATAAGTATTCAAATATTCTGCTGTAATCATTCGTTTTTCCGGGTTTTTTTTAAACAGTTGTCTTTATTTTTTTGTTATTTAACACTCTGTTTTCACCAAAATATTTATCGGTCTTCCTCTGATGTCTGTTCGGTTATTTATCTTCTTTTTTTTCTTTTTTGTTCTATCTTTTTTTTTTTTTTTTTTTGTATTCTTTCTTTCTGATGATTCTGTCTTTTTTTTTTAATTCCTTCTTTCTTTAGTTGTTTATTTCTTTTTATCTTATAGTTTTGGCTTTTTATGTTTCTTTCCGTTATATTTTTTTCTTTATTTCTTTCTCATTCTTTTGGTCTTAGATTTGTTTTTGTTTTTTCTAATATTCGTTTTCCATAATTTATAATTTGTTTTTCAAATTTTACTGTCTTCTTTCAACTCCTGCTTTCTTCCTTTTTAATTTTTCTGCGGGGGTGACATAGGTTTTCTTTCGTTCATTCTTTTCTATAGTTTCAAACTTACTTTCAATGTTTGATGGGCACTTCTGGTAGTGTAAGGGTTAGCAAGCTAGACTAACAAACCTTCACGAGTGAGTTCGATTCTCATTGGGTGTCCCATTCATACGCCCTTGGGCCACATCTATGCAAAGCGCTCAGTAAGTTACTACTTTCAATGACTGACCCTTTTCCAAGTCCCTCTTACTTACGTTTTTGGTTGCGTTTTTAAAATTTAATTGGATTTGATTTTCCTTCCCCTTCTTGACCGTTCAGTCTAACTTTTCTCTTGTTTAAATGTTTTTGTTCCTCAAATCCGAATCGGTAACCACTAGTGCCTTGTCTTCTTTCTTTCAGCTAATTTTCAGTTTTTCACTAAAATATATTTTCTGTCTGTCTGTTTGTCAGTCGCTTTTGCAGTCTATTTTTAATCATGCCTCACTGGCTCATAACAAGCGGGTGAATTAATTCCAGCTCACTATTCTGGGAAGCTTTCAATAAGCAGACAGACCAGCGAACAAAACGGACACAGATCGACACAGAAGACAACAAAAAAGAAGAAGCGTCTTTTCTTTTTGCTTACAAGTAACACGATTAGTTCTTCTGCATTGACTGCAGATAACTAAACGGAGTTTTGTAGATTCTGATTTGACCAAAACTTTGTTTTTATTTCTTCTGTAGAGACCTGACTGCTTTTATTTATTTTATAATGGCAGACTGTCCTTTCTTTTGTTTTGAACACATCACTATCAGTGAGAAGGTGTGTTTGCCTGTTTGTATATGTTAGAGAGAGAGAGAGAGAGAGAGAGAGAGAGAGAGAGAAGGAGAGAGAGAGAGAGAGAGAGAAAGAGAGCAACTTCGAGAGAAAGCGCGTGTAACGTGGTTATATCAGTTAAATCTAACAACAGCTATTTTTCATCCAGTTTCGTTGTCTGTCTTATTTGGGAACTTTTCGAAGGTTTTTGTTCGTCTTTTTTATCATTTAGTATCTATGCAACGCTTTTTAGAGGACGGCATTAAATCTTTTTGTCTCTTTCGCCCCCACTCACTCTCATTCCCTCTATTTATCTTTTACTCTTGTATTAAAACACCAGCTCGTATCCTTATAACCCAGATTAATACAGCGGTATTGGCCAAGTGGATAGAGTGTTCGCCAATGGTCTGGGAGACCGGGGTTCAATCCCAGGTCGCGTCATACCAAAGACTTTAAAAATGGTACTTGATACCTCCTTGCTTAACACTCAGCAATATAAGGTATATATCAATGGTAAAGTGGAACAATCTAGGGAAAGGAGTAGCGCCCTCCCCTACACCTCGGTGTTGTAGCTATTGAAAAAAAGGGGGCCCTCTGGTTGCCATCGACTAAGGTCACTAATAAGGATAACTCTTACTGCGCTTTTAAACATAAGTATTATCGCTTGTTTAGTTATTAGTACGCCTTGGTTAGTTACAATCTCTCTTTCTCTCTCTCTCTCTCTCTCTCTCTCTGACACACACATACAGAGGCTCTTGTTAGTTCAATGCGTCTGATTGTCAGTGTATTTCTAACGACTGCGGTTTAACTGTCTAATCAGAAATAAGTAAATATTTGATTTTATAATTAAAAGGAAAACTCGATGTTGTTTTTGACTTCATTTAAGCATTTGTTTTCTTATTGATATAAGCCACTAAAACTAATATGATCATTATGAATATTGTTTTTCATTGGTCGTTGTTTCTTTCTTTTTAAATAATACTTTATTCTCTTTAGTATCCATTGAGTTTTCCCATCCGTCTTATCTATTGACATTCACTAGAGATCAAATGACATCACACATTTTTGGTTCTCTTCGTTTAATTTGTCGTCTGGATAGTGACGATTCTCCTTCGGATTTCAAATTCTTTCAATTCTTTTAAAAGGCTGTTCAACACTGTTCCAAGCCCTCCAGTACTGATGGGAACAATTTTCACCTTTTATATTCACCGATTTTTAAAAATTCATCTGAATCCCAGATGAGAATTCGTTCGGTAAGTGGAACTTATAATAAGCAGACAGTATTCCTTGCAGAGAGGTAAGACCGTACCCACCGACGCTAAAATGGAAGGTGTTCTATCAATGATGCTAAACTGCAACTGATGATAACGCTTCAAGTCTGAAGAATATCCTTGCCCAGTCGGCTGAGGCGGTAGAATATACCGACTGCATCTCTGCAGAGGAGTAAGACTCACCCCAATGAGTGTCCTGGATATGACATCAAACAATCTGATAGTGAGGTTCTAATAATTCTGGAGCTTTGGGGGATGAAGAGTACCCCTTCATGGCCCTCGCTCTCAGGTCCACTTTGGCCCAGAGTGGTAGCAGCTGACAGGGTCCTATCTATGGGTCAAATTGAACTAAAATGCGGACTTATGCTAAATTGAAATACTTGACATAGAACCGTTTTTGTATGCTAAACTTGTTTGAAATGGAACAGTTTTAACGCTGAAACTGTACTTATACTAAAATGAATTGTTTGAAATAGAACTGTTTTGACATTTAACTGTGTGTAAACAACAACTATACTTACACTAAACTGAATTGTTTGAATTAGAACTGTCGGGCTAAAATAGGACTGTTTTGACATTCAAACTGCGTACTTATGCTAAACTGCACTGTTTAAAATAGAAGTGTTTTTAAATAGAACTAAACTGTGTACTTATGCTAAACTGAATTGTACGAAATTGATGTGGACCCAAGGTTGGGACCACAGAAGGAAAACACGGAACACGAATTAGAGGTAAGAAAGATATATTAACAAAAGGTTACAAAGAATAGTGTAAAGGTAAGCGGAGCTTACTATCCGGTGGTGTCCAATATTGGTAGTCGTACACGACTGCATACTACTAGTACTCCTGCTAATAATACGGTATTACGATACTGCTCTCTAGTAATAGAGTGCTGGGAGAGTCCATGATGCACGTAAGTTTCGGCCTCTCAATACCCCACTTCCAAGAGGTTTTGTTTTTTTTTTTGGAAAAAGGAAAAAAAAAAAAATACTGTTAATACTGCTTCCTCTTTGGATTTACGTCAAGTGGTTGCGTAAATTTTCTTTTCCTTCCTGAGCGTGGTACTTCCGGAGAGACTTGGGGCGTTTCGAAATCGAAGTGATCGAATATTACGTCGATCGGCTCTTCGCAGGAATTTGTGGTGATTCCTCAGATTCATTCAAACGGCATTTCCTGAGTTGGTTCATATGGCGTTTGCGGGTATTTTTCGGTCCCTGGACAATATAGACCAGTTCGCCAATTCTTTGTTTGATGGTGCCTACTTCCCAGAATGTAATGTTGTTTTTGTAGGGCTTGAAAAGGACTTTATTGCCAGGATAGAAATATTTCTTATGGGGGCGATACTGTTTTCTTGAACTTTGCTTGATGTGGAATGAGTTTATCGATGACGGACTTGACTTTTCTCACGAACATTGTTTCTGTAGGCGAGCGTCCTATAGGCGTGTACGGATTAAGGGTTATCATATACATCTTCAGAAACTGTTATAATGCTTTATCCCTCGGTGTACCTATTGCCTTTTTTAAAACCCTTTTTAAGGTGACCACAAACCTCTCAGCCTGACCATTCGACATGGGTTGATACTGAGGTTTTGTAATGTGGTCCACTAGATACGTCTCTGAATTCACTTGATGTGAATTGAGTGCTGTTGTCTGTCACCACACAATCTACCACGCCAAAACGCGCGAATAGCTCGCGTAAAAATACGATCGTGTAGTTGGTGGTTGGTCATTTACATTGTAAGACCTCAGGCCATTTTGAGTGGCTATCCACAACAATGAGGTGGTACATGTTGTGCAAAATCAACAATATATCTATGCCATGGATAGTCTGTGTTTGCACGTCGTAGTTGGAGATTTTGCTGATAGCGCGCATCCCTTGCAAGATTCTATCATGTCTGCTATGTCCCAGTCCATGTTTGGACAATATACATAGCAGCGCATGAGGCTTTTCGTACGGTTCTTCCCCGGATGTCCCATGTGAAAATCTCTTTGTTAGCTGTTTGGAATCACTACACGGTCATTATACAGTAGGACATCATCACAGATGGAGAAAACTTCAGGCACATTGGGGTCTTTATTGTGAATTTTGTTTTTGATGGATTGTATGAATTCATCCTCTCGAGACTCCCTTTTTATATCGGCCAAAGTCACTGGGAGCTCTTTGACTGTATTCGCGATCATGTTTTTGATTTCGCAATTCGTCCTTAGAGTAGCAATAATGGAGTCTTCAAAAACTTCCGGATTTTGGGGAATGGGTCGCGATAAGCTGTCCGCGTGGCAAATATTTTTAGATGTTTGGAACTCAATCTTGAAGTTGTAGTTTAAGAGGATCGTTCTCCAACGAAGTAATCTATTTGCAGTATAGACTGGCAGACCTTTCTTGGACCCAAAGATCTTTATTAGGGATTTATGGTGTGTTTGTAGTATGAACCGTCTTCCATATAGGTATCTGTAGAACTTTGTGACAGTGAATATTATCCCTAGAGGCTCTTTCTCTATTTGGAAATATTGCTTCTCAGCTGGTAGCAGGGATCTAGATGCATGTGTCACAGCTTTTCGTGAACCATCAGGAAGTTGATGGAGAATGCAATCACCAATGCCGTATGAGCTTGCATCACTTGCGATTATGATGTCGAGGTTAGGGTCGTAGTGGGTGAGGTTGAGATCCGAAGTAAGGGCTTTCTTGATCTTTTCGAATGACTCTTGGCATTCAGGGGTCCATAACCAAGGTTTATTCTTTTTTAAGAGTTCATTGAGAGACCCTCTCAAATTCTGCATGTTCTTAATGAACCCAGGGTAAAAGTTAGCAAGGCCGAGGAAGCTTTATAAAGGTTGAACGTTAAGTGGGGCCGGCATGTTTCTGATTGCGTTGGCTCTTTCTGGATCCGGCCGAGGACTGTCTCTATTTATGATGTGACCTAAGTATTTGATCTCTGGTAAGAAAAATTCACACTTTGCTTCCTTAACCTTAAACCCGTATTCTTGTAACTTCTCGAATACGTTTATTATATGGTTTCGGTGCTCTGCTGTAGTTTTACTGGTCACCAGTATATCACCCAAATAGGCTGTAGCGTAGTCAAGGTCGCCCAGCATGGTGTCCATGACCTGCTGCAAAATTACAGGCGCAACTTTGACCCCAAAAGCCAGTCTGTTGTATTTGTACAATCCTCTATGGGTGTTGAAACAGAGCAATTTGGAACTTTCTTCATCCACCTCTGTCTAAAGGTATGCGTCTGAGAGGTCAATTTTAGAGAAGATTTTTCCACTATTTAGTTTGTTGAAAATTTCTTCAGAACTTGGGAGTGAATAATGGTGATTCTGCAAGGCATCGTTTAAACCTGTGGAAAAATCTGCGCATATTCGTATTTGGTTGGACTTCTTTTTTACATGGACCATAGGTGCTGCCCATTCGCTACGATCTGTTTTTGACAGAATATCTGCGTGTTCAAGTCTATCTAATTCTTTGTTAATCTGCTCTAGAGCAGCGAAAGGGACATTCCATTTCTTCTTGAATACCGGTTGTGCACCGTCCTTCACCTTGAGCTTAGCTTTTAATTTAGAACATTTCCCAAGGCCGCCAGAAAAACCTGGGGAAATCGTTGTTTTTTGGGGTTTTTTGTTTGTTTGTTTTTTGTTTTTGTTTTTTTTTAGATTTACCGAATTGGACGTTGAACTTTCTATTTTGCGACAAAAGATACTTATTAGGCAATCCCATAGATTGAAATTTTCTATTCAATCTGTTCCGAACAAGTTGTCCGAATTTCGTAGTACGTAGGCTTTCAGCTTTTTGGTAACTCCATTTAGTGTTACGATAAGGGTTACCTCGCCTAAGATGTTAATATTCTCGCCAATTACGGATTTTGTTGTTTTATCAGTCTTTAATAGGGTCGGCTTGTTTAATTATCGCCAAGTACGCCAATTGATGAATGAGATATCAGAACCCGAGTCAAGCTGGAATTTTATGGAGTTATTGAAAATATCAACAGTCACATATTTCTTTAAATTCCTATTGACTATGTTGTCTGATTGAGCTTGCCTAATTTTACATCCAATGCCGTTTACCACAATAGTAACATGGTCCGGACGGTTTCTTTAACCTATTGGTGTTTTGTTTATTGCGGGATTTAGAACATAAGATTTGCCTTTTGTCTTCTTGAGGGAAATAGGCGGTTGAATTGCTTTAGATTTTTCTAATCTGAGCCACATCGGATTCCTCGATCGTTTTTGAGTCACACTAGACAGAAATTACTCTTTGACAGGTCTCTTTTTTTGGAGAGTCAATCCTTGTTCGTTTTCAAGCTTGGTCAGTACCCGTCATCTGACTTCGGCGTCTTCTGCTGATACCAGACCCTGAGCGAATATTAAGCACTTGAAATCATCGGCAGTTAGCTCAAAGAGTTTGAAATCATTACGGAGCTTGTTCACCGATGCTGCAAACGTTAGGAAATCTTGCTGGTTGTCCTTGACTGTGTTCAGGCATTTCCAACGTTTGTGGAACAAGGTTGTGATAGGCCCGAATAGTACCGATAGGAGATTAATAATCTCTGAAAAATCCAAGTCTGTGGTTTTCTTGGGTAATATGAAGTCTACGAACCTATTATGTTCGGTTGTTCCCAGTTTTCTTAATAGTAGACGTACCTTTTTTCACTGGGCCATTGTTCACAGTCTACGTTGAAAATATCTTCATAGCGCCTGTAAAAGGCCTCGAATGTTTTGTCGTTCTCTGGTACGTATTCAAATGTTTCAATCGAGTTATAGATTGTACTCTGGGAAAATATCGTGTCTTTTTCAGAGTTTTTTAGCCATTTAATGAATTTACAAGTAATTCTTCAAATTGTTTTTGCTGTAGTTCAGTTTTCTGCACTGGGAATTGTTGGAATTCTATTTGTTGTTTATGTAACTCTATAAACAATTGTTGCTGTCTTTCTTCGACTTTTTGTTGCTGATCCATGTTGGCCTTTGGCATCTGGACGATAATTTGTTTGAATTCTTCCATATTTAGATAAAGATTTATAATACGTAGACTAAAGGCAAAAAAAAAAAAATGACAGTAATTCCTGTTGCTTTGAAAACCCGTGTACCAAGGGGAGATACACAAGAAATCTAGACAGATTTTTTTGTTTGCAAAAAAAAAAAGAAAAAAAAAAGAAGGAATAGACATACAATTAGTTAAATTGAACTACTTACTGTTTTAGCTCTTTTCGAGATACCGTTGTTCCGTTAAATTTAATGTAGTCATTTAAATTTTCTCCACACTTATTATTATTATTTTTTTTTTTGTTAGCCACAAAAAAAAAAAAGAAAGAATTTCAGCAAGGAAAAAAAAAGAAAAATTATTTTTTGGTGGGCGCCCAACAGGTTCATTGCATAAGTGTTTGCAAGTAAGCAGGGTTTTTTTCTGTTCTTCGCTGGGGGATTTTTGTAATTGTAGACAACTTTTTTTAGAAGTGTGGGGAGGGGAGAAAAATATTATCCTTCAGACTTAAGCAAAAAAAAAATGCTTGGGATTTTTTTTCTTTTGTGTGAGAACTTGCTTTCTTTTATTTTTAAAGAAAAGAGCTCATCTCGGTGAATTTGAGGGAAGAAAAATTTTATGCACGAGATTTGTTGAAATTAACTCAGTTCCATAAAAAAAAATTTTTAAATCACTTTGCTGCCTTCGCAGTTTTTGGTGAATAGTTTTTTGAAAGCTTGAGTCGTACATAGTACTTCGGCTCTTGAGTTTGTCAGTTTGTTTTGTGAACAAACTGGATTTTTTTTTGTGTAAGCAATCGTTCTCGATACTTGGTTGACCGTTATATTGTTTGGATAGACTTTAATAATCTTTAATATTCCGTAGGTGTCGAATCGCTAATTCGTCACTGATGTTGGTAAGCAGAATATTATTTTGTATGTCGTCGCTGGGTGTTGCGTTTAGATCGTTGTTGTAGGAATGCCAGCTTAATTTCTCGTTCAACATTGCTGTGTGATTAAGCGGGTCCTCTGTCGATACTGATGTGGTGAGGACGAAATTCTCGAATCTTTCTGTCGCTATTGATATGGAACTGGTAAGGCATTGGGGGTTTTCGGCGTGAGTGCGTTTCTCAAATCCTTCGTTCGCCACTAATGTGGACCCAAGGTTGGGACTACGGAAAGAAAACACGGAACACGGATTAGAGGTAAGAAAGATATATTAACAAAAGGTTACAAAGAATAGTGTAAAGATAAGCGGAGCTTACTATCCGGTGGGGTCCAATATTGGTAGTCGTACACGGCTGCGAACTACTAGTACTCCTGCTAATACTACGGTATTACGATACTACTCCCTGAGAGTGTTATCTCACATAGTAATATAGTGCTGAAAGAGTCCATGATGCACGTAAGTTTTGGTCTCACAACAGAAATAGAACTGTTTTAACATTTAACTTATTGTAAACAAAAACTGTACTTATACTAAACTGAATTGTTTAAAATTTAATTCGGAGTTAAATGACCCGGGAAAGTTTGCTGCGCCGTAAAACAAAACCACCAACCAACTGAAGAGTATCTCTTCATTGCCATTACCTCCAGGTCCACTCTGATCCAAAGTATAAGTACCTGTTAGGGTCACATTTATGGGTCAAATAGTTTTTTTTAATTATCTATGTTCGATAAGACAGTTTGCAAAAAAAAACTTTGAAAAAACAACTACTCAAGAAATGTAAATATGAACCTGATTCCTTAACCTAAAGGCATAAAATAACCCTTGATGAGTTTATATTCTGTTAAAATCAATCAACCAGATATCGATATCAATACTTTTAATCCACTCTTTTAATGTCAGCAACGTCCATTAAGTGATTTTTTTCTTCTCGTTATTGGTGAGATCTGATCTTACCGAGGTTACGGAATTGGTTCGAAACCTCTATGGAGACAGAGACAGACGGACAGACAGACAAACACAAAAAAAATGGAATGAAACTGTTCGCTTTCAACAGATCAGCCTCCTCCCATACACACACACACATGTGTGGATGCACTGTTAATTATATACTGTTGCCTCAAATGACAACTCTCAGAATCCTACTTCATCCCAATGACCTCGACAAAAAGTAAATAAACGTCAAAGATCAATGTTTTTAAAAAGCTGAGTGTTGGGGTGATTGATTCGTTTCCCCAGTCATTCAATCCAGTGGCTGATTTGCTTCTCAGAATCCCCGGATAATCACCTCCACTGCAATCAGCACCACCCCCACCGCCATTATGATAATATAGAAATGAGTTATTTATTTTAATTTCAGAGTTTCAAATCATTTTACTTTGTTTCCGCCGACAGTTTCTGGTTTATGCATATACCATTACTTTACTTTGTCAAATCCTAGCCTTTTGCATTATTCTTAGATAATCATAATTCCTACCCAGTCATCTATTTCTTACTCCATTTGCGCAAACGATGTATTGCTCTTTCATGATTGCTGATTTTCAAATAGTCAACATAGTCAATCTTGCGTTTTATATAGTTTGTTCTTATAGAATTTGTTGTTCGCCAATTATTAGAATTTTTAAAATTCTATCTTCGTAAACCTGTTCATGTAGACAGAATATTTTGCATAGGTTAGATTTTAACTGGAATGAGAGAATCAAATAGAAAAATCTAAAAAAAATTTAGATCCTAAATAGTTGTTGTCTCCCTTTAGTCGAGGGTGCCCGAAGGCTCCCTTTTCCATAGCTACTACACCAAGGTGTAGGGGAGGGCGCTACTCCTTTCCCTGGATTTCTCTACTTTACCTTTGATCCATACCTTATTAAGCTTAGTATTAAACAAGGAGGCATCAAGTACCATTTTCAAAGTCTTTGGTATGACTCGACCTGGAATTGAACCCAGGTCTCACGGGCCATTTGCGAACACTCTCACCATTATACCAATGTCCGGTTAGATCCTAAATAAAAGATTTTATTTATTTGTTCATAATCAGAATCTCGTATGAACTGAATTCATTGGAAATTAAGGAGCAACTTAAGATAATGTGTAATGTTGCTGTGTGTAACATAGATGCCGAAAGGATATCGAATCGTTATTGCTGCTACGGTTTCTTTTGGTGTGCCGTATGCAAGTAGGATTTGTTCCATCTTCCCTCTGTGAATGGAATCGAAGGCCTTGGTAAAGTCGACAAATAGTAATGTCGCCTATAGGGTTTTTGCCCGTACGCCTTCAAGGATTCTACGGAAGGTCAATATTTGTGAGGTCGTGGATCTATTTCTTCGGAAGCCATTTTGGTTTTTCCTAAGGATGTTGTCGATTTTGGGTTCTATGCGGTTTCGTAGTAGGGCATAGTAAATTTTGGCTGCTATGGATGTAAGTGTTATACCTCGGTAGTTTTTGGCTAATCCGAGGTCACCTTTTTTAGGGAAGGGGAGGATGCATCCCTTCATCCATCTGTCTATCGGATTTTGATTATATACTGCGTTGCAGTGTCGGAGCAGTATGTCGTCGAATTGTCTGGTCTTCCATACTTCTGGTGGAATCTCGTCAAGCCCTGCAGCTTTCCTACTGAGCTTAATGATACGGCACAGTGTACATAACATAGCCACCTAAAACGACGGTTGGAGTAAATATGTTTCGGTATTTAGACGTGTAGATGTCCAAATTTTAAAAAAGAAACTGCTAACGTCTGATTTGTTATTAACTCATTATAATTCTAACGAGGAAATAATTTTTGTAGCTGACTCTTTAGATGATGGTATTGGTTACGTTATTCTAGATTAATTTCAGAAAGGGTTTCCAAAGAGACACTTTCTTACTCATTAATTCTGATTGAACAACATATTAGTTAGATTGAAAATGAAGGTTATCAATTATTTTTCCTTGAAGAAAATGTTCGAAAATTGTTTGTTAAAAGTGAAACTAAACAAATAGCTATATTTAACAAGTGGAAATAATGTGTGACTGTGAAAGTGACAAGAATATCAACATCTTCTCACGGCAGAATTTTCATTTTAGGTTTTTTCTAAGTTACTTTATTAAAAATAAATATTCTGGTTAATTAAAACGGGTGTTACTTAATCGAATTCCGACACTTGAAAGGGGATTCACTTAGAAAATCAAGGTTATTCTTCAGTATAAGCCAAGATAAACATAAATGCCTTCCTACAAAAATTACAATAATTGAATTCTAAAATTACGTACATTCTGATCCACATTCTTTCAAGGGAGATTTTCATAGAAATTTTTTTTGTATATCACCAATAATATTGTATATCACCAAGATATTTGTGAAAATGTTTGAATAAAATAAAAAGTAACATTCTACATGAGAAAAATTTTAAGTGATCTTTTAGACTAAATTCTTTTTAATTTATAAGAAAATACTTTTGAAATTTGTATAAAATATAATTCAATTCCCATTGATTTTGTGTAATTAATTCATAGAAATACTCGAGAATTATTTTTTATATACGAAATATAACCAGAGATATTTCTTTTTAAAAAGTCGTTTCCATTTCGTAAAACCTAAAAACTTTACTATAAAGGTTTGTATAGGTCATTTTTTAGATACAAAGCACAATGATTTTTAAAAGTCTACCAAAAATCAATTCTTCACTCTTAATGAAGTTTTTACGGCCTTAGTAAAAACGGTATTTAAGAAAAAAAACTTTGAAGATATTTTTAAGAGTCACCCCTATTCTTTATTCTATTTTATGAAATTTCGAAAAGAAAAAACTTAGTTGAAACATAAACTAATAGTTTTCTAAAGATACGAGGATCATTAAATAAGTTTCCAGACATTTTCGTATGGGCACTTTTATTGATAGTACACACATGAAACTCTAGTCCCCTTCGATGTAATCTCCTCCGGCTGCAATGCAATTGTTGTATCGTTCCAACAACTTCTAGATGGCCCCATCGAAGTCCTCTTGTGTGAGCGTGTCAATGAACTTCGTCACAGCCTCTTTCATCTCCTAAATTGTCTCATAACGACAGCCTCTGAGCTTAGGGAATAACCAAAAGTCTCAGAGAGCAAGGTCTGGACTATAGAGAGGGTGAGGAACTGTCTTAATGCCCATCTTGGTCAAATAGTCTATGACAAGGATGGAGTTGTGGACTGGTGCATTGTCCTCATGGAAATGCCACTGACCCGATTTGAAGAGTGCTGGCCTCTTCCGACGGAATCTCTTCCTGAACTCCCTTAAAACCTCAACATAGTAACCCTAACCCTAACCCTTTGGCCAATCAACTGTGGTGTATTGACTTCCTTGCTCCTCCCACACCTCTCATCATCCCTCACAGACTTCCTGCCTTCCTTGAATATCTTATGCCACTCAAAAACTGATGCTCGATTCATGCAAGATGGTCGTAAAGCAGTCTGAAGCATTCTATACGTTTCTGTGGCATTTTTTCCAAGTTTAAAACAGAATTTTATTGCATATCGTTCTTCTAATGTAGATGTCTCCACAAAAAAAGTCTGGAAACTTATTGAAGGCACCACGTATGTCACCAGGAACTTGAGCTCAGTGAGTTTTTCAATTTAACCGAGGATAATGGAAGATTGTCTTGAATTACATAACAAAACTGCAATAAAAAGTGCATTCTCATTGTGTTAGTGGGTAGAGTGTTCACCAATAGCCCGGGAGACCAGGGTTCATTCCCTGGTCGAGTCATATCAAAGATTTAAAAAATGGTACTTGGTACATCCTTGCTTAACTCTCAGCATTATAAGGTAAGGTTCAAGGTAAAGTGGAACAATCCAGGGAAAGTAGTAGCGCCCTCCCCTACATCTTCGTGTCGTAGCTATTGAAAAATGAGTCTTCGAGTCACCCTCAACTAAAGGGAGACAACTTTACTTACTTATTTCAAAATACTGTTGACACATTTCGATTTCAAAAAAGAAAATCACAGAATTTTTTTTTATGATTTACGTTCATTTTTAATTTAAATTTATTAATATTTTTAATTTTTTTCTAACTATTTATTCTCTGTAAAATTCTTTTTTTACGTGTAACTTTTTTTAACGAAACTGTTTGACAAATCAAAAATGTAAAGTTTAACATTAAAACTAAAACTAAATGACAAGAAAAACTGAAAATATCCCTTCAATTTCATGATTAATTTATTATATACCTACTATTTTTTGAAACCTCAAGCAAAAGGAACTCGTAATTATATGATATTTATATTTGTTTGAGTCAAATAATAATGGGTTTCTTTCATTGAAAACCACAATTTCGACACTGATACGTCCACATCAATCATCAAGATTTTCATAACAGTTCGAATGATTATGCAGCTAAACGCAAAAAAGAGCAAATGTTTATTTATTTATTTATTTTTGCGGGCTTTGGAAGTTAACACATGGCATAACGGTTATAGGCGTTGGTTCCCTAAGCTTCTAAGGAGACAATCACCTGGAGGTTGCAGGTTCAATCCTGACTGCAGGCGAGTAACAATACAGGAATACTTAACACTTGTACCCGGTTATGGCTAACGGAATCAGAACAGGCGACCTCCGTGGATTCAATAAAGGACGTAGTTCGAAATTCCGTCAAGGTTTCCGATTTCGACAAACACCTGAAGAAGGCCGGAAGACATATCGGCCGAAACGTTGCGGAAATAACGATAAAGATAAAGACAATAGTCCGAAAACCCTTAATGATAAAAAAATATTTACTTCTATTTTACAATTTTATAAAGATTTATATGCTGAAGCAAAAGAAAAAAATCAATATATTGAATTGAAAGGAAAGGAAGGAAGTATGAGTGAGGTGACCAGAAAATAATCAGTATAAATCAACAAAGGAACTGTCTAGGTGAATGTAAGATTTTGAAGCGGAGAAAATTTAAATAATCACGTTTATATTCAGCACTTTTATACTAAATGGCTTTATGATGGATAGTTTTAGCACGAAATAGTGAAAGAGATATATATATAAGGCTTCTAGAGATGGTCCATGGGGAGGAAAGGCTCCTATATAAATCAGTCGATTTATTCAGTTCCCAAAACTAGTTTGTTAATTATTCAAATGATTTTATTTGTGGCCTTCAACCAAACAAGGATCGCTCCACTTCATGTGTTTCTGTTGAACTAATTCTGCATAAACATGATCCTCCAAAAGATTTAAATAGCATACAACTTATCATCAAAAGTATGATGATCGATGTCTTAAAGCCACAATAGAGATAAATTCTTCATCACCTTAAAACATGTTGACTGTCTTCCCTTGCAGACACCCCCACCAAAAAAGTGGATGTTCTTGGTGTGATACTAAGCTGCATCTGATGGTGAGACTCCAGTTCAGAAGATTTTGGAAGTGTGGAATTCATTGGGATTACTCCCATGCCAACTCTGATCCGGAGTAGTAGTACCAGATTTAATTGTGTCTATGGGTCAAATAGATATGTTTTTAAAATATTTGATAGAACTGTGAGAAAAAAATCTTTTTAAGACACAACTACACTAGAAATGTAAATATGATGTATGGTCAATGCAATTCTCTAACCTAGCATGAAATAACACTTGATGTATTGTCATTCTGATCAATCAATCAATCAATCTGGGACCAACTGGCTTGTCATTTGAATTTTATAAATCTTCAATTTCCTATCGAGTTCTACAAATTTAAAAAGTAATCCTTGAATGTTGTTGTTTATGTTGAAATACTATAAACACTTACAAACCATCTTTAAACCATCTTCAATCCATGGTCCCCTCGTCTTGGCACGAGAGAAAGAGAGAGAATACTGTTTATTCTAAAGCTTAAAACTTAATAAATAAGTGAGCCAACAGAAAGTTATCATTCTTAAAATAATCCTATTTATGATATGAGCCAAATTTTTACATTACCACTGAATGGTGTTATTTTGAGACGCGCCAATACAGGAAACGCCTAATATCACTTCTAGACGACGATAAAACATCAAAAAACTTGTAACACAAAGGGTGAGTCATTGACAAATAGAAGAAGAAGAAGAAGAAGAAGAAGAAGAAGAAGAAGAAGAAGAAGAAGAAGAAGAAGAAGAAGAAGAAGAAGAAGAAGAAGAAGAAGAAGAAGAAGAAGAAGAAGAAGAAGAAGAGTGAGTGAGTGAGTGAGTGAGTTGATATTTGAAATCCAAATTCCATCCTTTTCCTACCCAAACAGAATAATTATAAGAGTATCATATTGGATAGTGGATATCTGAGTCTAAGCCTCGATTCCAATGACACATTAACGTTCAAACGTTCTTAGATGAGAAGTTAGTTGATGGTGGAAAGAAATAAACTTGCCGCCAGGTGTCATAAGTAAGTAGAATAGCTGTATGCGAAATCTTACCTTAATTCCATTAACACGTCACTTTTTCATTTCTCTGGTATCCGGAGGTCAGCCGGAACTTATTAGATTTAGACTATTAGTTGGCTAATATCGTTCTTTGTCAATATTAGATTGTTATCATCATCAACGCTCTCTTTGTTGTACCGTCCTCAAACTCTGCCATTACAATTTCTTTGTAGAATATTTGGTATTAAATATTAGACTATAAACTGAAATGTTTTCTTCGCTTCTTTTGTCAAAACTTCCGTTTTTCAGCAAGTATTCCCTTTGCAAAAAAAAAACCGACAGCGACGGACATTGACTAAAAAAAATGTTTATTTACTGGAATTACAATAGTGTATAAAGCTAAGGGGAACTTTTTTCGACTATATAAACCAGCAAAAAGTATCTATAGTAGATATTTTCAATAATGTACTTATATTTTAAGGTGCCGACGAACGAAATCGTAATATGACTACTCTATTTTCTATTTATCTGAAAAACTTTTTTAGTATTTCTTGTTATTTCATTCAGGTACTGACTTTTCTTTCATTTCATTCATCTGGTTTTCAACACTGACATCATCGAAATTTCATCTCTTTATAAATGTTTCTGTTCTCTTATATATGTTTTCTAGAAGCATTAGACAAATAATAATCATACAATTTTCAAAAAGAATTTTAATTTGTTTTATATAGAATAAACACCACTGCTACAAAAAAAAAATATAACTAATAACAAAGAGGAATGTTATGCTTATCCGAGTGAATCGTTTTTATACAACAAATTTTACTCTCTAAAAAAATGTGAAAATATGAAGAATCAATGTAAAACTAAAAAAAACCTGTTTATGTTTTCAGTGAACCGATATTGATTGGTGAACAAGAAGTGCGATTGATTTCCTGCCACACAAACATGCCTAGAAACAGACATACAGGATATACCAGGCACTTGAGAACACAACTTGGAAATGGAAGATGATCTAACATAATATTACACGGCATGCGCCAAATTTGAACATTTCCATGTCTATTTTAAACGTATCAAGGACATTAACATAACAGCTTTCCTTCTGAAACAAGATTAGAAAATTAACACCAGACTCCAGTAAATTCAACCAGAATCAAAAGGGTAAAGAGGAACAACAGGTAGTCAAGCTCTGAATCAAGTGGGTGACCTAAAAGACTTACATGATCTACATAAACCGGAAGTTACTAATGCAGAATTTTTTGGATTATTTCTCTCAAAACATGTGAACTTCTAGCTTTTTTTATTTGCATCCTATGGGTTCCTACATTTTGAGCGTCATCTTGTGGATATATAATTTTTTGTCAAAAGAATATTTTTTTGTTTTTATATATTCTAATTTGTTCTAATTCTTAATGAAATCCGAAAGAAATTAAAGCTCTAAACTTTGGGATATTAGAATAATTTCGAGTGATATAGATTAATATTGAGGTGATAATGAAATTGATATTTGTTTATTAAACAAATATATATATATCTACGACTGTGTTACATCTTTTCCACACATACAAGTTCGAGTAACCTAAAACATACATACATACATACAACTCACATGCATATTTGTATGCGTGTAATTGCATCAGATTGATGCAAAAATATAGGATTTTTGACAAAATATTTTTTATATAAATTTATATCATCATTATTCAGTAATCAAACTTTTTTAGCTTCTACTAAAAATGGTTGTTCTGAGTATTACACTAAAGTACATCTGATGGTGAGGCTCCAGTTCCGGAGATCTAGAGGGTGTGGAATAATCTTTCATTGTCATTACTCTCAGGTCCACTCTGACTTGAAGTGGTTGTATCTGTTATGATCCCATGTATGGTTCAAATAGATCTGTTTTAAAAATATTCTTATTCGATAGGACCGTGTACAAAAAAAAAAACTCTTAAAAAACAAGTACATAAATAATGTAAATATAGACATACAATGCACGCGATTCCCTAACTTCTTGGTATAAAATAACCCTTGATGGGTTGATATGTTGTTAAAACCAATAAATCAATGAATCAACTAATTCTGTGTATTCCATTGTAAAAGAACGATTTCATGTTCGGTTAAATGAAATAATGGAATTATGTCGTTATTTTGGAACACTGAAGGGAGAAAAAGTATTAATCTAAAAGCATAGGTCTACAGAATACAACTCGTGTGGAAAACGTTCCGTCCAGAAACAATGATTTTTTTTTAGCTTCTCGTTTAAAACGTGCACATATATGAAAATCAACAGCTGACTTTAGTCCAGTGCATCATTTAAATGATCTAAGTTGTCACTTCTGGTTTTTGGTCAGTAGCAATTTGTCAAAGTTCCAACAATTCTTATATACTAACTATCGTTTTTGTCTTTGTTGCTATAATCACAACGTTACAGACGTTCAATACTTCAGCCTTCCTCTGATGACTATTGTATTCAGCATCGTTCCCAAGATTTCGAATTTTGTTCGTTCTTCGTGCCTGGAATCTTTGTATTCCGCTGTCCATACAACAAGATATTTCTGAGTTGATTTTTCATTTTTTAGTTCTTTTTTATTCGTCATTGGGATGTCGCTCTGGCTAGTGCCAGTAGATTCTGGTATCTAACGCAGAGATTGAAATTACAACCACTAGGTAAGCTTATATACACTGGATGTAGCGAATAACAATGTCTTTTTTTTTTTTTTCAAAATAAGTTTTTCATTTTGTATTCGACCAAAAAAATTAAAAGTAAAAACTCCCCAAAACATAAGATGATTTTTATCACTTAGAATAATCGGACTATTGACCTTATCTCTATTCTTATACTCTAATGTTTTGGCCGATATGTCCTTCGGCTTTCTTCAGGTGTTTCATGTCGAACTTGGAAGCCAAAACAGAGCCTCGAACTGAACCCTTAATTTAATCCACCGGGGTAGATAATTCCATTTCTGTTAATCATGATCGGGCACAAGTGTTAAGTTGTGGTAAAAACTGCTTGTTATTCTTATCAAGTTTCATCTTAGAAAACATTATCACCAACCCAGACGAAAAATAAGATGAGTTGAGATGAAAAATGAATCAACCAGTAGAGAGTGCCAGCCATCTCATACCACAAAGACAACAATCTGAATCGTGAAGAGTCATACTAGCTTAATTATACTTACTCTAGACCTACTGTTAAAAAATGGTGAACATACGTGGTACATTCAATAAGTTTCCAGACTTTTTTGTACAGGCATTTAAAATTGTCGTAGACTCTTGACAATTCAGTATGTTATTGCTATACACCTTTGAGATGACTTACCAATTTTTATGATTTCGGGTTCAAATGATCAACTACAGTAAGAACTGGAATACATCCTACTAAAGCCTGATTGTCACAGCTGGTGACTTTCAAAAATGCTATCAGGGCGTAAGGACGCTTTAGAAGAACGATATGCAATAAAATTCTGTTTTAAACTTGGAAAAAATGCTGCCACAGAAACGTATGGAATGCTTTTGTACCATCTTGCATGAATCGAGCATCAGTTTTTGAGTGGTATTAGATATTCAAGGAAGGCAGGGGGTCTCTGAGGGATGATGAGAGGTGTGGGAGGAGTAAAGAAGTCAACACACCAGAGTTGATTGGACAAAGGGTTAGGGTTAGGGTTACTATGTTGAGGTTTTAAGGGAGTTCAGGTAGAGATTCCTAGGGAAGTGGCCAGCACTCTTAAAATCGGGTCAGTGGAATTTCCACCAGGACAATGCACCAGTCCACAACTCCATCCTTGTCACAGATTATTTGACCAAGATGGGCATCAAGACAGTTCCTCACCCTCTCTATAGTCCAGACCTTGCTCCCTGTGACTTTTGGTTATTCCCTAAGCTCAGAGGCTGTCGTTATGAGACAATTGAGGAGATTAAAGAGGCTGTGACGAAGGTCATTGACACGCAAGAAGACTTCGATGGGGCCTTCCAGAATGTGTTGGAACGGTACAACAAGAGCATCGCAGCCGGAGGAGCTTACTTTGAAGGGGACTAGAGTTTCATGTGTGTACTATCAATAAAAGTGCCCCTACGAAAAAAGCCTGGAAACTTATTTAATGATCCTCGTAACTTTAGTCTCGATTACCTTTCTTTAGTTTTGGGGATTATTTAGACTTCCACGTAGATGACTGAGCTTTGATTTCAGGACCATACCCCCATATACCCACAATTTATCACATGTTATGACAATTTTCAAAATGTTTGAAGTAAACGAGCAAGTCATCCGAAACTCTTTCTGCTTCTGTCGTAGCGCAAACATGGTTGCAATTAGTTTCATCCCTAAATCTTCAGTAAAAATGGTTTAGCTCTTTGAACCTGTTATACTTGTATGTCAGTGGTACTTTTATTTTCCCCGACACTGTAGCACTGGTTTACCGGAGTAGAAATCACAGCAATTTCATTTTTATAAATTCAGGTTCAGCAGTTTAGGATTCAAAGGATTAGATATCCCCTAACGGAAATGGTCACGTCAAAATATAGCCTTCTATTGGTTAATAATTTATATGTCTTCATTAGATTGAATACTTTGTCAATTGTTATAATTTGTGCTAGAAAAAAATCCTTCTTGGACGCTCCCTACTTTCAATTGATGTTTTTCCTTTATTGAAATGATGATCGATACCAGCATGTCCATTAGCTACTTTTACTACTTAAAAGGTTTCAGATCTAATTTTATTCAGCATTAATGGATACCCGTTGTTAAGTACTTTCAATCGTGAGAAAATGAAATAAAATGGCCGAGGGATTTCGTTTTATATATCTTGCCTTTCGGTTTAGTTAGGCTGAGAACTTAGCGCATGGGTTAGTTAGGTGCAACCATGAACGCAGGTGTTCACGCGCGCGGTGGGGATGATGTGTCAATCAGAGATGTCAAAATAAAAATCCCAGATAGGAAGTAGGGGATGTGAGTGTCGTCATGCACTGGAAGCGTGCGCGGAGGATTTGGGGAGATTTGAGAAAAGTCAGTTGAGTTGAGTTCCTGGCTTGGAAGAAGACGGTTGACTTTCGCTTGCTCGCTGAGGCCTCGTGGCAGGGTGCGCACGTGGTTTGGGGCAGATGGAAAAGTCAGCATAGAAAGGTGTATCTCTCTTCCTTATGTCGAAACCTTTAACTCAAAGGTAATAATAGGTTTCGTACCTGAACTAAGAAGTCGTTACCTGTTTTTCGTGTTTCGGGATTCCTATGTTCTATGTATATATGTTATGAACATTCTATGTACGTTTCACATATCTGGCTATGTAACAAAAATATGACATCCTGATACTGTGAAGACTTGACTATAACGTTTGATTTGATGAGAAAACCTCTGTAATTGTTTTATTCTATTGTTTTATATTGAAAATCAAATTTGAACTTATGATTTTGAGTTTCTTTTTGTAGCTGAAATTGTTTCAACCTTCAGTCGTGAAAACGTCCAGCAATTTATTCAATGATATTTTACATTACCAAACTCGATAAATTTCTTTTCCGTCGCCGCATTCATTTCTCATTAAATGTTAACCGCTTTTTTGTAATCACTAATATAGATTTTATCTTCGAAACAAAAGAGAAAAAAGTTTGTTGATGTATTTTCAAGTATTTTATAATGTTTTTTTTAAACTTAAGTCATTATGTTTTAATGCGACATTAACCTCGAAAAAAATCTTTTAATAATTTACATCTGTTTGAAATAGAACTGACTTGGAAGTAAAACTCCATATATATATATATATATATATATATATTCTGCGAACAGTGAGTCTCTTTTTAGATGTTTATAAAATGATACGTTTATATATATCTAGGAACACATATGTGAACAATTATATAAATTGTGTTTTAATCTTAATTGTTATTAGTGTGTCGAGATATGTATATATAAACGTACTTACATATGTATATGTATTTGTGTCTATTTGTTTAAGTTCGTGTCTATGTGCCTATTGGGAGAGTTCCGTATAAATTAAGAAAATGTTTATAACTGTGAAAGACATTCACGTGTATACTGAGTTTGTCAAAGTTTCCATTACATTTATTGTTAAATTACTTTTCAAATTAAATCTAAAAAAACTTGTTCTGTTTCTCTTTAACTGGTTTTCAGTTTCATTTTTAATTGACGTCTTCTGATCATACCTCTAAGTTCTTTTGTTTTTATTTTATCATTACTTTTTTCTCAGATTTATTCCAACAGCTTCTCTGGGATCCATTTTAATTATTTTGATAATAATAATAATAATAATAATAATAATAATAATAATAATAATAATAATAATAATAATAATAATAATTTGGAACAGTAGCTAAAGGATTACTAAAGGGACTGGAGGACTTGGAAGTTGGCGGACGAGTGAAGATCATCCAAACTACTACATTATTGAGAACGGCCAGAATACTGAAAAGTGTCCTTGAGACTTGAGGAGACTTGCTGTCACTCAGACTCCAGTGAAAAACCATCAGCTAACACTGGTGTGAAAAACTCTAATAAGTAAATAATAATAATGATAGTAATAATAATAATAATAATAAACCTGTTAAACTCCGCTTAAAAACTGACCTTATGTCATATTCTACCCGAGTGGAGGGGTTGGTAAATAGAATAATAATAATAATAATAATAATAATAATAATAATACCAGACCTCATAATAATCAACAAAAAAAGAGAATCTGTAAAATTGTCGACTTTTCTCTCCCGGTGGACCACAGAATAAATCTGAAGGAAAGTGAAAAGAAGGATAAGTACCTCGACCTTGCTAGAGAATTAAAAAAACTGGGGAACATGAAAGTAACGATTATGCCAATTATGAGTGGTGCGTTAGGCACAATAACTAAAGGATTATTAAAAGGCCTGGAGGACTTGGAAGTTGGCGGACGGGTAGAGACTATCCAAACGACAGCATTGCTGAGGACGGCCAGAATCCTGAGACGAGTCCAGGAGACTTGAGGAGACTTGCTGACACTCAAACTCCAGTGAAAGACTATCAGCTGACACTTATGTGAAAAACTCTAAAAGAGTATAATAATAATAATGATGATGATGATGATAATTGCAAAATTGTGGACTTTGCTGTCCTGGCTGACCACAGAGTGAAATTGAATAAAAGTGAAAAGAAAGATAAACACCTAAACCTTGATAGGGATTTGAAAAAAAACTTTGGAACATGAAAGTGACGTTTATACCAATTGTAATTGATGCTCTTGGTACCGTCACCGAAGGATAAATAAAGGGACTGGAGGACTTGGAAAGAAGACGAGTGGAGACCATCCAAACTACTGCATTATTGAGATCAGACAGAATACTGAGATGAGTCCTAGAGACTTGAGCAGACCTTTTGTCACTCAAACTCCAGTGAAAGACCATCAGCGGTAAAAACTCAAAGAATAAATAATAATAAGTGAAAATCAAAGGAAAAGAAAACAGAGAGAAGTACTTGAACCTCGGCAGAGAACCAAAACAGCTGTAGAACATGAGAGCAACGGTGATACCAGTTGTAATTGGTGTACTTGGAATGGTCACTCAGAGTTTGGTAAGGAGGCTGGAAGTGTTGGAAATCGGAGGACGAATCGAGACCATCCAAATTACAGTATTGTTAAGATTAACCAAGACCCTGAGAAGAGACCTGAGGAGACTTGCTGTTGCTCAGATTTCAATGAAAGATCATCAGATAATGCTGGTGAGAAAAACGAAGAAGAAGAAGAAGAAGAAGAAGAAGAAGAAGAAGAAGAAGAAGAAGAAGAAGAAGAAGAAGAAGAAGAAGAAGAAGAAGTGCATAATAAGTGCTCGATGATCCTATAGCAGAGTAGGTCAAAAACCTAAAATATCCAAATGATTTACTTTTAAAGTCCATTACTTAAAGTTTCACGTGGTTCACACAATCGTCAGACGGAAATAAGAGAAAAGTGGCTAAACAACCGTAATTATGGTGTAAGAAATTTGTCACGTGGCACAATGTTTGTTCACGTGACATGTACACGAAAAAATATTATAATTTATTAATCAAAAAATCCACCTATCAAAATATAGGAAAACGCATATTAGAATCAATCACGAGATAAGTGACACAGATGAAATTTGTTGATATGTGTCTACTTTGAAATCAATTCACTTTCTTTGTTCAGCAATTTATCATTTTCGGCATATTTTAGAATATCTAAATTTTCTTCCAGATATAATCTGCAATTAGTATAAATTCCATTATATATATGGAATTTATTTCCTTATATCCCATTTTATTATGAGAGATTTACCTATTTCATTTTTTAACTGCCATATTTGTTTAGATAATGTGCTACTGTTGAAGAATTTTCAGTTGATAAAGCTGAACACACACACACACACACACACACACATATATATATATATATATATATATATATATATATCACTTAAACATAATCCTGAAAAACATGGTTGTTTATTGAATGAATATTGATGAACTAAAAGCATGTTTTCCTGTTATGGAAATATATTTCATGTGAAGTGTAATGGCAAAGTATTTGAGATACCTACATAATAAAATATCTTCTCCCCGAAATAACGTCGACGCGATGTGATTTGAAGTCTATGAAATAGAATTGTTATCTGGGTATATTAATCCAAGCATGCTCCAAGATTTGCCATAAGTGAATTGCGTTTGTTGTGTGTAGCTGCTGTAATTTTCTATAATATATTCAACGATGTTGTTGTTCAGGACAAGTCCTGGAGGAAACACCGCACAAAGAAGCAGCTGTACGACCACCAACCTCCTATCACGAAAACTATCAAAGTTAGACGAACGAGACATATAGGACACTGCTGGAGAAGCAGGAACGAGCTCATTAGTGATGTTCCCCTATGGACATCTGCACATGGTCGAGCTAAAGCAGGGTGACCAGCTCAAACCTACATACAGCAGCTCTCTGAGGATACGGAATGTAACCCTGAAGACCTGCCATAAATAAAACAGAAAGAAGTAATTGAACCTCGGCAGAGAACCAAAACAGCTGTAGATCATGAGAGTAACGGTGATACCAGTTGTAATTGGTGTACTTGGAATGGTCACTCAGAACTTGGTAAGGAGGCTGGAAGAGTTGGAAATCGGAGGACGAATCGAGACCATCCAAATTACAGTATTGTTAAGATTAACCAAGACTCTGAGAAGAGACCTGAGGAGACTTGCTGTTGTTCAGATTTCAATGAAAAAATATTATAATTTATTAATCAAAAAATCCACCTATCAAAATAGAAGACCTGCCAGAAGGTCAAGGATATCTATGCTGGTAACACGACATGATGATGATGATATTTAACGATATGTCCCATATATGAGCTAGTGGGGTCAGCAGAGTACGTGAAAGTCAACAGCATATCCATATTACTTTATAATTTCGTCGATGTACACAGACACATACTTAAACATACACACACATTAATAATAACAGTTGAATAATCTAAAAATGTTCAAGTCATCTCGGATCAAATGTGATTGCTGCAAATTGACTCGCATATAAGAAGGATTTTTAATACACACATACTTTGACGTAATCCGCGTTCATGAATGTTGAGACAGTTTCCTAGTTTCACTATTTTTTCTGAACTTTAAAAGGACACATTACACACACATTTACAAGGTTATCATTCGCTTGTGCAACACTCAACTGGTAGATTTGATCCATAACCTCTTACAGTCTATTTCATGTACTTGACTATCTGTCCAAAAGAATTGGAAACATTAATCACCTGACGTGCCGACACAGTATCAATATTTGATTGTCCAACGAAGATGTTCTCTGTTTCAGGTGAGACACCAGTAACCAATACTGTAATGTCAATAATGGAATCATTTTCGTTGACCCACATTGTTGGTTGAGACTTAGAATTCGCTGACTGTATTCTCTGCACAGGGGTAAGTCACCCTCCCTAAAAAACGGGATATCCCGGGTATGACACTAACCTAGATTTGATGGTAAAGCTCCAACTCTGGAGATCTAGGAGGGAGTGTAGAATATTCCTACATTGACATTACTCTTTGATATCACTTAAAGTGATAATCCCTGTTAGGATCCCATCAATGAATCAAATAGAACTCTTTGAAAATAATTCATATTCGATAAGACTGAGTGCCAAAAAAAAGCTTAAGAAACGACAATACAAGAATGTGTATATAAACATAAAACGAAAGCAGTTACTAAACCTCAAGGCATAAAATAACTCTAAACAAGTTTATCTGCCGTTAAAACCAATCAATCAGTCATTCTTGGTTGACGGCAACAAAAAAAAACAGATGGAATACACGCTGTAATGTACGCTTTACAGAACATCACTCACGAACTCCTGCTGATCCAGTCAGCTGGGGCTCAATAATACACCGACTGCATCTCTGCAGATGGGTAAAACTCCTCCAATGAATGTCCTGATAAATGACACTAAACAATCTGATAGTGAGGCTTCAGTAATCCCGGAGCTTTCGGGAGTGCGGAGTACCCCTTCATTGCCATCGCTCTCAATCCACACTGGTCCGGTGTGGTAGCATCTGATAGGGTCCCATCTATGGGTCAAATATGATTTGACATTTAAACTGTATACTTATGCTAAACTGAATGGTTTGAAATCGAACTGTTTTGACAGTTAATTGTGTGTAAACAAATGACTGACTGAATTGTTCGTAATACATACCGATACTCGAAAACATTAAACTGTGTGCGAATAAATGAATCATAGTAAATAGAATTATTCGTATTTGACAGAAATAAGTAAAACCATTTTACTATGTGAAAAAATAAGCTCAAGCTCGTTTAAAAATATTACCAACAAAATGTGTTTAGAAATCCTATATTTAATATATATGTATAAAAAGGTTTTGGCATTAAATAACCTACAATGGTTGGTATGCCATAAAACTAAACTAAACGAAACGAAACGAGTTCCCGCAGTATTCAAGTGCCACTGGTTTCATTCCGGAATTGACCTATTCCTAATATACACTTGATACTATTTCCCGAGAAAGAAATTTGATTGCCTCATAGAGTTTTTAACTTTCTGATCCCAACAATCATTCCTCAATCGAACTGTAGAATCCTTTCCACATTCTACGGCTGTCAGAACTACACTGTCACAGTTGCTGTACAGTTAATGAGTCCATTTTTAAAAGTAGGAGATAGCAAAAACATCCAGTTTACAGCTACTTTTAATTTCTGACGTTTTTTATTTATATTACTTCAACTTTGATTATTGTTTAAGTGATGACTCGAGATGCAATCGAGGGAAATCTATTATTATTACTTTCCTTCTATATAAGTTTTTCTCATCATTTTTAACTGGTGATTTTTCACTGAAATCTGAGTGACAGCAAGTCTCATCCGGTTTTCCGGACACTTCTAAGTATTCATGCCAATCTCAGTAGAATTGTGGTCGAGGCAGTTTCAATTCTTCCTTGCATTTCTAGTTCCCTCGGTACTTTTTCTAGCTTCTCGGAGGTTTTAACAGTGCTGTGATCTGGATGGTCTCGATTCTTTCTCTGATCTCCAGTTCCTCCAGTCTCTTGTTCAAGCCTTTGAGGACCATTTCAAGGGCACTAACTACAATTGGTATCATTGCCATTTTCATGTTCCATAGTGTTTTTTTTTTTTGCACTCTAGCAAGATCCAAGTATTTACTTTTCTTTTCAACTTCTCTTATTTTTCTTCTATGGTTCAATGAAACGTCAAAATCTTCTTGATAGCAAGTTCTTTTTTTATTAATTAACAATTGATTTGGTCTTCAAGCCAAAATTAAGGGATCAATCTGTATCTCAAAATTCCAGACAATTTTCTGTGACAAATTCTGGTTTGTGCGTATACCATTTGTCTGTATGGTCCTTTTGTGCCAGTTTACTGCATTCATTTATCTGATTAACTGTTTCATCTCTGTCTCTTCATAACCTACACTTGTTCTTTTGTTGAATATAATCAATTTTTGTTTTGATATATGTTGTCGTCGAGGGTGACTCGAAGGATTCTTTTTCAATAGCTACTACTCCGAGGTGTAGTGGAGGACGCTACTCCATTCCCAGGATTGCTTCACTTTACCCTTGATCCTTAAATTGTAATGCTGAATGTTCAGCAAGGCGACGTCGAGTACCATTTTTGAGTCTTTGGTATGACTCGACCTGGGATTGAACCCCGGTCTCCCGGCCCATTGGTGAACACTCTATTCATTAGGCCAATAATTGGTCCTTATTGCATTATTTTGTGCGACTATTAAAACAGATGCAGTTTCTTTCGTAAGATCCCTGTTCTTAGACATGTCCAGATAATCTCGTGTGCATTTTTTTTTAGTTTGTCACTTGAAGTATTCGTACACTAGTTTTCTCACCATTTATTGTTTTTTAAATGTTTTTATTGCATTTTTTCTTCTTGTACTTAAGTTACTCCTGTTGATATTATTATTAAAGGCTTCGATAATCATCCCATTTTTGCTTTTGCTTTTGTATATTTCACAAGTCTTTGAACTGTTATATCTACCAAACTCAGTTCTGCCGAGTACTCTTCTTTCTTCTTTTCTTTTAAAAGTATAGTCTGTCTTTGATTATATTTTTGGTGTAAAGCTAAATGAATCGTCCTCAATTTGTTTGTTCTTTGATTATCTGTCTAAGTTTCCACCTTGTCCATTTTAAGAAGTGTCCAGAATATCTTACAATGGCAACTGTTCAGATATTTATTCCTTTGATAAGATTCTGCTGGAGATTTTACATTCAGGAAACTTTCTTTTTCTTTCATCGTAGTGTGCTTGATCATGTCCACTTCTTATATATTTGAAATTTTATATTCCTCCAAATGTTCTGATGCTTTTCTGATCTGACAGTTCTTTTCTTTCTGTTGTTGCCCCTTTTATTCTTTTTTTTTTCTAAAACTCCACTCCTTTATACTAGCTGTAGATTCTAATAGTTTGAATAAGACTTTCAAGTTCTTCTTCTTCTTCTTCTTCTTCTTCTTCTTCTTCTTCTTCTTCTTCTTCGTCTTCTTCGTCGTCGTCTTCTTCGTCTTCTTCTTCTTCTTCTTCGTCTTCTTCTTCTTCTTCGTCTTCTTCTTCTTTGTCTTCTTATTATTATTATTATTATTATTCCAGGAGAGTTTTTTACATCACTATTTGCTGATGGTCTTTCACTAGAGTCTCAGTGACAAGTCTCCTCAAGTCTCCAGGACTCTTAGTAGTCTGGCCGATCTCAGCAATGCTTTAGTTTGGATTGTCTCCACTCGTCCTCTTATTACCATGTCCCCCAGTTTTTTTAATAATCCTTCGGTAACTGAAGCAAAAGCACCAATTACCCTATTTATCAACCCCTCCGTTCGATCAGGATATGACTCAAGGTCAATTTTTAAGCAGAGTTTAACAGGTTTGAATTCAGAGTTTTCCTTCTCGTAGGCTAGTTACCTCACAAAGGCTGAAGAACTCAGTCTACCCTACTATTTACCCATAGATGGAGGGAGAATAATTGGATTCATACCTTTCCTAAGGGTATTAGTGCTATGTGAAATGGAATCAGCCTCGTCCAGGATTTGAACTCTTGTCGCCGTGTCCATTTCCAACGGCGATAACCATTACACCACGGGCACCTCCCAGAAGCACCAATTACAATTGGTATAAACGTCACTTTCTTGTTCTACAGTTTTCTTTCCAATCCTTAACAAGGACGAGGTATTTATCCTTCTTTTTGCCTTCTTTCAATTTTATTCTGTGGTCAGCCGGGACAGCAAAGTCCACAATTTTGAAAGTTCTCTTT
This sequence comes from Sepioteuthis lessoniana, assembly GCA_963585895.1. Lineage (NCBI taxonomy): Eukaryota > Metazoa > Mollusca > Cephalopoda > Myopsida > Loliginidae > Sepioteuthis > Sepioteuthis lessoniana. Next base: position 96,322,019 of record OY757921.1, read on the forward strand.
TTTGTTGTTGATTATTATAAGGTCTAGGAGGTGCCCGTGGTGTAATGGTTATCGTCATAGGAAATGAACACGACGACACGAGTTCAAATCCTGGACGAGACTGATTCCATTTCACATAGCACTAATACCCTTGGGAAAGGTATGAATCCAATTATTCTCCCTCCAGCTAAGGGCAAATAGTAGGGCAGACTAGGTTCTTCAGCCTTGGTAAGGCAACTAGTCTAGGAGAAGGAAAACTCTGAATTCAAACCTGTTAAACTCCGCTTTAAAAATGACCTTGTGTCATATCCTGCCCGAGCGGAGGGGTTGGTAAATATGATATGATTATAAGGTCTGGTCATCTGGCTAAGATTAAATGATCTGTTTGCATTTCTAAATTATCATTATCATTATTATCATTATAATTATTCGTAGAACGAACAAAAATTATTTTCAGAATTAGAAATCATTCGTACTTTTTAATAATAAAGAAAAATAGAATCATTTTTCAGAGTATTACAAGTCGGATGAAAAATCTGATTATCGTTAATTTTCAAGAATTTTTCAAATGAAAATATATTCGATAAAAAAATCATTTTATTCTTCAAAAATTATGAGGTTACATCGACGTATAACAAATATTTTATGAGTGATGTCCACATTCAATTTCTGATCCCGTATATGACCGTGTTAATGAAAGTGTACACCTGCATCCTGAGTTGATAGATAGATAGATAGATAGATAAGAATCGAATTAGATAGAGAGATAGATAGATAGATAGGTTTACGTTAGTTTGGTTGAGTTTCATAACATATCAACCCTTGTGGATTTTTACTGCTAAATACGGTTTATATATATATATATATATATATATATATTTGAGTCTCCATCAAATTGTACTATATATATATATATATACTGTACTATATATATATATATATATATATATATATATATATATATATATATGTATATATATATATATATATATATATATATTGTACTATATATATATATATATATATATAAATTTGAATACAAGGTAACATTATTTTTAATCGAGCCAAAACTCATTGGGTTGGCACAGAGTTAAATAGTTTTAAGTATTGCTGCCTAACGCCAATAATTTTATTTGCATGCAATTAAATGGTTTCTTGTGACACTATCAAACACTAATAATTCTATTTGATATTATAGTTTTTACCCAGTTAAATGATTTCCAGTATTGTTATTTAACATTATCAATCCTATTTATCAAATATTCCTACATAATACTACTAATAATAAATTGATAAAATTTCCACACTGCTGTATGGTTTCAAATAATAATGATAATATTAATCCTTGTTAAATGACCCATCGATGGGGCCCTAACTGATTCTACCAATCTAGATCAGAGTGGACCTGAGAGTAATTGGAATTAAGGAGTATTCCATATCCCTCAAACTCTAAGACTGAAGCCTCACCATCGAATTCAGTGTAGTATCATACCCAGATCACGCTTTTAAATATTGCTAACACTAATAATTTTATTTATTTATTGTTTGCATACAGTTTATATGATTTTAAGTTTTGCTATTTCAGCGCAGTTGACCCTCAGGTACCGCCTTCTTCCATTATTAAGATAAAATAGGATTGGTTACTTGTTTGCCACAAGAGCCATTTTAAGAATACAGCCGGGACGATCATATTGGGTTGGAACTTGACATGATCAGCCGATTGATCGGATCGGGGCTCTCGGATTATATCTGCCTTGACCAGTAAGGGCCAAAGTAGAATGTTGCAAGTCATGTGACCACTTTGGCTGCTGGGCCATGGACTGCTCAGCCACCAGGATCCCGTCAAGCATTCGGGGTTCCCACCCACGGCTAACAAATGGCCTCGTTGGGGGGTCTTACCAACCTCCAGAGGTACTGTCGGCGTATTCTACAACATCAGCTGACAGGGTTGATAGATAGATAGATAGATTGCTTCGTATGTGTTTTCCATAACTTCTCTGCTTCTTGAAAGTTATAAAAAAAGAGCATGTTAGAATAAAGATTAAATACAAAAAAAATATATAAATCGTTTGAAATGTTCAAAATAACGGGTAAAGTTTATAGATATTTTGGGACTTATGGTAGATGAAGAAGCCGCTTAAGCATTTTTATATGCGATATGAACAAGTTTTAAAAAATCTGAATAGGACCGTGAATCCCTATTAATTAGACCTTTTGTGTGTGTGTGTGTGTGTGTGTGTGTGTGTGTGTGTGTGTGTGTGTGTGTGTGTGTGTGTGTGTGTGTATGTGTGCTTATAATCATTCATAATTTTTTTGTAAACGAAGCGATAAAATTACATCTGCACAGACTGGAGCGTCGAATTTATGAGTCGCACATATCTTTCCTCTGGCAAAAAAGGTTTATGAAAAAATCAAACTTTATGAGTAATAAAAATCGTGATAGATCGAAAGAACAATTTATGAAAATTGATTTGCACACGAAATTTTACAAAAACAATCGTATTTTTATTTTTATATCTTAGCTTGTCAATTGTTTATATCATAAATAATTGGAAATAAAAGATAATTGAGGATAGATAGATAGATCGATACTGATATGGGCTGGGATAGATAGATAGATAGATAGATAGATAGATATTTACCAAATATATATGCATGCATTCATAAATGTGCAGGTGCATGTTCACCTATGAATAGATATCGGAAAAATAATGATTTAAACTAATATGCAACAAAGATTCTTCTTTAGAATCATTTTCGATAATTGATTGAATTACTGAAAAGCATTCAAAAGAGGAACTTCAAAGCTTTGTCGCAAATATGTTCTTTCGGTAATAGGAAGGGCATTCGGAAAATAATATAATACCTTTTATTTATTTTCACGAAAAAAAAAAACCAACAGAAACAATAACACCGTTGAATATGACAAGCTTTCCATTACAAAATAATTTTTCAATATCATCATCACTAAGGCGTGCCGACAGCACGGATTCCTTTCATTCTCTCTCTCTCTCTCTCTCTCTCTCTCTCTCTCTCTCTCTCTCGCTCTCTCTCGCTCTCCCTCTCTATCTCTTGGCCAACGAACTTGGTAAGTCCTCTAGGCAGTACCCAGTGTCCAGACAGAGCTGATGAACGTAAGTTTTTGCTGGTCAGCTAAAACTAGTGTGTCCATGCATAGGAGTCCATAGTAGAATATCACTTATGAATTAGTCCTTGCTTCCCAAGCAGTGCCCAGTATGTCTTTCTTGTCTTGCTTTGATGGTTTACGATATGGGGGGTAAGTGGCCTAACAACAACAGTTTTGTAGGATGCTGCTTCCAGGGTTTCTTCAAAACAACAAACAGCATCCTTGTGTAGTTACCATATAGTTTTTTCTCCGAACGTTCCGTTAGAATCTAAGTGGTGCAAGTATACAGTAGCACTAACATGGCTACAGCTTGGAAGAATTCCTGTTTTATTTCATCTGAGAAATCAGCTTTTCACATAATCGATAACCTGTCAATAGAGCTAGTTTAAACATATTTGTCCAAAGAGACTTATGCAGAAAAATCTATTGAAATGATCATATGCAAGCAAGTTCACCTGATTCACCTCTTCGTATCATTTGATTGTTATCAAGGGGAGAAGTCTTGTTAAGAATATTCAAACTACAAGACTCGCAGGCTGAATTTTTTTATGACAAAAAAATCAAAATGGTCCCAATTAACCGTAAATCTGAATTGGCTAAGAAACTGTTTATTTAGCTGATATTTTTTCCGTCGTTGACAATCTCAACTATTTCATGCAGGGAAGAATGGTCTCATGCTTCACAATGGCAAACAAGATCGAAGAATAAAAATCAAAGCTAGATGTATGGAAAATCGAGTATCAAGAGAGAGTTATGATATGCTTCATTGATTAGGAGTATTTATCGCCGATGCAGCAGAAGAAGACCTTCTTATTATATTAGTACAAAATGCCAGAAAACACTTGACGAATTTGCCAGAACGTTTTAGCATCACTTTCAAGAAAAAACACAGAAAAAGAATGTATGGTTCTGAAATCCGTTTATGACAATTAGATAATTGATTGGATTTTAACAGCCTGTCAGCCTGTCAAGGGCTATTTTATGCATAGACGCTAGAGAATCGCGTTCACATTTACATTTTCGTATAGTTTCTTTTTTTTTTTTTCTTCTTTTTTTTTTAGTCATAGTCCTATCGAATACGATTAATTTTTAAACAGAGCTATTTGAACCATAGACGATACCTTGGAAGATGCCACTTCAAGTAAGAGTTGACCTGGTAGTATTAAGAATAAAAAGCATTCTATACTCTCCAGATCTCCAAAACTAAAACCGCATCAGATGCAGTTTAGTGTCTTACCAGGATCCCTTTTTTCGCAGGGGTCTTACGCCTCAGCAGAGTCAGCATATTCTAAACACCCACTGACAAAGTTATGCAATTTAGAGATGATTTAATCTTTAATATGGAGGATAATTATTGGAGCTGTCTCCTAACGAAAGAAGGGTTTCGAAATATCACAATATAAAAGTGAAAACAAGATTTTTCTGAGTTTAATAAAATAGCTCTGGAAATATTTCTCTTATTTCCTTCAAAATAACTTTGTGAAACTGGCTTCTCAATCGTCAGTGTCATTAAAACAAAGTTTTGAAAAAGGTGAATATATTCCTTCTCCATTACATGTGGTAGTGTTCTCGATTAAATCACGATTTGATAAGCTGACAAATAAGAAGCGGGCTCACCTTTCATATGAGTAAAAAGTTTAGGTTTTGCCATTCCTATATTATTTATATCATATTGCAACATTATGAAATTTTCATATTTCTAATAGCTTCCATTAAATTGCAACCCTTCAATCATTCTTTTTTTCTTTAGTCATTGGAGTTTGAAATAACTAAAAAATATTTTTCATCAACCTAATTCATTATAATTTTTCATTTGATAACCTATACATTTTTACCAACCCCTCCGCTTGAGCAGGATATGAAATGACCCATCACTAAAGATTTCCAAGAAAGAGATGAAACAGTAAACAGTGTTGCCTACTGACAATTCCTTCATATTATTTATTGAATAAACCGAACATATATATATATATATATATATATATATATATATATATATATATATATATATATATATATATATGTGTAGTCAATTTTTTAAGCAGAGTTTAACAGGTTTGAATTCAGAGTTTTCCTTCTCCTAGACTAGTTGCCTCAACAAGGCTGAAGAACCCTGTCTGACCTACAATTTTCCCATAGCTAGAGGGGGAATAATTGGATTCATACCTTTCCCAAGGGTATTAGTATTAGTGCTATGTGAAATGCAATCAGTCTCATGCTGGATTTGAACTCGTGTCGCCGTGTCCATTTCCTACGACGATAACCATTACACCACGGGAACCTCCTATTACCTATATGCCGGTATGCATATCTTTCTAAAAAAGTATCTTGGCTTTAATCTTTTTTAATTTATACTGCAATTTTTTTAATCTTAAAAAACAAATATTTTTAAAATGTTGACTTTTTCATGTGTGTGTGTGTGTGTGTGTGTTAAAAGTGTCCTTAATTTGTAAAGTCATTACGGTGTTCCATACACAAGAATATAGAGCAATATCAAAAAATGTTTTCAATCGTGATATATATATATATATATATATGCAAAAGTGATGCAGAGTAAAAACTCATTACTTGAAGTTTCACGGCTACGATAGTCAGGTGAGCTGGAAATTCACACCGCAATAAATTGATATTACCACTGAAGTTCAATTATAATTGTATTTTTTTCGCATAAAAATAAAACATAAAAAAATAATAATAATAATAACATATCCCAAATATGCATTTTGGGAGAAGAAATACCGGTAGGGCACGCCAAATAGTTTGTAAGTATGGGAGAGGAAGAAAGAAAAAAATGTATTACAATGACAGGAAAAGAATCTATTTAAAAGAAAAAGGAAAGAAAAGCAACAATAGAATATATTGATAGTAATGTATTGACATGATTTGAATTCCCCCTCTCCTATTATCACCTTCCAATATTTACTTTTCACACCCTCTCTCTCTCTCTCTCTCTCTCTCTCTCTCTCTCTCTCTCTTCTCTATCAATCTATCTATCTATCTATCTTGAATTAATCATTTTTCATTAATAACCCGAAATAATGATAAAAAGTGGGGGAAAAAAAAACTAAAGCACATTTTATTTTTCAAATTAATGCCCCCGGGAAACGCTGCAACAACTAAAAAATAATAAAGAAATTTTTTATTCATAGTGGCGGACATTTTTGCTTATCGGAATTTTTTTTTTCTGTTCAACAGAAATAATGTATAAAGAAAAAAAAGCACGTAATCTGTGGCCATTCGAAGTACCAAACTTTCAAAATCGCAGTCTATTCAAGGAAAAAAAACAACATTCTATTAAATTAGAAATTATCTTGGGCGGGGTTAACATCCCCCACCCCAAACACAAAAAAAAATTTCCAATTTCCACAGTCTTCAAATGTAACAAAAAGAAATCTATAAAAAAATCTGCAAAGAAAAAGAAATAACTGCATTTCCCTGTTGAAAGCCACACATAACTTTTATTTGTTAAAAAAATATCTGAACATCTTTTTAAAAGTTTCACATTCAAAATCAAATATTGCGACTTACTACATCAGTTATATCATAATATTATAAGCATACCTAAATTCTCAAGAAAGTTTTACCTCAACACCGAAATACACAGCAACTCATGAAAATAAAGAATCACATAAAAATAAACTCTATCAAAAAGTTAGCTGTAAAAAAAAAAGTGTTACGCAAGTCTCTATTGCATGTAATTGTTTACACATGAACCTTCCTAGCAAGAAGTTTGATATATTGTTACATACTGACCCTTGAGCGATCCGTCAATCAGAGACACACCTGTGTAAATAAGCGGAAGAAGATCACGTGATCAAATCGGAAGTAAGTGGTCGTTATGAAATGATATATGCTGATGCCCGCAGCCGTTGAGGGGTTTGGAGTCGTTGAGGGGCGAGTCAGAACCAGCTTGTAGTCTCTGAGAGCGCCACGCTGGGGCCGGTGGCCAATACCAGGCCTCCGATTAAGCAGAAGTACAAAGTGGGGTCTTGAAGATAACATAGCGTGCTATGGTCAAGAGAAGAAGTTATCGGTCAATATAGCAATTTGTCTTTTTCTGTCCGTCTCTCACGCACCGCAGAAGCTTTAACCCTTTTCAAGAATAAAGTGTGAGAGTAATATTCTTATAAAACAGTATTATGGTCATTCTCCATAATGGAGGTGCCCGTGGTGTAATGGTTATCATAGTATGAAATGGACATAGCGACACGAGTTCAAATCTTGGAAGAGACTGATTGGATTTCACATAGCACTAATACCCTTGGGAAAGGTATGAATCCAATTACTCTCCCTCCAGCTATGGGTAAATAGTAGGACAGACTGGGTTCTTCAGCCTTGGTGAGGCAACTAGTCTAGGAGAAGGAAAACTCTGAATTCAAACCAGTAAAACTCTGCTTAAAAATTGACCTTGGGTCATATCCTGTCCGAGCGGAGGGGCTGGGTAAATAGGATTATGGTCATTCTCCATCCATGTATTTTCCTTCATTATAGGTTTACAATTTGTCTTGCATTCTGGGAAAATGTGTAGAATATGACTTTCTCAAGAGCCGTTTGTTCCATACTCAAGTTGCACATCACTCCCCAGCAGTCAAAATGGTCAATGCTTGTGTGAACAGCCGTCGACCATCTGCTGAATTTCTGCGGTTGGCTTGTTGTGTGTGAAAAGACCACAAACTCAAAAATGGAACCGAATTAAGAAAATGCTGAAGGAAATTGCGAATTCGGTATTTAATCCAAAGATGCAAAACCATCGGGACTTATTTGAGAACAACGATAGCGCCATAAGAAATATGTCACTTGCAAAAAAAAAAAAAATTAATGGAATAGCAAAATGATTTGACTTCCCAAGAAAGACAGGTTCAACTCACTACAAACCCAGAAGGATATTTAAAGAATGTGTAGTTTGTATTGGGAAGAAAAAGCTTTCGAAGTACATAGTAATTCAACTTCAACAAGCCAGTATTTGGTTCCAATTGGTCAACCTTTGTATTCTTACCCGCGAGAAATACACTGAACTAATCAAAGTGTTTTATGAAATTCGGACCAGTAATTTGAAACTTTTGAAACATACTACGAGGGTAGGTCAAAAGTTTTGCAATATCTTGGTAATTATTAGTTTGTCGCGTTATTTCACCTGACCGAAGTAGTTCAAAATATGAAATACACCCATTATGGTTAGTAGTATCAGAGTAATTGGTATGTTGACACATTGTGCATTGCTTCACTCTATGAATTATTTGAAAGACGTACAGATGAACGAGCAACGTAGTCTAATTCAGGAACTTATGCTTTATAAATTCAAACTGGACAATAACGTAGTAAAAGCAATCAAAAACATTTGTAATCTGAAAGATGAAGCTGCAGTTAATCACAGTACTGTTGTTATATTTTGACTTTCGCCCCGGCCCAAAAATACTATTCCAAGGTGATACACCGGAAGGAAGTGACACATTCCAATGGCCAGTAATCGAAAGAGATCGCGTGGGCGGATTAAGGCTTATGATATGGGACAAGGTGAAGGTCCCATTGTGCCACTACAGTGATGCACCGGAAGAGAGTAACCTCTGAACTGCATCACAGTTATTTCCGCTTGATGACGATTAAACATCCGATTTCAAAGATCCAGTAGGCGATCGTGTGGGCGTTGAGTTATTATTTAACTCAGTTGAGTTTGGGGTGCCAAAGCAGTTGCCAGCAGAATTCCAGACAGCTAGAGACCAGAAGTGGTAGGGAAGGCCACACCCGACCGAGGGGTCCTCGGAAGCCCCGCTGAAGTGAACCCCAGAATCAGGAGAACAAGAAAGACACAACGTGACGGTCATAACAGTGGGGTCAAAATATGAAGTTTATGTTCGGTCTCCAGCACCCTCTCACATGCAAACCTTGAACAACCCTTTCGAACCCTTGCAATAAAGTGAGAGGTAAAATATATTTGTAAAGAAGTCTTCTTGTGTCTTCCTTCCTGCGTCTTTATCCTGCGTCGTTTCTTCCTGTGTGTCTTCCTCTTGCGTCTTTCTGCGTGCGTCTTTATTATTGAGTCGTTATGATACGGCAAATGAGTATATAACACTGTTAGCAGATCGTAAAAGAAATTTCGATGGGTTGCAAGAACCTCGACGGTCAAGTAAGGTCGGGTAGACCTAAAACAGTTGACCATGAGGCAGTGTTTCAAGTAATAAAGGCCAATCCAATGATTAACATTTGGAGAGTATAAGACGATCTTAGCATTTAACAGTCCAGCGTGGTTCGTAACTTTTATGACCTCTACAAAAGCATCTGTACTTGCCGAATTGTGTCTCTTCTCAACGAAATATTGCAAAACTTTTGACTCACTCTCGTGCTTATTGCTTTGCGCTAGAACAAAAGCATAAGAGATGTCTGCAGGAACTAGAAGGGAATTTTCTTACCCTTCATTACAGAAAAATCGTTGTCTGCATCATTTTGAACAGGTTTATTTAAAAGGTTAGTTGTAATAGTCTACGTCTAAGTCGCAGTTTGGTTTTCACTTTGAACTTATAACCACTGATATGACATTTACATTGAGATAAGTTCGGGGAGAATTCCTTCATATTTGAAACTGTCAAAAGGGAAGCATTGTGAACTATTCGTCGAAAGTTCAATATTCTCATCCAGTTTTTTTACAATGACACGTGCTCTTCGATGGTAAATTGTCTGATGGCTTCAGTATCTCCAGTCATATGAATCTCATGGCTTTGTCCTTTGGTCTCGCACTTTTCAATTCACTCTTTGGCAGGGTGCACGCTGTGAAAAAAACTGTCACTTGGGGTTCTATAGAGAATATCGCCTGGATGACTCACTGTTCTCTGACGCCTTGTAGCAATGACCATACCACTGGGGAAAATCGCTACAGTGGCTCTATTTGCTGATGACCTTGCCTTTATGACCCATCTATAGAATTATCTACAGGTATCCTAAAAGGCTGTCCTCGTATTTGCGTAATATTTGGTAATGCACTTCTCGATTTTCCTGTTTCGTATCAGGTTGTTGGGGTTGACAGAGCAGAGATAAGAGAAGTAGTCAGTGACATTATTTGTAGATGATGTTTGGAGGTAATGTAGGTAGGTACGTCCTTACAAAAATGTGGGGGGTGTCCTTCGTGGTGTAATGGTTAAAGCGATTGACTGCGGAATCGTAGTACGCGAGTTCGTACTCCAGTCACGCTATTACGTTCAGTTTCGGGCAAATACCCTTGGGAAATGTATGTACCCTCTTATCCTCCCAGCTATGGGTTAAATAGCACCACTACTGTTCTTCAAGGAGAATGGCTTTGGCATTAAGTAACCTAAAAAGAGTTGATATGCCATTAAACAAAGAAACGAAACCAATCACAAAAATGTTTTTAATGCTGACGGAAATTGCGAAGTCTGTATTTATGTAATATAAAAGCCGTGGGATTTCGGTTCATGCCTTTTAGTTTTAATTAGGCTGGGAACCTTTCGGCTCAGCACGTGGGTTAGTTAGGTGCAACTTTGATGCAGGTGGTAACGCTTGAGCGCGTACAGAGCGAACATGTCACTCAGAGATGTCACAATAGCCTGAGATGATGAAACGGGTGACAAAGTGCGGGTGACGTCACGCCCCGGAAGCGCGCGGAGGATTTGGGGGATTTCGAAGAAAGTTGGAGAGTCGAAAACTAGACGCCAAACGAGGAGGTTCGACTTTTGGGGCTCGCTGAGGCGAGACGAATTGCGCGCCGTAGGTGCCGCACGAGATTGGGGCTAAATGAATAAGACGGCATAGCGAGAATGTGTCTCTCCTCCTTATGTCGAAACCTTTAACTCAAAGTTAATAAAAAGGTTTCGTACCTGAACAAGAAGTCGTTACGTGTTTTCGAATTTCGAGATTCCTATGTTCTTTATATGTTCTATCGTTATGAACATTATATGTCTATTTCGCACAAGGCGTTAATTGTGGCTCTGTAACATTTAATCCAAAGATGCAAACCCACCGAGACTTATTTGAGGACAACGATAGTACCGTAATAACAGATATGTCACAGCCCAAAGTTACTGCAAACATTAAGAAACTAGTGGATCAACTTCTGAGGGTCCTCCTTCATCAGGACTGAATAATCTGTGAAAACATTTTCGAATCTAGCCAATTTTCTGTCACTTTTAGTACAGGATATTTAAAAGGCGCAATTCAGGAAAGCGAAAGGAGATAGATTTTCGTGTTATGCTCTGACCGGATGGTGAGACTGGTATGATTTACCCAGAAGGCAGGCCAGGGTAGAAATGTATTACAGTTATTGTGCTCTCCAGAAAGCATCCAACTACCATCATAAAAATAGTGAAGGCATTTAAGGGAATCCAAGCCGACAGGGCGGCAAAAGTTGCCAAAAGAGAATCAATGTTGACAGCTAATTCTCTTGGGATCTCGAATCCGGATTTTCTGATTGGTTTTACTTCCTTAGCCTTTTCTCGTCTGGATATGGCCACAAGACAATAGAGGTTTAAAATCAGGATGTCATCCTAATCGGACTGACTTTCCAAGCTGCCTTATACCCGAAATAATAATAATACTAATACTAATACTACTACTACTAATAATAATAATATGGCCATGCAAAGCTGGATAATAAACTGCCTCAAAATATACAAGATATCAGATGAAGTCATAAACTTTATAGAGAAAACTATGAAGCCTGGGGCGTGGAATTGACATTAGGAGAGAAAAGCTAAGCAGAAGCGAAGATCCAAAGAAGGATATTCCAGGGAGTTGCACAATCACCATTGCTATTTTTAATAGCGATGATGCCACTGAACGACATACTCAGAAAATTCACAGCCGGATACAGTCAATCGCAAGAAAAGATCAATCACCGAATATATATGGACGACATCAAACTATTCGCAAAAAATGAAAAAGAATTGGAAAATCTAATTCATGCAGCCGGTATATACATTCAGGACGTAGGAATGGAATTTGGCATAGAAAAATGCGTAATGCTAAACGGGAAACGAAATGGAACTATCAAATGATAACAAAATTAGAACGCTTGGAGAAAAGGAAACGTTTAAATATTTGGGAATATTGGAAGTTGATACCATCAAACAAGTGGAGATGAAAGAAAAAATTAAGAAAGAATATTTCATGAGAAACAGAAAACTACTTGATACAAAACTATATAGCAGGAACCTTATCAAAGGGATAAACACCAGGGTTATCCCTCTCATAAGATATTCGGGACCATTCCTGAAGTGGACCAGAGAAAAACTTAAACAAATGGACCAGAGAGTAATAACCATGCATAAGGCATTACATACCAGAGATGATATTGACTGATTATATATGTCAAGAAAATGAGGAAGAGGACTTGCCAGCATCGAAGACAGCGTTAACGCATCGATATAACGATTCGTAGGCTACATAGGAGAGTATGGAGGAAGACCGATTACAGCCACCAGAAACATTGCTGATGATATGAGGAGCAACCGAACGGAAATAACCAGAAAACAAAAATGGGGAGAAAAAAAAGAACGGTATGTACTTTTTTACGACTAACAAACGACATCTCATACGAGAAAACGTGGATGTGGCTTAAAAAGGGAGATTTTAAGAGAGAAATTGAATCTCTTTTAAGAGAAAACAACAATGCCGTAAAGACCAATCTTATAAAGCAACAATAGATAAGACGCAACAAAAAAGGGGATGAAGGTTATGCGGTGATAGAGACAAAACGATCAATCGCATAACAAACGAATGCAGCAAATTAGCAGAGAAAGACTATAAGACTAGACACGACAGGGTAGACAAGGTGATTCACTGGGAATTGTGCAAGAAATTGAAGTTTGACCAAACGAACAAATAGTATATGCGCAACCCAGAATCTATTCTCGAGAATGAGACCCACAAAATTCTCTGGAATTTTGAGATACAAACAGATCACCTAATCTTGGCCAGACGACCGGACCTTATAATAATCTATAAAAACAGAGAACTTTCAAAATTGTGGACTTTGCTGTCCCGGCTGACCACAGAGTAAAATTGAAAGAAAGCAAAAAGAAAGATGAATACTTCGACCTTGCTAGGGAATTGTAAAAACTGTGGAACATAAAGTTGATGATTATACCATTTGTAGTTGGTGCTCTTGATACAGTCAACAAAGGATTGGTATAAGGACAAGAGGAGTTGGAAATTAGAGGACGAGTGGAGACCATCCAAACTATTGCATCACTGAGATCAGCTAGGATACAGAAAATCGTCATGGAGACTTGAAGAGAATTGCTGTCACTCAAACATTAGTGAAATATCATCAGCTAACAGTGAAAAACTCATAAAGAAGAAGAAGAAGAAGAAGAAGAAGAAGAAGAAGAAGAAGAAGAAGAAGAAGAAGAAGAAGAAGAAGAAGAAGAATCTGCTGAATAGTGGGCTTTGCTATCCCGATATACCACAGAGTAAGATTAAAAGGTGAAAACAGGGATTAATATCTGAACCTTGATAGAGAGCTGAAGAAACTATGGAACATGAAGGTGACGGTAATACCAATAGTAATTGGTCCACTTGGAACGATCCCTAAAGGATTGGTATAGAGACTGGAAGACTTAAAAATAAGATGACAAGTAGAGACCATCCAGACTACAACATTACTAAGATCGGCCAGAATACAGAGAAGAGTCATGGAGACTTAAGGAGACTTGCTGTCACTCAAACTCCGATGAAAAACCATCAGCTACTACTGGTGTGAAAAACTTTCAAAGGAGTAAAGAATAACAATAAAAGGCAGAGAGACAGGAGTCAAACAACCTCTGGATCTGCTATAGCCACAACATACTACTCGTGATGATGAAAACAATCCTTTAAAATCAGCGTAGAACTCAAATGATATTTGAGTGTCATGACTTACTGGCATTCTCTAAAAGCTTACGCGATAGATTCGGTCGTTGCTCTATGAATTTGGGATGTTCTTATTTCAGGTACATAAACAGAATTCTCTATATAAAAATATTGGTTCTCCAACTTAAGAATATCTCCGTTATCAAGAAAAGGAAATGGAGCAGAGAAGAAAACAAATTAGTGCCTCAATGCTATTTTTAAACCAACTTCACATAAAGTGGATTCAGGAAACGAGATATAGAATTATGAGATTAAGCTGTCATGTTTGATACAATGAACTAAATACTAACTATAGTAATAATAAAGAAAGGATTATCCTCAAACGTTGAGATTTTGGAAACATGTGATAAACAGAGAAATCACTTTACAAGAAGAGCTCCTTACAGAAGACAGAGAAAATGCTGAGAATTACTCCATGGAATCACTCTCCAACATCACTTCAGCAAAGTTAACATGAGATGAAATAAATGAAGTTGACATCATAAAAATTATAAATGAAGTATTCCAACCTGTAAGGAATCAAGACAAGAAAAGAATTAAATATGTGGCTGGGAATATAAATGAATTATAAAAATATATCTCGACGGATCACATTACCTATTTGGACCATCTAAATTCACAGGAGCGAGGACAGTCATCTACAAACTAAGCATGCTGATAAAGACATCAAAAGGGAACAAACATGCAAAATCTGGTTGGGAAATGAGACGAGAAAAATAAATTAAAAAAGACCCAAGAAAGCATGGAAAAACACTAAATAAAGAAAGAGAAATAAAACGTAGGGACACGATATATTGAAAGAACCGAAGAAGGGCTACAGTATCAGGTCAATCAATAAGCAAATGAGAAGAAATAAGCCAAAAATATTGGTGAAGACTGACTCAAGATATACCAATATAGGATACAATAATACAAGCAAAATAGAACATTCCAAAAAAGCAAAAGCCAATTCTACCACCAAGTAAACGGCATGAAGAAAACTGAGCAACCAGATACAACAGAATCAAAACACCTCTCATCAAACAGTGGAAATCAAAAAGAACACAATAGAAAAACCGAATGGTTAATCAATATGAAGAGTAAAGTACAAGAAATCTTGAAACTCTAAGAACTATAAAGAAAATTACAAAGAGGAAGGCATCAGGCCACGATGGAATCAATGGCATCTTATTGAAGCGATTCACGGCAAATTAGCATAACAGCTGTAGAAATGAGTTCAAGAGACAAACATTCTCGAATAGATAACGGAAAGGGAAACTTCACTGATCTAGAAAGATATAAAAACACCTCCAATCCCGAAATATTTACAAAATAATAAAATATTTATTAATGATGTGAAAACCCTAATCATACAGATAAGCGGAAAAAAATTAATAATTACTAGAGAAAAGCGGACTTCTTTCCGAAGAATCGGAACAAATCTTGCAAAGGAATTAGAGGGACGAATGATCAGTTATACATAGACCAAAATATATTGAAAGAAGCTGTAATTAGTGGCTTATGTTAAGTCCAAGTTATTAAGAGAACGGGAGGAAGAAGAGAGAGAGAGAGAGAGAAGAAAAAAGACGAAAAAGCAGACAGAGAGTCTACAGAACGGCTATTGATCTCTGATAAGTCAGTCCAAAACACTCCTTGTTAGTCAGCCAATAACGAGTGAATGACTACGGTAATTAAAAATGACTAGAAAAAAAACGGAGGTGCCAAATCTTCTGCGTATGTGTGGAACCACCGGAAACGGATATGTTTCTACTTCCGACACCAAACGAAAGTAAGGGGACGACTCGGGTTTGAAAGTCGGTTTGCAGCCGGACGCGATGAGTAAAGACAGCTAGATGAAGACTAGATACAGCAATGAGAAGAGGGCCGAAGGTTGCGAACCCCATTTTGGGGTGAGCTCCGAAAAGGAGTCTCACACCAGATGCGTGACTGTGGAGCGAACAAATACGTTAGAACTGCAACAGAAAACTGGAGAGAAAATTCGAGGTCTGAGTCTGCCCTCTTTTTCTATCATAACATGTTTCTCTACCCAGCAGATGCGATCGACTTAGTTTTCATGCTCTGTTTCTTTCTCCCGACGACTACTTAAAAATTGTTGTAGCGAATAAATTTTTGCGTTAGTGAACTATGACAGATTTTTGTGTATTCGTCACTTTTTCCACGGCGAGGTTACAACCTTACATTTGGTGTGTAATGGTACGACGTCCAATTCGATGCAGTAATATTAAAATCTTCTATTTGAGACCCATAGTGGTACAGAGTAAATGGTGGAATAAAAAAACTAGCTATGTCATAGATCAACTTCTAAAAGGTTTAGACATGACCCTATAACCATGAAGGTTTAAAAAGGTTCAAAATCTCCTGGTAAGTAGTAAACTTCATCTCAAAAGCAATATAAAATTACAGAATGGATCACCAAAACCAAACAAAAAAAATGGATCTTGTGTTTGTTTATAAGAAAAGAATTTATCCGCAAGTTGACTTTGCAGACCAGAGAGGGAGAAAAAGAAAACTAGAAAACTGGATGAATATCTACACATAGCAAAATGACTAAAAAGGCTTGAGAATATGAATATGACAGTGATACCAGCCATGGACAGAGTCTTTGGAACAATCTCAAAGACCCTGTAAAAAAAGACTGTGGAACTGACGATCCAGGGAAAGTCTGCAGCTGCCTGGATAACTGTACTAATGGGGATCGGCTAGAAAAAAAAGACGAAAGTCCTGGAGAACAGAGCAGTCTTGTTAAGACTTCACTAAAGTACGGGGCCAAAATTTCGCAAAGAATATAATAATGATGGATTTTTCGGCAGTAAACCGCAAGTTTAAAGACATAAGTATCGCTTGGAATGATATCCGAGGAAACCAGAATGACAGAGTAACGTATTGGGATAACGCTAGATCTCTCGTGAAACATTTTAATCAAGTTTTTAAAACTACCTTTTTATTTTATTGTCTTTCACCCCCCCCCCACATATATATATATATATATATATATATATTAAATTACGTATAAAGTGCTGATGAAAATATGAGAATGATCTATTTAAAATTACTACTTCTGCACCTAATAGACTCCATGACTTTTAGTGTAACCCTCAATTTTTCAGATCAAGGGAGAAGCTATACGTTACCAAGCAAATTTTCGGGCACTTAATTTTACACACCCACTCAGTCATATATATATATACGAGGATCATTAAATAAGTTTCCAGACTTTTTCCGTATGGGCACTTTTATTAATAGTACACACATAAAACTCTAGTTCCCTTCGAAGTAATCTCCTCCGGCTGCAATGCACGTTGTACCGTTCCGACAACTTCTGGAAGGCCCCATGGAAGTCCTCGTGTGAGCGTGTCAATGACCTTCGTCACAGCCTCTTTCATCTCCTCAATTGTCTCATAACGACAGCCTCTGAGCTTAGGTAATAACCAAAGGTCACAGGGAGCAAAGTCTGGACTATAGGGAGGCTGAGGAACTGTCTTGATGCCCATCTTGGTCAAATAGTCTGTGACAAGGATGGAGTTGTGGACTGGTGCATTGTCCTGGTGGAAATGCCACTGACTCGATTTGAACAGTGCTAGCCTCTTCCCTAGGAATCTCTTTCTAAACTCCCTTAAAACCTCAACATAATAACCCTAACCCTTTGGCCAATCAACTCTGGTGTATTGACTGCCTTACTCCGCCCACACATCTCATCATCCCTCACAGACTCCCTGCCTTCCTTGAATCTCTTATGCCACTCAAAAACTGATGCTCGATTCATGCAAGATGGTCGAAAAGCAGTTTGAATCATTCCATACGTGTCTGTGGCATTTTTTTCCAAGTTTAAAACAGAATTTTATTGAATATCGTTCTTCTAAAATGTCCTCACGTCCAGATTGCATTTTTGAAATTCACCAGCAGTGACAATCAGGCTTCAGTAGGGTGTTTTCCAATTGCTGTTGTAGCTGCTCATTTAAACCTGAAATCATCAAAATTGGTCAGTCATCTCATAAGATGTATAGCAATAACATACTGAATTTTCAAGTGTCTACGACAATTCTAAATGCCAGTACAAAAAAGTCTGGAAACTTATTGAAGGCACCACGTATATATATATATGTGTGTGTGTGTGTGTGTGTGTGTGTGTGGGTGGGTGTGTGTGTGTGTGTGACATTTGACAGTAAGGTAGATGTTATCTATTTGATTCATTCATTTTGGTATTTTGTCGGGTTTATTTCTGAAGTAACTAGATTTAAAGTGTCTGGTTGGTTGAAGTTTGTATAGTTGGAATGGCATTGATTCGGATGTAAAAGAGACGTTAATTTCTTTTTACCTCTGTCATAAATTCTTAAAATAATAGGTAATTTCAGATAATGGCTCAGTTTAAATTAAATTTGTATGACAACGCGTTATAATAAATAGATGCCAACTAGAATTCATTTTTATCGACATCTCTAAATACGCGCATTTACTTATATTAAAAATGCAACAAAATACAATATTCTACAATTGAAAATAAATATTTTTGGAAAAGAATTTATCTGTTGAAAAATACATTGTTGTTATAATCTTTGTGAATTTTCAATGTATGGGAATGGGATGAAAGAAAGTAAGTTATATCTATTATCCAATCAAATGTGTTTTACGCCATTACAGAGAAATATTCAATGAAATGTGTGTTTGTTGATAATTTTATTTCTTGTAATAAGAACTTATTTTTTCATTTTTTGTGAATAAGTCCGCGTGTTTTCTCTAAATAACACAAAATGAATTCTTGTTTCAAAACATAATGCAAACTATGTAAATTCTAACTTTTTTTTCTATACAAACTGATGAAAAGTTGAACAATTGATAAATTTTGGTTAAATTTAATTCTCATAAATTCTAAAGTCATTGTGTATTATATACCAGAATTTTTTCTCAAATTTCGTCATCAAAAATAATGAATTTGCTTCTACCAACATTACGTTATTCAGATCTGGACGTCTCAGTGTTTGTTGATGTTGAAACGTTTTGAAGTAAGAGGCCGACACCACAGTTTTTGAGTCACCGGCTCATTTACCCTGGGGGTAGAGTGTTCGCCAAAGATCCGGGAGACCTGGGTTCAATCCCAGGTCATGTCGTACCAAAGACTTTAAAAATGGTACTTGATACCTCCTTGCTTAACATTCAGCAATATAAGGTACGTATCAAGGGTAAAGTGGAGCAATCAAGGGAAAGGAGTAGCGCCCTACCCTACTCCTTGGTATAGTAGCTATTGAAAAGGAAGCCTTCTGATGGCCCTCGACTATGATCGCCACCTTTACTTTTTTTTTTACTTTTACAGTTTTTAAAGAATCTGCAATTTTCAAGTTGGTTCTTTCAAAATTGTTAAAGAAACAACTTTTTGAAATGAATACTGAGATCCAATTTCAAAATTCAGCTCAACTCTATAACCAACGACCAGCAGCTACTAAACGAAGAAGTAAAACTATCTCGACCAACAGTGACTTTCACCACATTTTGATAGAAATTGCACCAATATAATCCACCAGCAACTCTTAATTACTGCTTATTCTCATCACCCACCACACAACTGTTTTTCCCGCCAAATTCACAACTTTTATTAGCCCTTGGTCCTTGGTCCAATAAGCTTCGCGTTCTGTCTGCAAACTTATCGCTTCAGCCAATCACGTTTACAGAGTTCACAAAACCCGAAGCATCCACGCAAAGAAAACAAAAATGCGAATTAAAATTCTCATATCAAAGTTGAACTTACTTCAAACAACAAGATGTTTTGCCCAGCGATTCCATTTCTTCGTATTAGGAAACAAATTCTCAAAAATATGTGAACCATTATTTTGATTTTAAGTCTTACAGATTTCGTAACCCCCCCAAAAAACTATTCAAAAAGACTGTATTTTATATTCAAATTTTTATAAATTCCATTTTTTTAATGTACTCGCTGTACTCGCTATGCATGTTTCAAAAATCTTCTATATAACAGCACATACACCATTCTTATGACATTTGCCAGAAAATTTTTTTCAATATCCACATATCATATATATCTACATATTCTCATGTATAAATACTTAGTATTATTCGTACTTATATTTATATATTGATAATGTTTCTATTCATGGATTTTTCGTAGCTACAAATATCCAAGATTTGAAAATTTCAAAAAATATATACAGTGGAAAGTAAAACATTAAAATATTTACAGAGATGACATTTAAGTCTTATTACAAAACAGAACAGACACTTCTTCTTCTTCTTCTTCTTCTTCTTCTTATTATTATTATTATTATTATTATTATTATTATTTACTAATTAGAGTTTTCACATTAGCGTAAGCTGATGGTATTTCACAGGAGATTGAGTGACAGCAAGTCTCCTCAAGTCTCCAGAATTCTTCTCAGTATTCTGGCAGTTTTCAATAATGTTATTGTTTGGATGGTCTCCACCCGGTCGCCAACTTACAAATATTCCAGGCTCTTTAATAATCCTTTAGCTACCGTGCCAATATTATTATTATTATTATTTACTCCTTTAGAGTTTTTCACATCGGTTTTAGCTGATGGTTTCTCACTGGAGTTTGAGTGACAGCAAGTCTCCTCAAGTCTCCAGGACTCGTCTCAGGATTCTGGCCGTTCTTAGCAATGATGTCGTTTGGATAGTCTCTACCGGTCCGCCAACTTACAAGTCCTCCAGGTCTTTTAATAATCCTTTAGTTATTGTGCCTAAGGCACCAATCACAAGTGGCACAATCGTTACTTTCATGTTCCACATCTTTTTCTATTCTCTAGCAAGGTCGAGGTATTTATCTTTCTTTTCACTTTCCTTCAGATTTATTCTGTGGTCTGCCGGGACAGCAAAGTCGACAATTTTGCAGATTATTATTATTATTATTATTATTATTATTATTATTATTATTATTATTATTATTACTATTCAGAAATTGATTATTCATGTTCTCCATATTATGCTAATTATTTTAAGCATGTATTTGCTATTTTTTTTTTTTTTTCATATTTCTTTCATTTTCATCTATTCAGTGAAATTTTTGCTCTCGGAATATTATGAACGGGTGATACTTTACCCCTTAAATTCTATAAAGATAAAAGACAAGCAATTGCAGGAAGAAATAGATATATAATTTGGGGTTTGAAATGGAAATACTAAATTTCGTTGGTTTAGCTTGGTTTGTTTGAAAATATTTAACTATATGCTAACTAATGATTCTTATCAAATAGAATTATTAGGATCAGATAGCTATACTTGAAAACCATTTAATCTGTGCAAATACACGAGCCCCAACTCAAATAAAAATAAAGTTACCTACAAACTATTCGCTTGGAAAAAGGTTTACTAATAGACTTAGAGATTTTTAGTTTTTAAAAACATTTGATATTTTGGTGCCTGTGTTAAATTCTATTTTATTTATGTTTGTTTTTTTTTTTTTTTTCCAAACCAACATTTTAAAACAAAACGATAAAAACGTTCCAACCGACAACTTCAAAACAAAATGCTACAAATTAAAACAGTAAAAACTCAACAGTCAACTCAAAACTACACTACCCCTGATGACGACCAAAAGTATGGTCGAAAGCGCTTGGGCAAGAGATATGGGACAATTCCTTCATCATCAAAATCCCAACACTAAAAAATAACAAGAGATTTTGAAAAATAAAATTAAGAATAATAAAATGTTCCATCGTCTTTAACAAAACTTGCTTTAATAATAACCTGCTGCCTAAATATACACTCTTCAATATATATATATATATATATATATATATATATATATATATATATATATATATATATATATATATATATATATATATATTGTAAAAAATTACTTTAAAAATTATTGATTTAGAAAATGTAAAGAAATTATCGTTAAAAAGATATATAGAATTAAAAAGAAAAAATAAGAATTCTCAGTTTAAAATAGGAAAATTTGAAATAGAAACGCTTCAAGAATTCTTTAATTGAGTCTATTTGTTTATAAGTTTTGTAATGAGTCGTCAACAAGAAAGTTTCAAAGTTTGTTTTGTTATCGTGGAAACTTTCTAATTTGGTTGGGTTTTTGAATAACTTTTGATTTATTGTCGTTGAATATTTGCATTTTGGTTTCTAAGAAGAATTGTCAATTTTTAAGACACAAGGTATTTTTCTTTTACATGGTTCGTATGGGCTGAGTTTTTATCACGTTATAAATTAAGAACCAAATAAGGGCAGGGTATTATCTCCCTTAAAATAGCAGTAATATAGAATAGTAAAATAGAAACGATGAACGATAAGTGGCGAGAGGGGGTCAGGAATGTCCATGCTGGTGGCTCAACAAGATGATGATGAGTATTTCTTATTGAGATCATTGAAGTAATTGAAAATAACTTGATTCTTCATCATCATCATCATATCGCACTGGTAGCACGGATATCCCTGACTCTCTCTCGCCACTCCTCCCTATCGTTCATCGCCCTAGGTAGGTCTTCAGGACAACATCCCGTATCCTCACATAGCTGCTGAATGTATGTTCGTGCTGGTCGTCCTGCTTTTGCACGGCCATGTGTGGGGGTCCATAAGAGTACATCACTTATGAGTTCGTCCCTGCTTCTCCAGCAGTGTCCTGCATGTCTGGTTCGTCTAACTTGAATAGTTTTCGTGATAGGGGGCAGGTGGCCGTACAGTTGGTGTCTTGTGGGGTGTTGCCGCCAGGACTTTTTCAAGATTGCACGTACCATTCTTGTGTAATTGCCGTCTAGCTTCTTCTCCAGCCGTTTTGTTAGCGTCCATGTAGTGCAGCCATATAGCAGTATCGATGTGACCGCTGCCTGGAAGAAACTGCGTTTCATTTTATCGGTTAGGTCTGATTTCCATATAATCGATAGCCTATTGATAGCTGTCCATGCTATCGCTAACCTCGTTTCGATGTCCTTTTCGGTTGATTCGACGCTGCTTCCTAGGTAAGTGAATTTGTCTACTAGTTTAAGAGGGGTTCCTTCTAGAGTGGAGATGTCCCCCGTTTGATTATAGCACATATATTCCGTTTTGTGTGCATTAACATAGAGGCCTATGCTTGCTGCTGCTGCTCGTTCCATATGCAGTAGTGTTTCGGCTTGGTCAGGTGTATTTGCCAGTATCGCTATGTCATCGGCGTAGTCGGCGTCGGTAATTGTTTTTGCGGGGTACCTTCTGCTTCTTTTCTTCGTCAGTTCGAAGCCATTCTCTCTGATTTTGTCCATCGATGTTCTAAGTACGTAGTCTAGACAAATGATAAAGAGGTACTTGACTCTCACTTATACTTATACCTACATTTATAGACTATTTTTCCTTTTTTCAATTAATATAATTAGGCATTGACTAACACATAAGGACTGATATGCCATTAAAATGAATAAAAGGAAAACTTTGAATTCAAACCTGTTAATTTTCGCTTAAAAATTGACCTTGTGTCATATCCTTCCCAAGCGGAGGGATTGGTATGCCATTAAAATGAATAACCAACAACCAAATATTTTGGCCTAGTTGGCTGGGTTGTAGAGAACGCTGACTGTACCTCTGCATAGGGGTTAGACCCCACCCAACTAATGTACCAGATATGACACTAAACTGCATCCGTTAGTGAAACTACAGTCCTGGAGATTATGGAAATGTGGATTATCCCTTCATTGGGGATTACTCCAATATCCACTCTGACCCGGAGTGGTAGTACCTGTTAGGGTCCCATCGATGGGTCAAATATAACTATTTAATCATTTGCTATATTTGAAACCATTTAAATACATTCAACAAATGAGCCCGTTTAAAAATGAAATTACTTACAGACTATTTGCTTACAAATTATATATATATATATATATATATATATATATACCGAAGAAATGTATAAATGATTAAATAAAACACCGATCTACAAACTGATGAATTTTATTTCTTTAAATAGAGTGAAAAGTTTTTAAAAAAAACAGATGTTACAAAGTCTTTTCTCGTAAGAAAATATAATATCAGCCAGAGTGTAAATATTGCAAGAGAGAAAAAATCTGTGTAACAATTGTCTTAGCCTAGTTAATATTTTGTTTGTGAAAAAAAAAGATCTCTGTGTGAGTATATCCCTATGCAAGAGAGAAAGTATATTTATGCGTTAATATGTACTCGGCTTCAGCAGAAATTCTTTATCAGCAAACGTAAGATTGAAATGAGGGCACAAGCATGGCAATACGAACAATATCTTCATTCAACTTAGGATAATTAATTGATGTTGAAATTAAATGCATTCTTGAAGGAAAAAAATGTCCGATTTTCTCTCAAATGGAATAAATTCGAAAGGTTTCGAGAAAACTAACAGAATGGACTCGTAAGTCAACTGGAGGATTATTTATTTCTTCGCTTATTATTAAGATTGGGCTTAGCTCGAAATTAGATAAAAAGCTGATTCATCTATGATTTTGATTGGTTATAAAATGTATCTTAAACAATGTGGGAAGAATATGATTTCTTGAATTATTTTGGGTTTCTTCGAAAATTTCGCGGTAAGTTAAATATTGTCGTCTGGAAACCTCAAAGAAAATTTAAAACAAGTGGATAAACGCCGATTGGTCTTAGAATGGAAAAGTACCGGTAGAAAAATGACGACTTTTCGGGGTGAAAATTGTTAATTCTTATGTCAAGAATCTTGGCACAAAAATAACATTTTTTAGAATATATATATATATATATATATATACATATCGAGAGAGAGAGAGAGAGAGAGAGAGAGAGGGAGAGGGGGAGAGAGAGAGAGAGAGAGAGACGAAGTACGGCCCTGTAAACATACACAAATACGGAAAAAAACATCTGCAGAGGCCAACGGGTTTATATGGACAATTAACTCCAACAGAACATTTACAGGCACAAATCTTAAAAAGAATGACAATTCTATCAAAGTAATCTCCACTATAAAAGCTAAAAAGACTGCCCTAACCATTTTCAGTCTTCTGAAGACATCTATGGATTTTTAAACACGTGTACAGCATAAAATAAAATCTAAATTACCAAATTCTTCTGAAAACCTATTCATTTTAATATATATATATAACAGACATATAAACAGAATTTGGCATTAAGTAACCATCAACTGTTAGTATGTCATTAAACTTAATAACCAAGGGAAAGTCCTCGTGGTGTTCTGGCTAACGTGCTTGACAGCAGCCTCGAAGTAAGTAAGTTCGAACTCCAGTCGAGCTAATACGCTCACCTTTGGACTAATACTCTTGGGAAAGGTATAAATACCCTTATTCCTTCAGCTTTGAGTTAAATAGTATCATTACGGTTTTTCTACTCAAAATAACACACGAAGATTGATATGCTATTAAAGAAACTAACTAACCATCAATCCAAAAAGAAACCAGATCCAAACAACCAAGCCAAACTATATAACGAATAATTGATATTAAAAAGGAATATTTACTTGAAACCATATAATTCTGTATGAATTTTGAGCGTGTGTCCTCGTGGTGTAATGGTTAAAGCGATAGACTGCGGAATTGTAGTAAGCGAGTTCGTACTCCAGTCGCACTGTTACGTTCACTTTTGGGAAAGGTATGAACCCTCTTATCCGCCCAGTTATGGGTTAAATAGTACCACTACTGTTTTTTCTGGGAGAATAGATTTGGCATTAAATAACCTAGAAAGGTTGATATGCCATTAAACAAAGAAACCAAACCAAAGCATAAATTTTAAGAATTAGATAGGAACTATTGAAACCATACAAAGCAAACCATCCACTGCGTTCTTTTCTTTTTCTTTTTTTGTTTCGCTTATTTCTTTTGTTCTGTGTTCATCTAAATTCGACTTCCCCTGGAATCGAATTGAGTGGATTCGTCGAGCCAAAAATAGTTAAACCAAAGAAGAAAGGAGATACCATACAATTCATTTTTTTATTTTTCTGAAATGAATTTGGCTACCTTGTTCAAGTGTTCAGTCAGTTCTCAAATTCTTCTTTATCGCTAGGCATCCTCCCTATGAGGTAAAGGTCACGTGATGAGTTTTGAATAGTAAACAGGTTTTGCTTTGTGATTCACATCTCACAAGATGTTACTTGATTTCACACAAGACTGATATATTTGAAGTTTCATAAGATCCTCTCTGTCTGTCTGTCTGTCTCTCTCTCTCTCTCTCACACACATACACACACTTTCTTACTATATAACTTGTTTTTCTATAACTGAATTTCTTAATTATTTCTCTCTTTCTACTCTCTTTCTCTTCATCTCGACTCTCTTTTCTCTCTCTAGAGAGTAGAAGATAAATAGGTATAAAAAAATCCCTTTTCATCTTCTATTCCTTCCATGATGACTGGACCTTTACCTAAACACCTCTCTAACCATTGAACTAACTGTTGTATAGCCACATACAACTGCACGTGTACATTTACAAATATACACTTACATGCAGAAACATCATTAACCGGTAATGACGACTTCAATAACGAACGAATACACTTCTTTACAAAAATATAAATCTCTCACACTTTATTTTCGAAAGGGTGATGTTCTGTTGTGTGTGAGAGATGAGTTGGAGACGGGGACACACTGCTACATATTGACCCAAGTTCTTCTCGCAACCATAGCAGCCATTCTTCCTCATCTTGGCTGGGGTTGCTCAATCGTGGGTCACTGAGGACCTAAACCCCTCTGTCTGCCGCTGGCTCTCACTTCGGCATCTTGTCTCCAACTGATTTGAACTGTCTGTGCACCTGGTTATATTTTTGATTACCGGTCACCTGCTTCCGCTGTTTTTCCGCTTATTTACACAGGTGCATCTCTTGATTGACGGCTCGGTCGAGGGTCAGTATATGACACAACTTTCTATGACACCACAGTCGTTCGGCTCTGTTACGATCCACATTTTCTAGCTATTTAATGAGAAAGAATTCAGTGGATGATAATGCGCAAACTTACTCGCAAGATAATTTATCAGGGACGAATTTTCTGCCTCCAAATAAACAGATTAAGATAAACATAGATAGATAGACTGATAGATAGACTGATAGACTGATAGATAAATTTTATTTGAAAATGTTTTATTTTTCATTTTTAGAAGACTCACTAAAGCTTAAGGCCGAGAGACAAATTTAACGTACGATTATTACTTTTCATAAAACTCTTATTCTTGATTATAGGAGAACTCAAATTCATATTGAAATCGATTTTATCATCCAAGTATCCCCTTTCCTAAAAAAAACAGATTTTAAAAGAGGAAAATTAATTTTTCGAGTATCACTCCAATTAAACGCTTGGGTGTAAATCAAAAAAATATTAGACGCTTTGTCATAATAAAGTTGGTGACCGTAGTCGAGGGCGATCAGAAGACTCCCTTTTCAATAGCTACTACACCAAGGTGTAGGGGAGGGCGCTACTCTTTTCCCTGGATTTCTCCACTTTACGCTCGATACGTACCTTATATTGCTGAGTGTTAAGCTAGGAGGTATCAAGTACTATTTTTAAAGTCTTTGGTATGACGCGACCTGGGATCGAATCCAGGTCTCCTAGATCATTAGCGAACACTCTACCCACTGGACCAATGAGCTGGTGCTCTTTGTCATAATGATAAACAGAAATTAAATGTAAATACAGAGTATTGGTTGAACTGATTAGAATATAAAGCTTGAATGGTCGCAGAATACTCATTGATGTCTTTCCACACACATATTCATGCATGTATATGTTTTTTGTTGTATACATATATATATATATATATATATATATTGTTTGTTGTATTTGAAAATAATGAGAGCTCAATATCATTGATAGAGCATATATATTAAGTTAGGACAGTGAAGACAAAGAGTTAACTGCACTTTGTGAGAGTCAATTCCTCACCTATGCCGACAGGGGCCGAAGGTATTTTTGGATTTTGCCGGACGTCCGGACCCACTTTAAAAAAGGTTTGTGTCGTACTTGTCCGGTGGTGGGACGGAGAACAAATAAAATTCCTCTCCTATGCAATCATTGGTCTGTTGACTTTATTTCTATCCTAATATTACCTATTATATATATATAGGGTGCGGAAGCCAAATTAGGAATGTTCTAGTATAATAATAAATGACTCTATTATAAAACAGGATTAATTTTAATCTAAAAAAAAAGCAATAAAATAAGGTCGACTCAAAACAGTAAATTTACTCAAAATGACCACCATTTAAATTATTGTATCAACATGCCTTCGAAACGATTTGCATGCCTTCAAAATAAATTCTTCAGACATTTTATTCCATTGCCCCTCAAAAACAGTCTTAAGCAAACCAATATTTGGACGGAAAGTTGCATTTGTTTTATTTTCTAAAACACCCCACATAGCATAATTAAGGAGGTTAAGGACTGGACGTAAATCTTGTTTAATTGCTGTCCTCGCAGTTTTTTCGTGGACTTTCAATTTATTAGCAAACTTTCTTATTGAGGTTGTGGAGTCCTTCTTAATCGACGTAGCAAGAGCACTTAAAAAGACTTCTTTTTGTTTTTTATTCAATCTTCCAATCACTCTTTTTCTTAAAAAGCTCTTTTTCTGTAAAAAAAAAAATTCTTTGCTTTGTATAAGATAGACAAAAAAAAAACATTGGTTTTGGCATTAAACAAATCATATTTTCTTCGCCATTTCTTACTTTGCTCATTCATATTGGGCAGAAGTTTAATTTTTAAAAAGTGTTTCACTAATATGGCTAATCATGAAAATTTAGATTTATTGCTTTTTTTTCAAAATTTTGACTTATCAAAAGGAAAAATTCGTTTTAAAAATTATTCCATATTTTGCTTCTGCACCCTGTATATATACTTTAAAATGAATTGGTCCACAAAGAGAGTTATATTGTTTTTAATTATCTATTTTTTATATGTTTCTAGCTTTTAGCTGTCTTCAGAGAGTCTTTAATGATTTTGGCTGTGTAGTTTTTGGTTTATATAGTGCCGACGAGACAGTTCGGATGGGACTGTTGGTCATTTTCAGGTCTGTGATAGATTTTCTGCGAGTGTTGGTTCTCTCTTTGTCATCTTTTTCTTTATCTTTTTCTTCTTCTTTTTCCTTTTCCAAAAGTGTGTTCTGTGTGTTTTTTTAGGTGTGCTTTTTCCCCTAATTAGCCTTTGATATTAGATATGCCATAAAGTTTATTGGTTGTTTTAATCTGTCATTGTGTGTGTATGTGTGTGTATATCTATGTCAGGTCATTGTGTGTGTGTGTGTGTGTGTGTGTGTGTGTGTGTGTGTGTGTGTGTGTGTGTGTGTGTGTGTGTGTGTTGGGGAAGTTTTTTTCTGCATATGTATAAATTAGTTCTGTTTAATATTGTGAAGTTTTGAATTTTATTTTCTTCTCTCTCTCTCTCTCTCTCTCTCTCTCTCTCTCTCTCTCTCTTTCTATCTCTCTCTTTCTCTCTTTCTATCTCTCTTTCCCTCTCTCTCTCTCTCTCTCTCTCTCTCTCTCAGTTTGTCTCGATGTGTGTATAGTTGATATGCCAGAGAGTTTATTCGTAGTTTTCGCTGGGTCATTGTGAGTTAATGTGTGTGTTGAGGAAGTGTTCTGTGCGTTAAAATATATATATATATATATATATATATATATACTTTAATACAAAAATATGTGTGTGTATCTGTGTATGGGTGTGTGTGACAAAAATAAGACACATGCTAGTATAATAATATTAAGAATGTTTCTCTTCCATTTTCTTCTCGGCTTTTGTCCAAAATCTGTTCTTTGTTAAGAAAACTGGAACAATCAATAGTGATTTAGATTTCATTTCATTTTTCTAAAGCGTAATCATATGAACAATTCCGCCAATACCTATAAAAGGCTGTTCGTTTTTCGCTGTTTCGCACATTTTAAAAGTTAAGATAAGAATTGAATTAATAATTAAAAAAAAAAACTCCGTAAAACAGAAATACGAAAAAAATTGGGAAATCAATTGTGTCTATTTTTACTGCAATTTAATCAACTTTCATTGAAACTTTATTATTTACGCGATGGCGCTAATTTTTAAATTGATTTCAATTGTGAAATGTTAACCAACATTTGTAACATGTGTACATGTCTCTGCAATTTCCAGATCCAATCTGGCTTTTCTCCAAATAGAATCAACATTAACTTTCTAACTATAGATACGCTGATCTGAAGATTTAATTCAAACGTTGACTTTAAATTTAGTTTTTCAACCAAATGAGACTTTTTCAAATGATCAGTACTTTGATTTGGTTTTAATAGAAAATATCAAAACTTTACGTTGCTATGATTCAATTAACTTTCCCAAATAAATTTTTAAAAGAATATTGCTTTTATTAACGCCATTGTGATATTTTCTGACACTAAGGTCCGACCAAATGCTGAAAAAGTCCTCCATAGATTAGTAAATTTATTTACTTTACCATTAGAATTTTTCACATCATTTGTAAATAAGGTTGGTTGGTTGGTTGGATGGTTGGGTTTAATGGCATATCAAACTTTGTTGGTTATTTAATGCCAAATCCATTTTTATACAAATAAACAGTTCTATTTCAAACAATTCAGTAAAGCATAAGTACACAGTTCAATTGTCAAAAACATTTCTATTTCAAACAATTCAGTTTAGTCAAACAGTTCTTATTTTTAAAAAATTCCGTTTCGTGTAAGTATAGTTTTTGTTTACACACAGTTAAATGTTAAAATAGTTCTATTTCGAACAATTCAGTTTAGCGTAGTACAGTTTCAATGTCAAAAACAGTTCTGAGTACGCAGTTTACATGTCAAAGCAGTTCTATTTCAAGCAAAATTCAGTTTAGAATAAGTATGCAGTTTAGTACTATTTGACCCATTGATACGACCTAGGAGCGATGACAGTGAAAGGGTGCTCCACATTCCCTAAAGATCTAGCATCACCGAAACCTCACCATCAGATTGTGTAGTGTCATATCCTGGACACTCGCTGGGGGACATTACCCCTCTGCAGAGATGCAGCCGGTGTATTCTACAGCCCCAAACGACTGGGCAATAGTAAATATGCTATTGATCATTAATTTTTGGAGAGGAGAGGTACTTTTATGGGAGGGGTGTGCCTCCTGAATCAGGGTAATTTTCCGTTCCCTTATCCATTCAGTAATGTTTGTCTCTTGTATACATTTCCGCAGTTGCAAACTTGGCATAAATTACTTAAACAAAATGCCATTGATTCCATGGCCCAGTCGGCTGTTGACTGTAGAATACGCCGACTGCATCTCTGCAGAGGCGTAAGACTCCCCAACTAGTGTCCTGGATATGACACTACACAATCTGATAGTGAGGCTTCAGTAATACTGGAGCTTTGGGGAATGCGGAGTACCCCTTTATTGCCATCGCTTCAAGGTCCACTCTGGCTCGGAGTGGTAGCACCTGATAGGGTCCTTTCTATGTGTCAAATAGGACTGTACTTTGACAATTAAACCGAGTGCAAACAAATGACTCAGGCTAAACTGAATTGCTTGAAATAGAACTGATTTTACATTTAACTGTGTGTAAACAAATGACTGATGTTTAATTGAATTTTTAATTATACATAGCAAAACTTGAATTAAACTGGGTGCAAACAAATGATTAATAGTAAACAGAATTATTCGTATTAGATTGAAATAACTGAAACCATTTATTATTGTTTAAAAATATTATTTACAAAATGTGTTTAGAAATCATATATTTAATATATATGTATAAAAATTATTTGGCATTAGATAACCTACAATGGTTGATATGCCATAAAACCAAACCAAACTATTGATTCCATCGTGGCCTGATGCCTTCCTCTTTGTAATTTTCTTTAGAGTTCTTAGAGTTTCAAGATTTCTTGTACATTACCCTTCATATTGATTAACCATTCGGTTTTTCTGTTGTGTTCTTTTCGATTTCCACTGTTTGATGAGAGGTGTTTTGGTTCTGTTGTATCTTTTTGTATAGCTAACTCACTAGCTGAGTTCAAATACAACGCAGAACGAGGCGACACCTTTCCCGCCTATTATCGGAGGATCGAGACGATTTTTACAAAAAGATGTGAGAAATGGTCTGACGAAGAAAAAATCACACTCCTACTTCAGAAATTGGGTACGGAGGAAAATACAAAATTTACAAATTTGATTTTGCCAAAGAAACCAGAAGATATTTCTTTTTCAGAAACTGTTAAAATGTTGTGCTCGATATTTGGTGAAAGAGACAGCCTTTTTCATACAAGATATAAATGTTTAAACATGCAAAAAGAAGAAACTGGTGATATCGTCACATATGCGGGTAAAGTCAACGCCCTGTGTGAACTATTTAAATTGAAAGACCTATCAGTTGACATGTTTAAGTGTTACATATTTGTCCAGGGACTGACAGCACCGAGGGACAAGGATTTGAGGTCAAGAATTTTATCAATTATGAAGCAAGATCCAGAAATGAACTTGCAAAAAGTGACCGAAGAATGTCAGAAGTTGATAAATGTGAAAAGGGACACTACTAGGATAGAGGGAAAAGTTACATCCCAGGTCCAAGTAGTGAAACAAAAAACTTTTCTCAAGAACAAAGGAAAAAGTTTTGAATGTTGGAGCTGTGTGGGTTCGCACTTAAGAAAAAATTGCCCTTTTAAAGACCAACCTTGCGCTAAATGTGGTTTAGTTGGACACCGAGCCTCCCAGTGCCGAACTAAACAAAATAAACAAAGACAAAAATTTAAGTCTAAAGTAAATGTAGTGTTGTCAAAAGAAGAAGTGAGACAGTGGGGGGGGTGAACGAAAATTTGTCAATACCAAAATAAATGGTCACACAGTTAAGCTACTTTTAGATACAGGTAGCGATATTTCGATTATCGACGAAGTGACTTGGAAGAGGATTGGGTGTCCAACACTGGAAAAAACGTCTAAAATTGCCAAAAGAGTATCCGGAAAGAGATTAAAATTCAAGGGAGAGTTTGATTGCAGTGTATCTCTTGGATCGAAAACTTTTTCTTCAAAAGTGTCTGTTGTTCCAGGTATAAATTCTTGCCTCTTCGGAATTGATTGGATCGTTTTGTTTGATTTATGGGAGCTACCCATAAATTCATTTTGTACATTACCCTTCATATTGATTAACCATTCGGTTTTTCTGTTGTGTTCTTTTCGATTTCCACTGTTTGATGAGAGGTGTTTTGGTTCTGTTGTATCTGGTTGCTCAGTTTTCTTCATGCCGTTTACTTGATGGTAGAATTGGCTTTTGCTTTTTCGGAATGTTCTATTTTGCTTGTATTATTGTATCCTATATTGGTATATCTTGAGTCAGTCTTCACCAATATTTTTGGCTTATTTCTTCTCATTTGCTTATTGATTGACCTGATACTGTAGCCCTTCTTCGGTTCTTTCAATATATCGTGTCCCTACGTTTTATTTCTCTTTCTTTATTTAGCATTTTTCCATGCTTTCCTAGTTTTTTATTTATTTTTCTCGTCTCATTTCCCAACCAGATTTTGCTTGTTTGTTCCCTTTTGATGTCTTTATCAGCATCCTTAGTTTGTAAATGACAGTCCTCGCTCATGCATAAATTAGATGAAGTCATCCGTTGAGATATATTTTACTAATTTATCTTAGTCATTCACTTACCTCTTCAGGTACTCTTTTAATTCTTTTCTAGTCTTCATTTCTTATAGATTGTAACACTTTTTTCTCATTAGTTTCAATTTCGTTTCTTTACTCATTTAAGTTTGTCGAAGATGAAGATGTGTTCTGTCTGTGGGAAGATCTTCCTGGTTGTTTTTCTTTACCACTTCCCTTAACATCCGTGGATCATACTTTATTTATTATTTTTCTCGCTTGATCTGCTAAACTTGGTCTTGTTTTATGAAATACATCAGTTGCATTCAATTGCTCTTAAAATAGCCTTGTAGTACTCCTTGGTTTTCTTACTTGCTCCATTTCCTTTTCTTGTCAACTTTGGAATTAGTATATTGAGAATTCGGAGATTTATAGAGACGTTTTTTTTTTATTTGTGCGTCTGAAAATAGAATAGCTAACACTAACAACATTCGAGGGATGTTCGGAGCCTATGATTCTACGACTAGAATGAGGGCTCTTTCGTTGTACTGCCAGTGTTTAAAAGATGATAGGGCACGTCAAGTTAATGCCACGTTGATTGGACTGTTGAAGAATCCTATTCAGATTGTCTTCTAGAAACAGTTTCAGTTGAATTTTTGGTGTGTTTTTTTCCAATATTTTAGCACAGAGACTAAGAAGTTTTACTGGTATCATTAAAATATGATTTTTTGAAACTTTATAAAAAAAAATAAAATACTCGATACGTAGTGATTTTATTTTTTTGATAATAAAACACAACCACACACACACACACATACACACACACACTCTCTCTCTCTCTCTCTCTCTCTCTCTCTCTCTCTCTCTCTCTCTCTCTCTCTCTCTCTCTCTCTCTCTCATAGCTTTACCAGATGGAAAAAGTGTAACCGTTTTCTTTTCCCGTCTATATTTTGACTAAATGATTTAATATTCTTATATTCCATATATTTTAATATTCTTATATTCTATATAAAT
The DNA here is from genome assembly GCA_963585895.1 of Sepioteuthis lessoniana. Classification (NCBI taxonomy): domain Eukaryota; kingdom Metazoa; phylum Mollusca; class Cephalopoda; order Myopsida; family Loliginidae; genus Sepioteuthis; species Sepioteuthis lessoniana. Next base: position 96,356,478 of record OY757921.1, read on the forward strand.
ATGTATATGTATATCATATCATATATATATATATGTGTGTGTGTGTATATATATATATATATATATATATATATATATATTCTTATATTCTATTTTGAAGACGAAAGAGTCTCGTGCTTGTTTACAAAGTGTAGCCAGGAAAAACTTGAACTTTCTCCTGACCTCTTAATTTTGACTTAACTCTTACAAATATTCATTTTTAAAATGCAGTCTTTAAATGAACATCTCTCTCTCTCTCTCTCTCTCTCTCTCTCTCTCTCTCTCTCTCTCTCTCTCTCTCTCTCTTCTATAGTAACAATCAACTTTATATATCTTCAACCTTTATAAAATCTGCCCAATTCTATAGTTTTGTATAAGTGTAATTTTTCCAAAGGAAATCAATCAAATGCATGTAATAAAAATACTATAATCGCCGCAAGCAGAAATGAAATGCTATCAGCAAAAATAATATTAACTTTATCGATAAGCAAAGATGCATCAGAAAGGTCGATAAACAACCCAAATTTAAACAAGAACTTCCTTTATAAAGTATATTTTTCTTATTTTATTATTTCATTTAATTTTTTTACGAGACGGGAGGGGGAATCTAGATCTGTAGTATATAGTTATACATTTTAGTCAGCTTCTTTTTCTTTCTTTTTTTCCTTCTTATTTTTATTTGTTTCATCACTGAACTTTTGATGCAAAACTATTTCGGGAAAGTTAATACCAAGATTATTTTCCTTTTATTACCGGGTACAATCCAAATCGTTCACAATGGACCTAATCTTCATCAAAATTAACCTTGATGAATATCATAAAAAAATAAACCTTACCTAATAGCCGATCGTATTCCATTATTGATAAAGTTGTCTAATTTGATTACAATGTAAATATATCTTGTAACTAACATTTCTCATCGTTTATTTTTCCAATCGATTGATTTGTTGCAAACTTTTACACACAAATGTTTTATAAATGCCAAAAATCCTTTAATCAATGGTAAAGATATGATACTTTGTCATCACAAAGGACAATATATATATATATATATATATATATATATATATATATGAAAAATTATTAAATCAGCGATGTGAATTAATAGCTAGATGTAGACATAGGAATAAATTTAAACTATAGAAATATTATCATAGATAATGCTAAAATAAAAAAAAAACATAGCATTAAATTGAGATTTAAGATGAAAGGAATAAAAATAAAATAAAATAAAAAAGATGAGAAGAAACCATGTGATGTGTACGTACTCTTCAATGGAAGGGTAACTAAATTAATAGGCACGAAAATACAATCTGAAATTTAAAATTTCAATTTTAAATTTTGAATTTAATTCAATATAAGTATTACTGTATCGTTACGTAAGGTTATTAAAGAAAGTTGTACTTCCCTAAATTTGTATTTAATCTGGACTTTTAAGTTGAAACGTATTTAGATTTAAAAAAATTAAGAAATTAAGAAATTAATTTACTATAATTCCAACCGGCAATAAAAAAAAAAAAACGGAAGTGGACTAAATGAGGAGAAAACTCTTCGCCCCTCTTCTACCCCCTACTTTCCTGTGTTTATTCTGAATTATTTTATCCATAAGATCTGAAGAAGTCCTGTTATTTTGGGTGTTTTTGATTTATATCAAAACCCATAACAGGATGGAAATAAATTTATAATCCTAATGTGACCGGTTTTTGTTTTTTCTTAAAGAAAGTATATATATATATATATATAGTATTAAAAAACATTTTGAAAAAATCAAAACAAATCTTGAGCGCAAGAAAATTGTAATATTCAGATGTAAGTAAAGTTGTCTCCCTTTAGTCGAGGGCGACCAGAAGGCTTCCTTTTCAATAGTTACTACACCGAGGTGGAAGGGAGGGCGCTACTCCTATCCTTGGATATCTCCAATTTACCCTTGATACGTATCTTATATTGCTGAGTGTTAAGCAAGGTGACATCAAGTACCATTTTTAAAGTCTTTGGTATGACTTGACCTGTGATTGAACCCAGGTCTCCCGGACTACTGGCGAACACTCTACCCACTAGGCCAATACAGCCTTTAAAATTAGATCGATATACAGTCACTTCCTTCCATTCCTTATTTTAACAAGTTTGGTTAAAGACAACGTAACATTCCTTTTTTATGATCTTATGTTTTTTTCTCTAGCTTTCTTGTTGGTTTCTTTGTATCAGGGTCCCCTTGATAGAGAAGTTACCCTAGATTCTGCTCCCAAGCGAATTCATTTATATCGATTTATTGTCTTCAGGGGGATTTTTAGTTGGTATAATATCTTTCTTTTTTTGTGTGGGTGCAAAATTTATTTTGTTGGAAGGATTTTTTTTTGGTGAGGGTAATTTGGTTAGAGTGTTAGTCGTTGAAGATGTTTATTATGTTAATTCCGATGTTGGATGCAATTACATTTATGTATGGGTGTTTATTTTTAATATTAAAGGCTTCAAGGATTTGGAAGCGTTTTTGTTGTTAATTTTATGTAGGATTTTAGTGGTGTTGGTGAGGATTTTTCGTATTTCAGCAAATATGAATTAATCAGTGTTACCTCTATGTATTCTGGTCATATGTTGTTTGAGGGCACGAGTATCAGAGAAGCAATATGTAAGACGACGGGAGAAGGTACTTCTTATAGGGCCCATTAGAAATTCGTTGTTCGAGAGATACTCCCGAAATGGCTTTGTGAATTTGTAAATTACATTTATTGGTTTGGGTAGGATTTAGGGGAAATTGAATTATTTTAATGAGGAGATTTGATGTTTCAAATACGCTGTATTAGTTGACGAACTTAAATCATTTCTGGTGTTCGGTGGGATCATTGTGTATAATATTGGTTATTGCTTGTTCATCTAACTTTTAATTTTTGTGCATTCAATTCCTGTTATATAAATTAATAGTGTTATTGTTATTGTTGTTTTTGTTAGTAAAAGAATAAAGTTTTATTTGATGGTCGACTTGTTTATTGAGGAGATTATTGTTAACTTGGGTTTGTATATTTTTAGTGAGTTCTTTGTAAAATATTGTTTTGGATGACGGATGGATTAAGTTTTTAACAGGGCTGTTTTATATTTTTTGAGGGGTAGAAGCAATATTCTCTATGATAGTTGAGTTGATTGGTGTAGTGACTAGTTGGATTTTTTAGGGATATCGTGAATTTGTTATGGCAGTCTAAACAATATCTTGCGACCAAAAATATGCACTATTTAAACTCTCTCTCTCTCTATATATATATATATATATATATATCAATTATCTTGGATCAGCCATTAAGAACATTTTTCAGAGGAGATTTATGCATTTTATCAGTTTTGAAAAACTACAGGACATCAGATATTGATCGAATCCGCTTGAACGTGTATATACGAGTATTTCTATTGAATATTAGAATCATTGGGAATTATTGTATTTTAAAAGGGGGTTGAAACCAAAATCTTCTAGTGAAAGATTTAGCTATATTCCTTGAATTTTATAAATATATTCAATGCAAAATTATATACATCATTTTCATCTGTAGGTGACTGGCGTTGTTTTTTAAGATGTCTCCTTTCAATGGATACTTTAAAGAAAACAACTATAGCAAATTGCTCACAAATATTTACGAGCCAAATTCAAAAGTAATTACGATAGTAACTTTCCTATTTCGCAAAGTATTTAAGAAAGACGAGCATTGCTGGTAAAGGAAAGACGAACCCATTAGTGACGTTCTCTTATGGACACCTACAAATAGTAAAAATGAATAACCATCAGTTTTTTTGTGAATACTAGATCGTCCACAGGACTTACGAAGAGCAATGATGGATAGGGACGGATAACGAGAGAGAGAGAGAGACATAGACAGAGACAGACATTCAAAGCAATCATTTTTTGTGAACTCTAGATCGTCTAGAGGACTTATGAAGAGCAATGATCGATAGGGACGGATAACGAGAGAGAGAGAGAGAGAGAGAGAGAGACATAGACAGAGACAGACATTCAAAGCAATCGGGTTTTTTGTGAACTCTAGATCGTCTGGAGGACTTATGAAGAGTAATGATCGATAGGGACGGATAACGAGAGAGAGAGAGAGAGAGAGAGAGAGAGACATAGACAGAGACAGACATTCAAAGCAATCGGGTTTTTTGTGAACTCTAGATCGTCTGGAGGACTTATGAAGAGCAATGATCGATAGGGACGGATAACGAGAGAGAGAGAGAGAGAGAGAGAGAGACATAGACAGAGACAGACATTCAAAGCAATCGGGTTTTTTGTGAACTCTAGATCGTCTGGATGACTTATGAAGAGCAATGATCGATAGGGATGGATAACGAGAGAGAGAGAGAGAGAGTGATTCAAAGCAATCAGTTTTTTTGTGAACACTAGATCGTCTGGAGGACTTATGAAGAGCAATGGTCGATAGGGACGGATAACGAGAGAGAGAGAGAGAGAGAGAGAGAGAGAGAGAGAGTGATTCAAAGCAATCAGTTTTTTTGTGAACACTAGATCGTCTGGAGGACTTATGAAGAGCAATGATCGATAGGGACGGATAACGAGAGAGAGAGAGAGAGAGAGAGAGACAGAGTGATTCAAAGCAATCAGTTTTTTTGTGAACTCTAGATCGTCTGGAGGACTTATGAAGAGGAATGATCGATAGGGACGGATAACGAGAGAGAGAGAGAGAGAGAAAGAGAGACATAGACAGAGACAGACATTCAAAGCAATCAGTTTTTTTGTGAACCCTAGATCGTCTGGAGGACTTATGAAGAGCAATGATCGATAGGGACGGATAACGAGAGAGAGAGAGAGAGAGAGAGAGAGAGAGAGAGTGATTCAAAGCAATCAGTTTTTTTGTGAACTCTAGATCGTCTGGAGGACTTATGAAGAGTAATGATCGATAGGGACGGATAACGAGAGAGAGAGAGAGAGAGAGAGAGACATAGACAGAGACAGACATTCAAAGCAATCGGGTTTTTTGTGAACACTAGATCGTCTGGAGGACTTATGAAGAGCAATGATCGATAGGGACGGATAACGAGAGAGAGAGAGAGAGAGAGAAAGAGAGACATAGACAGAGACAGACATTCAAAGCAATCAGTTTTTTTGTGAACACTAGATCGTCTGGAGGACTTATGAAGAGCAATGATCGATAGGGACGGATAACGAGAGAGAGAGAGAGAGAGAGTGATTCAAAGCAATCAGTTTTTTTGTGAACACTAGATCGTCTGGGGGACTTATGAAGAGCAATGATCGATAGGGACGGATAACGAGAGAGAGAGAGAGAGAGAGACTGATTCAAAGCAATCAGTTTTTTTGTGAACACTAGATCGTCTGGAGGACTTATGAAGAGCAATGATCGATAGGGACGGATAACGATAGAGAGAGAGAGAGAGATAGAGAGAGAGAGTGATTCAAAGCAATCAGTTTTTTTGTGAACACTAGATCGTCTGGAGGACTTATGAAGAGCAATGATCGATAGGGACGGATAACGAGAGAGAGAGAGAGAGAAAGAGAGAGAGAGAGAAAGAGAGTGATTCAAAGCAATCAGTTTTTTTGTGAACACTAGATCGTCTGGAGGACTTATGAAGAGGAATGATCGATAGGGACGGATAACGAGAGAGAGAGAGAGAGAGAGAGAGAGAGAGACATAGACAGAGACAGACATTCAAAGCAATCGGGTTTTTTGTGAACTCTAGATCGTCTGGAGGACTTATGAAGAGCAATGATCGATAAGGACGGATAACGAGAGAGAGAGAGAGAGAGAGAGAGACATTCAAAGCAATCCGTGCTGTAGATACCCCTTGATGAGGAAAATTAAGATGATGATATTTTGATTAACCAAACGCAATATTTTTAACGCTTTGCTAAAAATTTTGTCAATATCGACAAAACTGAAATTAAAATTTCAGATTTCTCTTTGTTTGTCAAATCTCTTAAAAGACACAATATGCATGTATGCCCGTATTTTCAAACATACGTGGTTAATGTCGTCTACTTTTAAATTTGATGAATAATTTTTTTTTTATCTTGAACTCGTACGATTATAGCTCATAAGTGCAGTTTGTACGTAAACATCTCTGTCTATTCTTACATACGTCTCAATTTATTTTCCATCTCTTTTTTATTAAGGTCTGTGAACCGTAAACTGTGTATAAACTATCCGCAGATGCCTGAAAATCTTTATTTGTGAATATAAATTTTATTGCTTATTTGTCAGCATAAAAATTATATTCTATATCATATAAAATAAAATCTTTTCAAGTGTGCATAAATTCGTGTATAGTAGTGCAGAGTTGACCCTTTAGCCTTGGTACGGTCAAGGAGAATGAAAACTCTAAATAGTAATAAAAAGTCTTCTTATATCGGTGCCAGTTTGCAGGGATATTTTTACATTCGATTCGAGATGACTTAAACATTTACTGACACTTCAACTGTTCTCATTAATGTGTGTGTATTTATAAGTGTATGTATGGGTTAGTGTGTGTATGAATTTACGCAAATCACTTCGGCAAGATCAGGATGTGACACAAGGTCAATTTTTAAGTAGAGTACAACGGGTTTGAATTTAGAGTTTTCCTTCTCCTAGACTGGTTGCCTTATCAAGGTTAAAGAGCCAGGTCTGCCCTACTATTTTACCGATAGATAAGGGGAAAATAATTGGATTCATACCTCACGTAAGAGTATTAACGGTATGTGAAATGTTAACGGCATCGTCCAGGGTTTGAACTCAGAATGCCGTTTTCAGTGCCTACAGTGATAACAACACACCCTGAATCTCTCCAAAATGTTAACACGTTTTGGAGAGATTCATGGCCTAAGTTTCGTAATAATTCAATATTTTTATAAGAATTTGGATGTCATTTTAATACAAAATTGCCAACAAAAACTGTCATATATATATATATATATATATATATAATTTCGGTTAAAAAGATTTTTATTATGTTTATTTAGATGTGAATAAACTATTTTTTTCAAATTTGTAAAAGTTCAGTCAGTGTGTCTTAAGTCTTGTGTAAACAGTATAAAATTATTGATATTTGCAAAGATTAGCTCAGAGATGCACAAAGTTACAAGTTTTGAAAATGATAATTGAACACAGAACGAAATGAACTTGCTTGGCAATGCATCACAGCGATACAGTCTGGCACTATAAACAATTTTCACTTCTATTTTGTATATTTATTCATTGATATACGCACGAAAAAATTAAAAGCTTAAATAAATACGTTTAGTGTTTTTCTTCTGTCATTGCCGTTTGATATATACGAGGTGCATACGATAAGTTTCCAGACTTTTTTCGTATGGCCACTTTTATTGATAGCACACCCATGAAACTCTAGTCCACTTCAAAGTGATCTCCTCCGGCTGCAATGCACTTGTTGTACCGTTCTAACAACTTCTGGAAGGCCCCATGGAAGTCCTCTTGATTGAGCGTGTCAATGACCTTCGTCACAGCCTCTTTCATCTCCTCAATTGTCTCATAACGACAGCCTCTGAGCTTAGGAAATAACCAAAAGTCACAGGGACCAACGTCTGGACTATAGGGAGGGTGAGGAACTGTCTTGATGCCCACCTTGGTCGTCAAGTAGTCTGTGACAAGGATGGAGTTGTGGACTGGTGCATTGTCCTGGTGGAAATGCCACTGGCTCGATTTCAAGAGTGCTGGCCTCTTCCCTAGGAATCTCTTTCTGAACTCCCTTAAAACCTCAACATAGTAACCCTAACCGTTTAGCCAATCAACTCTGGTGTATTGACTTCCTCACTCCTCCCACACCTCTCATCATCCCTCACAGACTCCGTGCCCTCCTTGAATATCTTATGCCACTCAAAAACTGATGCTCGATTCATGCAAGATGCTCCAAAAGCAATGTGAATCATTCCATACGTTTCTGTTTAAACCATAATTTTATTGCATATCGTTCTTCTAAAGTGTCGGATTGCATTTTTGAAATTCGCCAGCTGTGACAATCAAGCTTTAGTGGGGTGTATTCCAATTCCTGCTCTAGCTGTTCATTTGAACGTGAAATCATAAAAATTTGTGTTATCTCATAAGATGTATAGCAATAACATAGTGAATTTTCAAGAGTCGTCAACAATTTTAAATGTTTGAAAAAAGTCTGGAAACTTATCGTATGCACCTCGTATATGTGTTCTTTAATCTTAGACCTATTTTCAAAAGATTTTGACTGAAAATATGACTATTGCGCAATATATTGATGAGATTTATTATTGACAAAGTCTTGAGCTTGTAAAAGCGCGGAAAAACACAGCAGGTCCATCAGAATGATTGAGAGCTATTGAACTCAAGGTCAATCTGAAGCCAAGGTTTTGATTGGATAGTTTCAGAAAAGTGACCAAAATGGATCTAGAAGTTTACCGTTTAGAAGCACTCGACTGGGACGGATGAAAGTTCCGACTCTACTTGCTAATTGCCCGCAGGCTGCAACAGGTGATGAAAGAAAAGTGTCGTCGAAGTAATAAATAAATTACGTGCATATATAAAAGTGGTCGTGTTGTTATTCATCATCCCAGCTGAGGCGAACTAGAAGATCTGAAGTTAACGACAGAATATTATGACACGAACGGGACGACACAAAATAGTAGACAAGAAGAAGCTACAGCCGGAGTAACAAGAGAAAAGAACAAGGTGAGTGGATGGATGTTAACTGATGATGCGATCAAAATTATAAAAGTAAGAAACAGAATAGCACGTAACATATTCTCTGAAGCAGTATCTAATATGATGTCTTCTTGATTTCATTTACTTGAAGCTCCCCCAAATTCCAAAATTAAAACAATATTAAATTTATTAAGATGAAATAAAGCAACCAAGGTAAGACAACCAATGAGAATCGAACTCAGTGAATTAATAATGGTCAGCTGAGTTGTTGCATAGCGAAACAACCCAAAGTAATTTACTGAGCTTAGCTTAGACTGGTACAAAGGGTACGTTTTCGGGGCATCTGGTGAAATCAAACTCACTGTACCAGTAAAATGGTCTCCACTAAAAGTTTATTAACGAATAATTTACTAAAGTTACTTTAGTCACGAACAGGGAAAATGAAATAAAAGGGAATATGAGAATTGTTTTCTGATAATCTTCTAAATTTGGAGGACCTAACAATCATGAAAATTATTGTTTCACACAAGCTTCTGATCATGGTAGGAAATGCTACAAGGTCACTTTTTTACGGCGGTGTAAAGTTGGTTTGAATTGAGCTTTTCTTTTTGTAGACTAATTACCCCACCAAAACTACGTGATTCAGTCTGCCCAACTATTTTCTCATTGCTGAGGGTGGGGAGAACAGATAAATTTATATTTTAACCAGGGGCATTTGCACGAAGCCTCAGCTAATATTTGAATTCAGGTCGCTAATTCGATTTTCTACGACAGTAACTGTTACGCAAAAGGCGCCTCCCACGCACGCACGCACGCACGCACACACACACACACACACACACATATATATATATATATATATATATACGGAGGGCATCCAATAAATATAGTTCATTTTGGTTAAGTAGTTGAAGAACATAAAGCCTTGTTTACTGTTGCACCTTTTCAAGAAAATCGATAATGGTGGCTCCTTTTATGTGCCAGAAATTAGTCAGTCTGTATGACCTTTACTGGCCGCTGCGCCAGGAACTTTTACTTTACCCGGAAGTTGGTGTGTCTCCCTCCATGAACTGTCTTTTCGACTTAGGCCTGTAGCAACAAATGCACGTCAAGCCCATTTGTAAACATTTTTTACTAAAACAGGCTCCTGTGTGTACATCACGTTCTTCTGTAAAAATTTCACATGGTTTGTACTTCTCAGACACCAAAGATTTGATGACAGACCTCTGTTCAACCCTGGAGCACTCTGATTTACTGCATTTTGCATAGGCTTAAAACAAATATTTTTTGCGAGATTTGAACAATCTTTGCTATAAATTCCAAACAATGCAGAGTTTATATTTAGGTAAGGAATCATTTTGGGTTTTTTTTCCAAAAAAATCACTTTCTCAATTGAATGACCCTCGTTTATAAATATACAGTAGCACACAAAAGAATTGAACTCATGGGATTTTCAAAAGTTTTTTAAGAAAATGATAATTTCTATTATTGCTACTAAATTCTCCTTAACACAGTAGATATTTAAACAATACAATATATAAAGAAAAAAGAGAAATATTTGCCTCCACTTAAATTTATTGATAGATTCAACTTATAAGTTGCACGCATAAATTTTGGACATATTCCAAAAATATGAATATAAGACTTGCAGTTTGAAATTGTATTATCAATTTGCAAATTTCTGTCGTCGACTGACCTGTGCAGGCTGAGAACAAAGACAGACAATTTAAAAGTTTTTCGTGCCCTTTGAACAACTATTGAATTTCTGTCAGTTGAGTTCACGCAACTTGCTTTTTCAGCTTACCGATCTGATTTTTGTTTTATTTTTTTTACTTTTTCCTGATTTCACGTGCATTTTACCAAACGAGAGATTGAAACATAAAGTAGGACTTTTGTTGTTGTTTTTTTTTGGGGGGGGGGTCTTTATGGTCGTCTTGACGATTGGTTCAGTCATATAGGCTTTTTTGGGAACTCTGAGAAAAGAGGAGGTTCAGAAAGAAAAGACTTTCAAGAATATAACAAAAAAAAATAAATAAATAAACACCAGAAGGACCAACGAAGGGGATCTCTCCTAAACCCTGGAGAGCCCTTCGTATAACGACCCTGGAATCTAATAACACCTTCTGGGTTGAATATATGAGCCAAAGAAGGCAATATTTAAATTTCTTAGCAACTTGATTCGGAAGAATGTAGCCCCTTATATACTCCAATTTTGATCCATAGTCGATACTTCTCATACTTAAACTTAAATACATCGGCGAAACATTTCGGAAGCTTCACGTTCGCTTGAACGAACACAAAAGAGACATAAGAATTGGTAAATCAAACAATGCACTATTCTACACATTTCTCAATCTAATCACAACTTCGACTTTAATTCTGTTAAGATGCTCATTTACATCCATCATGAAAGTCTAAGACGAATCTTCGAAGCCGCTGCTATCACATTCTTTTAATTCCCTAAATACTCGTCCTGGCTTTTATAATATTTCTCCTTACGTGAGCAAATCCATTTTAAATAGCTACAATATATTCCATCTTTAGTTAATATTTTTCACATATATCATAATGATTTTTATGCTTTCTATTTTTCTTTTACTTTTTCTTTCTTTCTTTTTCTTCCTTTTGACTCTAATTCTTTCTCGATAAACAAACGTAACATAAATTCTATACAATATTCCTAATTAGTCAAATGACGTAATTTAAAACAACAAACGCTGATTCACTAATTAAACAGCCAACTTTTTCTTATACAAATTTTCCCCTAGATTTTTATATTTTGTATTTTTAAAAATCCATCGTTGAATTAACATCGCAAATATCACCTCTCATCGCCCTGATGATGGTTCAGTAGAACCGAAACGCTATAGTGTCGACTTCTCAATAAATCTCTCCTTCCACTTGTATTACTTTGTTCTCAATTTATATATATATATATATATATATATATATATATATATATATATATATATATATATATATATATTGATCATTCACATTTTATTGGAGATTTCATTTTGCTAATAAAATTTCAATCATGCCTTCCGCCTTACAATATATGTATATGTGGAAATAGTTTTGTGTTGAAAGAAATAATACAGTATTTTGGGTGTGTGAACCATACTCACTCACATACGCACATATTGTGACACGTAAAAGTTTTAGGAAAATTTTGAAATTAAAAAATTCTATTATCGTCACAAACTTCAAATATCACAAGACTATAATAAATGCATAACATATATTGTTGCGATGAATATGTCGATGCCGCAAATTTTCAAAAATGAGTGAGGTGAATAAGGAACTAGTTAAGTTAAAGATAGGATATTTACCCCAAACTAGTTTTAGGCTTCGTGTCATATAATTTTGTTTAATAAATATTTCAAATTTCTGGCTGAAACATATGAAAGTTTTCACGATAATGAATGCAAAGAAGATCCCTCAAGAAATTCATGTCGTGATAGTTGACTATCATTATAATGAAATGGAAAATCAAATCATCTCCAATATAGTGAATATCCCCATCAGTACAAATAGAGTCATCTTTGGAAAATGGAAGCAACATGGCTTGACAATGGATACGCTTTAAAAAGGGCTTTCTTGTAAACTAAGCAAATGAGAAGCTACATTAATTTGTCAGGAAGTAATCTGAAACCTATTCACTACCCGAGAACTTCAGAAGGAACTACAATCATTTGGGACAGTAGTAAGCAAACATATAATTAGTCGAACAACCGACCACGTATGATTGCATTCTTGGACTTCAAAGAAAACCTTTCTAAAATCTAATCATGTAAAGTCTTGTTTACTCTGCTTATAATCATCTCAAATAACCGACTTCGTACTGAGACAAAAATTGAACTCTTCAGCAAAAATAGTTCCATACATGTCTGAAGAAAAAAAAGTGCAATTTTTATAACCTCTAAAATATAATCCCAACAGCTAAACACAGTGGTAGATTTATTATGATTGAGGGTTATTTTTATTCTGGGGGTATAAGTGCTCTTCGTATCATTGAAAGAACAAAGGAAAGTACTGTGAATTGTGAAATGCTGAAGAAGAATTTGCTTTGATCTGTAAAATATTTTATATCAATAAATCCAACACTGCAGTTGTTGGATTTAATGATATAAAACATTACCCAGAACCTACTGCAGTAGAAAGGAGAGAGTGGTTAAAGAGGAAGGAAATAGTGTTTTTAGAGTGGGCAATTCAATCATTTGACCATAGAAAATATATGGTGGAAGTTTAACAGAGGAATCTCTAAAGTTAGCAATTATAAGGTTATTTCTCAAAGGATTGGAATAAAATTACGGTTAATTTCTTTTATACACTCACTTCAAATTATTCGAAACAGCCATCATATCAAACAAAGGACACATTATTATTATATACTGAACGCTGTTTATGGATTTATGTCGAAAACTTGTGCTGCTGGCTACTTATATTTTGAATGTGTCAATAGATTTAAATGTAAGCAAATATTTTTTCTTTTTTTCTCCTTCATAGTATGGTAGCTACAAGCTACTCACGTTGAGAATCTTGTTTATGCACATATCACGACACAAATGTTATCAACGAAACGGAATTTTCTACCGCTTTTAGGAAACGTATCAGAGCTAACAACACATCACGATCCCCAATTTCGTCAGCGAATTGTATTTTCCACAGCAAATTGAAAATGATTTCCGAGACAATTAATTCTGCGAGCCGTCTCGGAGATATTTTTTGAGTGTTGCATATAGCAAGTAATATCAGCAAACTTCTTTTGATTGTATAATGACCAGTTTCATTATACATAAAAATTAAATGACGTATCCCAAGACGACAGGAAAACCGACCAGCTTTGCCATAAAATCAGTAGTCAGTGACATACTCGACTCAGATGAGCTGGCATAGCCCAAGGCGAAAGGATTGACTATTTCTTTTACAGGTACGAATTCCAGACGACCAGATGCAATCACCTCCTTTTCCCAGCCACGAGCAGTGAATACAGCAATCCAGCCCTTGGCTTCAAATGTCCTTTTAAGGCCATTGGCTTTATCTCCTCACTTCTGCCCTCTTAGGATAAGTCAACTACATCCAAACCAATACCATGAGGATGATGCCCTATTGGGAGCCTTTACCACTCAGCTAGCCAGATGCAGCAAATACTTTGAATAATCTACCAGTCCTTGATCAGATAATACCGCTCGGATTACGGTCGACTAAACTAACAATTCTAGCTGTATCATCCAGCCTATGATCACCAGTCCACGAGCTAACGATTCCGCTCAGACTGACGAAACTTCATTAACTGGTACTTTTGTAATTTCCAGGTTTTTATTACCGAATAAAAAGTTGGCTTTAATTTTCTTTAATTTGTCATCTTTTTCTTTCATGTGTCACTTCACTCATTTCTGAAAATTTGCGGAATCGACATATACATCGGTCTCGCAACAATATATCTTAAGCATTTATTACAGTCCGGTGATATTTGAAGTTTATAGCAAAAATAGATTTTTTTTTGTTTTAAAATGTTCTAATACTTTTGCGTGTCACAGTGTGGGTGTGTGAGTGAGTGAGTATTCTTCGTGGCTCACACAGTTTTGCTTGCTAAACAACTCAACCAATTTGGTGTCTTGTAGTTAAGAAAAGATTAGTCGGACGTAGGTCTTGGTCGGAGCCGTATAAACCACAAGTCATCTCCACACACACACATACACGCACACACACATGAATACGATAATACACTTGTTTGGTCATTTCTTTATTCAGTCTTCTGGTTTATCCTGGTAGGAGAACAGAGGTGACACTTTACAATATGGACGTGAGCGCTGGTCCCTCAATATCACTTTATATCCCATTCTGTCTAACGGACAACTAACTCTGCAATCGATGAATCTGCCACTCCTGATGATCCACTGTTGCTTAGTACCCTCGGCTCAAACTACCTCTGCTCTGTCTGCGACCAATGTGAACAGTGGGCGTGGGAGGGGCCTCCAGTTTTTTTATCGTTTGATATGCAGGAATTTAGTTGACTTTGCCATTATAATTACTGTTGCTGCTGTTTAGTGGCTACTTGAGATCTCTTTGAAGTTGCTGCTACTGGTTTTAGCGACCATTTCTCTGATGTCTTTAATATATGAGATCCCGATTTTCAGAAAAGAAAACCGTCCTTCAAGCATAGACCTCTCAAAACTAAAGTACCTTAGAAATTATATAGTTTTCTAGTGACATCTGGCAATAGCAGCGCTGAAGACGAGTTTATTATGGACTTTAAAAAATAGCATTTTCATCACCATCAAATAATCCTTTTCTTTCTATTCATTATCTATTAAAATCTACCGACCTCCGTAACTTGTTTAGCTATCTTTTTATACTAATATCCATACTCATCCACGTACATACATACATACATACATATACATCCATGTACATATATGCATATACGCTCCGTCTATACCTCCACAAAACACATATAGATAAGCTTGCTCTTATATTCATATGCATACGCAACGCCTATGTGCATAATTACACATAGAAACACGTTTTAACCAATATGAATATATGTGGTGCCTTTAATAAGTTTCCAGACTTTTTTTCACAGGCATTTAGAATTATCGTAGACTCTCGAAAATTCACTGTGTAATTGCAATACATCTTATAATAGGACTGACCAATTTTTGTTATTTCGGGTTCAAAGAAACTACTACAGCAGGAATTGGAATACACCCTACTAAAGCCTGTTTGTCACAGCTGATGAATTTCAAAAATGCAATCTGGACGTGAGGACACTTTAGAAGAACGATATTCAATAAAATTCTGTTTTAAACTTGGAAAAAAATGCCACAGAAACGTATGGAATGCTTCTGACTGCCTTAAGACCATCTTGCATGAATCGAGCATCGGTTTTAGAGTGGCATAAGAGATTCAAAGAAGCCAGAGAGTCTGTGAGGGATGGTGAGAGGTGTGGGAAGAGTAAGGAAGTCAATACACCGGAGTTGATTGGCCAAAGGGTTAGGGTTAGGGTTACTATTTTAAGGTTATAAGGGGGTTCAGGAAGAGATTCCTAAGGAAGAAGCCAGCACTCTTCAAATCGGGTCAGTGGCATTTCTACCAGGACAATGTACCAGTCCACAACTCCATCCTTGTCACAAACTATTTGACTAAGATGGGCATCAAGACAGTTCCTCAGCCTCTCTATAGTCCAGACCTTACTCCCTGTGACTTTTGGTTATTCCCTAAGCTCAGAGGCTGTCGTTATGAGACAATTGAGGAGATTAAAGAGGCTGTGACGAAGGTCATTGACACGCTCACACAAGAGGACTTCCATGGGGCCTTGTAGAAGTTGTTGCGACGGCGCAACAAGTGCATTGCAGCCGGAGGAGATTACTTTGATGAGGACTAGAGTTTCATGTGTGTACTATCAATAAATGTGGCTATACGAAATAAAGTCTAGAAAATTATTTAAGGATCTTCGTATATCATTGCACCGAAATATGTATGCCTCAGGACAGAAGCGTTTATAGTCTCTTTCTCTCACTCTCTCTCTCTCTCTCTATTTATAACCCTCTCTTTATTTATATCTCTCTCTTTATTTATTTCTCTCACACATAAACACACACGCAAACACACATGTTCATATATATATATATATATATATATATATATATTGTTAGAATTCGACGCCTCAAGCGCCTCCAAAGCAATATCACAATATATTGTTAATTATGAAAATAAGGCAGGGGAATAACTCACGACTCCGAGTTTTAATATTATATTTATTGACTTTTATATACACGAGTCGATAAGTAAATCAGCCATTTCAAATACTGCCGAAGAGATAATTAATATTGCAGATAAATCGAGATGACCGGTGATAGGACGTCACAGGAAAGAAAATTTGTTTCGATTGGTTTTTAATTGGTTTTGAAGTTAAAATGTCCCTCCTCTCTCTCTCTCTCTCTCTCTCTCACACACACACACACACACACACACACACACACTCACTCACTCACTATATATATATATATACGAGAAAATGTACGTTTTCTTTTACTGGCAGGTAATTATTTTGTAATGTATATAATAATCGGATTTTAGATGATAACTGTAATTCCAACAGCCAATATTCATTTTATTTCGGTGAATAGTAATCCTTTCAGAAAATGAATTTTCTTGAGTTGAAAATAAGAGGAATTTGTTTAGTAGAAATCGGCATATTTTCTCAATTTGGTTCTTGCTCTGCCGGCGAGGCTTAGAATATATTGACGATATCCTCTGCTGAGGGGTAAATTTCTCTAAATAGGGGTGTCTTGAGTCTGAAACTACATTGCATCTGATAATGAAGTTTCAGTTCTTGACATTTGGGTAATGTAGATTACCCCTTCACTGCCATTACTCCCTGGTCAAATCTGACTCAGAGTGGTAGTACTAGTAAGGGACTCATCTATGGGTCAAATAGATGTTTGAAAATTATTCGTATTCAATAGGAACATGTGCAAAAAAAAAGAGAAATAACTACGCAAAATAATGTAAAAAATAAATGTTCAATAAACGCAATTCTCTAACCTCTATGTATAGAATAACCCTAGATGGTTTGGCAAACAGTTAAAATCAGTCAAACAGTTAGATTCCAATGGATTTTGGTTTTCTCTAGTTTCCTTATTTTTTGCTTACTTTCTCTTTCATCTTTGACAGTATCTGTTTTTCAAATTCCTAGGTATTTGTAGTGTTCTGATACTTTCCCGTTTAGCTTGTTCAATTCCTTCTGTTGGCATTCGTTTTCCCCTGTTCTTTAATAGCATTGCATATTTCTAAGTACCTGATTCAATTCTTGTATCTTTGCTGGAGATTCTAAACGTTTGTATAGAGGTTTCAAAATCGGGTTTTTTTTTGTCTTCTTTTTTTTAATTTACCATCGTCCTTATACAAGAAGTAACTTACCTTTTCTTGCAATTTTGGGAATTTGTATCCTCCATTGCATTTTACGACATAATTTACCGGCATCGTTGCTCTAACAAACACAAGTGGAGACTGTAACAAACACTAGTGAAAATTCATCCTAGAAGAAGCTTCTTTACATTTTTATGCTTCCTTGTTATTATCCTAATGCATTTAGTATCACCCCCAGTTTTCAGTTGTTTTCGTTATGAAGTACACTATTTGCTTATAACATTTTTATACAAAGATAGAATGTCATGGAATGATGCATAAGCCTTTCTATCGTCTCTCCATGACATAACTGAATTATTCTTTATTGTTTTTACTAATTTCAATATGTTTTGGTCTATGTATAATAGGTAATTCGACTCTAGTTCCTTTGCAGCATCCTTTCTTTTCTTTAAGAAGTCTACAAGCGATTAGCAACATTCTTCATTCATCTGTGTGGTTAGTATTTTCCACGTTATTGGTAGACAGGTTATTGGTCTGTAGTTATTTGGAGTTGGTATTTTTGGGAAAACTTTCTTAATTGGGAGAGTCTTTTTCTTTTATCATTAATTCAGGAATGTTTGTCTATTGCAAAGCATCTGCGCAGTTGTGTTATTCTGTTCTAACTTGACGTGAATCGATGAGAACAGATGTCATCTATAGTTTCGTGTCTTCCTATTGGCAGTCTTCTTTAGAGTTTTTAAGGTTTTAGAATTAATTTCTGCTTCCTGTTCTTCTTCGATTTCTTGTACTTCATTCTTTATATTGATTAACCACTCAGTTTTTCTAGCATATTATTATTTGCTCCAAAACTGTTTGGTTTCTGTTGCCTTTTTTTGTTTTGTTTTGTTTTTTGTTTATTGTTGTTGTTGTTGTTGTTTTCACATACTAACTGTTTACTTGTTGTTAGAATCTGCTTTTGCTGTTTTTAAAAGTTCTCTTTTGCTTGTATTTTTGTATTTTGTGTTGAGATTTTTTGAGTCAACTTTCCTTTATCAATGTTTTAGTTTATTTCTTTTCGTTTGCCTTTCATTGCTGCTTATACTCTTCATCAATTGTTTCAATCCATCGTGTCCTCATATATTTTAATTATTCTTTAGCGTTTTTGCTTGTTTTCGTGGTTTTTGTTGTTTCTCTAGTCTTATTTCCCTTCCAGAATTTGTTTGTTTGTTTGTTCCTTTTTGGGATCTTTATCAGTATGCCTAGCCTATCGATAACTGATCTCACTCCGGCATAAATTAGAAACTATCATTCGTTGTGATATATTTAAGTAATTCATTTTAACCAGTTTTCATCCTTTACAGATTGTAACACTTTATATTCTTCCGTCTCAATTTCATTTCTTTCCGTCCTTTTTTTAATTCCCTATTTGTTCTTCCAGTTTCATTTCACATCCAATTTTTGTTTCTTTGTTCATTTTTATGTTCTTTATCGGTACCAAGTTTATAATTGGCTGTCTTTGCCCTGTTATGTTTTGACCTTTTGACCCGGCCAAAAATGCCATTCAAGGTGATGCACCGGAAGGAAGTGACACATTCTAATGGCAGTTATGAGAGGAAATCGCGTGGGCGGAAATTGGCTGATGAAATGGGACGAGGTAAAAAAAAATCCCATTATACTCTCATAGACTGACGCACCAGAAGAGAGTGACCTCTGAACTGCATGACAGTTATTTCCGCTCGATGACGATCACACAGGCCATTCTAAAGATAGCGAGAGTGACACATCCCGATCGCCAGATATCGGAAGAAATTGCGGAGACGTGGAGGCGTGTCCATATCACTGCGTGGGAGTTTGAAGGTAATAAAAGGCCGACGAATTGAACAGAAGACGGACAGTGGAGTTCGAGTGCCAGTTGGAGACGACATGTGGCAGGGAATGCCACACCCGGCCGAAGGGGCTCTCGGGAGCCCTGATTGAATTGGGGTCCAGAGGAGAACGAGAAAGACACAACGTTGCCGACCATAACTTTGGGGTCAAAACATTTCAGTTATGTTTGGTCTCCAGCTCCCTCTCACATGCAAACCTTGAGTAACCCTTTTCAAACCCTTGCAATAAAAAAGGTAAATATTTTTCTAAGAAGTCATTCTGCGTCTTTATCATTGCGTCTGTTATTCATTGCGTCAGTATGTATCCAGCATATATATGTATATTTCTGCATGAATCAGCAGATGACAATATAACAGCTCTTACATAAATTATATGTTTTAACTCGATGGTGATATATATTTTCAGTATTTACTTTTATTCAATCGTGATTTTCTTTTTCGAGTCAATTTTTCTTTCTTCTTTTGTTAAATTTGTTGTAGCAGTGTTCGAGATAGTTTCTGTGATAGAATTTTGGTGTTCCCTGTTCATGTTCACTTTCTGTGAGGAGCTCTTTTTAGTGAGATTTTTTTATTTGCTATTTGCTTTCTCATCTATTTCAGTGTCTGTACCTGTTAGATTGGAAACTAGACAATCCTATCCAGGATTTTCCTTTTGTTGTGATGTTTTGTTGATGTTTAAGCATAAGGAGTAACCTCCCTTTCATCTATTAGGATACTATATAGTTTTAAGCAGTTACAATTCAGCTCAATCATCTTATATAGATTTGTTTGGGCAATTACTCTACCTCCTGTCGTCTTCATTTCAACTGATCATTAAAATGTCTTCGACACAAAGAATATTCTTTTATCTTATAATCTTTTAAATGCACAACTTAAATGAACATTTTATGGAAAATATTTTTCGAAGGAATTAAAACGCTTTCTAACCGTTACGATTCAGTTTCAACAGTTTGGATTCCAGTCGGCTGGGTTTAAATTACACCGACTGTATCCTCTGAAGAGAGGTAACTTACTCACACAAACACTAAAAAAGGGTGTTATGGGTATGAAACTAAACAGCATCTGATGGTGAGGCTCCTGTTATGGAACTCTGGGGAATGTTGTGTATCCTTTCACAGCCATTACTCTCAGGTCCACTCTGGTTTGGTTTGGTTGGTTTGATTTCTTTGTTTAATGGCATATCAACTCTTTGGAGATTATTTAATGCCAAAGCCATTCTCCTAGAAGAACGGTAGTAGTACTATTTAACCCATAGCTTGGAGGATAAGGGGGTTCATACCTTTCCCAAGGCTATTTGCCCGAAACTGAACGTAATAGCGCGACTGGAGTACGAACTCGCGTACTACGATTCCGTAGTCCATCACTTTAACCAGTACACCACGAGGACACCCCTTCAGGTCCACTCTGGTAGTATATGTTTGGACCCTATCTATGGGTTAAATAGATCTGTTTAAGAATTAACCGTATTTGATGGGACCATGTGCAAAAAAAACTCTTAAGAAACAACTACAAAAAGAATGTAAATATGGACGTACAAAAAGAATTCAAGGCAATTCACTAACCTCTAAGCATAATAGACGAGTTGACATCCAGTTGAAATCAATCAATCAGTTTCTCAGTTTGAAAAGCAAAGCAGAACCTAATATTCCTATATTCCTTTACAGAACCTTGTTTCCCTTATGTGTGCAAACGTTGTAGTCATTTACAAAGTTAAACTTAATTCTTTAACGTTTTCTAAGAATATGTTTCTCTGTTGTACATTTATGATGATTCCATTCACAGATTTATTTTATGGCATAGTCGGCTGTTTTCCTGAGGCATAGTCGGCTGTTTTCCTGTGACACAGTCGGCTGTTTCCCTGAGGCATAGTCGACTGTTTTCCTGAGGCACATTCGGTTGTTTTCCTGTGGCATAGTCGGCTGTTTTCTTGCGTCATAGTCGGCTGTTTTCATGTGACACAGTCGGCTGTTTTCCTGTGGCACATTCGGTTGTTTTCCTATGGCATAGCCGATTGTTTTCTTGCGTCATAGTCAGCTGTTTTCCTGTGATACATTCGGCTGTTTTCCTATGGCGTAGTCGACTGTTTTCTTGCGTCATAGTCGGCTGTTTTCATGTGACACAGTCAGCCTTTTCACAACGCTCTAAACAAAATTTATTTGAATAAAACTGCTTCTAAGATTCAGATAAAAACTATCCATATTAATAGATTTTGCAAGCAATCACCTGGAGTGTTTGACGGAAGAAGGAATAACTTAAATTACTAATAATCGACAAAAAGGGGAATGCCGGGAAGATCTAGCATTTTTTGTGACAACCACTCATGAGATTCGATTAATGCGTGGATACCCACTATAAAAGGACTTCATACCAAATCTGATGGGAGGTCATATAAATCCATACTACTAATCGAAAATATGAAGATTTGAAAAGTTGATTTGTGAATGAATTAACTAGTTAATATCAATACCTATTATTTTACTCATTTGGGTGTTTTCCACACCAGCGTTATCTGATTTTTTTTCACAGAATTCTGAGTGACAGCAAGTCTCCTCAAGTCTCCAGGACTCTTCTCAGTATTCTGGTCGATCTTAATAATGCTCAAGTCTAGATGGTCTCTACTTGTCCTCTTATTTCCAAGTCTCCTAGTCTCTGTTTCAATCCTTTGGTGACTATACCGAGCGCGCTAGTTACTTCTGGTATCACTACTGGTTCTAAAGTTTTTTTCAGTTCTCTAGCAAGGTCTATGTACTTATCTCTCTTTTCGTTTTCTTTCAGTTTTACCCCGTGATCAGCCGGAACTGCAAAGTCTACTATTCGACGGGTTCTCTTTCTCTTACTTTCTTTTGTTGGCTATCGCTCGCTCAAATTGTCTTGGCCGAGATTAGATGATCCGTTTGTATCTCAAAATCCTAAAGAATTGTGTGCATCTCATTTTCTTGGATGGATTCTGGGTTGTGCATATACTTATTGTTCATATGATCAAATTCAAACTTCTTGCACAGTTCCCAGAAGATCACCTTTCCCACCCAGCTGTGTCTAATCTTATACTCTCCTTGTGCCAATTTACTGCATTCACTTATAATGTGATTGATCGTTTCATTTCTTTCCACTCATAATCTACATCTGCAATTTTGTTGCGTCTTGTCTATTTTTGCCTTGTCATAGTCAGTCCTTATGGCGTTGTTTTGTGCAGCTATCAGAAGAGATTCAGTTTCTCTCTTAAGATATCCCTTTCTTAGCCATGTCCAAGTTTTCTCTTGAGACATTTCGCTTGTTTTATTACTATTATTATTATTATCATTATTATTATTATCATTATTATTATTATTTACTCCTTGAGAGTTTTAGCTGATGGCCTTTCACTAGAATTTGAGTGACAGCAAGTCTCCTCAAGTCTCCAGAACTCTTCTCAGTATTTTGGCCGTTCTCAATAATGTTGTAGTTTTGGATGGTCTTCACTCTTCTTCCTACCTCCAAGTTCTCCAGTCCCTTTAATAAATCCTTTGGTGTCTGTACCAAAAGCTCCAATCACGATTGGTATAATTGTCACCTTCATGTTCCATAGTTTTTTTTAATTCCCTAGCAAGGTCGAGGTACTTATCCTTCTTTTCACTTTCCTTCAGTTTTATTCTATGGTCAGCCGGGACAGCAAAGTCCACAATTTAGCAAATTCTCTTTTTTTGGTTGATTATTATTAGGTTTGGTCTTCTGGCCGAGATTAGGTGATCCGTTTGAATGTCGAAGTCCCATAAGAGTTAGTGTCAATTTCTAGGACAGATGCTGAGTTGTGCATATACCATTTGTTCGTTTGGCCAAATTTAAATTCCTTGCACAATTATTATTATTATTATTATTATTATTATTATTATTATTATTATTATTATTATTGTTGTTGTTGTTGTGCATATTATTATTTTACTGAATTTGTTCTTTTAGAAACAATGTCAGATTCTTCTGACTGTTTTTAATTGATTTGAAATTCTTTGTATACTTTAGCGATAAATTTTAAGGACTTTGTTTGAATATTGATTCAACTTATTTTGTAAACATTACACGTTAGAAAAAGTCTGACATCTAAAAAAAAAATGATGAACTATGCATAAAAGATAAAATTATATTGTTTTAATGTGTCTTTATGAAGAGAAAAATGAGAGAAAATGAGAGAAAAATGAGAGAAAAATGAGATTAGCTTTACTTGAGAAAATTCTTTACAACCGAACATTGTTCATCAATTTGATAATGCACGAATTTGATTTTCTATAAATATAAAATAGTGTAAAATCCATTATTCAAGAAAAGAAAATACGTGAATATATACTTCGCATCTATTATAAATCTCAGACAATTCAACATGAATCTAATATGAGAACTATACAACTTTTTAAGCTTTTGAGATTACGATTTCGTTTCTAAATAATCGCACTGAGTCGAATATTAAGTCTCGCCTCTATTCAAACACTCCAAACACGCATGCTTAATGGGCCTATTAATAGGAATAGCCTTGATTCAAAACTATTTCCGGTATTTTTTAGGTGTACATTTATAAAAAAAATTCTGGCGTGTGCAACTATGGTGAACCTTAAAGTATAAAATGATAATTGCAAGTATTTGTTAAAAATGAGTTAATCAAAATCTCTCTTCACCTAGAAAAATATTCAGTTATTCCATCAGTTCGATATTACCAATCCTTTGTGATAGCATTTTCTCAAAATTATTCAAAGTTCAATAAAGATCAGGATAGACTTCAATGTTTCGATTCCAACAATCTCTATTCTTCGAAACAGTCAGTAAATCATCGTTCCCAATCTTTTTCACTGTCAATGTAGATTCAATGTTTGTGTTTGTATATCATACAAACGACACGATCACATTGTCATGAAATAACTCAGGTGATATGACTGTCTCCAGCATTGAATGATTATTGCAGGCTAATTACAATTTTATTGATTCTTTTATCTGGTTTCTCAAAGTAACTGGAAATTACCTGAAGGATGCCAATACTACCTTAATCACTCAAACTATATATTTGTCTTCAATGAACATGGGGATATCTTGTTGTTCTCTGCAAAATATGATTGTTCATTTTCTCACGTCTCCATTTCTTGTTCTCTATTATTTTTTTTTCTTTCCGTTTGTTTTATATATTCACCATTTTTCCTCCTTCCTGTTTTCTCGTTGCTTCTCCCAGTCAATTTCATTTTATTTTTATTCAAAGAAATATCTTCATCTCTCTCGTTTTTCTCTTAATGTTTTAATAAGATATTTTTTTCGGTATTCCTCGTGTGTTTATATCAACCAGAAGTCATTTAATCGTTTCTTTTTTCTTTCACCCATAAGAACATCAGAGGTTAAAAAGTTTACGAAAGTGATCGTCAAAGTCGTGAGAACTTTCAGGTTTTTCCCAATCGGAACTATATAAATAAAAATAGAATGATCTTTCTTTCTTTCTTTCTTTCTTTCTTTCTAATCTCCAGCCCCGCTTTCTCCTTATGTATTTCTTTATTTTGATTCTCAGTTTTCAAACTAATGTCTATAAAATTTGCTTCTTCTCTTCTCTGCTTGAAGCATTTTTAGACCAACTGATGTAATTATGACGCCATAATGACAGCTAATCTTCAAAAAGCATTGCCACTTTAAATGTACTTGAATGTGTTTGCATCGTTAATTCGATTTATTGATTCCGTCTTGACTTTTTTATCTGCTTTCTTTTAGCGTCAGATATTTTCTTCTTACAGAAAAAAAAAACACTTGTCAAATTCCATCTTTTTTCTTTATTTCCTTCATCTTTTTAATTTTCCTTTTTGTTTTTCCTCTTTCTTTTGTGCTAATTTTCATAATTTAATCTTTCTTTTTTTTATATAATTTATTAAAGGCTTTTTATTTTCATCCCAATATTTTACCCTTTCTTTTGTACTTTGTTATTCTTTTTTTTTAAATTTACTATGACATTTTTCTTCTTAACTGACTCATTTCTTTTTATTTTTTTTTATCTTCTTCATGATCTCTTGTTAGTATTTTCCCTTTTTCTTTCAATTCTACTTCTTTTCTTTTCTTATGACTTTCCTTCCTTCTTCTCATTTATCTTTATCTTTTCTGTTTCTTTCTTTTTCTTTTTTCTTGGTATTTTTAGATATTTGTTGATTATCCTCCCTTTTCCCCATTTTATTAGTTATAACATCAAAAGTAAGTTCAATATTATCAAATCCTTTTGCGATGGCATTTTCTCAACATTACTCAAAAGTCAATAAAGATTAGGATTGCCTTTTGTGTTTTGAATCTAACAATCTTCGAAGCAGTCAGTAAATCAGCGTTCCCGATTTCAATGTCAATGTAGATTCAACGTTTGTGTTTAAAACGTTGTACAAACTTCACGATTTCTCTTTTCTATATTTTTATCCTCCTTGTTTTGTTTTGTTTTTTTCTCTTTTTCTCTTTTTTTTTTCTTTGTTGCATCTATTTTTCTCTATATCTTCTTTCTTTCTTTTCTTTCTTTCCATCTCCTTTTGTTTTCTTTGCTTTATTTCTTTGCTCATATATTTCGGTTTTTCTGTTATTTTCATTCCTGTGTTTTTTTTTTCTTATCCAAATTCTTCTACTTAAATTATTTTTTCATATCACATCTTTTTCCTTATATTTCAACTTATTTTTCCTCTTTTAGATCTTTTTATTGGTTTCGTCTAACTCTTTTAATATTTCTATTTCCTATCTTGTTACTGTTCTTTTTTTTTTTTTTTTTTTACTTTTTATCGATTCGTTTATTTCTTTTAAAAAATCCGTTTTCATATCTGGCAGTTTCTTTCACGCTTCCTCTCCAAGTTTAAAAAGTTATCAGTGTTTTCTTTGCATTTTCTTCGCGGTTTTCTCGTTTCTTGAATTCACCACCCCAACCTTCTCTCATCTTTTACCAATTTCTTACATCCTTTTCTTACTTCACTTGCCAAAATGTTTTCTCTTTGCAACAATAAAAAGAATAAAGAGATTATGATAAATAAAATCCCCCCAATCTTTATGAATTCAGACTAAAATTATGATCAAATTAAAAGAACTGGAGACGATGGTTAAAATAGAATAAAACAATTTCAATGAGCACCGACACTACGGGTGGCTTCGTATATAGGTAATCGTTGTATTGAAAACATGGAAAGTACATTATCGTGACTTTTCAAGATGCCAAAACTCCTTCTTTTAAGTTTTATTCTTAGTTATCAAATGTAGAACCAAAATTAGATAAACTTATTGTTACTACAAATTGTAAGAGACGCGTTATGGCCGTTGGGTCGTAGAGACACCAATACATGAAGCACTGCCTATCAACACTATTATATCGAATTATTCCTTCTTTATCAGAATCGTCACCATCGTCGTCGTCGTCGTTTTGAACATGATATATCCATTTTTGATAATGAACATGTGGAAATGGCGTCAATTTCGATTATTACTCCGATCATGTCACTCTGATTCGATAGATGTTACCAAATGATTTGAGCTCACGTGACCAGTTACTTTATAATAAGAAGAGAAATGTTAAATTTGCTAAGATTTTATTTAAAGTCAAATCTTTTTCTTTTTGTTTTTGAATATCTGTTAATTTTATTCCAATTTTTAAAACCGGGACATTGGCCCAGCGGTTAGAGTGTTCGCCAATGGCCCGGGAGACCTGGGTTCAATCCCAGGTCGAGTCATACCAAAGACTTTAAAAATGGAACTTGATACCACCTTGCTTAACACTCAGCATTATAAGGTACGGTTCAAGGTAAAGTGGAGCAATCCTGGGAATGGAGTAGCGCCCTCCCCTACACCTTGGTGTAGTAGCTATCGAAAAGGGAGCCTTCGGGTCACCCTCGACTATGGTCGCTAACTTTACTTTTTACTTTATTCCAATTTGGTACTAAAAGTTTTTTGACATGTTTTAATTGTTCAATCTAAGAGCAGTTGCGTATCTTTTGGTTAATTTTTGGTTCAAAAATTTTGCATTTCAAGTATGTTAAATCATTTATATTGTCCCTATTTTCTACGGTTAAGTGGGTTTTACAGATATAAAGGTCACGTAAAATTTCTATATTATTATGGCTATTATTATTGTTATTATATATATTATTTACCAGACATGGGGCATAATGGTTAGAGTGTTCGCCAATGGCCCGGGAGTCATGCCAAAAAATGGTACTTGATGCCTCCTTGCTTAACACTCTGCATAATAAGGTACGGATCAAGGGTAGAGTGGGTCAATCCTGGGAAAGGAGTAGCTCCCTCCCTTCGCCTTGGTGTAGTAGCTATCGAAAAGGGAGCCTTCGGAACACCCTCGACTAAGGTCGCCAACTTTACTTTATATATATTATTGCAAAAGATACCCAAAACTTATCATTTTAATTACCTGCCCATAAATACCATACCATATTAAACAAAAGGTAACGTGATGATGATTTTAATCTTAATCATCATCATCATCATCATCATCACTCAACAAAATTCCCCACAAAACAGACATTTCATATTCAAATCAAAATAAACTTTCAGCTACCATAAAGTTAAAAAGAAAAAGAAAATCTGATTGCAACACTCAATTTCCTGCCGCCTCATCCACTCTTCTTTTCTCACACTCTCTTCCTTTGTCCCACTTCTTCCCATTAAACAGACAGCGGAAATATGTGTAAATATATAAAAATGTATATGCCAGTACATACACAAACTTACACACACACCTATGTACGTGCGTGCAACTGCCCATACACAAACATAACATTCAATAACAAACAAACTTAAGCACACACACACACAAAAAAAAAGAAACACTTTTCGAACAGAAATTAGCCATATGAATCGTTTTTTTTAAGATCTTCACTCTATCCAACGATTACTGATTGCATAAAACCCAGCGTCACAGACAGTACCATATATTTCTATATATTTCTATATATAGATGCTCTATCGTTGATATTGAGCACTATTAACAATACTGCAACATTTAGTCCTACATTAACTCACCAAGTGAGCTAGAAAGAACCATAAACCTCATATATATATATATATATATATATATATATATATATATATATATGTATTCTTTTTTTTTTTTTTTCTTTAAAGAAATATTGCTCTGTACAATCAATTACATTGAGCTCTCTACCAGGAAAATTTAAATGTTCAGCTCCTGAATGATTTTCTTGTCCTGAAGGAATTACTCCCAACTCTGGTTTAACTGGACGGAATAATACCTCTCTCTATATATATATATATATGTGTGTGTGTGTGTGTGTGTGTGTGTGTGTGTGTGTGTGTGTGTGTGTGTGTGTGTGTGTGTGTATTATTCGGTCCAGTTAAACCGGAGTTGGGAGTAATTCCATCAGGACAAAAAAAAAAAAAAACATTCAACAGTGAACATTTAAATTTTCCTGGTAAAGAGCTCAATGTAACTGAGCAAAACTTTCTTTAAGAAAAAACAAAAACGGTCACATTAGGATTATAAATTTATTTCCATCCTGTTATGGGTTTTTGATATATATATATATATATATATATATATATATATATATATATATATATATATATATATATAATGAACTC
This sequence comes from Sepioteuthis lessoniana, assembly GCA_963585895.1. NCBI lineage: Eukaryota > Metazoa > Mollusca > Cephalopoda > Myopsida > Loliginidae > Sepioteuthis > Sepioteuthis lessoniana. Next base: position 96,385,381 of record OY757921.1, read on the forward strand.
TTACATCGATTTCGACGTGTGAAGGCTCGTCAGTCTGTTTTTTTTTTAGTTTATTTTGTTTTGTTTTTGTGGCATGATGCCTGCTTCTTGGATGAGACACCAATCTTATGACTTATACATTAAGCTACACAGCCACGTTTAACGTGAATTACGCCGGACGCTACTCTAAACTTTCGATAAATTTCCTACTCATTATGACCAAATGGTGCAATAAATTCAAGAGATCTGAGGGGGAATATCAGTTGCCTCAAGATTATATTTAAACTTTTTGTTATATCGAAGCAAAAATTTGTCAACACTTTACTCAACATCATAAATCAGTAGCGTCGGTATCCTGGGTTCACTAATTCTCACAACATAACTCGTCCACCTAAGTTGTGATTGCGTCTGAATAAGTTCTCTTAATATCATTTTGTGAAGAAGTGATAATAATTAGAATTCATCCTTTCATGTTATTTTTGTATATCGTATACATCTGGTGATAGTATCAGTTTTGTAACAGTGTAGAATTTAATTATTTGTTCTGGGCTGCTAGAAAACCTTGTTGTTGTTGTTGTTTGTTTGTTGTTTTGAGACTTTAAGAGTTCAGGGTTCAAAGATCTGAAGCAATCAAAAGAATTCTGGGGTTTTTTTATGTAGATTACCAACTTCAAAAACAATATTTGACGGGGAAGGAGTCCTTGTCATGTAATGGCTAAAATGCTGGACTACGGCTTCGAAGTGAGCGAGTTCGAACTCCAGTCACGCAGTTACATTCACTTTCGAACAAATACACTTGGGAAAGGTATGTACCTCTTTATTCCAACCCTCAGCTTTGGGGTAAATAGTAGCACTGCTGTTCACAGAAAGATGTTTTTGGCACAGAATAACTCATGAAGGTTGACATGCAATTAAACAGAGAAATCAAACCTCGTTTTATAGAGTGAAAGAAACTTCTATAAAAAATGTCAAGTTGATTTATACGAGTTCTATGAGGAATGTATGATTTTCAACAATAGACTAGGGTAGAAAGAATAACTCCTTTCATTCCAAATGCGATGGAGAAATCCTGCGAAAGCATCAAGGCTTTTTTTTCGATATTATGATAACAATAATAGAAACATCAGAAATTATTTTGCTATCAAAATAAGAGAATAATTCCATATATTTTGGGTTATTTCCATTATCAGCACTGGGGAGACAAGAATTCTTCCCAGCTTTGGTCTGCTTTGGCTTTATGGCATATCAACCATTGTAGGTTATTTAATGCCAAATCCATTTTTATACATATAAACAGTTCTAATTCAAACAATTTAGTTTAGCACAAGTAAATAGTTTAAATGTCAAAATCATGACTATTTCAAGCAATTCAGTTTACTCAATAAAGTTAAATGGTTCCAAGTATTGATATGAACCACTAACAACTCAATTAAAAATCAGTCATTTATTTACACACAGTTAAGTGTAAAAACAGTTCTATTTCAAACAATTCAGTTTAGCATAATTACAGAGTTTAGTTCTATTTTACCCATAAATAGGATTCTATCAGGTACTTCCACTCCAGGACAGAGTGAACCAGGGAATAATGGCAACAAAGGTGTACTGTTCATTACTCAAAGCTCCAGCATTACTAGAGCCTCGTGATCAGATTAGTTAGTGTCATATCCTGGACACTTGTTAGGGAGAGTCTTACCCCTCTGCAGAGATGCAGTCGGTGTATTCTACAGCCTTCCCAGCCGAATGGTCTCGAATTCTTCCTCGCTGTAGCCGTATCTGTACTACTGTTTGGTTTCACCACTTGGACTTTAACGAAAAAGTTGCGTGCTGTTTTGAACAAATCCATGAAGCAGCACACTGCAAAAAAAGTGGTTGTATGACCTCTGACATCCCATCAATAACCATTCAAGTAAGACGAGCATGACATGATGGATTCTGCTGGTAATGTAAGGACGAACCCATAAGCGACATTCTCCTACGGACTACACATAGACCCACCAGTATTTGTCGACCAACATAAACTTGCATTTATCAGCTCTGTGTGAACCCTAGATGCCGTGTAGAGGACTTACCATAAAGGATGACTGATACAGACGGATGGTGAGAGAGAGAGAGAGAGAGAGAGTCAGACATAGGAATCCGTGCTGTCATACTTTGATGATGATGATGATTTCGGAGTAGAGACGGATATCTGTGGATGGCTTCTAGTTGCTTCACATCCTTTCTATTCTTACAGTTTTGTTTGATTTTTTTTTTTTTTTTTTTTTTTTGCGGCAGCAATAGCGTCTACAAGAGGAGTGAGCACTGCAACCAACAACAAAAGAAGAATTTACATCGGTTGTTACCCGGAAAATGAAACCAAATTGTTGGCTTACCACCTTCATTATGGGCACCGTCAAAAAAATTCGGGTTACTAGAGACAGGTGGAAGAACCATCGAAACCTATAAGAAAGAACGTTTTCGGTGCCTCGGTTGGTGTAACGGTTCACAAGCTAAACTTGCAAACTTTCACGAGCGAGTTCGAGTCTCATTGCATGCCCCCATTCATACAGCCTTATGCCACATCTAGACAAAAAGCTTTGTAAATTATTGTTTTGGTTAGCAAGCTAGACAGGCAAAAATTCACGAGTGAGTTTGAGTCTCATTGCGTGCCCATTTCATACGGCCTTGTGCCACATCTAAACAAAAAACTCTGGAAATTACGGAAAAAAATGTTTTGGTAGTCAGAGAATGTGTCTCGTAGTTTTAAAAAACCCGCAGAAAGCATCTGTGTCATCGTATAAGGGGATAAGGGTTAAATTTCCTAAGGTGCCTTGAAAGAAAACTGCCCAAGGTAGTAAGACATTTTTGGAAATACCCTACTTGAGGCTTGCTTCCTGCGGGGCTTCCACTTTAAAATGAGCAAATGTCACCTTTCAGTTCCATTGGGTGTTGGTTAAATACCTTATTTTATTTCTACCCTGACCGACTTTGAATACGCTAACTGTATCTCCTGCAGAGGGGTAAGACCCCCCCCGCTAAAAAAAGGGTGTCCTGGGTGTGACACTAAACTGCATCTGATAGGGGAAGCTTTAGTTAGGAATATCTTGGGAATGTGAAATACCTCTTCATTGCCATTACTTCCATGTCCACTCTGACTTTGAGTGGTAGTACTTGTTAAGATCCAATCTATTTGTCAAATACATCTCTTTAAAGATTGCGCGTATTCGATAGGACCGTGTGCAACAAAAAAACTGTTAAAAAAAACGACTACACAGAAAAGAACATATCATGAACACAATTTCCTAACCTTTACGCATAAAATAAACCAGGACAGATTTACATGCCATTAAAATCAATCAGTATATTTAATAGGTTAAGAAGCAAAGTAGTTTTCAATTCAAACACTATACAGACTAACAGACAAACTATTTGCTATATATATATATATATATATATAATCATCAGGGCGCGCTGTTAGCACGGATTCCCCCCCTCTCTCTCTCTCTTTCTCTCTCTCTCTCTTTCTCTCTCTCTCTCTCTCTCTCTCTCTCTCTCTCTCTCTCTCTCTTTCTCCGTCCCTATCGTTCATCGCTCCTGGTAGGTTTTCCAAACTACAGCCTTTGTTCGCACACAGCTGATGTAGATAAGTTCTTGCTGGTCGGCCAACGCTGGTTCGTCCATGTGTAAGAGTCCATAGAAGAATGTCACTTATCTGTTCGTTCTTGCTCCTCCAGCAGTGTCCTGGATGTATTGCTCGTCTTACTTGGATGGTTTGAGAGATGGGAGGTAAATGGCTATACAGTTGTTGTTTCGTGAAGTGTTACTTCCAGGATTTGTTCAATATAGCTCATAGCATGCTTGTGCAGTTCCCATCTAGCTTTTTTTCTATGCGTTTTGTCAGAGTCCTTGTGGTGCATCCATAGAGTAGTATTGACACAACCGCCACTTGGTAGAAATCCTGTTTTATTTTATCGAATAGATCAGACTCCCATATATAATTGATAGCATATCGATAACAGTGTATATAGGATTTGATATTAAATAACTCACGAAAGTAGATTATGCCATAAAAAAACAACCAACCAACCAGAACTTTATTCCTACATTCCTTACTGAGGTCTTTTTGTTTCATCGAGTATGGAGACGTCGTATCTGTTTACAAAATTAAACTCAATTCTTCAAAGTTTCTTCAAAGAATATATGTCTCTTCGTTCCGTGCTGGATATTTATTATGATTTCATTTGAAGAGTTATTAGTTGGACCGTCTGCAAAAACAAAAACAAAAACAAAAATATGAATAAATAACTATACAAGAAAATGGAAATATGAACACACAATGAACACGACTCCCGAATCCCTATGCATAAAACAAGCGTAGACACGTTGACATGCCGTTAAAATCAACCAATCAATCAATCATATCTTATTTATTTAATGAAGCGAGTGTTACGTTAAACACGTCCGAACTTTGGATTTGAAATTCCTTCTACCTGGTACTGTAATATATTGACCTCCGACATAGCCGAGTTGTCAAATAAGAAATGCACCTGTGTAAATAACAGGTGCATCCGGTTGAAGATATCAGGGGATAACCTTGACTGTGGACGGGTTGAATTGAGTACAGGTGCAACGCTCATTGAAGCAGGTGGATGTCAAACAATTATATAACCCGGTGCTACAGGAAGTTCGAGTTAGTTAGTTAGTTTGGAGTCAGTTGTTGTAGTTCGAAGCAGTGAGAACCAGACCCAGCAAAGAGCTGGGCCCTCAGGGCCCCCGATTGAGCAGCCCCTCAGGATGAGAAAGAAGTGCTGCTATAGCCAGAAGAGCTGGGGGTCAATATGCTGCAGTCTTTGTTCATTCTCCAACTCACCTCTCACACATAAACCTTTCGTAACCCTTTCGTACCATTTCGAATAAAGTGTGAGAGGTATATTTTCCGAAAGAACTGTGTTTCGTTCGTCTTTATTGTGTTGACTATGTTTCTGCATGCATATGAGTATGTTACAGTAGTTAATCATTCCATCAACCCTTATTTATCCTGATATTTTAACCGAATTCTTTAGAGTCTAAAGAAAAATGATCAACAAGTTCTTTGGCTTTATCGTGTGATATTGTAACTTGTGTATCTGCAGCAGCGAACAAAAGACGCGAGGTCATTTATGATTTAATTTGTGTTTTGGTTCTAAAACGCTTTAATTGTTATACTTTTTTCAAGATCACCATTAATATATTGTGGAATTTACTAAACCCCACAACCACGAGCAGGATGTGACACAAAGTCAATTTTTAAGAAATCTAAAGGTGCTTTGAATTCAGAGTTTTCCTTCTTCTAGACTGGTTTAATAACCAAGCCCAAAGAACCCAGTCTGCTCGATTATTTACCCATCATTTAGGAGGAAAAAATAGATAGATTCATGCCTTTTCGTTCAGGATTTGAGCTCCGGTTACTGATTCCATTTCCAGAGACGATAACCATTGCGCTGAACTCCATCTCTCAATCCCGCCTCAAAAGCGCACCTTATATTGTAAGATTAAAGAGAAATTCAAGGCATAGCCAATGATGCATCTCTACTTAATCCCATTGACCATATCGAATTAGACAGAATAATCCCGACCTGAAACAGACGCTTTCATTCCTGGCTGGAATGAATTTATGATATTCTTATCTGGTATGCCAATTTTTCAAAAACTTTCCATTGAGTACTTATGTTAACCGTGTCAAAGGCTTTAGTTAGATCAACAAACACCATTTATAATTCTTGTTTCTTCGCTTGAACTTTCTCAGCATCCTAGCGGAGTAATAAAACCATGTCTACAGAACGAAAACAGACTGGGATTGTGAGTACATTTCATCAACTACATAGGGAATTGATCTGTTCCGATTAAGACAAGTGAGGATTTTATCTGCAGTATCCAGAAGAGAAAGACATTTTGAATGATCAAATATTCTATTTTTACTCCTATTCTTAAACAGATGTTTGAATTCTAGGAAACCCACACTCGATCAGTAGTTTTTTAAATCTTTTTCTATTGCAGCTGCCCCCAGATTTTCAAATGCCATCCCACATCCTAGCCCGTAAGATAAAAGAACTTGTTGATTGTTTTTTTAGACTCTAGAGAATTCGGTTAAAATATCAGAATAAAAAAGTCAAATTATCTACGAATGACCTGCTTTTATTTATGATAATTAGTAAAATCAATTTTGTTTAGATACTAGAAAATATCCAATCAAAATAGGGGATGTCCTCGTGGTGTAATGGTTAACGCGATGGACTGCAGAATCGTAGTAAGCGAGTTCGTACTCCAGTCGCGCTATTACGTTCACTTTCGGGCTATTATCCTAGGGAAAGGTATGAATCCCCTTATCCTCCCAACTATGGGTTAAATAGTACCATTACTGTTCTTCTAAGAGAATAGCTTTGACATTAAATAACCTACAAAGGTTGATATGCCAGAAAACAAACAAATCAAAATAGTTCGATCTTTAATCATTGAAGATAAAATATTCTAAAGTTGCTTTTTGAGAGCTTCCCACGTAAAGAAGTAAATCTCGCATCCCTTGGAGGGAAGTGACACCACCAATTTAGAACCGCTGTTCGAGATGATTGGTTATGAGTCAGTTTCTTTCTAAAATATCAATAAGTTTCTTTCTAAAATATCAATAAGATTTAAGGCGGATATATTATCATCGAGTAGTTCTTCAGTCCAGTAATGTTTATAGCGGGTCAGCCAAAAATTTTGAATGAATGTTGATTCACAGTGTACGACAAACTTTCCGAACAATGCTACTCATATTTTCTGTTCGAGTTGAACTTCTATTTGACGGTTATCTAAAACCACATTATCGATCTGTCCTCTAAAACATGCATATTTATCATCCTTAAAGTCACATACTAGTAACAGTGATTGATGACTGGCTCATCTTGACAGATGCAAGTCATCTTTACCACAACAACTCAGACATACTAATTAATAACTAATTCAACCAGTAAAAAATATGCAAGAAGCATAAGGGGCGCTCATGGTGTAACGTTTATCGTCATAGATAATGCGCCATGAGTCCAAATATAGGACGAGAGTGTACGTCGTGCCTTCAATAAGTTCAATAAGTTTCTAGACTTTTTTTTTTGCGCAGGCATTAAAAATTCACTATGTTATTGCTATACATATTATGAGATGACTGACCTATTTTCAAATCAACAGCTACAGCAGCAATTGAAATACACCCTACTAAACTTTGATTGTCACAGCTGGTGAATTTCAAAAATGCAATCTGGACGTGAGGACACTTTAGAAGAACGATATGCAATAAAATTGTTTTAAACTTGGGAAAATGCCACAGAAACGTAAGAAATGCTTCAAACTACTTTTCAACCATCTTGCATGAATCGAGCATGAGTTTTTGAGTGGCATAAGAGATTCAAGGAACACAGGGGGTCGATGAGGGATGATGAGAGGTGTGGGAGGAGTAAGGAAGTCAATACACCAGAGTTGATTGGCCAAAGGGTTAGGGTTAGGGTTACTATGTTGAGGTTTTAAGGGAGTTCAGGAAGGGATTCGGTCGGAAGAGGCCAGCACTCTTTAAATCGAGTCAGTGGCATTTCCACCAAGACAATGCACCAGTCCACAACTCCATCCTTGTCACAGACTATTTGACCAAGATGGGCACCAAGACAGTTCGTCACTCTCCCTATAGTCAAGACGTTGCTCCCTGTGACTTATGCTTATTGCCTAAGCTCAGGGGCTATCGTTATGAGACAATTGAGGAGATGAAAGAGGTTGTGACGAAGGTCATTGACCTGCTCACACAAGAGGACTTCCATTGGGACTTCCAGAAGTTGTTGGAATGGTACAATAAGTGCATTGCAGCCGGAGGACACTACTTGGAAGGGGACAAGAGTTTCATGTGTGTACTATCAATAAAAGTGCCCATACGAAAAAATGTCTGGAAACTTATTTAATGATCCTCGTATTTCACATAATATTAATACTCTTGGGAAAAGTTTGGTTTGGTTTCTTTAAGTGCATATCAACTTTCGTGGGTAATTTAATGCCAAAGTCATCCCTGTAGAAGAACAGTAGCAGTACTATTTAACCGTTAACATGAGAGATAAGGGAGTATTTACTTTTCTCAAGCATATTAGTCCCAAAATGAACGTTATAGCCCGGCTGCAATTCGAACTCGTTTACTTTAATGTCACAGTCTAGTGGGTTATCCACTACGCTACGAAAACTTCCCTCTTGGAAAAGATATGAAAACAATTATTCTTCCTCTAGCTATAGCTAGATAGTAGATAAGACACAGCTTTTTAACTTTATTATGGCAACTGGTCAAGGAAGAAGAAAACTGTGAATTTAAAACTGTTAACTCCGCTTAAAAAATTAACCTTTCACACATTTCATCGGGAAATGACCCCCAAAATAATAACATTCCAAATCAAATTGTTAAGTAAGATTTTTTCTAATTTTTCTCACATTTTTCCATTTTTATCTCTGTTTATTAATGCGTACAGAATAAAATTTTAAAAAAATAAACGATAAGATTCGTGTACTTTATCCCGGGCAATACCTGGTAAGTTTACAAGATCTAATTATAGTGATTCACACGGTAACATCTTTCTTTGCAAGCCTACCAGTATTTGTTTGCTTGTAAGATCAGTTTTGTCATGATTTGGATTCAATGAAGCTGCGACCTGCCCGTGATCACTAAGCTGACAGCAATTTGCCCTTCAGCCTAGTAAAGTTGTTTTTACCTGTAACACATGGTTTGTGCCTCCAACATCAACGCAAAATCCAGGGAAAAAGAAAAGTCAATCTGATTCTGGAATTAGAAGAAAGAAACAAAAAAAAAATACGAGAGGCTCCTCGAAAGTGATAAATTCTATTTATTTCCAGGGAAACTACAACATATACAGGCAGCACAAAAACATTTTTGGAGAGGGCAAGTTTTCCGCCACCAAGTCACCATCAATGGCTCTACTTTTTCACGACCTCATGTTAGTCAACATCCCGCCCTAATAAAACATCTTATTTCTACAAGTCGTATTTTTATTTCTATTTTTCTTTAAATTCGAAATAATTAAATTGAAAAATAATGTGATTCGATCAAATAATTACGTAAAACATTTAACAGAAGTTATTTTTTTTAATCAACACTTCAAAGAAATTAGGATCTATTTGAAAATGTAAATGTATATTAGTTTTAGCGAGACTGGTTGTTGTTGCTGCTGCTGCTAATCTTTTAGTCTGTGAGATTTTGTATCATATTGGAATAATGAAAATAATGACAGCTTGCTAGCCGTAGTGTTAACAATTGGTCAAGTGGGAAAGGACAGAGTGCTTACCTTGTGATGTCCGTTTCCTTATATACTAGCCGTAAACAAATTATTAATCCTTATCAGATGTGCCACGTGACAATTGATTTAATCATTCATGGAGTCAAATGGTACCCCTCATGTTCCCTCTTATCAAGTTAATCGACTATAATAGGTCGTGAAAAGACATTAGTTTTTAGCAAATCCCAAAGTATTGCAACAAATGTTTTGAGGTAGGTGCTGGTGTCGAGGAAAATTTCCTCGTCAAGTTCTGTGTCGCTGATATTGTATAATTCAGTTTGTTTCAGCTTCACGCATTCATGCATGAGATTTTCAAATCTTTGCGAATATATATATATATATATATATATATATATATATATATATATATATATATATATATAAACTACGAGTATAATCATGTTTCTCGGGACTAGAACTTACAAGCAGTTAAATTTTGAAAGCAACTTTTATACAAGTATCAGGACCTATAAACTGTCCTGGTTTAAGGCCTTGAAATCATGGTAAGCTCACACACACACGACCACACACAAAAACACACATACATACATATCTATATGTGTGTATGTGCATTTGTTTATATATATATAAAACCAAACTCACAATATTTTGTCCACACTCGACTTATATATATATATATATATATATATATATATATATATATATATATATATATATATATATATATATATGTACATTATTCCGACAAGTTTTGTTAAAGACAATAGAACACTGTTTATTATTTTTTATTTTATTTTTTCAAGTCTCCTTGCTATTTTTCTAGTGTCGGTCTAGTGTCATATCTAGATGGTAAAGGAATTGTCCCTATCTTCTGCTGAGTGCTTTCGACTATAGTTTTGGTTGTCATCAGGGGTAGTATGGTTTTGAGTTGACAATTTGAGTTTTTACTGATTTAATAATTTGTAGCGTTTTGTTTAAAGTTGTCGATTAAAACGTTTGGTTGGAAGAAGGTTTACTAATAGAGTTGGTGATTTGTAGTTATTAAAAATATTTGATATGTTGGTGCCAGTGTTTAATGCTATTTTTTCTAAATTTTATGCATCTTGCTTCTAGGATTTGTAATCGTTTAAATTATCGTTTATATATATAATTATTGAATTATCTGTGAGAATCTTCCTTACATCAGAAGATGTAGTTGGTTGGTGTTATTGTTGTGTTTTAAAATTAAATATTGTTTAAGGCGCTATTTTCAGAAAGGTGATGAGTGAGACGACGAGATAATGTGGTGGTTGTGTAGCCAATGTAAGGATTACTTTTGTTTTTCGGGAGACACTCTCGAAATCGACAAATAAATTTATAAGCTACATTGGTTTGGTTTTGGTGTATTTTAGCGAAGTTGATGTCATTCTTAACAAGGTTTGGTGTTTTAAATTTAGTGTAATAGATGATAAGTTTTGTTTTTGTTTTCCGATGGGTTGGTTTTACTTTTTATAATGTTGGTAATTGCTTGTTCGTCTAAAATGTCCTTATAGAGCATTTGATTTCTATAATATAGATTAATTCTGTTAGCGTTGTTATTGTTGGTAGTGTTATCATTTTTGTGAATGTTGAGACGATATAGTTTTATTTGTTGCTCGACTGGTCTATTAGGGAAATTGTTATTAACTAGGGTTTGTTTTATGTTGTTAAGTTCTTTGTCTTAGATGAGATGTAAAATGCTCTTTGAATTAAGTTTTTTATAACTGCTATTTTATATTTTTGGAGATATTCACTGTGGTAGTTAAGTTGGGTGGAATTGTAGCTGGTAGCCTTTTTATATGGAGATGTAATGAAATTGTAATCATAGGTGGAGTCGGTAAGTTGATCAAGGAAAGGGATATTTTATTAATGTTGAGTTCGGTTGTAAAGTTTAGTACGGAGTTTGTTTTTTTTCTAGGGTTTAAGTTTCTTAATTTCGACATAGGAGTGTGTTGTGATGAAAATGGTATCTACATAGCGAACGAATATCTTTGGTTTAGTTATTATTGTTTTAAATATTTTGTTTTCGATGTGGGACATGTAGAATTCGGAGATGGTAGGACCAAGGGCGACCCCATCGAAATACCGTCAGTTTGTATATATATGTTGGCGGAGGGATCATAGAATGAGACTTTTGTGGTACAAGTAAGATGGAGTTTTTCGAGAGTTTTTGGTTGTATAGTTGAAGGAGGAATTGAGGGGAGATTATAAACGTTTTCTATTATTATTTTTATGGTTTCCTGAACTGGAACATTAATAAAAAGGTTTTTGACATCGAGTGATGCCGTTATTCATTTGTTGGGGAAGGTTAGAGTTTAGAATTTGTATGAATTCATGTGTTGATTTGATACTGTATTTATTTGGGATATATGGTACTATTACATTGTTGAGGAATTTTGATATGTGGTATACGGGGATAGAGATCTGTGAAATAATTGGTCTTATTGGTTTACCTTATTTGTGGGATTTTATTTTATCATATATGTATCCGAGTTTGTAATCTCCAGTTATTTTCATTAGTTTAATGGATCTAATTCCTGCGTTATTGGCCGTGATATTTTTGTTAATGAGTTTTTTAAAATTGTTCTGTGGGGTTTTTGATGGGTTTTTCAAATTTTGTTTAGTCATTGAGGATATTTTCATTATTTTTTGTTGTTGTTGTTGTTGTTGTAGTCTGTTTTATTTAATATGATGTAAATATTTGTCTTGGCATCAGTACAGATAGTAATGTCGGGTTTGTTAAACTGTTGGTTTGCCGCTTCTTTTAGTGTTGTGGTTAGTAGTTTGTTTTGGTACTTGAAGTTGAAACAGTCTTTAAATTCTTCAGCTTTTAGTAGTAAATCGCAAAGGTTTGGGTCTATAGTAATTTTACCGTTATATTGTAGGTCCTGTATTTGATTATATATTTCAAGTTCTTTTTTTTATATTAAGGTCGTATTTTCTAGAGAGGTGGCAGTTTGGGCCTTACTTCAAAAATCCCTGTTGTGTCTCTGTGAGTTTAATATGTGATAGGTTGATGTATTTGTTACTTGCGTTTGGTAGAAATATTCTTCCTTGATATAGAGGATACAGTTTTTGATTTAAATTTACCGGAAAGTTAATGTTGAATTTCGGTTATTTGGGTTTCAGATATATTTTGGTGTTTTGGGATTCCATAATCCCTTTCATTTTTATGTTAAGTTCGCAGATTTCGGCTTCGGCTGATGTAATTTGCCGTTCTATTAGATGTTTTCGGAGCATTTCTCTTGTAATAAAGAGAAATGGAAAATATGAAAATTTACCAAGTGGAGAAAGCTTGCTTTGAAAATCATCATTAAAATCCCTGAATTTTACCTGTCCAACACATTTTGGTGGCTAAGAAATTTATGTATTTCCTACCGGCATTTGCCCACTCGGCTGGGGCTGTAGAATACACCGACTGCACTTTTGCAGATAGGTAAACAAAACCAATAAGTGTCCTGGATATGACACTAAATAATCTGATGGTGAGGTTCCAGTGATGCTGGGGCTTTGAGGAATACGGAGCACCCCTTCATTGCCATTGCTCCCAGGTCCACTCTGGCCCGGCGTGGTAGCACCTGATAAGGCCCTATCTATGAGTTAAATAGAACTAACGGCATACTTATGCTAAACTGAATTGTTTGACTAAAATGAATAGCTAGAAATAGAAATGTTATTGACAATTAAACCGTACTTACATTTAAACTGCGTGTTTATGCTAAACTGAATTATTTGAAATAGAACTGTTTTTGACAATGGAACTGTATTTACACTAAACTGAATTCTTTAACATAGAACTGTTTTGACATTTAACTGTGTGTAAAAAAAATCTGTACTTATACTAAACTGAATTAGCTGAATTAGAACTGTTTGACTAAACTGAATAGTCTGAAATAGAAATGTTTTTCACCATTAAACTGTACTCACATTTAAACTGCGTGCTTATGCTAAACTGAATTATTTGAAATTGAACTGATTATTTACATAAAAATGGATTAGGCGTTAAATAACCTTCAAAGGTTGATATGCCATAAAACCCAACCAACCTACCGGCATTATTTATTATAATAATGCAGGTAGAAAATACATCAATTTCTCAGTCACTAAGTAACTTTTTTTTTTTTTACATATTTCATACTATGTCAAAGGAATCTTTCAAACTGAAAGTTAAGATAGCGTTTAGAAAAAAGAAAGGATGCTGATGGAAGGCTGGGTAGTTTATTTGCTAGAAAAAGAGATGATAAGTTTGGGGCACACAGAAAGGAAAGATTGATTGGAAGAATAATAGAAGTCAGAAAAGAAAATAGGTGCATTTTATGACAGTGGAAGATCTGATTATTTTAACACATTAATAAAGAAATGAAGAATAAAACAACTAATTCAATTTGGACACGAGCACCAAGAAGAACTTTTTTTTTCTTCGGTAAGAATCAATATGCTGCACTTTATTGGATATTTTTTCAGCTATTAACAAAATCCCCAAATAAAAAGTCGTTGAAGAAGTTAACTACTTCCTCGAAAATTCATATTTCTATTGAAGTCTTTTCAGCAGAAAGTAACGATTATCAGTGGACGAAATTATATGACTAGAGGAAAAGAAGCTAACTTCGATTGTATCTCTTTTAGGTGATCTTATTGCCTATCGAAATGCATGACTTCCTCAAAGGAGCCTTCAGTATTTATGAATTACTCTGAACTATTAGATAAGTTCTACTGAACAAGATAATGAACTTGTCTCAGAAGCCATTATTAATTTTTTCGATTTTTACTGTCTATTCTGCAAATTTTAGTTAGTCCAGTCGTCTGGGACTATAGAATACATCGACTGCACTTCTGCTGAGGGGTAAGACTCTCCCAAAAAGTGTCCTGTATATAACGCTGAATGATGGTGAGGCTACAATCCTGGAGCTTTGGCGCAGTACCTTTTCTACGCCATTACTCTCAGGTCAACTTTCACCCGGAGAGGTAGTACCTCTTAGGGTCCCATCGATCGATCAAATAGAACTGTTTAACCATTTAATTGTATGCAAAAAATGACGTTAAATTAAATTGTTAGTGTTACATAGCAATACTTGAAACCATTTAACTATGTGCCAACGAATGAGTAATGCTGAATAGAATTATTAATGTTAAATAATAAGTTTGCCGACCGTAGTCAAAGGTGACCTGAAGGCTCCCTTTTCAATAGCTACTACACCAAGGTGTAAAGAAGGGCGGTACTCGTTTCCTTAGATTGCTCCACTTACCTTTGATCCGAACCTAAGAATGCTAAATGTAAAACAATGAGGCATCAAGTACCATTTTTTTAGTCTTTGATATGACTCGACCCGGGATTGAACCTTAGTCACCCGGGACATTCGTGAACACTCTATTGTAACCATTGGCTGGTCAGTGTGAAATTGTAATACTTGAAACCATTTAACTGAGTGCAAATAAAACTATTGGTGTTGGCAATAATTAAAACCATTTAACTGTGTGCAAACAAATAAGCTCTGACTCGTTTAAAAATTGTTACCTACAACCTGTTCGTTTACAAATCATATATGTTTAATATATATCTATTAACAGGATTCGACATTAAATAACCAACAAGGGTTGGTATGCCGTAAAACACAACCAACCAAAAAGTGTTAAGTAAATTCTTACACAAAATTATACCCAAAAGTCTGAAAAGAATTTCTCGATTTTATTAAAAGAATTGAGAAAACTTTTCGCATAAGGAAAATAATTCCAGCATAGTGACAGTAGAGACTAGAAAACTAATCAACAAATATTTAGATAGTTGTTTAGAGAGAGAAATATAATTGTCTTCCCATGGATTTGCTGGTGTGGCTTCCCACGTCACATGTTCGTTGGTCATATGAGAATTCAGACTCTTAAGTCTTTCTCTTTCCGTTTTCGTTTCTAGAACGGGGAAGACCTTTCGAGTTTCAGTCCTCACTCGTGGAGCGAAATTGACGTTTTTCATTCCTGCTCGTTGAGAGGAAGAGAAACTTTTATTTCCAACTCCAATGGCAAGTTACTTTATTCACCACGCCAAGAAAACTGTAAGAGAAAGTAAGGCATTTATGTTTACCTTTTTGTACCTCCCATCATACTCTGTTCGTTCTTGAAATATGTGCAATTTATTTTTGTTTTGAGACATGTTTTTAATGGTTTTTGTTTGATTTGGTTTGGTTTTATGGCATATCAACCATTGTAAGTTATTTAATGCCAAATTCTTTTTCAAACATATGAATTAAATATATCATTTCTGAACACATTTTGTAAATAGAATTTTTAAACGAGCCTGAGCTCTTTTTTTTTTTTTTGCTCGCATTTAAATGGTTTCATTTATTTCTATCTAATACGAATAATTTTATTTACTATTAATCATTTGTTTGCACATAGTTAAATGTTTTCAAGTTTTACAGTTTAACAGTAACAATTCAATTAAACATCAGTCATTTATTTACACACAGTTAAATAATCAAACAGTTCTATTTGAAGCAATTCATTATAGCATTAGTCATTTATTTGCACTCAGTTTAAATGTCAAAGTAAACAGCTTAAATCTCAAGCAGTTCTATTTAACCCATAGATAGGCCCCTATCAGGTGCTACCACTCCGGGCCAGAGTGGACCTGAGAGCGATGGCAATGAAGAGGTAGACTGCATTTCCCAAAGCTCCAGCATTACTGGAGCCTCACCACCAGATTGTTTGGTGTCATATCCAGGATACTCCTTAGGGGATTGCAGAGATGCAGTCGGTGTATTCTACAGCCCCACCCGACTGGGCCAGTTGTTAATTGTTACATTTGTTGTAATACCGGGCCATTGGCCAAATGAGTAGAGTGTTCACCAGTGGTCCGGGAGACCGCGGTTCAATCCCATTTCAAGTCATACCAAAGACTAAAAAATGGTACTTGATGCCGCCTTGCTTAGCACTCAGCACTTTAAGGTTAGGATCAAGGGTAAAGTGGAGCAATTCAGGGGAAGGAGTAGAGCCCTCCCCTACACCTCAGTGTAGTAGCTATTGAAAAGGGAGCCTTTGGGTCACCCTTGACTAAGGTCACCAACTTACTATATGTACCTATTAAATGTTTTAATTGTGTATATGAGATTTTCGCGTCTTTCCTTTCCATTTATTCAGTATTAGTATACAATAATACTAATATCGGATATACTAATTCTAATATTGGAACTTTGTGTGAAGGAAAAGATTAAATATCATTCCTCACATCCAAATGAGCAATCAATAATAATCCTCTTAAATTCCTCCAATATTTGTAATACAAGTTTTTAGCTGAGAGCTACAAGGATACGAATACACACTGAAGAAGAATTGAGAACATCCACATCTCGCAAGCTGTCGTCTATTATTCACTTGCGGTTCCTATAATATAACTTTTGTCGTTTTAAATCAATTAGATTAATTAACTACCAAAATCTCAAAAGAAAATTTTTTAAAAGCTTTGAATTGATATTTCCTGACATTTTGAAACTTCTGCAAATATTTCCATTAACAAAGTCAATAAGAAGGAGACTGAATTCAGGTATGAGTAAATATATTAATATCATAAATATATAGGCGTATTGTTGCTTAGAGAGGTGATAGGCACTGTCAAGTAACCTTCATTGTACCAAGAAATAATATATCAACGAACGAGTCATGGCATTATCTCCTTTTTGTAGATGCGTTTTAGTTGTGTGTATTTTGCGATTTGGATTACCTGATATAAATATCTACTACTACAAGTACAACTTCTAAAAGAGAGAGAGAGAGAGAGAGAGAGAGACTATGAGTTTGAATATAAACTATGAAATAGTGGCAAAGACAAAGAACAATGTCTTATACGGATACAAGCGTACGCGCCAACACAGAAACACAAAAACACAATTCAGATGGGAATTTTCAGGTTTTTCCAATGCCACAAAACAGATTCATGTCGTATCCCCGGTTCTTTTCTCTCTCTCTCTCTCTCTCTCTCTCTCTCTCTCTCTCTCTCTCTCTCTCTCTCTCTCTCTCTCTCTCTCTCTTTAACACTAGTTTGATAAAAGTTGGCTTCTTTCCCCTCAGTCATACAATTTCTTATACCGACAATCATTACTTTCTGCTGAACAGATGGGCACTTCGGGTGCTGTAATGGTTAGCAATTTAGACTAGCAAACCTTCACGAGTAAGTTGGAGTCTCATTGGGTGCTCCATTCATACGGCCTTGTGCCACATCTAAGCCGAAAAGCTTAGTAAATTACTTTCTGCTGAACAGACTTCAGTAGGAATATGAATTTCCCAGGAATTAGTTAAATTCTTCGACGACTTTTTATTTGGGAATTTTGTTAATAGCTGAAAAAAATATCCAATAAAATGCAGCTTATTGATTCTTGCCGAAAAAAGGTTCTTTTGGCTCTTCGTTTCCAAATTGAATTCCAAGCATATAATTTCCTTTAAATCGCTTGTAAAAATCGAATTTTCTTCCCTCATGAAAAGTGGGGCATGTTTTTCAGGACCTCAAGACATCAAGCATCTTTAGAAAAACAAAATAAACAAGTCTCCCTGTTTTAACTCACGGGATATGATAAAACAAATTCCCAAGGGTGTAGCGGTGAATTCAAATGCCAACTGAAGCAAGTATTTTGTTCATAATTACAGTAAATAAATCTAATTTTAACTAAAAAATATATTCTGATCCATCTTACGTTGATACAGGGATTTTCTGTAGCAACTGTTTTGAACTTGACACAGATGAATATTTCATATTACATAGAATTTGCTTCATACAATATGTGAATTTTCGTATATCTTTTTCATACATCATCATCATCATCATGTCGTGCCGCCAGCACGGATATCCCTGATCTTCTCTCGCTACTTCTCCCTATCGTTCATCGCCTCTGGCAGGTCTTCAGGGCTACATCCCGTATCCTCACATAGCTGCTGAATGTATGTTCGAGCTGGTCGTCCGGCTTTTGCCCGGGGGGTGGCATAGGAATACATCACTTATGAGCTCGTCCCTGCTTCTCCAGCAGTGTCCTGCATGTCTGGTTTGTCTAACTTGGATAGTTTTCGTGATGGGAGGTAGGGGGCCGTATAGTTGGTGCTTTGTGGGGTGTTGCCGCCAGGACTTGTTCAATATTGCTCGCAGCATTCTTGTGTAATTGCCGTCTAGCTTCTTCTCCAGCCGTTTAGTAAGCGTCCAAGTAGTGCATCCATACAGCAGTATCAATATATATATATATATATATATATATATATATATATATATGTGTGTGTGTGTGTGTGTGTGTGTGTGTGTGTGTGTGTGTGTGAGTGGGTGGGTGTGTGTGCGTGCGTGTGTGTGTGTGTGTGTGAAGAAGTTTGAGCAATATACAAAATTAATATCTGAAATATTCGCATACTTTTCTGAGAGAAAATAAAAATCTAATCGGACGAAAAATGCTGAGCACATAGTTGCCTCTCAGCTGTACTTCGTGATTTAGACTAATGTATTAATTACTTTTTTTATTATTATTTTCAAATAAAAGCTACGAAAAAAACTCAGTCTTCTACGTGTGGCTGAACATATTGATAGATGTAAATACCACACAATACTTGCTCATATACATATATAAATATAATTCTATATTTATTCACAATTATACATATACAGAGATATGCACTCGGGTAGAAACAAATAATCGCTCACAAACACATACTCGCTTATAAACACACACACACACACACAGAGACACACACACAAACACACATAAACACACACACACACACATATATATATATATATATATATATATATATATGTAGGAGGATCATCAATAAATAAGGGGAAATTTTTTTGAAAAAGCAAAAGAGATAAATTTTCAGAATTTTTTTCACCGTAAATTTTTACTCTGCACTGCTTGGAATTTGTTCATTGCAAAAATTATTTTAACCTCGCGAAAATATTTGCAAACCAAACGGAATGCTCCAGACTCGTGTGACTTAATAGATCGGTAAGGTCTATTTTTGACAAGTTGAGTAGTATTCAAGTCAAGTCCTGAGAAGAAAGATTCAAGAGTCAATCCGTTTGATGGATGGTCGTTGAACTCGAGTTCAACTGAAGATCATGGCTCTGATTGGATAATTTCAGTCAGATGACCAAAACTGCTCTCGAATTACTATAAGTTAGTCAGTTGAACGCTCCATTTTACTCTCACCGATTCACCGTTTAGTCCGATCAGATAATGATGAAAAGTCGTCAATGAATAAAAAGTTAATGTGCACATGAAATGGTGGTCAGGTTGTCATTTATCAACGAACAACACGAAGGAGACATCAAAGTTACTAAGGCAACAAGACAAACGACCGGAGTGGAAGCGACATGAAGAACGAACCGAAGTGAGGAGAGAAGATGGGAGCTGGCCGATCGTATATACATATAACGTGGATCGGTATAGTTTTGACAGTATATAACACAAGAACAGAGGTCTGTCATTAAATTTTTGGTGTGTGAGAAGTACAAACAATGTGAAATTTATTAAAGAACATATCATGTGTTCGAAGAAGCATGTTTTTGTCAAAAAATATTTAAAGAATGGGTTAAACATGGATTTGTCACTACAAAACTGAGTGGAAAAGACAGTCCGACAGTCCATGGGGTGGAAACACACTGATTCTCCGGTAAGAAAAAGTTCTGTTCTGAAACATGAAAAGACCCCTCAGTATTGACTTAATTGAAAAGGGTGTAAACAGTCATTTCGATTGCCAATTTCTTTGGCAATATTCACCTTATATTATTATTGAATGACTTTCGTATTCCTGTATATATGATGTAACATGTGATTCGCTAACATGATCATTATTAAATTTAAATACCCTTGGGAAAGGTATGAATCCAAATATTCTCGCTCCAGCTATGGGTAAATAGTAGGGCAGACTAGGTTCTTCAGCCTTGGTGAGGCAACTAGTCTAGGAGAAGGAAAACTCTGAATTCAAACCTGTTAAACTCTGCTTAAAAATTGACCTTGTGTCATATCCTGCCCGAGTGGAGGGGTTGGTAAATACGATTATTAAATTTAAATGATAACAGAATGATTATTTGAGTCCTTTTAATAATTTATACAGGTTTTCTTATGTGATCTGTATTCCCTAAAAACATTTATGTATATCCCGTTGTTTTTGGAATTGTTGGGGAAGAAGTTTTCATCATTGTTTTTTTCTTTTCTGGGATGCAAAAAGATCTCTCTCTCTCTCTCTCTCTCTCTCTCTCTCTCTCTCTCTCTCTCTCTCTCTCACAATCGGATTTACAACAATTGAATAAAAAAACTGTATTTCCTCAGGATACAATTCTCTGATTTCAGTGAGAAGTTATTCGTCAATTTCCATATAATGAATGATTTTATTCACTTAGATCTTTATTTGATGTAGCTTAGTGATGTTTAGTCTCGTTTTCATTTTCATTTGTTCTTCTTTGTTCGATAGTGAGTTTCCGAATTTCTTCGACACATATTTCTCCATCTTGAGGAAATTGTCTAAGATCATTGCTGTTTATTTACTTTTGATGTGGAGTAACCGCTTAATTCCATCACATCAAAAGTTTTTTGCCTTTTTGCTATTCATGTTGTGTTTCTCTATATTTTTGTATGGGAGATTAACAAGTAGTTCTGCAAATTCTTTCTTTGTGCATTGTGGGTTTAAAATGCTTATTTTATATATATATATATATATATATTATGACTTGGTTTCACGAACGATCGGCTAAACAACTTTTCTCGCAGAAGGAAAGTACAGGTCAAGGAAAGAATAAAGGTGGATAATTTTCTCCAACAATCAGATAGGATTTGTGGCAAGTACCAGGACTGTGTTAGTGAAAGCGCGCCAGTAAGCGTAGGCCGAACTGGTCAGACATTATAGTCTCTTCTGTTCCTTCTGTTCATATACGTGTAGGTGCGAGCATATCCATCGATAAATGCAAGGGTGATAGAATAGAGGAAAAAAGATGTTTGGTGAAAAGGTGTTTCTTAATGAACAAAGCTAGTTTTAATCTCCATCATAAATAGAAGTCTTTGGCGCTAGTATGTTCAGAGGTCAGTAGATAAGCGTCTGATTCTTTTTAAGCGTTTTAGTTGTCGGTTAGTCTTTGTGAAAGGTGTGAGGCTACTTTAGGTCTATATAATCAGGAATGAAATAACGGTAAGTTCAATTTGCAGTTATATTTGGAACCAAACTCCAGTCGAAAGCCGAAGGTCGATTGATTATGCGGGCCGGGTGAGGTGCCAACCACCCACTCACAGTTCGTTCACTGTTCAAACAGAACAGAGAGTTAGGATTTTGAGAAAGAATCTTATACAGAGTGGAACAAATGAAAGTTGTTGCATAAGCGTCCAGAGCCAGTTTTTCTAAGTGTCATACGCATTCCCATCGACCTTTGAAATTTGTTTTTGCGCTTTTTGACTCGCGGTTTGTACGGTTTTGATTCAAACATGTAGCTACTAATCTGCCTTAAGAAAATCTAACAACGTTTTTACTTATTTATTTTTATTTATCCTTATTTCATTCTTATTTATTTATTTGCTATTGTTTTTGTTTTTGCTTTGGGGGTGGGCGTTGCAGGGGAAAGATGCAGAGTAGATTTGTTCTGCAGGTAAAAATGTGCAGGCGACGAAAACAGACACCCATACTGTTTTATGACCCAGTATTCGATTTCCTATAGAAAGGAGAGTAACATAAACAAGTTTTTCTATCTTTTCTTGAGGTTGGTGTAAATCCAGACATGTTTGTGTAGTCAACCAAAGGCTTGCTTCGATTTTACTAATCTGTTGTCTATCTTTCCTTCCATTCCGGTGTAGGCATATCTGACACCATATTTAAATTAATACTAGAACTACTTTCAGGGGATAACCACTTTTAGGGCTGATATCTATGCTGAATCGTTAAAACTATTTTCCCCTTTATAAAGTAGATGACCTCTTTCAAGTGATCAATCAGTGTCCCATCATCTGCAAACAGAAGCTCTCTGGTCAGTTACATCGTATTTTTATTGAGGCCTAGAATCGCTTTATGTTTCATAGACAGCCGTTTTGTGTGTGTGTGTGCGTGTGTGTGCGTGTGTGTGTGCGTGTGTGTGTGTGCATGTGCGTGTGTGTGAGTGTGTGTGTGTGCGTGTGTGTGTGTGTATGCGTGTGTGTGTGTGCGTGTGTGTGTGTGTGCGTGTGCGTGTGTATGTGTGTGTGTGCGTATGTGTGTGTGTGTGCGTGTGGTTGTGTGTGTGTGTGCAGATGTATAAGTTGATTTCCTCATCCTTCTCCTAAGTAAGCTATATCATCATTATGCTTTAAAATGGTGTGGACACCTGCACACGACCTTCTTTCATGCTGATTGCGTTGAGGGAATGAATGAAGTTGTTGCCGGTACATTTGACTTGTTCTCATTGCATTCCGTGGAGTTTGAAAACACTGCGAAGGAATTTTGATTTGCAAACTACTTTTTCCAAGATTATCCAGACCTCCGAACAGATTACGGTGTCAAACGCTTTTGCTGTGATGTCAATAAAGGAAACATACAACTGTTTCATTTATTCCTAACACTTTTCTTGGATATTCTTTAATCCAAGAACCATGTCGGTTTTACCATAGTTAACTCTAAGAGCACATTAGTTCACAAAGAAATGATCCGAAGCAATTTGAGTCATTACTCTATTTAGCAGTTTCGTAATGATTTTTCTTGTAATGAAAAACAGTGTTACCCAGATGATTTGAGTAAAACTGTCGATGAGCCTTCGAATACCCTGACTGTATTCTCTACAGTGGAGGAAAAGGAGGTGTCCTGGGTATGACATCTGACAGTGAGGCTCCAATTCTGGATATTACTTGTCATTACTCTCAGGTCCATTGACCTGGCATGGTAGTATTGATTATAATCACATTTATGGATCAAAAAGATCTGTTCGGTCCGTGTGTAAAAAATAAACCTCTTAAGAAACAACCATACAAAAAAAATGTAAATATGATCGCTATTCCCTAACCCCTTGGCATTAAGCCCTAGATAGGTGGACATGCCACTAAAATCAATCAATCAGGTGATGTGGGCAGTCTGATTAGTCAATATTTGTATTATGATGACTGTGTCCTTAAAATTCTGTGAATTTAATTACCAGAAAATCCGTCTAACACCTACGCACGACATACGGGAACACTGGACAGCTGTTTCGACCTTATTAGGTCTCATCAGCAGTGTAGACCGTAATCTCCACCACTGGAGATCGAACCAGCGACCACAGGTTGCAGGGCCAAAACGCTACAACTGAGCCACCAGTTCCTACCGCACGCAAAAGACGCCAAATCAAGTTGCCATGGTAATTGCGCGGTGGAGATTACGGTATACACTGCTGATGAGACCTATTAAGGTCGAAACAGCTGTCCAGTGTTCCCGTATTTCGTGCGTAGGTGTTCGGTGGATTTTCTGGTCGTGGTAATTCAATTCACAATATTAATTTCCTCTACTTAAAAAATAAATATATGTACACCTTAAAGTTCTGTTGTAGTTTTTCTCATTCGTAGCAGTTGAAATGTTATTTGTTGAGTTTTGTATGCAGGGTAAAAGCTGTCCTCGAACCTATGCCAACAGCACCTGTAGATTTGTTATATATTGAAATACTAATAGATCTTCTAACTCCAACTTATTGTTACTATACTCTCTTAATTGGGGTCTCCTGTATTTGAATGTTATTTTGAAAAGCATGTGTAAATGTTCCGCCTAGCAGTTAAGAATAAAAATTTGTCTGTACAGTTCTAGACCATCCGTGCTAATCAGTGGGTCTTTGTGTCTAGTAGATGGGACAATATGCTGTCTTTAGAGTTTAGTAAAAACTCTTTATATCGCCGATATCTTCACAGCGTTGGACTTTCTTTGTTGCACAAGACTGTAGTCGATGAGATGCAAGTGTTTTGAACGAAGTTATATTCAGGTGGTTTTCAGTTTATCTTTCTATTGAAAAAAAGTTGCGTTGTTTGTGTACAATTTCTGTTTCGTGAAGAACATAAAGAGGAGTTGTCAATTGTCCTTTTATTTTATCATCTGTTTCTCTGTTGATTTCCTGTCAAGCTGTTAGTACTAAAATCGCCCAGGGACAGACGTCGTATCTCAGAGTAGAATGTATCTTTCTACCCCGGATCTCTGTGGAGTCCTTTAGAGTATACAATAAAAGTGCAGCATGCTGTTTGTTGTTTAGTGAAAGGCACGTGGTGATTATGCGGTTGCAATGACAGATGTGTATATCAGGAAGCTTAGATACAACGGGAACCTTTCTAGCTGCAGTTTATCCGACCCTAAGAGATGATTTGAAAAGCAGATTTTGCTGATAGCGTCGATACTGATATGCAAATTTGAAAGTTCAAGAGGAATTATAACAAAACGTCACCCTGCGTTGATTCTATCTTTTGTATCTCACATGGTTATCACGTTTGTACAGGAAAAATAGGAAAGTTGCTTCTGTTTGTTTTCATTTTTTTATATATTACAATGGCTCAATAGATTAAAATTTTGCACTGAGCACTGCGCAACGTTTTATAGTAATCCTTTACCTATCTTTATATATATATATATATATATATATATATATATATATATATATATATATATTAGCAAAGTAAGTTGGCCTACCATAGTTGAGAGTGACCCAAAGGCTCCCTTTTCAATAGCTGCAATACCGAGTTGTAGGGGAGGGCGCTACTCCTTTTTCTGGATTGCTCCACTTACCCTTGATATGTACTTTATAATGCTGAGTATTTAGCAAGGAGGCATCAAGTACAATTGCTGAGTCTTTGGTATGACTTGACCTTGGATTGAACCCCAGTCTCCCTGGCCATTGGCGAACCTTCTAACTATTAGGCCAATGGAGCGGTATATATATAAATACACACATATATATATATATATATATATATATATGTGTGTGTGTGTGTGTGTGTGTGTGTGTGTGTGTGTGTGCTTTTCTAGTACAACATTTATGGAATATGAATTTAATAAGAAATGGCATCATGCTTTTAATATCGATTAAAATTAAAGCCTGAAGCACCTTTTGATCAATACTCTTTTTAAAGGAAAAAATGTCAATAAGTAAGAAATAGGCGATTGAAATATTGGGGAATTTGATCTCGAAGGAAAGAAGAGAGAAAAATATTATGTAGTTACAATGACAAGTTCCTCAGCAACTACAATTTATGGGTGAGTCCTCTTAGCCAGCACAGAGTCGATCACTGTATACTAATCGTAACAGCTTTGAGAATGTTAAGGTGGGTTTTTTTTTACCAAGCCCTTTGCAAGAAAGAGGAACATTCGTTTGAATAATGTTCATAACTAGTGTTTATATTCATCTGATATTTGCCAATGGCGGAATCCAGGACTTGTGATTGCTCAAATGAATTAACTGGTGTGTACTTACGTATGAAACTGGGGCCATTTAGTGCAATTCTTTCCTTTAATCTTTGGATGGTTCAACCTACATAGTCATCCTGCCACTGACATTTAAAACGATATACAACTAAACTTGGTGTAAGGTAGATGTTTTACGCTTATAAAAGTAGGGAAGGTACTCTTAGTACAAAAAAATAACTTGTGTTATGGTAGAGTAAAAACAACAAAAAGCAGCCAACAAAATTTTCTTTACGAAGTTTTAACTGGAAATCCTAACCGGGCATTTAGGGAGTCCATATGTTTTATTACTATTAGATGTAGAAATTTTAAATTTAGCATTATTCAGAAAACAGGGCCATTAGCTTAATGAGTAGAGTGTTCGCCAATGGTCCGGGAAACCGGGGTTCAGTCCCAGGTCGAGTCATATCAAAGACTCAAAAATTGGTCCATGATGCCGCCTAGCTTAAAACTCAGCATTATAAGGTACGTATCAAGGGTAAAGTGGAGCAATCCAGGAAATGGAGTAGCGCTCTCCCCTACACCTCAGTGTAGTAGCTATTGGAAAGTGAGCCTTCGGGTCAACCTCGACAAAATTCGCCAACTTTACTTACTTTATTATTCAGAATGATACTTTTAGAGAAACCACTAGAAATGAAGATCTCAAGAGATTTTCTAAAGTTCCATTTTTTTTCATTTATACTGAATAAATCATATGTCTGTAAAAGTGGGTTTCATCTAAATTCTAGTGACGAAGAAGTTTGTTGACTTTTCAACCAAAACATCTAAAAAGAGCAACATGATGTTATTTTCCCCACTTCATCGTAAAATTTTGAAGATAGATTGAGGTTTTTTAAATGTTGAAAAAATTCATCACCTCGTTATGTGATTTAAGAGAAGCAAATGTGTCTGCAACATATCGTACAAAGCAATATGATTTAGGGAAATTTTCAAATCATAGATTTTCCTGGAAACCTACAAAAACTTTGTCCAGGATGGGGATTAAAGTGGTCCTCACAAGAGAGAGAGAGAGAGAGAGAGAGAGAATCTTTATATAAAGAATGATAAAGTGGGAGAAAGAGAGAGATGATAATTTTTTTTGTTTGTTTTTTGTAATGTAAGATGACGTCAAAACCTGCAAATCCAAAGAAAATTTTGTTTGACGGATTTTTATGTATAAATGTGTATTTAGGGAAAAATATCTTTAAAATATGTCATTAAACATTTATTTTTACTGTCATTTCATAAGTACTTATTCCCTAAGTATAAAATGATTTTACAAGTTTCGTAATTTGTAAGTCTATCGAGAGAACCTCTGCATCAATCAAACATCGTTAGTGTTCGAAACGAAATGGCTTTTTTACGATTGCCGAAAATCTTGACTGTTATTTTATAGATTTTATTTTTATTCACCACAATGATATATATTTATATATTTATATATATATATCTTTTTGTGCAAGGCATGGACCAAATTACGCAAGTCATCTTATTTTTCAAAAACATTTTTAAGAAAACATTTACTGATTTTCAAAAGTTCTTGTTATTGTTTTTTTAACCGTATATATCATGTAGATAGATCTGTGATAGACAAGACTAATTGGCAAGTTGTTACTTGTAAGCTAAAACAGCTGAGGGAGAATGAAATTGAATATTTAAAAGTTCCCGGTTCAATACTGTGTAGTTATAACTCCGAATGATATTCTCGTTGATAATCAAGTTTGAAATTTCTTTCCTTGAAGTTTGGTGATGTTGTCAGAAAACATTTTTTCTATTCGCCTCGGGGAAAGCCGGTTAGTTTATTTTCTTTTACATTATGCAATCTTCAAAGTCTTTCATTTTCGTGTTTATATGTATAAAACCAGTTTGTGTGTGTGTGTGTGTGTGTGTGTGTGTGTGTGTGTGTGTGTGAATTTATTTTTCTGCTTCGAGAAACACAACTCTATTTGTCAATCCGAAAATTCATCACATACAAGGTGATATCTATCCAACATTAAGTCCACATACACACACACACACACACACATACATATATATATATATAGGCATCCACAGACAGGCTGTTTCATTGTATCACAACTCTTCAGTGTAGCTAGACACACGAGATGCTTCGAGCAAAAACTAAAATGCTTTAAAAGTATCAGACTCTTTTTACACATACGTTATCGGCTATCTGGCGTGCTCAATTCCTGAGAAGAGCCATTGCATTTCAGCTCATGTGGCACCCAGCAAATTTTCCCCTCGAGTGCTCAACCCCCACACACACGCATATATATATATATATATATATATATATATATAGAGAGAGAGAGAGAGAGAGAGTATTGTTCAGAATTCTTCGCGTGCAATAAACTATTATAAATTTCTACTATTTGCCGACTTATAACTGAATATTTCGCATTGCTTTTTTTACATATGAAACATTTTGGTCTTGCTAGAATCATTTCCTTACCTAATTATTATATTTTGTAGGAGGGGTTCTAAAAGAGAGGGGGTGTCCTCGTAGTGTTATGGCTAAAGCGATGGATTACGGAATCGAACTCCAGTCGTGCTATTACGTTCACTTTCGGACAAATACCCATGGGAAAGGTATGAGCCACCTTATCCTTCTAGTTATGGGTTAAATTGTACCACTACTGTTCTTCTCAAGGGATGGATTTGGCATTGAATAACCTACAAAGGTTGAAATGCCATTAAACCAAGAAATCTGAACCTGAACGATAGAAGAAGATGCGAGACCACACCATTAAACGTTTTTGGACACCTAACATAGTCAAGATACAAATTTTTAAACCTGAAAAATTGCTCTCTCTCTCTCTATATATATATATATATATATATATTTATATATAGAACCGAACCGAGTAGATGACGGATATAGAAAGGATTTCAACATGAATGATAGGCACGCGGAACCACCTTTCTCGTGTGATTACGCCAAATCAAGAAACGGTTGCTATGACATCAACGGCCGTAAGTAAACGCATTTTTAAATCACAAACTGCATTAAAATGAAGATGAACGAACGTCCAATGTATATTTCTTTTAAATACCCTGTCCGGTGGGAAAAGCTGCTTGGTAGCGCCCAGAGTGGCAGTACCGCCTTGAGCTAACGAAACTGTGTTATCACCCTGATGGCGGCTGATGAGGACAGAGTATCGCACGTGCTTTCACACGTTGTATGATGAAAAAAAATATATATATATCATTTACCATTTTCGTTCTCTGTGGCTGAGCTTTCACAACTATTCAAGATTGTGTGCATTTTTCTGACAAATATTTCTATTTAATTCCTTCCATATTTCCCCGAGGATATTTAAGTCAGGGCTCTGATTTGGTCAATCTTTCAATAGAGTAACAAGTTAATCAGTTCTGCAGCAAATGATCTGAGCTATGAAGCTCCGCCACGAAGAAAAATATCACCTTTATCTACGTCTGGTATAATATTGTCCTTTAACAATTAGATACATTGGGCACTATTCGTGTCGATACTGCTGTATGGATGCACCACTTGGACGCTAGCAAAACGATTGGAGAAGAAGCTAGACGGCAACTACACAAGAATGTTGCGAGCAATATTAAACAAGTCCTGGCGGCAACACCCCACAAAGCACCAACTATACGGCCACCTACCTCCCATCACGAAAACTATCAAAGTTAGACGAACCAGGCACGCAGGACACTGCTGGAGGAGAAGGGACGAGCTCATAAGTGATGTACTCCTATGGACCCCCACATATGGCCGAGCAAAAGCAGGACGACCAGCAAGAACATACATACAGCAGCTATGTGAAGATACGGGATGTAGCCCAGAAAACATACCAGAGGCGATGAACGATAGGGAAAAGTGGCGAGAGAGGGTCAGGGATATCCGTGCTAGCGGCACTACATGATGATGATGATGATGTGGCACTATTCAAGTTACCGTCAATTTTAACTAACTTTTTTGAACTATCACTTTTTTGGATCCCCAAAGAATCAGACTCTTACCTGCAAACTTCACTGTTTTTTTTTTGTTTTTCTTTTTTTCTTTTTTTTTTTTTTTGTCATGAAATGTTGATTGTTTGCCTTTCTTACAGGTCTATAGACAAATTCTCGGTAATTTGAATGCAGCTCCATCCTAGTTTCATCACTGAATATGATCTTATTCCAAGCATGTGCATCCTATAGTTCATACCTCTTTGACCAACCTAATCTTGCCTTCAAATGCTTTTTGGTAATTTGTTTTTTGTTGTTGTTTTTATGTTCTCGAAGGATGTGCTTAGTGGTACCTCCTAAAACAAAATTGTCTAGTCACACTTATCCATCCCTAGTCTTGCAGTCTTCTTGTGCTGCTGTTTTCAATCACTTTTTTTTTTTCAACCACATTTCTTGTGCTGCTGTTTTCGACCACATTTTGGTCGATCCTGAACACTTCCATTGCCTTCAAGACGATTTCTGAGATTCTGCTACTTGAAATTCCGAGTTCCACACTTATTGCTTGCGAACTCTTATACTTGGTTACCTCCACAATATTCCTCCTCGTTTCAGTGGAGGCTTTCGCCATGATTTGAGATGTAAGAGTTTTCTCCATATTTAAGAATAAATCGGTACTGTTGCAGAAAAATATTTGTATGTTAACGATAGAATATTTTCCTGTTTTAAAACACTGTATTTTGATTGGTTTATTTGAGATGGTTGAAAACTTTTTCACAGCCATTTTGGGTGGTGGTCTTACATCTTTCTCTCTCATTGAGAACCCCTATAACAAAATATATTAATTAAATATGGAAATGAATCTAACTGGGCCAATGTTTCATATGTTAAAAACGTAATGCGAAACATCCACTTATTAATTGGTAATTAATAAAAATTTATAATAGTTTACAGTTCCCGAGGTTTGTATCACAGTACTCTCACTTTCTCTCTCTCTCTCTCTCTATATATATATATATATACTTTAAGAAAAACAAAATCCGGTCACTTTAGGATTATAAATTTATTTCCATCCTGCTATGGGTATTGATATGAATCAATAACTCTAAATTTAACAGGACTTCTTCAGATGCAGTGGATATAATTAATACCGCCAGAATGGACACAGGAGGGAAGGGTGTGAGGGGGTTGAAGAGTGGATTATAAATTTATTTCCATCCTGGTATGGGTATTGATATGAATCAATAACTCCAAATTTAACTGGATTATAAATTTATTTCCATCCTGCTATGGGTATTGTTTAATTTGGAGTTATTGATTCATGTCAATACCCATAGCAGGATGGAAATAAATTCATAATCCAACCAGGAAGATTTAAATGTTCGAAGTTTGAATAATTTAATTGTCCAGACGGAATTATTCCCGACGCCGGTTTGACTGGACTGAAGAATACACATACACACACACACACACACACACACATATATATATATATATATATATATATATATATATATATATATATATATATATATATATATATCTTCGAGGTTTATTCAATAAATAAGATGAATATTGCTTAAGGAGTTGGCAATTGGAATTACTGTTTAGAGTTGCAACCTTTTCAAGTAAATTAGTAGTGATGGGTTCTTTTCCTGTCCCAGAAGACAGTATTATTTTCTGAAAAAAGTAATTACTGGCCAGTGCGCCCGCCTGTAACCTTTTCTTTGTCGGAGATTCAATGTGTTTCTACTTTATAGACTATCTTTTCGAGTTAGGTTCCCAGAGGAAAATCCATGTTTAGCCTATTTGTGAACACCCAACATCACGGATTCCTTTGACTCTAGGTCTCTCTCCCTGTCTCTCTTGCGCGCGTGCGCCGTCCGTTCCGATCGGACATCGCTCTTGACAAGTCCTCCAGAACCTTACAAAGTATTTATTCATTTTCATTCAAATTACATCCTTTTCATTAAAAAAGGTGCTTTAATCCTACAACTTGGATTCTACGGTTGATTCCAGCACTTTTCCCTGATTTCCGTTCTGTGTCACGAGTCCGATATAAATGAGTAAATAACCATTATTTAATTTTCTTCCCAATTACAAATTCGTTGTTAAGTTCACATCCCTCAATTTTTGTTGCTTTTTCATATTTACCCAACCCCTCCGCTCGGGCAGGATATGACACAAGGTCAATTTTAAAGCGGAGTTTAACAGGTTTGAATTCACAGTTTTCCTTCTCCTAGACTTGTTGCCTCACCAAAGCAGAAGAACCCCGTCTGTCCTACTATTTACCCATAGCTGGAGGGAGAATAACTGGATTCATAAATTTCCCAAGGGTATTAGTGCTATGTGAAATGCAATCAGTCTTTGATTTGAACTCGTGTCGCGTGTCTATTTCCTACGACGATAACCATTACACCACGGACACCTCCCTTTTGTTGCTTTTTATTGCAATCTTTTTATCATATAGATTCTTTGTATGTTAACCTAAAAAAATGAAGTATTTTCCGACGAGATTTTTGTTTAGAAATGTCCCCGGAGAACTACCATTAAAAGTTGTGGAGGCGCTTGTGACGTAACGGCTATCGTCATCAGAAGTGGACACAACTATCCGAGTTCAAATCTTGTTGTTTGCAGTTTACATAGTGCTAATACCCTTGAGAAAAGTATGAATCTAAATATTCTGACTCCAGCTCTGGGTAAATAGGGCAGACTTGGCTCTTTAATGTAGGTATGGCAACCGGTCTGGAAGGAAAATTTTGAATTTAGACTAGTTGTAGACCTGGAGAGGGATGAGCTCAACCAGACTATTTCTACCCAAGACATGCTTAATGGGAGCCTCCACCACGACCAAACCCAGTTACGGGACTTGTTTTTCAACAGATACAGAGTGGAATAGAGTTGGAATAAGAGATCAGTGACTGTAGCGATTAGAAGTTTTATTAATCATCATAGTTTTGGTTACTTAATTGATTTATGCATCTTCTATGATATCGTGAGGTATAAGAAGCAAAATTTTAGTCTCTTTACACGTTATTTCTTTATTCTAATTTTTCGCAGAAAAAGAAAACATCTTGATATTTGCAGTTGAGGAAATTTTCGTTACATCTCAGAAGGTATAAATTTGTATTTTTCGCCTTTATATAACAAGTGTTGTGTATGTGTGTGTGTGTGTGTGTGTGTGTGCGTGCGTGTGTGTGTGTGTGTGTGAAGGACACCTGATCGACTTGGTATCTCTTTCTATTACTAATTTTATATCAACGGCAAACAATGCTTTTGTAAATTTTCGACTTCGCGTCAAAAATAATCAAAATAGACGTCTAAATTGCCAATCACACTCGCCTCAGAAGCAAAGTTTCCGACAATTGGGAAGAAAATACGCAAAATAGAAAAAGGTTTTCTGGATTAACAAATGTATGAAGTCCTACATAAAAGAGAATTTTCAATTCTGAAATGTAATCTCGAAGGAACAGTGATTCTAAGTTTGATTCATACACGAGATTCGAACTCGAACGTTCTAGTTTAAAAACGACTTTGGAGTGTTAATATTACTAGTTATTAGAGTGGAAGCGCTCTTGACGTTACGGTTACCGTTAAATTGCTCAATATGTCTGGGGTTAAGATTTGCTTTTAACCAGTCACACTGCATCATTTTCTGGAAAAGGTAATTTTGTTCAAGCTGTCCTTTAGAAAAATCTTCAATGAAAAAAAATTACCTTTCTTGGAGTTCCTAACAAAGTTAAACCCTATCATACAAGTAAGTAAATAAACTGACCTCTGTTGTTTATGAAAGTACTTACATGCGTCAACTCACACAAATACAAACATTCTATATGAAGTGCACCGGTCCATTGGCCTAGTGAGTAGAGTGTTCGCCAATGGTCCAGGAGACCGGAGTTCAATCCCAGATCGAGTCATACCAAAGACTCAAAAAATGGTACTTGATGCCGCCTTGCATTATAAGGTAAGGATCAAGGGTAAAATGGAAGAATTTAGGGAATGGAGTAGCGCCCTTCCCTACCCCACGGTGTAGTAGCTATTGAAAAAGGAGCCTTCGGGTCACCCTCGACGATGGTCGCCAACCTATATGAAGTGCCATCAAATTACACATGAATAAACTGAGATAGATAGATAGATAGATAGATAGATAGATAGATAGATAGATAGATAGATAGATTTAACGGTATGTCAACCTGTCTCGGGTTATATTATGCCTTAAGGCTAGAAAATGATGTACATTATACGTTTATATATAGATTCTTTGGTGTAGCTGTTTCTTTTTTTTTCTTTTTATTTTTCTTTTCTTTTTTTTTTTTTTGCTCACAGTCCTATTGAATATGTATAATCTTTTAAGATCATTTTAACCCACAGATGGAACTTAACAGGTACTACCATTTGTGTCAGATTGGACCAAAGAATATTAGCAAAGAAGTGATACTCCACACTTCTCAGATCTCCATAACAGGAGCCTCAACATCAAATGCAGTCAAGCCCAGGACACCCAGTTTTTGGGAAGGGATGTCTTACTTCTGCAGGGGATTCAGTCAGCGTGTTCTTAGCCCCACCGACAGGACGTAGATAGATAGATAGATAGATAGATAGATCTCTCTGTCTCTGTCTCTGTCTCTCTCACGTTTATAATCTCTGTTTCGAAATACCAACATGAGACTGCACTGTCCTCCGGTAAACTGTCTTAAACTCAGTTAGACGGAAAAAATTTGTAACGGTTGCTGCCCCTTTAATTCACAAGGAACAACGCCTGACGGCAAGTGGATCAGTCGCAAATAGAAAATCGCTTAACGCCGTGACAGGAAATTGGAAAATAAAAAACCCAATCTCCCCTTCACCATCTTTTTCTGATTTTCCGCTTGTTGTTTTCTTTATTTTTCTATTTTTCTACACCTTCTTGTTTTCCTGCTT
>OY757921.1:96422352-96769852 GCA_963585895.1 Sepioteuthis lessoniana
TTTCCTTTTAATATGGCTGTGTATGTATGTATGTATGTATTTGCCTCTATTTGCCGTAACTGACAGTTTTTATAGTTACAAACTGATGGGGTTGTTTGGTCAGTAGATAGGCCAGATTCTCATCCCAGTTCGTGATATGTTTAGGTATATCCACTGAAGATGTTAATATGACAAGACTTACGACAGATTTCCAAATTTCAAGGAAGAGAAAAAACTTAAGAGATCAGAAACATAAATCTAATGTGATGAACCAATTTATCTATTTTTAGTCAAGATAGCCAGCGCTTGTGGCGTTCGAAGCGTAACGGTTATCTTTATAAACAGTGGACTCTGCTATCCCAGTTCAAATCCTGGGCAAGGGTGTTAGCGTTTCATTTTGCGTTATTGAACGTGGGAATGGCATGAAACTATTTCTTTGCTCTCCAGCTATAGGTAAATAGTCAGGCAAACTGGGTTCTTTAACCATGATATAGCAACCAGTCTAGGAGAAGGAAAAATCTGAATTCAAACCAGTTGTAGACCTGAAGAGGGATGGGGTCGACAAGGCTATCCCTGTGCAAGACCCACAACATGAGTGTCCCCCCACCTTCCGACCAAAACCAGTAACGAAATAAATCTTTAAGTTTCACTTTATTACCTTCACTTGGAATACACAAATATCCATGTCCACGCAGTTATATGTGTGACCTCTTGCATATAAAGAAGTTAGAAAATGGGTATATAAATGGGTATGCGCATATCCCTGCAAAATAAAGTCGGAAATAAATTTCAAGATATGCGTTTCGAATTTTTATTTCTTATTTTTATTTCATACTTCATTTATTTATTTTTGAGTATTTCTGTGAAATAAGTTTTTGCATAGGTTTATACGTGATTCGATCAAAATGTTTCGAGATACATACACACACTTTTTCTCTTTCTCTCTCTCTCTCTCTCTCTCTCTCTCTCTCTCTCTCTCTCTCTCTCTCTATCCATCTACCAATCTATTTCTCTTTCTCTTTCTCTCTCTTAATCTCTTTTTTCTCTATCTCTCACTCTCTTCATCTATCTATCTATCTATCTCTTAATCTGTCCATCTCTCTTTCCCTTTCTCTCTCTCTCTATCTATCTATTTCTCTTTCTCTTTCTCTCTCTTAATCTATTTCTCTCTCTCTTTATCTCTCTTTTTTCTCTCTCTCTCACTCTCTTCATCTATCTATCTATCTCTTAATCTGTCCATCTCTCTCTCTCTCTCTCTCTCTATCTATCTATCTATCTATCTATCAATTTGAGTCTTTTTGTCTATCTCTCTCTTTAGCAATCAATTTATCTATTTCTTTCTATCAATCTATCTATCTACATATCTCTCTCTCTCTCTCTCTCTCTCTCTCTCTCTCTCTTCTTTGCGCGCGTGGGCGTGAGCCCAAAGAAAGTGCAATGGAGCCATCCGCACACAACAGGAAGTAATCATCGTGGGTCACCATACCACTATAAAGATTATGTATAACACACATTTATTTATTTTATTTTATTCTATTTTTACAACTACGATCACGTGCTCATTCGCAATTTAAGGATGGATTGTCAACAAATATAAAAATCAGAATCAAGCTTTGGAAATTGAAGCACTTGAAATGTTGAAGCAGATCTATCACAGAGACGCAATTAGGCAATGTTGTCACCCGAATGAATGCCTTTGGTGTTGTCATCAAATGAATGTTGTTAGCGTACTCACCGGCCCCTAATTTATGTCTATAACGTGGTCAGCGCCGGCTGCTACGTCGGTGAGGCTACTTGTTAACTGGAGAGGGAAACACATAAAACACAATTCGACTTTTAATGTTAGGACTTTTCTTTGTTTATGTGCAGTAATCTTCTTTGTTATAGTAAGACAATCCAATTATTCACCCTCCAGCTATGGGTAAATAGTAGGACAGGCTGAGTTCTTCAGCCTTGGTGAGGTAACTAGTCTAGGAGAAGGAAAACTCTGAATTCAAACCTGTTAAACTCCGCTTAAAAACAAATGACCTGGTGTCATATCCTGCCCGAGTGGAGGGTTTGGGTAAATATGGATTTTCTGGTCATGGTAATTCAATTTATAATATTAATCCCTCCACTTAAAAAATAAAAATAGAAACGAATCGTTAAGTATTATTCGTGAGTTTAAAGAAAACATTGAAAAAAGCGAGTTATTGAATGGAAATTAATCAAAATGAGAACTAGTGCTAGCTTTGACGGTACATATACTAAAATTGGTACGAAATGAGAACGATTTAAAAGTGTTTCCTTCCTAATCACAACCCAAAGTTGTGGGAACGGTATTCGTTAAGCTTTGTGTCAGACATTTCAAATCTACAGAGAATGTTTCTGCGACCATGTAGCAGTGGTTTCCGGCATGTAAAATGTACATGTTAGATCGAGCGTGAAGTTTGTATTTTTTTTTTTTTTCTGTAGATGGATAAAATGGAAGTAATAGACTAAACGGTCAGAAATTAATATATATTCATTGCTCATGAAGGAATCTGTTTAATTATTGTTAGGATGACCAACGTGCCGAAATGAAAATATCTTCATTTCTTTCCTTTCTAAAATTAGTAGATTTAAGAAGACATTCTTTTGTAGGTAAAATTTATCGCCAAATAAATGTTGTTTGTTTACTCACAGGTCCCAAATTTATGTCTATAACGTGGTCAGTGTCGGTTGCTAGATCGGTGAGGCTACTTGTCAATTGGGGAAGGAACGTACAAAAAACACAATTCGACTTTTAATGTTTGGACTTTTCTTTGTTTTCGTTTCATCTCTGTGGCTGTGAAAATGAATAATTTGAAGATTTTTTGTTGTTATTTAAAATCAAGATATTTTTTCCTGGCGCAAAACTTTACAGTTTTAACTTTTAATCGATAAATTTAACCCTTTCACTGTTCGAAGCAAATTAGAATGGTTTATTCACTCGTTTTCACTAGATTTAGCCGGTATTTTAAAAGAGATTTGAGAGCCACATATGACACTCGAACATGTTACAAGAAACACTAAGAGCCACGGGTGGCTTTCAGAACATGGAAAGGCTTAAATAATTTTGTTGATTATGATTTATAATGAAGAATTATTTTAATGAAATGTTATTTACTATGCAATCTTTAAAAGTTTTCTTTTAATAAAGATCTTAAATAATAACTGACAAAAACGTTCGTTCAGTAAAAATTAAAAATAAAGGACAATTCTGTTTATTAAATAACATATTTACTGTCTTGTTCCACTTTATCTGGTTATCTTTCAGGCAACTTCATTTCATCCCTGAATTTTGTTATATTCCTCAAGAAAATCTTTAGATGTCTTTCGTAATCTTCTTGGGAGTTGGTCTTTTTCATTTAGCGAATTTTGTAGGGACTAAAATAAATGATTATTGTACCATATTCACAATTAACGCTATATGCGAAATAGACATATAATGTTTATAACGATAGAACATATTAAGAACATAGGAATCTCGAAATTCGAAAACACGTAACGACTTCTTGTTCAGGTACGAAACCTTTTTATTAAGGAAGAGGGAAGACACAATCTTGCTATGCCGTCTTATTCATTTGGCCCCTATCTCGTGCGGCACCCATGGCGCGCAAATTCGTCTCGCCTCAGCGAGCCCCAAAAGTCGACCATCTTCGTCCAGTGTCTAGTCTCAACTCTCTAACTTTCTTTCAATTCTCCACAAACCTCTGCGCACTTCCGGTGTGTGACGTCACTCGCACTCCGTCACCCGTTTTGTCTCGGACTATTGTGACATCTCTGAGTGACACCTTCGTCCCCCCCCGCGCGCCCGCGTTAACGCGTGCATCAGTGTTTGCACCTAACTAGCCCATGTGCTGAGCCGAAAGTTTCTCAGCCTAAACTCAAAGGCATGAACCGAAATCCCTCGGCCATTACGTTACATTATTTAATGTCGCAATATCAGGTAAAAATCAGTCAAATTGTATAGTTATTACAGCCAAGTCGTTGGTTGGTTGGTTGGTTGGTTGGTTATGACATATCAACCCTTCTGAGTTATTTGACGCCAAATCCTCTTTATAAAAGCAAAGGTCTTAACGAATTGAGCACTCCGGTTTCCGATAGCGTAAAATGTAAACAAACGAAAGTTGATAAAAAATGCGTTAAATTCCTGAGCTGATGTAGGTGACCTACGAAATAGCTGAACGGTAAGTTATCGGCCTAACGTAAAGTTAAGCGGGTTTCGATCCCAGCTTGAAGCGTCCAACGTGCCCATCCACTCTTAAAAGTTATGATCCAACGAAACAGTCTGTCTATGGATGACAATATATATATATATATATATATATAATCTAATTTATAAGTAAATAGTTTGTAAGAAACTGTTCTTGAGCGAGTCGTTAGAGCTCATTTGTTTGGACTTAAGTGGTTTCAAGTATTCCTATCAAACACAAATATTTCTTTTCAATATCAATGTTTTATTTGCTCACAGTGTAATGGTTTCAAGTATTGTTATTCAACATTAGTAATTCTACTTATCAAGTATTCCCATCAAATATAAACTATTTGCACACAGCTGTATGGTTTTAAATTAATAATAATAACCATTAATAAAGGATTGAACATTTCCATTTCACCAATACATGGGACCCTGACAGGTACTACTACTCCGAGTCAGAGTAGACCTGAGAGTAATGGTAATGAAGGGGCACTCCACGTTCCCCCAAGACTAGGGCCTTAACATCAAATGTAGTTTTGTGTCATACCAGAACACTCAAAGTCTTGTCTTTCTCAACATGACTGACTCTCACCAACGGCCTTCTAACACCTATAAAAATGGGTTGGTTGTTTGTTTGCCACAAAAGCAATAAATTTGAAGAATACAGTCGAGACTTAATCATATAGACCGCCTGTCTAGCTCAGTAAGAACTAAAATGGAGAGTTGCTAGTCACGTGACCACTTCGATTGGCGATTCACGGACAACTCAGCCACGAGCATTATGGGTAATCACCCACTGCCAACTGGTAACCTCATAGGGCATGCTTATACCTCTACAGAGGTGCAGTCGGCATATTCTACAGCCCCAACCAAATGGGCGGCTAGCAAGTCGTGGTAATTTTTGCCTGGTCACCAGAGAGATATGATAAAAACTTCCTTCTAATCCAACAAGATGGACAGCATGACTTTCTTTGGATTAAGTCTTGCTTTTGGTATTGTTAGTACTGACTTATTTCATTCGGCACACAAAGACTTGCATTCCACGTTGCTGTAAAATGTGTGGGTCGGCTGAAAAGTTTATTGTCTGATCAAGATTGAATGTGACTAAATGAGGTTTATTTTTCTACATATTCCCCTCTGTGGTCCACTAACTTTTTCCATTCGTGTTGCTGTGTTTGGATCCCATTCAACAAAAAATTCATCAATAACAGATACGACCTCACCGTGTGAATTTTTTAGTCCTCACCCCCCCCCCCCACTTGTCATTGCTCATCTCATTGTTTACACACAACATTTAAGATGTGCGGACGGAAATATGATCCACAGTTTTCTCTCACATCAAAATGACCCATATAGCTATTTACCCAGCTCATCAGATACAGGCTGGACGCGACACAAGGTCAGTCTTTTAAAGCCGATTTTACCAGATTTGAATTCTGAGTTTTTCATCTCATCGACCGATTGTTAATGTAAAAGAACCCTGTTTGCCCTACTATTTACCCATAACTGATAGGAGAACAGTTGGTTTGGTTTGGTTTGATTTCTTTGTTTAATGGTATATCAACCTTTGTAGATTGTTTAATGCCAAAGCCATTTTCATAGAAGAACAGTAGTGGTACTATTTAACCCATAGCTGGGAGGATAAGGGGGTTCATGCCTTTCCCAAGGGTATTTGGCCGAAAGTAGACGTAATAGCGCGAATGGAGTACGAACTCGCGTACTACGATTCCGCAGTCCATCGCTTTAACCATTACACCACGAGGACACCCCCGAGAACAGCTGGATTGATTGATTGATTGATTGATTGGATTTAATGGCATATCAACCTCTATAGGTTATTTAATGCCAAAGCCTGTTTACGCGTATGTACGATTTGCAGACACATAATTTAATCATACCATACTAAAACGATACAACTCATTTCCTCGTATACGAGTAAGTATTTGCAAGTATTTCTACGTGACATTAGGTTATTTAGTGATGATAGTGTTTTTTTTTTCTCACTACTATTTCTACCAACAAAAGCATAAATCTATTCAGCATTAATTTGCTTTCTGTTGATTACTTTGTGTTTTCAGGATTGTAACCAAATCTATATTTTCTGGTACAACCCGGCCTCTTTCAAGAATGACAAGACATTATCCATGTGGACGTTCTCAAATAAGTCCTTCATAGAATTTGCATGGAAATAGCGCTTTCTGGTGTCATTAAAAACTTTACACTCAAGGAGAAGGTGTTTGATTGTGCAGGGCGTTTGGTATGTCGAGCACTGTGGTTGCTGTTCTTGCTTGAGTATAAAAGAGTGCGTAAGTCTGCTGTGACCAATACGCAATCGCGTTATTGTTACTTGCTCTTTTCGCGATTTTCGAAAGGCAGGGTGCACAGTTGGATGCACTCGAGAATTAGCACTTGGTGAAATAACAACTTATATAAGCAAGCTTATACAGATACTTTTTTCAATGTTTGCTGGAAATTTTCCACCTTGGTTTGATATCCGTTTAAATAATGTTTCCACAATCAACTGGTCTACTCGACTATGAAGCATTATTCAACGAGAAATCTCCAGCACGAATCTTTAGTTGTATTCTCTTAACAAATCTCTCTCTCTCTCTCTCTCTCTCTCTCTCTCTCTCTCTCTCTCTCTCTCTCTTATGTGTGTGTGTGTGTATGTGTATTTTAGTTGCATATTTACGCTTCTCAAATAAAAAAACATACTATGCCGAAAACATTTCTTATTTTCTCCATCTTTAGTGTTTGAATCAATAAAAAAAATACGCCGATTTTGACAATTACTTAAACGTACAAACATTAGACTTGAAAATAATCTAATCAAACGACAAACA
Organism: Sepioteuthis lessoniana; assembly: GCA_963585895.1. NCBI lineage: Eukaryota > Metazoa > Mollusca > Cephalopoda > Myopsida > Loliginidae > Sepioteuthis > Sepioteuthis lessoniana. The sequence goes on from OY757921.1 coordinate 96,429,376, forward strand.
CAAAACGCTCTTTTTAGACTACCCATTATACGATATTCTTCTAGTTACATGATTATCACTGATGTTTTATAATCTCTGCAGTATGCTAGGGGCAAATGGAATCTAGAAATCAATGTCTATTTTTAGTTGTTCTTGAGAAAGACTTAACTTGATCTATTTATTTGACTTCAATCTTTTACTGGCCATTATTGATGAAAAGAAGGAAATGGACGTATTCACTTAGAACAGGTGTTATGTTCATTTATGGTCATGCTGTTAAATGAGTGTTTTTCAATTATCCCGAAAAATTTGTTATTGAAACAATCAGCTGGATTACTCAGTCGGAATCCAGAAAACAAGAAACAATGCTAATATATCGTTTGATGGGTATGACATGACTGGCCAATTTTTCAGTAAAAAAAAAAAGCCGCATACGACCAATAAAAAAGATTGTGTCTTTAGTAATCGTCATTTTCAGACCGAATTTCAACTGACAGCTAACGACAGCAAAAATCTATGCAGAAGTCATCATGAAGAGAACAACAGTATTTATAGCGATATAGAAGAGGTCAATGCTACTGCATTCATTGTATTTTGGCAGCAGATATTAGCTTTTCTCGGAGAAAGCCGCTTTGTTCAAGGAATAACTCACTGCCATGATACATCAAATCAATATAAAAAAAAATAATGAATAAAATACATCTGACGATGAGAATACAAAAACAAAACCCATGATTAAATGGCTGTCACGTAATCAGCTGAGTAAATAAGTTTTAACAAAAGGCAAAACTTAGCGACGAGGATTATTCAAGATATCAATCTTATTTAAGCACCTACATCAATTGCTACATTTGCAGAAACGGTTTTGAAAAAAATTCAACAAAGGCTAAATAAGATACTGACACAATTTTATTACAAGGTTTTTCCTCTTCATTTTTTTTCTCCAAAATCCGTTAATTCATCTCTTTAATTAAAGCCATATTTGCAAGGTTTTAATTTTCTTTGACCCTCCTCTAGGCCTTTTGCACAGGCAGCTGCGTTGCTTCAAACGATATTATTAATGAATTATCATTAACACAGAAAATCTGTCTCGGGTTAATCGAAAGTGATATGGCGGATACGAGGATGTCCGATATCCACGAATTGTCAGTTTCCATGCCACATGTGAAACTCGTTTCAAAAGCTATTGATTTGAGGAATTAGCTATCCGAGACCAGCGTATTTCTCTAATTGAATTGGGATTTTTAAACGAGAATTATGACAAAATGAAATAAACAAACAAGGGTCTATTATTGTTATATTGTTGAAAGAAGGAAGTAGAAAGAGCAAATATCAGGTGAGGTGTAAGAGATTAAAATAGAATATTAAATGCAGTGATTTTATCATTCAGTGTCTTTAGAGAAATAAATAAATAAATAAATTAATAATAATAATAATAATAATAATAATAATAATAATAATAATAATAATCCAGCACAAAAAACGCCATAAGAACCAATTAAATCAAAGCGAGAATAGATAAGACGCAACAAAATAGCAAATGTAGGTTATGTGGTGATAGAGACGAAACCATCAATCACATAATAAGCGAATGCAGCAAATTAGCCCAGAAGGAGTATAAGACAAGACACGACTGGGTGGCCAAGGTGATCCACTGGGAGATGTGCAAAAAGTTTTAATTTGACCATTTGAACAAATGGTATATGCAGAACCCAGCAACTGTAACAGGAGAATGACACACACAAACTCCTCTGGGATTTTGACATACAAACGGATCACCTAATCTCGACCAGAAGACCTGACCTTATAGTAATCAACAAAAAAAGAGAACTTGGAAAATTGTGGACTTTGCTGTACCGGCTGACCACTGAATAAAACTGAAAGAATGTGAAAAGAAGGATAAGTACCTCGACCTTGCTAGGGAATTGAGAAAATTATGGAACATGAAGATGATGATTATACCAATCGTGATTGGTACATTCGTTACAGTAACTAAAGGAATATTAAAGGGACTGGAGGACTTGGAAGTTGGATGACATGTGGAGAGCATCCAAACTACAACATTGCGGAGAACGGCCAGAATACTGAGAGGAGTCCTGGAGACTTGAGGGCACATGCTGTCACCAGTGAAAGATCATCATCAAAGAGCAAATAATAAGTACTGTGATATAGTCGCCTTATAAAGAGATTGGTGGAAGAATTGAGACCACATTAAAATCGACTGGACAATCCTAGAGATCTGATGATGTTGTATACTCATAGAAATATAAATAACAACAGTAATAGAAATACAAATACAGGAGGACTCTGTCGTTTCCGATACGAACGGGTTTATTAATTTCTGGCTTCAGTTCTTGGCAACACGAGGAGAGAGACAATTCTTAAAAGCCTATTCTAACCATAATATGCTGACCCCGCTCACCAAACGCGGCGCATCTTGTGATGTTTAAGATCTCTGCCCGGTAGAGATCCGAAAATCTTAACGGCACGCCTCAACGGCAGAAAACTCAACTACTGTCTTTTCAAAATCTTCAAATTCCCAGGACCATCTCTTCTCTGCATAATGTCATACTCGCTCTAACCCCATTTCCTATCTGAGGGTTTATTATGACATATGATGATTGACATATCCTTTACGCTCGGGCATAAGACTGCACCATCTGACTATGCACCTGGACTAAGAGACCCGAGTAGTTCAAAGTCTTACCAAACTAAATAATAAAATATGATTAACGAAAAATGATCGATATAAAAATCATTACCTTAATTATATAACAAAGAGACTGGCCATCAATCGAACTCCGAGGAAGGCTTCTAGCTAGTACTAGTGGGAAAACATACAAAGGGATGATTAATAATAATAATAATCCAAACAGTTGCTGACCAAACTAGAATGATGTCAAAAAAGGGCTTGTTTTCTGACCTTGAGATCCTAGAAATATATGAACAAGTAATTAGGTAAGAATGTCAACAAGATCACCCGAGTCAAATCGAAACACAAAATACAGAAAAACAATAGTCCCCAAACCAAATTGAAACACAAAATACTAAAAGCCGAAACACCGCACAGTCCAAAACCACAAAGCAAATATTATCACGAGAAGATAAAATAAATGCAGAGTTAATAAAGAAGATGATGTTTGAAAAGAAGACTAAATTACCATCCTTCAGGTGTTATGGAATAGCCAAGGGATTTAGGTTCATGCCTTTGAGTTTAGTTAGGCTGAGAACCTTTCGGCTCAGCACATGGGTTAGTTCGGTACAACATTGAGGCAGGTGTTAACGCAGGCGCGCGCGGGCGGATGGAGGTGTCACTCAGATGTCATAATAGTCCGAGACGAAACGGGGTGACAGGGTGCGGGTGACGTCACGCACTGGAAGCGCGCGGAGGTTTGTGTGAGAATTTGAAAAGAGAGTGGAGTACTAGACGCCAAACGAGAAGGATCGACTTTTGGAGCTCGCAGGCGCGAGGCGAACATGCGCCCTATGGGGGCCGCTCGAGTTGGGGGCCAAATGAATAAGACAGCATAGAAGATTGTGTCTCTCCTCCTTACGTCGAAACCTTTAACTCAAAGTTAATAAAAAGGTTTCGTACCTGAACAAGAAGTCGTTACGTGTTTTCGAATTCCGAGATTCCTATGTTTTATCGTAATCAACATTCCATGTCCATTTCATCCATTTCGCACATAGTGTTAATTGTGAATATGGTACACAGGAACTAAAACTGAAAAAAAGTTAAGGTAGAAAACGGGAAGTTAAATAAATCATTAACAAATATCCCAGCAGGCGACATCACTGAACTAAACGAGGTAATTTATGCTGGGGTGAAACTAGTCTGTGATAAAATCGGTGTTCCCTAAGGAACTCGATTAGAAATACAAAACCTGGATGGGAAATTAAGCTAGAAGGACAGGGAAAGAAACTGCGACAACAAGTGAAATTGATAAGGAAGGAAAAACACCCAAAGATAGGTTGGAATGAAAAGATCAAAACATATAGCAAAAAAGTATGACAACGCATCTTGAAGAGATAAATCAAAAGATATTGAGACAGGTTCAAACAATACAAACAAAAGAGGGCATTCTAAAATAACAAAAAAAACAAAAATCCTATTAACAAATTGACGGATAATGCACGAGAACGAACCAACCACTGGATGCAAAGGAAGCAAAAGAATTTTGGAGCAAAATATGGGAACAGAAAGAATATAACAGAAAATTCGAATGGATTAATAACATGAAAAAAAATTACACTGACTCAACGAGGGCCCTGAAGTAGACATACACCTAATAGCTTAGAGCGACACTCAAAAAGTACCGAATTGGAAAGCTCCAGGTCATTATAGCATACAGGGATTCTAGTTTTAAAAATTCACATCTATTCACGACAGACTGGCTCTTTAATTGCGTAGATGCCGAGAAGAAACAAATATACCAGAATGGATGACTATGCAGATGACAACGTTGATACAGAAATACCCCACCTAAAAAAATGGAATCATTCCCAGCAACTATAAACCAATAACGTGTCTCCCTATGATGTGAAAATTCCCAACAACACAAATTAGGAAGAAGATCTATAACTCGCTTGTTTGCCGCGGACTGTTTCTCGAAAAAGAGAAAGGATGTCACAATAGAACAAGAGGACTGTTGATTTACTGTGTATTGATGAGCAAATCATCAAGAAAGGTAAAACGAGGGAGACAACGGTAGCCATGGGATCGATTGACTACAAAATAACAATGATATAGATAGTAGATTGTCTGAAAATGTAAAAGATATCCGACAAGGTCAAAAATTCATCACGAAAGTTATGAAAAGCTAGAAAGTGAGATTGGCAGCTGGAGGAAAAACATAACAGAGGTGAAAATCCCGAGAGGCATCTTGCAAGGAGATGTTCTGTCTCCATAACTATTTGTAATAGCAACGATTCCATTCAATTACATAGTGAGAAAGTGCAAGGGAGGCTAAAAATTTATCAAAAATCGCAAGAAAAGATTAATCATCTTATGTACATGGGCGACATCAAGCTGTTTGCCAAAAATGAAAAAGAATTGGATGCTCAAATACAAATAATAAGGATATACTGCTAGAATGTAGGACTGGAATTTGGCATTGAAAAAGGTGCCATGTTCATAATGAAAAGTGGGAAAAAATAAATAAAGTAAAAACAAAATAAAACTGCCAAATCAAGAAAGAATTAGAAGGCTTTGAGGAAAGGAAAATAACAAATATTTTGGAATATTAGAAGCAAACCCCATCAAACATCTCCCACCCCACAAAGCAATCATAGGGAGGTAATTGTAAACTATCTTAATTTAAGGAAAATTAAGAAAGCTCGAAAACAAAGGGATTTTATTTATAAAAGAAAATGTTCTTTATTCATACAAATACAAAAATCTTTTAATGCATTATTGGTATATCTGTCATGAGACATCAGTTCATGTAGGTACCATATTTGAGGCAATTTGGGCAGGCATTTAAAAATAAATAAATGGGTTTAAGCTATGAATGTCAGGTAAAAGGTTTTCACCTGACATTAGTAGCCCTTCCCACTATCAAGTCATATATATTCAGATCCTTATTAAAACGTAGTATTTTACAATTAAAAATATTGGTAACTTTGTTTAGGTACATACATGGTTAAGTATCATCACTTAAGGTATATCCTGACAGATGTTATTTTATTATAATTTTAAATAAGCGGAAAGGAAAGTAAAAAAATTGGTAAAGAATACCTTAGGCGAACGAGAAAGCTTCTCAAAACCAAACTCTGCAGCAGGAATCTCATCAAAGAAATAGACACCTGGGCAGTCTCCTTGTAAGATACTCGGGATCATTTTAAAAATGAACACAAGAACTTCAACAAATGGACCAAAGAACAAGAAAGTTGATGACAATGCACAAGCCTTTACATCCGAGAGGTGACATAGATTATATGTGTCAAGAAAAGATGGAATGACTGGACTCGCCAGCATTGAAGATAGCGTGGATACATTAGTAAGAGGACGTTAAAAAGATCAAAGAAAGACTAATTGCAATGAGCAATAAAAGCACTGACAACGCAAAGACAAATAGAACAGAAACTAGGAAATAAAAATAGGAAGAAAAATAACTGTATGGATATTTCAAATGATGAACTGGCGAAATTTAACACGGAAAGACCTGGACATGGCAATGAAAGGGAAATATTAAGAAAAAAACTGAATCTCTTCTAATAACTGCACAAAACAATGCTATAAGAACCAATTATATCAAAGCCAAAACTGATAACATAATAGCAAGTGTAGATTATGTGATGATAGAGACGAAACCATTTATCATATAATAAGCGAATATAACAAACTAGCCGTAAGAGAGTATAAGACTAAAAACATGGAGGTGCCCGTGGTGTAATGGTTATCGTCGTAGGGAATGGACACGGCGACGCAAGTTCAAATCCTGGATGAGACTAATTGCATTTCACATAGCACTAATACCCTTGGGAAAGGTATGAATCCAATTATTCTCCCTCCAGCTATGGGTAAATAGTAGGACAGACTGGGTTCTTCAGTCTTGGTTAGGCAACTAGTCTAGAAGAAGGAAAACTCTGAATTGAAACCTGTTAAACTCCGCTTAAAAATTGACCTTGTGTCATATTCTGCCCGAGCAGAGGGTGAAGAAGGTGATCTACTTGGAATTTAATGTAATAACGACCAGTCAAGGAGTAAGAAAACTCTATATGCAAATCAACTGTTTATCCCGCTTAAAAAACTGACCTTGTGTCACATCCTGGTCATGGAGTAAAGGTTGGGTAAATAAATACAGAAGCTTTTTAATAAATACATTCACTTCAATAAGTAATTTAGGATCTTTGGGAAGAATACCGGAAGTTCCCATTGCTAAATTTTCTAAAGTGTTTGGGAAACCTTAGAAGCATCCTTAAAGGTTAGTTATATGTTGTGAAGCATAACACCACAACCCCTACTTATCCGTTGTAATGATGCGGCTTTCAATTGCAAGTAGATTTTTATCAAGTAGATTTACAAGACCCACATCCACGGTTTTTTAAAGATTTTATTTCGAAATTTTCCTCCTTGACATGTTTGCCAACTTCCAGGACTAGATATCCTAGTCTATCCAACTATTTCAGGAAGGTGATCTACTTAATTCAGCTGACCATATGAATAAATGGTGCATGCTCAAAGCAGAACCTATCCTGGAGAATTAGATGCACAAAATTCACTAGAATTTTGAGATAAAAACAGATTCCCTAATCCCGGCAAGAAGACTAAACCTAAAGATAATTACAAAAGAAAGAGAATTTGTCGTATAGTGGACTTTGCTGTTCCTGTGAACCACAGAGTGAAAATCAAAGAAAATGAAACGAGAGACAAGTAGTCGGACGTTGTCAGAGAACTAAGAAAGCTGGTGGTGATACCAATTGTAATTGGTGCACTTGGAACGGTCTCCAAAGTCTTTGAAAGGGGACTGGAAGCGTTAGAAATCGGAAGACAAATCGAGACCATCCAGATTATAACATTACTGAGATCGGGCAGAACACTGAGAAGAGTTCTGGAGACCCTTGAAGACTTGATGCCACGTGGACCTCAGTGAAAGACCATCAGCTAATGATGGTCTGAAAAACTCGCAAAAAGTGAAATAATAACAGTACGATTCTGATTGGGCGCCGAAGGTAATTTCATTTGAGAACACAGTACTATGCTTGTGGCAGGAGTATAGGCTATTAATAACACTAGATCACCATTTAAATAATTGAGCAATTCATTCGACAGTTTTGATTTGGTTTGGGTTCTTTGTTTAATGGTATATCAACCTTTGTAGTTTATTTAATGCCAAAGCTATTCTCCTAGAATAACAGTAGTGGTGCTATTTAACCCATAGCTGGGAGGATAAGGGGGTTCATACCTTTCCCAAGGGTATTTGCCCGAAAGTGAACGTAATAGCGGGACTGGAGTACGAACTCGTTTACTACGATTCCGCAGTCCATCGCTTTAACAATTACACCACGAGGACACCCACGACAGTTTGGAGTGGTGTAAACAATAGATACTCCCTTAAAAGCCAATTCAGAGAAACCAGGTGTCATCTTATAAATGTTATAATAGCAGATACATGAATAAGGATTCCTTCTCTAAGCTCATGCTTCTCAAATATGCTAATGCCTCAGTTGTCCGGAAAAAAGCAATTGAGCCAGGAAAGAAGTAGGCAAAATAATATGGGGGTAAAATTGACTTGTTTCAGCCAAAGACTACGAGATGAAATAATAATAATTCTTGAGAATGGATTTTTCGAAGACCTTTAAATTATAGAAATAATTAGTAAGGTAAATATTAAAGAAAAACACTCAACTAAAGACAGGCAGAAAGAAATAGGAAATACTGAGAATTAAATGACAGAATTAATCTTTAACATCACTACAACAAATATAACAAAAGGGAAAAGAAATGAAATTGAGACAATGAAGAAAATCATGACTAAATAGAAAATGGTAATATCATCACTTAGAAATCAAAAATAAAATACGATGAAATCAGAAGTGGAGGAGGCAAATAAATTGCTAAAATATATTTTTACAAAATTCATCATCGATTTGAACCATCAAATTTATACAGGAGCGATGGCAATCAGAGATTAAGTTGTCAAACTGATAAGTAATACCCCAAAAGAAACCATGAAGCAAAATCTGAATGGGAAATGAAACTAGAAGAACGAAGAAAAAACTACGACAAGATACAAAACCTCAATTTGACTGATTGATGTTAGGGAGCATATTTAGTCGAGTCTACACGAACAGAAGTAAAGTATTGGCATCATGGTCTGAGTGTTCGCCAATGGCCCCGGAGACCTGGGTTCCATCCTAGGCTGAGTCATACCAAAGACTCAAAAAATGGTACTTGATGCCGCCTTGCTTAACACACAGTATTATAAGGTAGGGATCAAGGGTAAAGTGAAGCAATCCCGGGAAAGGAGTAGCTCCCTCCCTTACACCTTCGTGTAGTAGCTAACGAAAAGGGAGCCTTTGGGTTACCCTCAACTACGGTCACCAACTTTACTTAATTTTACTAACACGAACTGAAAAGGTTCAATATTAGCATTTGTATATTTAATGATACACTAACATTGAATAAAGGGAAAGAAAGACAAGTTCATTGACACATGTAGGAACAGTAAATCCATAATATACATACAAGATGTATTGACAAGAATAACAAACGTAATCAAAAGGAAAAATAGGCACGTAGTGTTCCATGAACGAACAGTATATGAAGCGGGTGCCAAAAAGATTAAAGTCCTAATTCACGTAAATGGTCAATACAACGACTATGGCCAGAAGAAGAGATAATATCTCTACTGTTTAAAGAATAAAAGCAAAAATGGACGTCTTCATTTTTAAAGAACTGGGACTAAAGAAAATAAGTAACATTCTGGGATTGTCAAATGACCACAAGGTGACCAGAAGAAACAATTATTTATTGTCTCCCTTTACTTTCTTGGTCGAAAAGGAAAATACTTGAGAACATAATGGAATTATACAACTAGTGAAGGGCAAGAGTAACAAATATAGACAACCAAAGAGATCATCATCTCATCTGGTCGTGCCATCAGCACGGATATCCCTGACCCTCTCTCGCCACCCCTCCCTATCGTTCATCGCTTCTGGTAGGTTCCCAGGGCTACGCCCCATATCCTCACATAGTTGCTGCATGTAGGTTCGAGCTGGCCGCCCTGATTTTGTACGTCCATGTGAAGGGGTCTATAGGAGTACATCACTTATGAGCTCGTCCCTGCTTCTTCAGTAGTGTCCTGCATGTCTGGTTCGTCTAACTTGGATAGTTTTCGTAATGGGTGGTAGGTGGCTGTACAGCTGCTGCTTTGTGGGGTGTTGCCGCCAGGACTTGTTCAATATTGCTCGCAGCATTCTTGTGTAGTTGCTGTCAAGCTTTTTCTCCTGCCGTTTAGTTAGCGTCCATGTAGTGCATCCATATAGCAGTGTCGACACGATCGCTGCTTGGAAGAAACTGCGTTTCATTTTATCGGTCTGGTCTGACTTCCATATGATCGATAATCTATTGATAGCTGTCCATGCCTTTGCAAGTCGCGTGTCAATGTCTGTCTCAGTCGATGAGACACTGCTTCCGGAGTAAGTGAACTTGTCAACTAATTTCAGAGAGTTACCGTTTAGTGTGGAAATAACGCCTGTTTGATTAAAGCACATATATTCCGTTTTGTGTGCATTGACTTGGAGGTCAATGCCTGCGGCAGCTTGTTCACGGCTTACCAAAAGAGACCGTCGCAGCCATAATTATTCCCTATAGAAACACCAAAGTGAAAGTATATTCTCCAGATGGAGACACAGACTAATTCGACATTGTAGCTGGAGTACTGCAAGGAGACACACTTGCCCCATACCTCTTTATCATCTGTCAAGACTACGTGCTTAGAACATCGATTGATAAAATCAAAGAAAACAGTTTCGAGCTGACAAAGAAAAGAAGCAGGAGGTACCCCGCAAAAACAATTACCGACGCCGACTACGCCGATGACAGTGATTCTGGTAAATGCACAAAAGAGATAAAAGTAGAAAATATTTGTGATAGAAGCTAGACTCAAAAGATAACGGCATAGAATCGTTTTAACGTGTTTATGACTTGAATGTGTCGCAGTGTTCTTGAACTTTTGAAGATTTCTAAACAATAAAAGCTCTGAAGTGAAATCCTGAAGAAAACTGAGTAACAGATACGACTGAAACAAAACAACTTTTGAAAACAGTGATGGAAACAGAAACACCGAATGTCGGCTGAATATAAAGAATGAAATCAAAGATGGACCTGAAGTTGAAATAAATTTTGTAAACCCAAAGACTCCAAAGAATTTCAAACTAGAAGACGTCATGGTATCCATGTATTCTCTTTCAAGCGAATCACGTCAATTTACAACAGATACACACGACAACACAAAAGAGGCAAACATTTCCGAATAGATGACAATATATATATATATATTCAGGGTGGAATGATGAAATTGTCGTCCTAAAGAAAACAACACTACAGCTTCATTTATAAACTTTTATTGAAAAAATCAATTCAGGTAACTTGATTATGTAGTAGAGCTGACATCTATTCAATGTAGCCGCCTTCAGCCTCAATCACCGCCTCGATACGGATCCGGAACTGGGAGCATGCCTTTTCCACAAGCGCCGGCGGGAGCTCGGTGAATACTCGGCGGATGGCGGCGATCAGGCTGGCTTTGGGGTTGTGGGAGGTCATGTTGGTGATGTTCTCAGCGTATGACCAAACGAAGTAGTCCAGCGGGTTCAGGTCGGGGGAGGAGGAGGGGCCAATGAGAGAAGGGTACAAAGTCATTGCATTCCTTCTGAAGTCAAGCCTGGGTCTCTTTGGACTTGTGGGCCGGCGCCGAGTCCTGCTGCCACACCCAGGGTCTGCCACCAGCCACCTGATTGCACCAGGGGATCACCACACTCTTCAGCACATCCAGGCACACTTTGGTGTTGACTTTCAAGCCGACTTCGAAGATGTGAGGTGTCATGATGTGGCTCTCATTTGAAATCACACCAAAGACTATAACCGTAGGCGGAAACTTTGTTTTCATCACCCTGGGCACGTCCCTGTTATTCTTGGCAATCCAGATTTGCATTTTGAGGGTGCTGGCAATGGTCCTGTTGTTATAAGTTGGATCGGTAGAGGGCATGAGTTGTACAGCGGTGCATCTCCGATCTCGCTCGTTGAACATTGTGTCACTTTCAGACATGATAGAAGGCTCCTATCGCTCTTGAGATTTGTACACAACTGGCCAACTAGTATATGGTCTGCAACAAAAAAAGAAAACCAGTTTTCATTAAACGGAAATGGAATCATGTCGTCTTTTCTAGGGCGACAATTTTATCGTTCCACCCTGTAGATGACGAAAGGAAAAACTCCTCTGATCCAAAATTACTGTTACAAATGGTCTCATCTACATAGATTAAAACATTGAAGAAAAGAAAAAACAAGAAAAAGAATCAATGCATGATATATACAATTTAAAGAAAGTCTTATGATATGATTCCCAAATCGTGGATAATAGAATGTCCAGCAACTTCAAGCAAATAGTAAACTTTATCACGAAAACTGAAGAGTAGAAATAATTGAAGGAAAATATTGATATTGAAATACGAAAGGCGCCTTCCAGGATGACTCACTATCTTCATTTGTGTTCATTAGGGTGATGATGTCAGTAAACTAAATTCTCAGAAAATGTAAAAAGAAAATGCAGATTCTTAAAAAAGGGTAACCTACCTCATGTTTATGGATTATGTAAAACCTTTTGTCAAAATCCAAGAGGAAAATCTTCAGCCAAAAAATGAGGGAATTGGATATTGAGAAATGTTCAATATAAATAATGAATAAGGGAAAACGATAAACAATAGAAGAAATAAAACTATCCAATCAGGAAAGAGAAGAAAACTAAAAATACCTCAAAATCTTAGAAACAAACACCTTCAAAAAAACGATGAAAAAAAATAAGTATTGAATAAGTCAGAAAAAAAAGGAAACGACTGAAAACAAAACACTGCCAGATAAATTAACTTACGAGGTGCCTTCAATAGGTTTCCAGACTTCTTTTGTACAGACATTTAAAATTGTCGTAGACTCTTGAAAATTCAGTATGTTATTGCTATTCATCTTATGAGTTGACTGACCAATTTTAAGATATCAGGTTCAAATGAACAGCTACAGCAACAATTGGAATACACCCTACTGAAGCCTGATTGTCACTGCTGGTGAATTTCAAAAGTGCCACCTGGACGTGAGGACACTTTAGAAGAACGATATGCAATAAAATTGTGTTTTAAACTTGGAAAAAATGCCACAGAAACGTATGGAATGCTTCTGACTGCTTTTGGACTATCTTGCATGAATCGAGCATCAGTTTTTGAGTGGCATAAGAGATTCAAGGAAGGCAGGGAGTCTGTGAGGGATGATGAGAGGTGTGGGAGGAGGAAGGAAGTCAATACACCAGAGTTGATAGGCCAAAGGGTTAGGGTTAGGGTTACTATGTTTAGGTTATAAGAGAGTTCAGTAAGAGATTCCACCGTCGGAAGAGGCCATCACTCTTCAAATCGGGTCAGTGGCATTTCCACCAGGACAATGCACCAGTCCACAACTCCATCCTTGTCACAGACTATTCGACCAAGATGGGAATCAACACAGTTCCTCAGCCTCCCTATTGTATAGACCTTGCTTAAGTTCAGAGACAGTCTTTATGAGAAACTGAGGAGATGAAAGAGGCTGTGACGAAGGTCATTGACCTGCTCACACAAGAGGACTTCCATGGGGCTTTTCAGAAGTTGTTGGAACGGTACCAGAAATTCATTGCAGCCGGAGGAGCTTACATCGAAGTGGACTAGAGTTTCATGTGTGTACTATCAATAAAAGTGCCCATACATAAAAAGTCTGGAAACTTATTTAATAATCCTCGTAAAAGAATAATTGTCTTGGTAGTCTACTTTGTAGGGTATTTCGAATTCTTCCTGAACTAACAAGAGAGAAGCTCAGAAACGTGGACCAGAATACGAGAAAACTGATGACTATGCACAAGACCTTACACTTGAGATATGATGTTGAAAGACTATCTCATAAGAAAAAAAGGAGGACTCACCAACGTTGAAGATTGCGTAGTGCAATGCACAAAACAAAATAATGAGAGACTAATTACAACAGTCAAAAACTGAGACAAAAATAACACAGAAAAAAAGAAAAAAAAGTAATTAAAAAAATCGAAAAAGCAAAAATAGGGAGAAAAACAACTGCGTGGACACTTCAAAGGACAAACTAAAGACTTTTCACAGTGAGGTGATGGCTATACAGAGGAAAATCAAAGAGAGAAAATAAATCGCTTGCCAACCAGAATAGTGCCAATTACCTAAAAGTTAAAATAGATAAAATTCAGGAAAATAGCAAGTATCAGCTTTGCGAAGAGAGAGGGAGTGGGGGTGAATTGGGCTAATCAATCATATGAATGCAACAAACTGTCATAGAAAGACAAACACAATTAGGTGGGAAAATGATCAACAGCCGTTTGACTATAAAAACCAGTGCTATATGTAGAGACCAGTATTTGTGCTAGAAAATGAGATATAAAATGATCATAAAGTGATCTTGTGATTAAAAGAATCACCTTATGCCGGCTAAAAGATCAGAATTTGAATAAAAAGCTCACATGTTCAGAAATTGTCAGTTTGTGAACTTCAATGTTCCAATTGACCACAGACTGAAAATCAAGGAAAAAGAAAAACTAGATAATTACCAAGAACTAGCTAGAGAGTTGAAAAAGTTATAGAATATGAAGATGACAGTGATACTAATCATAATTGAAGCACTTTGAACAACCCCAAATAATTTGGTAAAGAGACTGAGAGAGAGAGAGAGAGAGCAGGGGATAAGAGGAAGAGCTGAAACTGTCTAGGACATAGCAATCAGCTACAATAATGAGAGAAGTTCTGAAGAACAAACGAGACTTGCTGTCACTTGTACTTTTATGCAGACCACTGATTTGAAGACTTACAAAAAGTAAAAGGATATGGGCAATGTTTATAATGAATAGATGGAAGAAAGGAACAAAAGAATAAACCGACTTACCCAATCAGGAAAACATGAAGACTCTTGGAGAAAAGGAAAACTACAAATACCAGGAGATACCATCAAATAGAAGTCAAGGAAAAATCAGGAAAGAATACCTCAAAGGTACAAGGAAATTAGTAAAAGTAAAGTTGGCGACCTTAATCGAGGTTGGCCAAGGGCTCGCTTTTCAATAGCTACTACACCAGGGTACTCCAATAGCTACTACATCATATCCTGGATTGCTCCACTTTACCCTTGATCCTTACCTTATAATGCTGAGTGTTAAGCAAGGCGGCATCAAGTACCATTTTTGAGTCTTTGGAATGACTCGACCTGACATTGAACCTCGGTCTCCCGGACCATTGGCGAACGCTGTACTCATTAGGACTTGATAGTAAACTTTTCAGCAGGAACTTAATAAAAGGACTTTAGATTGTTTGAAAACTGGACAGGATTGGAGTTAAGAAGCATGGACCACAGAAAGAGATAATTAATGACGATGCCTTACACTCGAAAGAGGATTTAGAGAGACAATATGTAACCTGAGACGAGGAGAAAGACGAGGAGTGAGTGGACGCAGCAACCCAGAAGCTCGAAAAATAAACAAACAAGGATAAGGAAAGATCAATTATAGCAGCCAATAACACCTTTAAAAAAACACTTCCTCAACTAAAGAAATAAAAATGGAAGGAAATACAACTTAATGGGCTATTTAAAAGACAAACAAAGGAAATTTCACCCAAAATGACCAGAACATTGCTACGCTGAGAAACATAAAGAGAGAGACGAAATCGTTATTAATAGCATCCTAAAAAAAAGGCCATAACAATTATGTAAAAGCAAGAATAGATAGGATCCAAGAGAATAGAAAGTGTAGAATATGTAAAAAAAGAGAGAGACGAATCAGTAAATTACGTAAGCGAATGCAACAAACTGGCATAGGAAGAATACAAGAGCGATCGTGATGGGTTGGGAAAAGGGAAACACTGGTAATTGTGCAAGTGACTAAGATTTTACCGTACAGACAAATGTTATATGTATAAACCAAGAACTCTCTGGAAAATAACCCACAGAAAATCCTCTTGGGGCTCTGAGATAAAAACAGATCCCTCTATCCCGGTCAGAAGACCATATCTAGAGATAATAAGCTAGAAGAAACGAAGAGGTCAGCAAATAAACTTTGCCGTTTCCACAGATCACAGAAAGGAAAACGAAAAACTCAAAAACATCTGAACTTTGCCTGAGAGTTCTGGAATATGAAGATGGCTGAAAGAGTTGGAACTCTCGAAACAATCTCCAAGAATTTAGAAAAGAGATGAGGGAAAGTACAAATCAAAGAAAGAACTAAAAATATCCAGTTACTTCGTGTGTGAAGAACTCGTTGTGGTAATAATAATAATAATAATAATAATAATAATTGGCACAGAAGGAGTATAAGACTAGACACAACTGGGTGGGCAACGTGATCCACTGGGAATTGTGCAAGAAATTGAAATTTGACCATACGAACAAATGGTATATCCACAACCCAACATCAGTCCTGGAGAATTACACACAGAAACTCCTCTGGGATTTTGACATCCAAACCGATCACTTAATCTCGGCCAGACGACCAGACGATCAGACCTTATAATAATCAATTTAAAAAAGAGAACCTACAAAATTGTGGACTTTGCTGTCCTTGCTGGTCACAGAATTAAATTTAAAGAAAGTGTAAAGAAGGACAGGGAATTGAAAATACTGTGGAACATGAAAGTGACGTTTATACCAATTGTAATTGGTGCTCTTGGTAAGTCAACAAAGGATTAATAAAGGGACTGGAGGACTTGAAAAGAAGAGGACGAGTGGAGATAATCCAAACTACCGAATTGTTGAAATCGGCCAAAATACTAAGAAGAGTCCTGGATACTTGAAGAGACCCGTTGTCACTCAAAGTCCAATGAAAGACCATCAACTAAACTCTCATGGGCTAATAATAATGATAGTATTTCTGCGTATAATTTTGAACAAAATTTTGATTTGTTTGAAAAACTTTTAAATCATCACGTAAACTATGAAATCAAATCTTTAAAATATGTATTTTCTTTTTTTAATCACAAGAAGACAATGATCTTGAAGAATAAAGTATTTGGGAATTTCTAATTCTTCCGAAAATCTTATTCTCTTTTTAAGAAACTGAATATTAAAATGTTAATTTCCAAAACAATGGCCTTAACCCATAAAAATAAAAAATAAAATAATTTTCAAGAAGAAAAATGAGATTATTCCGTGGATTCGATAACAGAATATAAATAACATTATAAAAATAGTGAAAGATTATTTGAAGAGTTGAAACTATTGCAAAATACAAGCGATCTGTTCCACGTATATGTTTCGATTTCTTTCTTTGTTTAATGACATATCAATCTTCGTAGGTTATTTAATGCCAAAGCCATTGTTCTAGGAGATCAATAGTGGTACTATTTAACCCATAGCTGGGAGGATAACGGGGCTCATACCTTTCCCGAGGGTATTTGCCCGAAAGTGAACGTAATAGCGCGACTGGAGTACGAACTCGCTTACTACGATTCCGTAGTCCATCGCTTTAACCATTACACCACGAGGACACGTCCGCCCTAAATGTTTTGTTTTAAACTGTAACGTAACACAATATTATATGATTCAAAGGAAAATGATAGATGTATGGTTTCTTTGTTTAATGGCATATCAACCTTTGTAGGTTATTTAATGCCAAGGCCATTCTCCAAGAAGAATAGTAATGGTACTATTTAACCCATAGCTGGGAGGATAAGGGGGTTCATACCTTTCCCGAGGGTATTTGCTCGAAAGTGAATGTAATAGCGCAACTGGAGTACGAACTCGCGTACTACGATTCCGCAGTCCATCGCTTTAACCAGTACACCACGTGGATACTCCCCCTATGATGGATGTAGGGTGGGACGAAAAAGATTTAGCTTAAATAGTTTAAGAAAGTGTTTCGATACTGAATATTACAAAGGTAGACCTAGTTGAGCATGGATGACGAATTAGATAGCTGATGAAGGATATATTGGCCATACTGTTGGTGAACGAGTTGTTTAGAAGAACTTTGGAAACCCTTAATGAGAAAGTTTCTTGATGCTGTTCTGCAGAAGTTAACCAGACATAGAAGTTAATTTGTATCAACTTATAGGCAATTTAGAGATGTTAAAGAATAAAGGACTCGTGAATTAGACACGTTACTCATACTTCATTAGCATGTACACTGTGAGTGATTATAGTGTTGATAACAGTTTTGCTATTGAGACTAAAAAGAATTCAGTTCGGAAAGAAAGTCGAATGGACAGTTGTGTGTGTTCATACAAGATAATCGATACAAAAGAAAAAAAGGAAGATTTTTTTTCGGCATACTGAAATTATAACGCAAGAAAAGGGCTTGCGTAACCAACGTAGCGAAATAAACATTGAAGTATAGACGAGAAGATGATTGTTTTCCAGTAATGTACTCTTTGATGAATTCTTTTTTGTATTAACTTTTTATCTATTTATTTCGGATTTTAAGGTAGTGAAGGAGTGTAATAGATGGTAAAAAAAACTCAGAAATATGGTGAGTAGCTTAGAACAAAAATAGACTTTTAGATTTATTTTAACTCTAAAATAAACTCTTTGTTGAACAGCTTTAAAACAAAGGGAAGAAGAAAAAATCAAGAAAAAGGCAGACGATTAGACATATAAGTCTTTGTAAATATTGTTGTGGGCTACAAAATTTGAAAAGTATTAAACTTTAAAATTTTACAAACAAGGTCAAATACCCTTCATTTGCACATGTGGATGGGTCAAGACAGAACATTTTAGTAAACTGAGTATGTTTTAGCTGAGAATTTTGAATTGTAAATTCGTTTTTTAGTGCGGTTGCTTGATTTACGAAATCTGTAATAATGGGTGGTTTAGGCCGATAAAAATCCATATTCTGAGTCTGAATGGCAAATTGGTGGAGATTTAAAACTGCTTGAAAAATAAAATGCATTGAATCATCCAATGAAATTAAATGGAAAAAGAAGATGGAATTAATAGATTAACCCTTTTCTGCGGGGTCGGTCAAAAGCTAATAAAAATGGTTGCTGAGGAAGACCAGTTTTTGGTTCAGTTTAACAAATAACTGAAGACTGCAGAGTTTGTTGTAGCAGAGTTTGTTGTAGCAGTTCTTAACATGAATTAATGATTATAGCGTGGGGCTGAATTTTAAAGTTGCTAAGAAACTGCCCCTATTGATCTCAATAAGCCTTCCCTAACTATTTCTAAAAGAAGAAGTCGAGA
The DNA here is from genome assembly GCA_963585895.1 of Sepioteuthis lessoniana. Lineage (NCBI taxonomy): Eukaryota > Metazoa > Mollusca > Cephalopoda > Myopsida > Loliginidae > Sepioteuthis > Sepioteuthis lessoniana. The sequence goes on from OY757921.1 coordinate 96,448,274, forward strand.
ATTGCAGCATCCTGAAAAATAATTCTCTGATAGTTAAATACTAACCAGTGTACCATGTTTTTTTTTAATTCAAAAAGTGAAAGCCACGTTTAAGTTGTGTGCTAAAACGTCTTATACGCGCACTGTTTTTAAAGTTCAGTTTCTTTTACTTGTACATATAAACTGTGTGCTTTAAAAATATATACAAACTTTTATTTTTGATGACTGATAAACTATTTTCTTAGAAATAATTTGATGATTTTTAATTAATCCTAGTATACCTAAATACCTGTCATTGCCTCTAAATGTCACTTTTAGCTTGAAAAAAGGGAGTGATAGAATTATTGATTTATAATCTTTTATATGCATAGATATTTTGTATGTTTAACTTTCATCTGGTTAAAGACTAAATGAACGAAATAAGAACAGAAATGTTTTATTATTCGAATCTTGTAAACGAGGAAAACATTTCTCCTTAAAAATCTGCATTCTAAATCTTGATTTTTATCAAGCCTCAAATCGTGGCAAGAGAAATAGGCAATTAATTCAATCACAAGGCAAACTCCAGGTTTAATATATATATATATATACATAAATATGAACGTATATGTCAGAGTGAGATATTGTAATTCCTTAGATATTCTTGAAAATATTTTATTTTTAATCGAATATTGTTGAGCATTTCAATAAATTTGAAGAGTAATGTTTCATATTTAGTTTTAGAACTCTTCATTATCATAAAAGAAATGATGTGTCTAAATGATATCCCTATTAATTTCTTGTGTCATATGTTCAGCCTCCTTTCGTTTGTATAAATGACTGTTTTAATTTCGTTCTTGTCATTTTAATAACTTACTCGTGATTGTTTCTTTTCTTTTATTAAACCCTATTAAAACAGAAAATATTATCTTAAGGCGTTACTGAAAAATCACGAATTACCATTGATATAGATGACATTACTTTTTTTTTTAAATTCTTAGTGTCTTAGAATCTTCATTTTAGTTTTATTTGTGCGTCAAAATTTTGCTCAAGAAATATAGAGAGGAATTCGTAGGTCTTTTATTCTATTTGATGTATAGTTTTTGTTAGGTATATTTCTAACTTCTATTTTATCAAGTGCAGTTAAAAATATTAAGACAAAAAAGGTATGTTCTCCTAAAAAGAGTTTTTATCTTTTGAATAATTCACATTGAGATGAGATTCATTTTTTTTTAACTATAAATGCATGCATCTGTCAGTTTTCTTTTAACGAATCAATCAGATATTCATATCATTAAAATTGAAATTATTTTACAAGTTCTTCAATTCGGTTTGTAAAATATGTGTCTCGAAGTTGAATACTTTCTGGTTGCTTAATAGTTGTTTGGATTAAATATGCTTACAGCAAAGCAAAATTTAAAGGGCAACTAAATACCAAATGCACAGCATTAGTTACTTCTTTCAAGAATTATAAATAACACTATGTCAGTGTGGTTTAGAATACGCTGACGATATGTCCTGTAGAGGAGTAATGTTGCGTTTCGCTCTGGCCAACAAACGACAACACGTAATATATATAACAATATATATTTATTTTCTCGACGGACGCTTGTGTAAAGTAGGAGCAATCAGGAGAGGTATTAGAATCGTTCGTCTATGAGGCCTGGACTCTTCGGTGTAAGTAGACGATGGCCAGGAAAACGCACACAGGGCAACGACGGGACAAGCTTGCGTGAACAGCGAAATTTTTCACTGTCTTCCGTTCAATTCGTCGGCCTTATATTACCATCAAACTCCCACGCGGAGATATGGACACGCCTCTACGCCCCCGCGATCTCTTCCCATAACTGGCCATCGGAATATGCACTTCCGCCGTCCTTGAAATGACATGTTTGATCGTCATCGAGCGGAAATAACTGTCATGCAGTTCACAGGTCACTCTCTTCCTGTGCATGACTTTGTGACGGCACCGTGGCATTTTTACCATGTCCCATATTGTCAGCCAACATCACCTACGTGATCTCTTCCCATAACTGGCCATGCAGTTCACAGTTCACTCTCTTCCGGTGCATCAATTTGTGACTGTACCATGGGATTTTAACCCTGTCCCATATTGTCAGCCAAGTCTTTGGAATTCCATGTTTGGCCTGGTCGGAGGTCAATATACAACAATAAGACATTCCCATCAAAACAAAAGGAAATATCCTAGATGTGTCACTAATCTGCATCTCATTGTAAATGTAGCGGAAAACTGCGTGTAAACAAATTAATAAATTTTATTTCATAAACAAATTAATAAATTTTATTTCATTAACTTGAATGAAAAGTTTGTTGAAAACAGAAGTTACATAGTGTTTTCTTGCAAGAAAAGATAATATTAATTAGAGCGGAAATATTCTCCAATATTTATTACAACAAAATAATTCATGTATTCAAAAGGTCAATTTTATTTCGCCTTTTTGAAGTTGATATATTTTGTGTGTGTAAAAAATCTTTGTCTGACTATGACACTACGTAGGAGAGAAAGTATATTTATGCGCTAGAAATGTAAGCGTATGCAATTGGAATATTCCATCATCAGAGAAAGACTGAAATTTGAGTACAAGCACGTGTATGTAAACAATATTGTCATTCAATCGATGTTGAAGTTAAATGCAACTTGAAGGAACAGAATGTTAGATTTTCACTCAAAAGAAATAAAGCTGAAAGTTTCTTGTTGATTCACGGAAGGGATCTATAAATCCACTGAAGATTTAACTATTGTATTGCTTATTTATAAGATTGAGGTAGACTCGAAATTGGATTTTTAAAAGTTGATGTTTTATCTGTTATTCGAATTGGTTGATGTATTTTTTTTAATTCGGGAGGAAAACATTTCTTAAATTATTTTGAGTTTTGATCCTTCAAATTTTTTGCGGTAAGTCAAATATTTTTTGTCTGCGAGTCTCAAAGAAATTTTAAAACAGGCGCATAAGCGCCGTTTGTTCAATAAATGAAAAAATACACATACAAAAATTACAGATTCTCAAGTTTATTTTTGCACAAAAAGTAGCACTTTTTTGTATGGATATCAGTTGATTTTCTATAGTGAGGTTCTAGGTTGATTTTCTATAGTGCGGTTCTAGTTTGATTTTCTATAGTGATGTCCTAGTTTGATTCTCTATAGTGAAGTTCTAGATTGATTTTCTATAGTGAGGTTCTAGTTTGATTTTCTATAGTGGAGTTCTTGTTTGATTTCCTAGTGGAGTTCTAGTTTGATTTTCTATAGTGGAGTTCTAGGTTGATTTTCTATAGTGAGGTTCTAATTTGATTTTCTATAGTGGAGTTCTAGTTTGATTTTCTATAGTGAGGTTCTAGTTTGATTTTCTATAGTGAAGTTCTAGTTTGATTTTCTATAGTGGAGTTCTAGTTTGATTTTCAATAGTGAGGTTATAGTTTGATTTTCTATAGTGGACTTCTAGTTTGATTTTCTATAATGGAGTTCTAGTTTGATTTTCTATAGTGGAGTTCTAGGTTGATTTTCTATAGTGAAGTTCTAATTTAATTTTCTATAGTTAGGTTCTAGTTTGATTTTCTCTTGAGGAGTTCTAGTTTGATTTTCTATAGTGGAGTTCTAGTTTGATTTTTTATAGTGGACTTCTAGTTTGATTTTCTATAGTGAGGTTCTAGTTTGATTTTCTATAGTGGAGTTCAAGTTTGATTTTCTATAGTGAGGTTCTAGTTTGATTTTCTATAGTGAGGTTCTAGATTGATTTTCTCTAGTGAGGTTCTAGTTTGATTTTCTGTAGTGGACTTCTAGTTAGATTTTCTATAGTGCGGTTCTCGTTTGATTTTCTATCGTGAGGTTCTATGTTGATTTTCTATAGTGAGGTTCTAGATTGATTTTCTATAGTGAGGCTCTAGTTTGATTTTCTATAGTGGAGCTCTAGTTTGATTTTCTGTAGTGAGGTTCTTGTTTGGTCTTCTATAGTGATGTTCTAGTTTGATTTTCTATAGTGGAGTTCTAGTTTGATTTTCAATAGTGAGGTTCTAGTTTGATTTTCTATAGTGGAGTTCTAGTTTGATTTTCTATAGTGAGGTTCTAGTTTGATTTTCTATAGTGGAGTTCAAGTTTGATTTTTCATCGTGAGGTTCTAGGTTGATTTTCTATAGTGAGGTTCTAGTTTGATTTTCTGTAGGGGAGTTCTAGTTTGATTTTCTATAGTGCGGTTCTAGTTTGATTTTCTATAGTGAGGTTCTAGTTTGATTTTCTATAGTGAGGTTCTAGTTTGATTTTCTCTAGTGAGGTTCTAGTTTGGTCTTCTATAGTGAGGTTCTAGTTTGATTTTCTATAGTGAGTTTATCGTTTAACTTTTTATTGTGAGGTTCTACTTTGATTTTCTGTAGTCGAGTTTTGGTTTTATTTTCTATAGTGGGGTTCTTGCTCTATTTTCTATAGTGGAGTTCTAGTTTGATTTTCTATACTGAAGTTCTAATTTCTGAACCTCTGGAGAGTGTGGAGCACCCCTTCATTATCATTTTCCGATGTTCACCCTGATTCGAATTGGTAGTAAAATCTCATCCACGGATAAAAAAGATTTGTTTTGAAATTATTTTTATTCAATAGGAACCTGTGACCCCCACCACCAAAAAAAACTACTACACAAAAATATAAATTTACAATAAACACGAATACTTAATCTTTACACATAAATAACCCAAGACAGTTTGACATGCCATTAAAATTAATCCATCAGAATAAAATATAATTTTCATTTATCCGTTAAAGTTCAGTTTAAACAAGCAAGCATCAATATACACAGACCAACAGATTATTCAAGACTTAAATGAATTCTGCTTATTCTTCTCCATGTTCTTTATATCCCCACCCCTACATACACTAACCATGACTTGAAGACACAATTAAAACGACCAGGCAATTAAAGAGAAACAGTTTTTCATACAAAGACAATTTAAGACGATTTTAATTTAAAATAGAACTGAGTAATTATGTGATGAAATGAAGAGATAATTATTTTTAATTAAGTAAAAAAAAAACGGAAGGGATTTTTCAGATTCATGCCTTTAGATGGGGACAAAAGAAAAAGCTGGGCGAGCGTGTGATGTTAAAAGGGAAAACTGGTAGATAGAGGTTCCCAGGTCCAAAAACATTAATACTAATATTAATATTAAAATATTAATATTGTGGAGGTGCCTGTGGTGTCATGGTTATCGTTGCAGAAAATGGACCCGGCAACACGAGTTCAAATCCTGGACGAGACTGATTGCATTTCACATAGCACTAATACCCTTGGGAAAGGTATGAATCCAATTATTCTCCCTGCAGCTATGGGTTCTTCAGCCTTGTTGAGGCAACTAGTCAAGGAGAAGGAAAACTCTGAATTCAAACCTGTTAAACTCCGCTTAAAAAATTGACCTTGTGTCATATCCTGCCCGAGCAGAGGGGTTGGGTAAATATGATAAATATGATAAAAATATTGACAGGACCGATAAGAACATAAAGAACTGAACTGAAATGAGTTGGCTACCAATGAGAGAGAGAGAGAGAGAGAGACTGAGAGAGAGACAGAGAGAGAGAGAAAGTAAAAAAAACGGAAGGAGGTCGCTGTGAAAAAGTAAGACATGGAGCAATTAAATATAATAAAAACGTGACAGTGCACGAATCGTGTACTGTCACGTTTTGTGTTTTTGAATAAGTGAGAAACCAACCTAATCTTATGTGAAAGCGAAGAAAACATTTTAAAGATTTGATGATGATGACTTCTATTTAATATACGTAAATATTTTTCTTTACGATACATTTTTCCTCTTCTTCTTCTTCTTCTTCTTCTTCTTCTTCTTCTTCTTCTTCTTACCATGTTCAACATTGTTTGCTTTTCTCTAATCTGAATTTCCCGTTCAAATCCTTTTCACGCAATTTTACTTATATTTGTTGATTTTGTTACAAAAAGTTGCCATAATAAGTGCGTAACCCAGTAAATCTATTGCACAAATTCAAAGAGGCTGTTTTTCTCATTTGTCAATTGACGTGTTCGGTGGACAATGCAAACGGTTTCGCCTTTTATAATGTTAATAAATCGAGGAAGAGAGAAAATTAAAAAGAAGGTAGGATAAGGGAGAATAACAAAATAAAGAAAGAGAGAATGAAAACATAGACGTTCAGTTCACGAACATGATAAACATATATACATACGTTCTTGTTTTCTAGCAATTTGTTTTGATTTCTGCCTGAAAACTTTTTGAAGTAAGCTCTTAATTTCGGGCTACCGTACAAATTCGGAAGTAAGATGACTTTTCATATCGTTAACAGTATACACAGATATTTCTTTTATTGGCTAGGCCGATCGATGTTTTCCACATCGCTACCCACAATACGCTTTCATTTTGTTCTTCTTCTAATTCCTCTTCTTTATATTGTTTGACAATTTAGTCTTCGAAACGTCATAGGGGTCTTCCAAGTGGTCGTTTACGGTGTTTTACACACCACTCAACAACTGCGCGAGTCCACCTGTTGTCTGTAAACTTTGTGTTGTGTCCAGATCAGTGGAACTTCAGCTTTCAGTACTTCGTGAGCTGATCTTTCACTCGGCTTCACTCTCGAATTAGCTCGCTTTTGATGTGCTTACATAGCGATATTTCCTGTACGAATCTTTTCATGGTCCTTTGTACCGTAATTAATTACTCTTATTCAAAAAAAGAAGATAAAAGTAGAAGACTTTTACCACAATAAAAGACGTGCTCAAAGAAAGCTGTAAAAATCCCTACGTGCAAATTTCTTCAGTAGGTGGATATGTCAATAAGAATTTGTCTGCTGGTTTTCAAATAGGCTCTCCTCGTTAAATATTTCTGCAGAATAATGCTCTTATTCATGCTAGACGTGTCAGGTGACGATTTCTTCAAGAGTATGGTGGATATGTTTTGATCTGGTCAGATAACAGCCCTGTTCTCAAGATTTTTGAAAACGTATAGAGATGATTGGAAAGAAATGAGGGCAGGCAGTTTGATACGGAATTAAAAACTGTCATCTTTGCAACTTGGAATTAATCAAATTCCGCAACAGTTCGGCTCAAAGCGAGACAGATTGAATGCTTCAAGTAATTAACAGTCATAGCAATACAAAAAAGTATAAACCAAAAGAATTTCTACAAAAAATACAAAATTTTCATGAAAGTAATGAATGAATAGTAATAAAAAATAGTTTTAAGCTCATAGTCATTTGTTCATTATTTCGCGAAATTTATGACATTAATTCATTGCTTTATCTGATCATAATAGTTTATTCTTTTTAAAAAAAAAAAAAAAAGCTTTTTTATGTTAGTTATGTGTACAACTCAGGATCTAGCTAAATGTTTGTTGATTATTCAAATTTTTCGCTGGGGTTGCATATACCCTGTGCACACCCTCTGTCTGTGTGTGTGTGTGTGTGTGTGTGTGTGTGTGTGTGTGTGTGTGTGTGTGTGTGTGTGTGTGTGTGTGTGTGTGTGTGTGTGTGTGTGAATACAATAATACATCCATATCCTAATGATAAAATATATTTTATTTTGTACAATCTTTAAAATTATAATTTCCTTCCTTGTCAGAGAACTTGATTCGATGAATATTAATGTCGTAGCTAGCAAAAAGATATCGCTACTTAGCGCGTGGGTTGAATAGAAGGCTATTTTCAAGACAGCTTTTTATTTAGTCGTTAAAATACATGAGGCACAAGATCTAAAAAAGAAGGAAGGCTCGTCTTTACAAACCTATCATTGAATTTATTACTTCCTATTACTGACCCAAATATATTTTTTCCTTTTCCGGAAATCTTTCAAACTACAGTCATCAAACTACACCAATCGTTTTTGAGAAGTGTATTCTCGGATGATTGTGGGATCCGGCAACTACCCCCCACCCCGAAACAGGTGCTCCTTCTATCGCAAATGTCGGCATGCCTTGAAAGTTTTCTCTCCGGTGAAGGCTGCTCTTTCTGACACACAACTGTTATTGAGTAAGGCATTATATCTGATATTAGGGGGGGGCGTTCGAGACAGATTAATGGAGAATCTCCGTGTGATGAAGAAGGGCACCTTGGGCACCCGGGATGAGGTGTCTCAATAATGACGAGGCTTCAACCGCATGACGAGTGATTCATAATGACCTCTGGGTCGGCAAGAGGTTTTTCACAGTAAGACTGGCAATTTCGCCAGGATGCGTCTGATACAGTGATGTGTACGAATCGGTTGAACACACCTTCTTTCACTAACCGATCTTACGGCTGTTGTGTGAGCTTCCTGAAAGCACCGTGGTTCACATGCCGCAAGGAAAGTTCTTTGTTCTAGAAATCCGTTCTGTTTGTAGTGGTTCGGTCGTTTCTCTGCCAACTCGGCATGATGATGTGACAGAAGCGATTTCACAAAGGCAAGTTCTTTTAGTCTCACACGCTGGTTGCTTTTAATAAGCACCAGGTTAAAATCAAAATTACGTCTGAGAAATGGAAGCTCTCTTCGTCAAAGTTCGGCAAAAGGTGGATAAAAGTTGTGTCGAGTGAAAGCGACTGACCTTGAAGTTGGCAGGCTGAGTGATGGATTTAAAGTCATTGAGGAAACCATGACAATCAATCCTTTGTAAGTAAGACTGGCTTTTTCTGTTTTATTAAAAAGAATACGATTTAATTTAGCTAGAGTATGTAAGCTCATTGGCTCTATTTTCATTTTCCTCTATTTTTCGTTTGTATCCTCTTCCTACCACCATTTGATGGCAGAGATTTGAGTTCACCGAAGATACGAGATAAAATCTTTTTGTTTGTTTCTTCTTTCATGCATCATTTTTCGACCGATCAATTAGTTTTTCTGTCATATCATTGAGTGAGGCGATTCCTACTATCGTTTTATTTTCAACAGTAAATATAATCTTTTTTATTCATTCGCATTTCGTTGGCAGTTTATTTTCTTATAAATAGAAATTAAAATCATTCCCTTTAGTGTGAATGATTTTCGGAATAAATGGCGTAAGTTTTTACTGATTCAGTAACTGGAACTAGCTAAATTAAAGATAGGTTTGTGCAGATCAGCCTCCCATTTTGAGGTATTCTGCCAATTTTTTTACAATAAATAATAAAACGAACCAGAACGAGTGACATTCGGTTGGTACCCATAGAACGGACCTTTTTGGGGAGAGAAAGAGTCATGATATGAATATCGTCGAAGGAATCAGATTTCGATTGTGTAGGAAAAACACGTGTTTTGTCAGCCTTTTCCGGTTAGTTAGTTTGTTTGTTTGGGTTTATGGCATATCAATCTTCGTAGGTTATTTAATGCCAAATCCATTTTTATACAAGTAAACAGTTATATTTCAAACAATTCAGTTTTGTATGAGTACACAGTTTGATTGTCAAAAACATTTCTTTTTCAAGCTATTCAGTAAGGTCAAACAGTTCTAATTCAAACAATTTAGTTTAGTATAAGTATAGTTTTTGTTTACACAAAGTTAAACGTCAAAATAGTTCTATTTCGAATAATTCAGTTTAGCTTAAGTACAGTATCAATGTCAAAAACAGTTCTATTTCAAACAATTTAGTATAGCATAAGTACGCAGTTTATATATCAAAACAGTTCTATTTCAAGTAATTTAGTTTAGCATAAGTACACAGTTTAGTTCTATTAAGGGCGACCTTAGATTAGCCAAGAACTACCAAGGTATAACACTTACATCAATAAGCAGCCAAAATTTACAATGCCTCACTACGAAACCGCATTGAACCCCAAATTGACAACATTCTTAGGAAAAACCAAAATGGCTTCCGAAGAAATAGATCCACGACCTCACAAATATTAACTATCCGTAGAATCCTTGAAGGTGTACGGGCAAACAACCTACAGGCGACAATACAATTTGTCGACTTTACCAAGGCCTTTGATTCCATTCACAGAGGGAAGATGAAACAAATCCTACTAGCATACGGCCTACCAAAAGAGACCGTCGCAGCAATAATGATTCTCTATAAAAACACCAAAGTGAAAATACGTTCACCAGATGGGGACACAGACTACTTCGACATTGTTGCAGGAGTACTGCAAAGGGACACGCTAGACCCATACCTCTTTATCATCTGTCTAGACTACGTGCTTAGAACATCGATTGATAAAATCAAAGAAAACGGCTTCGAGCTGACAAAGAAAAGAAGCAGAAGGTATTCCGCGAAAACAATTACCGACGCCGTCTATGCCGATGATATAGCGATTCTGGCAAATACACCCGACCAAGCCGAAACACTACTGCATAGCTTGGAACGAACCGCCGCAGGCATTGGCCTCCATGCCAATGCACACAAAACGGAATACATGTGCTTTCATCAAGCAGGTGACATTTCCACACTAGACGGAAGCTCTCTGAAACTAGTAGACAAGTTCACCTACCTAGGAAGCAGTGTCTCATCAACCGAGACAGATCGACACGCGGCTTACGAAGGTATGGACAGCTATCGATAAGCTATCGATCATATGGAAGTCAGACCTGACCAATAAAATGAAACGCAGTTTTTTCCAAGCAGCAGTCGTGTCGATACTGCTGTATGGATGCACTACATGGACGCTAACTAAACGCCTGGGGAAAAAGCCAGGCGACAATTACTCAAAAATGCTGCGAGCGATATTGAATAAGTTATGGAGACAACACCCCACAAAGCACCAACTATACGGCCTCTTGCCTCCCATCACGAAAGCTATCCAAGTTAGACGGACCAGACATGCAGGACACTGCTGGAGAAGCAGGGACGTGCTCATAAGTGATGTACTCCTATGGACCCCTTCATATGGCCGAACAAAAGCAGGGCGGCCAGCTCGAACATACATACTGCAGCTCTGAGAGGATACGGGATGTAGCCGTAAGGACCTGCCAGAAGCGATGAACGATAGGAAGGAGTGGTCATGAATATGCGATGATGATGATGATGATGAAAACGGAGTGAACCTGGGAGCGATAGCAATGAAGGAGTGCCCCGCATTTCCCAGAGCTCCAGTATTACTGAGCCTCACCATCAGATTGCTTAGTGTCATATCCAGGACACTCATTGTGGGGTGCAGTCGGTGTATTTTACAGCCCCAGCCGACTGTGCAAGTTTGCAGGTTAGAGGAAACGAGAAACAAGTATCACAGTAGTGGTTCACTGTCAGTTAGTTTGGTAGCTAACATGAGACTTTTCTTCAATATCTTCAATATTCGGCGCTGTTCACCATAGATAGATTGATAGATAAAAGTCATGTTTATTCAAAGGGAATATCATTAAGGAATCAACTCGTTATCACTTATTTAGCATCTCGACACGTATCCTATTTCTGGGGTGGGGGTATATATGGTTTTGCAATTTTGATCATAAAAGGATCATGTATCATTAGCTTTTAGACATGTATGATATTCGTTCACTGTTCGGATTTGAAAGTCAAAAACTGTATTTTTCTAAATGGGATAAAAAGTGGTACTTGTCGATTCTCAAGATATACTGAGTGCAACATAAACCTGAAGAAGGCTGATCAAAAATCAAATATGAAGATCATCGCTTGAAAAACCTGGAACAATAATATTCTTTCATCCAAGAACACTAATGAACAATGAAGAGAAAAATTATTTTTTTTATATCAAAATTATTCACCGGGAGTATTCAGTCTTCCAAGTACAGGGTGGAACGAAAAAATTGTTGTCCTAAAGAAAACAACACTACAGCTTTATTTTAAAACTTTTATTGAAAAAATCAATTCAGGTAACTTGATTATGCAGTGCAGCTGACATCTATTCAATGTAGCCGCCTTCAGCCTCAATCACCGCCTCGATACGGATCCGGAACTGGGAGCATGCCTTTTCCACAAGCGCCGGTGGGAGCTCGGCGAATACTCAGCGGATAGCGCCGATCAGGCTGGCTTTAGTATTGTGGGGGGTCATGTTGGTGATGTTTCCGACGTATGACCAAACGAATTAGTCCAGCAGGTTCAGGTCGGGGGAGGAGGGGGCTAGTGAGAGAAGAGTACAAAGTCGTAGCACACCTTCTGAAGCCAAGCCTGGGTCTCTTTGGACTTGTGGGCCGGCGCCGAGTTCTGCTGCCACACCCAGGGTCTGCCACTGGCCACCTGATTGCACCAGGAGATCACCACACTCTTCAGCATATCCAGGTACACTTTGGTGTTGACTTTCAAGCCGACTTCGAAGATGTGAGGTGGCATGATGTGGCCCTCACTTGAAATCACACCTAAGACCATAACCGTAGGCGGAAACTTTGTTTTCATCACCCTGGGCACGTCCCTGTTATTCGTGGCAATCCAGATTTGCATTTTGAGGGTGCTGGGAATGGTCCTGTTGTCTTAACTTGGATCGGTAGAGGCATGAGTTGTACAGCGTCGCATCTCCGATCTCGCTTGTTGAACATTGTGTCACTTTCAGACATGATTGAAGGCTCGTATCGCTCTTGGGATTTGTACACAACTGGCCAACTAGTGTAACGTTACCGCCCTCACGCCCCCACACGCTTTACATCCTCTTCTACCATTTCACTTGTTACGGCCGGCCGGTGATCAACTAGTGGTTCGGGGGGGGGTAACGCACATTTCTTGCCACCACAAGAATACGATCGGGGGGACAGGAGAAAATAAAACAGACGAACAAACACGAACAATGCTTGGGGTTAACTCAGAACAGAAGAGGGGTATGCAACACTACATGCATGTGCGGACTAACACTAGCGTGCTTTACAAGCGAAAATTCCACAAAGCAACTGGAATGCCGACATCTTGACTCAATCTTCTTCGCTGGACCCTATCTTCTCTGCTACTGTCTCCGGAGTCGACCGCATCTGTCCGTGGTTCCACGCCAACTCTTCTGCTGACTCGCCTCTCTGCTGTCCCGTCGCCAACTCCTGCCAGGTCCTTTGTCCAGCCAACTCTCTTTCGCGTCCCCTTACCACTTCCGGATACGGCGAGATTTCAGGTCCAAAAATCCTTTTTGTCTGGTTTCGCGCCAAAACAGACAAAGGAATCGTCTGCTTGGCGGGCCACCCATATAGTACTACACTAGTAGATGGTCTGCAACAAATAAAGAAAACCGGTTTTCATTAAACGGAAATGGAATCATGTCGTCTTTTCTAGGGTGATAATTTTATCGTTCCACCCTGTAGACATTGTCCGAATTAAGAAAATTACAATATTCATTTCAATATCTTATCATTTTGATTGCTGGCTTCAATTCAGCTGTGTGTTTTGAATGAAACATTTCTTTCTTAAGAAAAGCGGCATTTACAACGATGAGTCAAAAGTTTTGCAATAATTTGGTACCTAATAATTTTTAGCGCGTATATCACATGACCTAAAGAGTTCAATCGTGGAAGGAACTTGCTGTGGTTGGTAGCGTCGTGATATTTGGTTTGATGACACATTGTATATTGCTTCACTCCGAGTGTGATTTGAAAGCCGTACAGATTAACGAGCAATTGTTATATACTCACATAATAAATATGCTTATATACACATGTACTTGTTCATGCAGCATCATAACGACACAATAAATAATCAAACAGACGCACAATGATAAAGTCGCAAGAACAAACGACGCAAGCAATGAAGACGCAGGAAGACTTCTTTATAAAATATTTTACCTCTCATCTTTATTTGTAAGTTTCGAAAGGGTTGTGCCAAGTTTGCGTGTGAGAGAGAGCTGGAGACCGAACATTACTGAAATATTTTGACCCCGAAGTTATGGCCGTCAGCGTTGTGTCTTTCTCGTTCTCCATGGCTGCTCAACCGGAGCACTGGCTTTCCTTACTACATCTCGTCTACCTCCTCAACTCTACTCGCCTGTCTCCACAGGCTCGTTGAACTCAACTGACCGGAACTCAACTGTCCTCTGTTCAATTCGTCGGCCTTATATTACCTTCAAACTCCCACGCGGTGATATGGACACGCCTCTGCAACTCCTTCCGATATCTAGCGACCGGGATGTGTCACTTCTGCTTTCTTTGGAATGGCCTGTGTGATCGTCATCGAGCGGAAATAACTGTCATCCAGTTCAGAGGTCACTCTCTTCCGGTGCATCAGTCTATGAGAGTATAATGGGATCTTCCGGTGCGTCAGTCTATGAGAGTATAATGGGATCTTTTTTACATTTCATCAGCCAATTTCCGCCCACGCGATTTCCTCTCATAACTGCCATCAGAATGTGTCACTTCCTTCCTGTGCATTACCTTGAATGGCATTTTTGGCCGGGTCAACAGGTCAAAACATAACACAATGTTGACTAATTCAGGAACTTAGGCGTTGCGAATTCGAACGGGGACCATAGCGCAACGGACACAAACAAAGTCATTTGTTGTTCGAAATGTGAAGGTGCAGTTGTACAGAGGGTTGAAGAAATTTTTCTCGGGTTGCAAGAACCTCGACGATCAGGCAAGGTCAAATAAATCTAAAAGTGTTGATTTGGAGGCCGTACTTTAAGCCATAGAGCCAAGTCCGGTAAGTATCACGTGGAGAGTATCAGGCAAGCTCGACGTCTTCGAGTCCAATGTTATCGTCTCCTTCATGATTTCGGCAAAAGCACCCAGACCTACGGAATTGTGCCTCTCGTTACCGAAATATTGAAAAGCTTTTGACTCACCCTAGTATTATGTAAATACTTCCAGAGTTTTATTTCTATATTTTCAATAAAAGTTTAAATTTAAATTCAATTTGTTCAAAATGAATTCCAGGAGAAAAAAGTTTCACAAACCTCTAAAATAAGTGATGCGATTTCTCAGATTTTAGAACCTAAAAAAATCTGAAAATGAAACGCCATCTGAACACATGGACAGATTTTAACCTCTACGAAACCTGATAAAAATTTTAAAAATTAGAAAATTTAGAAAAAAATAGGCAAACCAAGATGGAAAGAAGAATGATAAAAAGTGGCAAAAAAATCAGGAAATATCAAAATTAATAGGAAAATGAAATAAAACTGAGTTTTAGAGAGATGAATAAAATAGTTGAGGTGAAATAGCAAGAAAAATCATTAAAGAAATGAAATGGAGGACAATAGGAAAGAAATTTTGATGAGAAAAAAAAACAATAATTGAAGGGAAAGACAGAAGGTAGAGTAAGAGAGATGACAGATAAACAGAGAGAGGAGGAAAAACTTTCTACCAAAAAGGAATAAACAGGAGATAAAATTTAGCCCCCAGCAAAAAAAAAAAAAAAAAAATTCTTATAAAAATTATTTTAGACCGATAAAAGAGAAAAAAATGAATTGACAGGTTAAATTAAACATTTTTTAATAAAAGAAAAAGGACATAAAAGAATAAGAGAGTGAAAAGACGAAGAATGAAGAAGATTTTTAAAAAAGATGTTAACGAAAAAAGAATAAAACAGAAAACAGAGAAAGACTTCAGTGTTTGGAGAAAAACTGAAAAAAGAAGAAAGAGAAGTTTGATTAACATGACGCTCTAACCATCGGAGCTAACCGAGCAGAAAGAAAGAAAGAAAGAAAGAAAGAAGTACATTGTTGAATGGAAGAGAAAAGAGAAAGAAGAGGAAGGAGTATAAAATTGAAGGAAAGAAAGAAGTAAAGAAGGAAAGAAGACAAAAAGTAAAAGAAAGAAAGAAAGAAAGAAAGAAAGAAAGAAAGAAAGAAAGAAAGAAAGAATACAATTAACAAAGAAACAAAGAAACAAAGAGAAAAGAATACGATAAAGAAAGAGAGAAAGAAAGAAAGAAAGAAAGAAAGAAACGAATACATACATACATACATACATAAAGAAAGAAAAAAAGAAAGAAAGAAAGAATACAATTAAGAAAGAAAGAAAGAAAGAAAGAAAGAAAAAAAGAAAGAAAGAAAGAAAGAAAGAATGCAATTGAGAAAGAATACAATTAAGAAAGAAAGAAAGAAAGAATACAATTAAGAAAGAAAGAAAGAAAAAAGAATACAATTAAGAAAGAAAGAAGGAAAGAAAGAAAGAAAGAAAGAAAGAAAGAAAGAAAGAAAGAATACAATTAAGAAAGAATACAATTAAGAAAGAAAGAAAGAAAGAAAGAAAGAATACAAATAAGAAAGAAAGAAAGAAAGAAAGAAAGAATGCAATTAAGAAAGAATACAATTAAGACAGAAAGAAAAGAATACAATTAAGAAAGAAAGAAAGAAAGAAAGAAAGAATACATTTAAGAAAGAAAGAAAGAAAGAAAGAATACAAATAAGAAAGAAAGAAAGAAAGAAAGAAAAAATACAATTAAGAAAGAAAGAAAGAAAGAAAGAAAGAATACATTTAAGAAAGAAAGAAAGAAAGAAAGAAAGAAAGAAAGAATTTAATTAAGAAAGAAAGAAAGAAAGAAAGAAAGAAAGAATACAAATAAGAAAGAAAGAAAGAAAGAAAGAAAGAATACAATTAAGAAAGAAAGAAAGAAAGAAAGAAAGAAAGAAAGAATACAATTAAGAAAGAAAGAAAGAAAGAAAGAAAGAAAGAAAGAAAGAATACATTTAAGAAAGAAAGAAAGAAAGAAAGAAAGAAAGAAAGAAAGAAAGAATACATTTAAGAAAGAAAGAAAGAAAGAAAGAAAGAAAGAAAGAAAGAAAAGAGAACACTAGAGAATAAAAGCCGGAAAATGAAAATGCATTAGAGTCTCCAAGATTCCAAAGGTAGACATGTGTAAGTAAATGAGATAAAGAAGAGCTTTAATAAAGAACAAAGAAAAAAAAATGTCTGTACTGTTAACGACGGACCAGAAGTAAACAACCCAACTGTCGTCGTCTTAGAGCCAACGACGACAACAACAACAACAAAAAATAAGAATTTGTTCCCGGTCTGTCACTGACACTTATTTTCGCATCATCTCTTTCGAACTTATTGATTTTATGTCGTTATCATAATAGAACCGATACTGGCAACTTGGTTCATTCGTCGATCAACGAAAGGCGGAGTGAGAAGTGAATATCTTGAAAGATTTAGTGGCAAGTTGACAGGCATCCAGTCAATGTAAAGGTTAAAGAATTTATTTGGCCTTTGAAGAAGAAATGACGAATACAGTAAATTGCAAAGCAAAAAAAGATCGTTGCCCTGTGCGGGATGTAAAAGAGATGAAAGATCTCAACTAAAGTCGAGATATTTTTTACTTCTTTACAATATGAACAAAAATGAGAACAACTTTCAGATAGGTATATAAGTTCGTTGACATAGATAGATAGATAGATAGATAGATTATTTCAATGATCAAATATACAACTTTTGTTTCATTAAATTGTAGATGTATTTATTTATATCTATAAGATATAATTCATCTTTCGCTCCATCGCTTCATTTCGTTCTCTCCCTCTCACTTTCACTAGGTCTGCGCGTGTCACCCCCACCACCACACATACACACAAACTGTTTATATTTCAAAAGAAATTGACTTTGGGATATTAGAGAAGTTGCGTCTATTTGTGTATGAAAGTCGAAATTTATCTTAACGGCGTTTCATTCAATTAGTTGTTAAGTTATTTTCAAATTTACAAATAAACTTTTTTGGTCGGGGGGGGGTCAGTTTTTGAACTTTTAGATAATAATTTTTCCATCATTTTTATATTTTTAATATAAAATATATGAGAATGTAAAATTTCGGGAGTAGTTTGATTTGACGGTAAGTTCTTTTTATATATAAGTAAAGTTGGTGACCGTAGTCAAGGCTCCCTTTTCAAGAGCTACTACTACGAGACATAAAGGAAGGTGCTACTCCATTCCCTTGATTGCTCCACTTTACTCTTGATCCATACCTTATAATGCTGAACGTTAAGCAAAGCAGTATCAAGTACCATTTTTTGTCATTCGTATGACTCGACCTGGGATCGAACCCCGGTCTCCCAGACCATGGGCGAACACTCTACCCACTAGATCAATGGGCCTGTAATACCCATGTATCTTCATGGGTTTCTAGAATTGATAGATTTTTCAATCTTCTTTAACATAAGGAATTTATCGTCTATGTTAAAGTGATGGTCTGTTTGAAATTTTCGACTGGGAGAAGTTTATTAAAATTACGGCGAGATTTCATTCTGTATCGATAATTGTTTATTTTAAAAACTGCAAAGTCATTCTCATTTCTCTATGCACCGTTTGGAATGATGTGTGCATTTAAAAATGCTTTGGCTATTATAGTTTGATTTGTGATAGATTTTAAAAGTCTATTCAAGATTTTATTAAACTACTAAATCGAGTTGTGTAATAGATGTCATTTTAGAAGAGCCAGTTTTTACCCTTACATCGTTGGCAAAAATCGATTATTTCTATTGTAGATAACTTTCTTATTTAAGTTTTTTTTCTTTCTATCCTATCTTATAACGAGTTCTAGAAAACATATCTCTTAATTCAAATTTTTATTTTAAGAATTTTTTAGCAATTATTATTTGTGTGTGTGTGTGTGTGTGTGTGTGTGTGTGTGTGTGTGTGTGTGTGGAGGATAGATAGATAGATAGATAGATAGATAGATAGATAGATAGATAGATAGATAGATAGATAGATGTACACACCATGCACCTAAACAATAAAAGTATTGGTATCTATATTTCCATTATCATAACACCCCCTCGGCATATGAAACACAAGAAAAAAGAGATACGTTGATTGGAATGCTCACATACATTCTAGTGATATGTCTTTTTAACAAAAATGACGAGATTTAGTTGTGTAGGGTTGACCACGTGAACTTTCATTAAAAATGCTAGGCAAAGTGCACTTTACTTTTTAGGCCATTTCGGAAGTTGTCAAGATTAGAATTTTAAAGATAATCGTTTGCTTATTTTTTTTTTTTTTTTTTTTTTTTTTTTATTGAGGCAGATGTGAATGGTTTTCTTTGGAAAGGAAGTTCCATTTATTTCTGTAAATTTGGCTTCAAAACTTAAGTTTCTCTCAATTTACATTCATAAAAGGGGTGATACTAGGAGTACGCAAATCTCTTTTTCCGCTTTTTCGAAAACTTGACACTGTATAAAAAAAATAGAAAGCTTGTTTTTAATTGAAACAACACAGTAAAATTATTTTATTTTTACAAAACAAGGAAAACATCCCTTTTTTTAACTACTAATCACATACAAGGTTTATATTTCAGCTCATCTTTAGAAATTTATGAAGCAAAGTCTGTTCTTCAAAAAAAGGAAACGCCAGAATAATCAAGTTTATTAATCTAATTTAATTAATTAGATTAATTAAAATATAATTAGTCCAATTTAATTAGGCTTTAAATTACCATTGGTTTTCATTTGCAGTCATTTTTTCGGTTGATTTTTAACTATTTTTTATGTCCACAACCGGATAATAAATCTGTATTCATAATTATAGTTAATTGTACCTTTCAAAAACCTTAATTTTTATATCACTTTATTATGCTATCAATTTTGCCTACGTCCTTGCCTTATCGAGACAGGGTAATCTGCTGACCAAGGTGGTGGTTACTCGGTCGAGGCTGCCTGATGTGAGTGCCGGGGAAGCCCAGCACTCACGTCACGCAGCCGATTAAAAAAGCTCTTGCTTCGAGGATTAATTTGCTGTTGTCTTTGCCCCCACCCCGGCTTTTTAGCCTGGCCGCCTGATATTCGTGACGGACGAGGTATTGACCATCTAAGGCAGACTCGAGGTTGGAGGGCCCCCGGCTTTGGCTGGGCCATCTTCAAGTTGGCGAGCTGCATTATTGACACCTTTGACACCTTTGTATAGTACTGGACCTTGTGGTCCAGTTTAAGCTATAATCTGACATCCGTATCTGGACTCATGTTTGCATCAAGTGAGTCGATGACTAGGATAGACCAGCAGGGCTCGAGTCTTAGCTCGGGTCCAACCTTTCTCTCCCCTAACCCCCACTATAATCCGACCTTCGGGTCATTTGACCTTGTGTCAAGTCCTGTCTGGAAGGAAGCAGAGACAAATATATCTTGCCTCATCGAAATGTATCTATTCATTTGTTCGGTCCATCTTCCAACACGATAATACATTATAAACATAGGAATGTATTCAAACATGCTGTATATGAAATTTATTGAAAGAATTCAGCTGTTTAAAAAACCACATGATATACGGAAGATTTTTGAAGACTTTTCTGATCAAAATTATTAAGATTTGAAGTAAAAAGAAACTTTATATTCATCTACTGTTTA
Source organism: Sepioteuthis lessoniana (assembly GCA_963585895.1). NCBI lineage: Eukaryota > Metazoa > Mollusca > Cephalopoda > Myopsida > Loliginidae > Sepioteuthis > Sepioteuthis lessoniana. The sequence continues at coordinate 96,468,334 of OY757921.1, forward strand.
CTTGAATTTGGAAGTTAGGGTTGGAACATTATCTAAAACCTTTCTAAGATTATGTATTATGTAAATATCACAGAAATTCCATATGAAATGCCAATTACGTTCCTCTCCCCTTCCAGTCAAAATCTCTCCTGTGCACATATCTTAAAGCCTGCTCTTCAAACTTCATTTCCCCTTTGGTTTAGCATTTTAGCTAAATTCAGTGGCATTCTACGAATAATCAAACGTGTCTCATTTCCTACCAGCCTCCTTTGTTTTGCGAAGTACTGGCAAGACCTTTGCATGCAGAAATTAATTCGACATTTTAAAGAAAACCAGACAATGATTGGCTAGTTTTACTTCACTATATCGAAAAGAAGGTTCTTATTTCGCCAAGGATCATTTTCAAAAACATGAAAGAGACATTGCTTTTTAATTTTATAAATTCTATCAAAGAGAACAACAGAAAATAAATTTTAGATTTGAAAAGTATTTTTATCTGTTTTAAAGTAAGTGAATTTTGTCGTTGCAAAGTCAATTTGGGCACAAGGTTACATTTTTGGATCACATTTTTTTTTTCAGTTAAATTCTCACATTGCAGAATTTATTCATTTTTGATGACATCACATACTCTCATTAATAGAGCTTGTTTTATACCGATTTTATTACGTGTAAGCTTTAAACATATCATTTAAAATAAAATGTTCCAAACAGCATTTATTAGAATTTTTGATAAAAAAATTAATTCTTGAAAAATTAAATTACTTTGTCTTTTCCAAACAAATCAATATTTCATCTTCTATAATATTCTTAACCTTCATCAGTAACAGCTTACATAAAATTACAAACTATATACGTTTGATAGAATAATCTTTGCCTCCATTATTAATGTACGAACTGCATACGATGAGTTTCCAAACTTTTTTTGTACAGACATTAAATATTGGTGTAGACTCTTGAAAATTCACTATGTTATTGCTATACATCTTATGAGATGACTGATCAATTTTTATGATTTCAGCTTCAAATGAACAGCTACAGCACCAATTGGAATACACCCTACTAAAACCTGATTGTCACAGCTGGTCAATTTCAAAAATCCAATCTGACACTTTAGAAGAACGATATGCAATAAAATTCTGTTTTAGACTTGGAAAAAATGCCACAAAAACGTATGGAATGTTTCAGACTGCTTTTCGACCATCTTGCATGAATTGAGCATCAGTTTTTGAGTGCCATAAGAGATTCAATGAAGGCAGGGAGTTTGTGAGGGATGACGAGAGGTGTGGGAGGAGTAAGGAAGTCAGAACACCAGAGTTGATTGGCCAAAGGGTTAGGGTTAGGGTTACTATGTTGAGGTTTTAAGGGAGTTCAGGAAGAGATTCCGTCGGAAGAGGCCAGCATTCTTCAAATCGGGTCAGTGGCATTTCCAGCAGAACAATGTTCCAGTTCACAACTCCATCCTTGTCACAGACTATTTGGCTAAGATGGGCATCAACACAGTTCCTCAGCCTCCCTATCGTCCAGACCATGCTCCCTGTGACTTTTGGTTATTCCCTAAGCTCAGAGGCTGTCGTTATAAGACAATTGAGGAGATGAAAGAGGCTGTGACGGAGGTCATTGACACACTCACGCAAGAGAACTTCCATGGGGCCTTGCAGAAGTTGTTAGAACGGTACAACAAGTGCATTGCAGCCGAAGGAGATTACTTAGAAGGGGACTAGAGTTTCATGTGTGTAATATCAATAAAAGTGTCCATACGAAAAAAGTCTGGAAACTTATTGTATGCACCTCGTATATGTTAATCCAAACGTTTGTACAAATTAGGCGTTTTCTATTATGATTTAGTTTTGATGAAATCAAAGTCTTTCAAAAAGCTACATTATATTTTTTAACCTCAGTTACATAGTTCTTTCAAAAAGCTACATCATTTTTTTTTAACCTCAGTTACAAAGTTCTTTCAAAAAGCTACATTATATTATTTAACCTCAGTTACATATTTTGATATCTCTTTTTTTCGTCTTTTTTTTTTCACACAATAAGAGCGACTGAAAAATAAAAGAATCTACCGTCGAGAGCTGAGGAGCGATGAGACACCGAGCATCTTAGATTCCTCAGTGAAAATATACAAATAATCTTGCATGAAAAGTTAGGCAAAAATTGATTTTCAAAATTCACTATAACGGTAATAGCCGGTTGGCTTAGTGAGTAGAGTGTTCGCCAATGGTTCGGGAAACCGGGGTTCAATACTAGGTTGAGTCATATTAAAGACTTTTAAAATGGTACTTGATGCCTCCTTGCTTAAAACTCAGCATTATAAGGTAAGAGTAAAGTGGAGTAATCCAGGGAATGGAGTAGCGCCCTCCCCTACACTTCAGTGTAGCAGCTATTGAAAAGGGAGCCTTCTGGTCACCCTCGACTATAGTCGGCAACTTAACTTATAACGGTAATAAACTCTTAAGAAATTTATTTTCTTTTTTGAATACTTCTTCAACAATTTCTTAAATTCTAAGTAATTTATCTGAAAATGACAACGATAGAGGTTTGAGTTTCGATTAACTGAAATGTACATCACAAACTCTTATAACTCCTCTCTACCCAAGAATATAGATATCTCCCTCGGTGATAATATATAAACTTATCTAATTTCTCGTTGCCCAGTCTGCTAGGGCTGTAGAATCCACCGACTACATCTCAGCAAAAGGGTACGACTCCTCCAACGAGTGTCCTGATATGACACTAAACAATCTGATGGTGAGGCTTTTGCAATGCCGGAGGTTTGGGGAATGTGGAGCACCCCTTCATTGCCAGCTCTTCCAGATCCACTCTGTCCCCGGAGTGGTAGCACCTGATAGGGTCTTATCTATGGGTCAAATAGAACTAAACTGCGTAATTATGCTAAGCTGAATTGTTTGAAATAGAACTGGTTATTTGTATAAAAATAGATTTGGCATAAAATAACCAACAAAGGTTGATATGCCATAAAACTCAACCAACAAACCAACTAACCTAATTTTTCGCACAGCCTATTCGTAGATTTTATTAGATTTTACAAAATCGTGAGTTGAAAATATCTCTAGAATACAGACAAACAAATGTATGTCCCCGTTGTTTCTGACTTTATAATACGCTTTGTTTCTTCAGCTGAACTAATTTCACTGCATTATTATTCTTTCTTGTTATTATGCTTTCACTTAAAACATAATAATACTTTAAGTGAAAGCATAATAATACTTTAAGTGAAAGAGAGGAGGCTGTGATATACGCACAACTGATAAGTAGTCACTGAAAAATTGACGTTAGTGGAAAACATCAACCTGAGAAGTGACTGTCAATGACAATAATATCTAACCTTTGAAACCTGGAGGGATAGAGATTATCATCATCATCTTACTGCTAGCCATTAACCTAATGAGTAGAGTTTTCGCCAATGGTCCGGGAGACTGGGGTTCAATCTCAGGTCGAGTCATACCAAAGACTCAAAAAATGGTACTTAATGCCGCCTTGCTTAGCACTCAGCACTATAAGGTGAGGATCAAGGGTAAAGTGGAGCAATCCTGGGAATGGAGTAGCGCCCTCTCCTACACCTCGGTATAACAGCTTTTGAAAAGGGAGCCTTCGGGTCACCCTCAACTAAGGTCGCCAACTTTTTTTTACAAGTTGCTTGAGGAATGCCCCCCTCCCGTTGAGCAAAGGTTAGCAAGCTGCTTATTACTGGTGTGGTAGACTCAGTCTTCAGTTTATGACACTCACTTATTGCTTTGTGCGAAACTAAATTAAACTTAGTTAACATCAACAACAAGAAAATTGTCATTCATATTTGCTAAGTGTACATTTGTTTCTTGCAAAAGTAAGATATAAAATCATTAACCCTGTCGGCGGGGCATAGAATGAGTCGACGGTATTCCCTGCAGAGAGTTAAGAACCCCCCCCCATCGACTAAAAACACGGAGTGTCCAAGGTATGCCATTAAACTGTATCTGATGGTGGGGTTCTAATTCTGAAACTATGGGGAATACCCCTTCATTTGTATTACTTCCAGGTTCACATTGACCCGGGGTGGTAATAAATACATGGATCCCATCTCTAGCTCAAATAAATGTTAAAAGTCATCCGTATTCGATAAGACCATGCGAAAAAAAATCCTTAAAAACAACTACAGAAAAAAACGAAAATATAGATATAAAATGAACATGATTCTCTAACCTCTAGCCCTAGAATAAACCCAGACTAGTTGACATGCCGTTAAAAATCAATCAATAATAAAGTATCACCCTTCTTTGTCAATCTATATCTACACACACATGTATATACACATTAACTTTGAGAAGTTTTTAAGCAATTCTAAATCGATATTCACCTTGCATCAGTGAACCCCAGTCCAACTGCATGCTTTAGCAAAAATATTGAATATTATTAATGGGAGGCAAGTATAAAAACTCTTTTACTCTTTGTCCGGAAAATAATAACCTGTTTAGTAAAAATAGCAAGAACATTAATCAGTGTTATGTAAAAAAAAATATCGATCAAGTTTTAAAAATAAATTAAGTTATTAACTTAGCTCGGTTGATAAGATATTGTATTTTTGTTCTTTTTTGATAAAGTTAAGTTGAAACTTTTCTTCCCTGAATCTCTGCTGTTAAGGATCAGCCATTGAAGAGAAACGCCTACTTGCATTGAAAAAGTAAATTGAATCTAGAAATATTGTATCAGTTTCAACAGTTATGATGTTTTTGTGGTGATAATTGGAAGTTATTTACAACCATACATGTATATTAAGGTCTATATACAGGGTGGAACGATAAAATTGTCGCCCGAGAAAAGACGATATGATTCCATTTCCATTTAATGAAAACTGGTTTTCTTTTTTTGTTGAAAACCATCTACTAGTTGGCCAGTTGTGTACAAATCCCAAGAGCGATAGGAGCCTTCTATGATGTCTGAAAGTGACACAATGTTCAACCAGCGAGATCGGAGATGCGCCGCTGTAGAACTCATGATCTCTACCGATCCAACTTATGACAACAGGACCATTGCCAACACCCTCAAAATGCAAATCTGGACGGTTCAACGATTGAGGGCACAGCTCAACGCATCGGACGACCCTTTGGAGGTGGTGGAGCGGAAGGCCACATCATGCCACCTCACATCTTCGAAGCCGGCTTGAAAGTCAACACTAAAGTGTACCTGGATGTGCTGAAGAGTGTGGTGATCCCCTGGTGCAATCAGGTGGCGGGTGGCAGACCCTGGGTGTGGTAGCAGGACTCGGCGCCGGCCCACAAGTCCAAAGAGACCCAGGCTTGGCTTTAGAAGGAGTACTACGACTTTGCACCTTTCTCTCACTGACCCCGTCCTCCCCCGACCTGAATCTGTTGGACTACTTCGTTTGGTCATACGTTGAGAACATCACCAACATGACCTCCCACATCACCAAAGCCAGCCTGATCGCCGAGTATTCGCCGTGCTCCCGGCGGCGCTTATGGAAAAGACATGCTCCCAGTTCCGGATCTGTATCGAGGTGGTGATTGAGGCTGAAGGCGGCTACATTGAATAGATGTCACCTCTATTACATAATCAAGTTAGCTGAATTGATTTTTTCAATAAAAGTTTTAAAATAAAACTGTTGTGTCGTTTTCTTTAGGACGACAATTTTATCGTTCCACCCTGTATATATATATGATTTTCTTTGTAGCTCCAGAGAGAGAAAAAATTATTTTTAAATGAATAGGTCCACGAAGAGATTTGTATATCTTTTAAGAATTATCTATTTGTTTCGTTCTTACAAACGAGTATGTTTCCAGCTTGTTGCTTTTGTCAGAGAATATATGTGGCACAAGGCCATGTGAATGGGGTACTCAATGAGATTTGACCTCACTCGTGTTTGTTGGTCAAATGGTTTTTCCATTTTGTATGGTCACTCCTCCCTTTCCTCTTCTCATTTAATCTGTTTTGTGCCCGGCAAACAGACTTAGCAAACTTATAGACATTTTACTACAACCTTTTCTAAACAAGATAAAAAGCTATATTTCAGACAATATACATTTTTAAACTCCATACCACAAAAAATTGATCCCAACACACATAGTTACATTTTACGTCACAACCCTATACAGTAATATTCCCCATAAATTAGGAAAACAAGCCACCTGAGATTTTGCAAAAAATGTATCATATAGAGTATAGAACAACCTGAATAAAACTCCTTTCAATTCAATAACGTTAAGTACATCCAGACCCTAGGAACAGCTATGGGAACTAAAATGGCACCAACATCCACTACCCTAACCCTAGTATATTTAGAAGAAAACCTTTTCGAAATAATAGATAAAAATATGGCAACGACATAAAAGGAGAATTTACTAAGTTATGGAAAAGATATTTAGACGATTGTTTCATATTCTGGAAATGCCTATGGGGAGACATGAACGAATTACATAACCTACTACAAAACCTACACCCTAAAATAAAATTTACTATGGAACACAGCTCAAAAGAACTACCGTTTTTGACATCTTTCTAAAAAAAAAAGTAAATGGACAAGTTATCACAGATATCTACAACAAACCAACAAACACCCAACAATACCTCCACTCCAATAGCCACCACCCCAAAAATTGTATAAAATCCATCTCTTACACTCTAGCACGTAGAATATACACCATAATCACAAATAAAAATCTCAGAAAAACTCGCCTTAAAGAACTTCACCGGAGAGGATACCCAACAATATTAACAAATAAGGGATTTGAATTAGCACAAAAAGAATTACGGAACCCTAAAAAGCACAACAACTACAAACCCCTAGCATACGTCGCAACCTACAACAAAATCAACCTATAACTATTGACAGAAATAATTTAAAAAATCTAGAAGTTTTTTAAAAACAATGACAAAATCAAAAAGATACTAGACACAACAAAAGTCATTAAAAGCCAGAGACAGCCCAAAAATCTTAAAAGAATACTCACCTTTTCTATATTTGAAGAAAACGCAACACAAGGAGTTACCAAATGCAAGAATAAAAGTTGTAAAGTAAGTGATAAAATTATAGAAAAAAAAATCCTATAACTTTAAAAATCTGGAAACAAAATTCAGAATTAATAGACTTAAGCTCCAACTTAAAAAAACGTAATTGAATGTAACAAATGTAAAGAAATATACGTAGAATCAACAGAATCCCTCAATACCAAGATCTCACTTCACGGAAGTAATATTAAAATACCAGAAAATAGAAAATTAAATGTATCAAAATACCATATACGAATGTTGTCAAGGTAATTCAAAGTTATCCGCATATATCAAACTAACGATTACACATTACTTCAAATAAAATAAATAAACTTCACAGATAAATTAAAGCGCACGTTGAATAAAACATGAATTATACACACACACACAAATGGAAACGAACATACATGTATATGTATATAGACACACACAAAAATTATCAGTAGAAAATTATTAGTAAAAAAAGTAATTATTTGTAAATTTCAAATCACATAAATACAAAAAAAAATCCAGACCAAAAATATACCCACACACACAGAGGAACAATCAAGCCCAAACCACACACACACACACACACACACATAGACACAGAGAAGAAAAAGAAATTGTAAGTGGAATCTGAAACAACTTTAACACACACACACACACACACACACACACACACAGAGGATAAAACAATAAAAACTTCATGAAATATCAAATATCAAAGACCAATAGGGGTAAAAATCGACTAAATAGACACATTCCGAGAAAGGGAACAGGAGGAGTGACCTCCATCAAAACTGAAAACCATTTGATTAACAAATACGAGTGGGTTCAAGTCTTATTGAGTATCCCATTCACATGGCCTTGTGTTACATATGTCTCTAACGAAAACAACAAGCTGGTGGACCTATTCATTTTAAAATGTATATATATATATATATGCATATATATATATATATATATATATAATGTAACAGGAAGAAAACTCGGTTAAAGTGCCGTTACAAATGTATTTCAACGAAGAATATTATCTTCGCCTCATCAGATGACATATGCGCTAGTTGTGGCGATGAGATCAGCAATTATGGTTTACCGTATATAAAAAAGCAAATGCTCTGGTGAAAAAAGAAAGGGAGTAAAACAATAAAGACGGTGCTTCAGAAAATGTGGTAACATTTGAGATGTACAGCGTGTTCCAGAAAAATACACGATTTTGACAAATTCTAGTTCAAATGATCCCAAATTTTTGAAGCATATTGTAAAAGCAACACTGACTGTATTCTATGTGTAAACGTCTTTGTTTTCCAGTAAATGGTATTTCTATACAGGAAAATAAAAAAAACATATTGCCGTTTAAGTTGTTTCTACACATACTGTTAAAATTTAAGATCGTTTAAACGACAATTGGTCATCTTATTAAAGAACGAAATTTTATCATTTTTCTGAAACGCCCAGTGTATGTATATATAAATGTTTGTGTGTATGTATGTGTGTGTGTGTGTGTGTGTGTGTGTGTGCGAACATTAGTGCGTATATATATGTGTGTGTATGTGTGTGTGTGTGTGTGTGTAAACATTATTGCATATATACGTGAATGTGTGTATGTGTGTGTGTGAAAATTATTGCATATATACATGTGTGTGTGTGTGTGTGTGTGTGTGTGAACATTTGTGCATATATATATATATATATATATATATATATATATATATATATATACTAATGTTATGTATATGTACAAAAAAAGAGTATGTGCACGCCGGCATGTGTTTGTTCTGTTGTTGTGAAGATAAAAAATTGCATATACACGTTTTATCAATTCATACCTCTGAAAGGAAAATGAGAACTGGTTAAAAGTAGGCTTAACTTATAAAGATAAATCTAAAAAAACATCACTTCAAGTGCTATATGATGAAAACGTAAATAAGGTTGTAAAAGAATCTTGAAACTCTTGGATATTAATCGTGATTTTTTTCCTTTCAGTAGAATAACGATGACATGAAATTATCAAACTTCATTTTACACCTCTAAACGATCTTGAATGATTTCTTTATAAAGAGTAAGTAATATTGCATACAGCGAATCTTTAACGATTTCTAAAGATAAATGTATTTTCCGATGGAAGCTATTATCAGTTTAAAGATGTTTTATGTTTGCTGTAAAGAAATTTGAAGGGATAAAAATTTCAATAAAAGGAATTTTAGGGGAATAAAATTTGATATGAAGTGAGTGACACTAAAGCCAAATTTTGTAATGTTTTTAGGGAGCTTTAGTGTGCTATTAAACGGTAAATTTCATACGGTAAGTTTAAACAGTAAGTTCTGCAGCTTTCTAGTTCGAACACTAATTCGAAAAGATAACACAGACAATAAAGTTTTAAAAGGGAATTTTATATAAAAGAAACAAGAAAGAAAGGGATAGAAAAGATAAAGTGTTGCAAATTTTTGGTACAATTTGCAGGAACTTATCTGACAGAGTGTCTGGGAAACAAAGTTCTTTGAAATTGAGTATTTTTCTTTTCTTTTTTTACTTTATAGAAATGTTTCAGAGTTCTTTGAAATTGAGTATTTTTGTTTACTTTGTTTCGTAGAAATGTTTGAGAGTTCATTTAATTTCGAGTATTCTTTAAAGTTCTTTTGAGCAGAATTCTCGGTTGAATTTTCTTTCAGTCGTTTAACTTAGTAGAATTTCAGTTGTCGACTTTCGTTTAATTTTACTTTATTTCTTGGGAAGCTCCATTCAAGAAGGGAGTGACGAAACCCATCTGCTCGCTTAAGTTTTTTGTGCCTTTACAGTTCGGTCCCCGAATTCGTCTGAATAGTAGTTCTCAACCGAGGAGTATGTCACTTTTTGGTGCTGCATTGTCTAGGATTATTTCTCCCTTCTCTACTCCGGCTAAATCAAGTGCCGTACGTGGGCAGTTTGATTTTTTCCTTAGAAATAAATTTTTATTGGTGAAAAGAAGGTGAGTAGAAACCCAAAACAGAAATATGATTCTGGAAAGAATTGAAATGTAACAATCGGACCGTCTGTCTAATGGATGTCATGATTATAATCTCGTAGGGTCAGGGGAAAAGGATGTATACCTCAGTGAATCACGTGGTTAGACAGATTGTATGTGTGTGTGCGTGCGTGTGTGTATGTGTGTGTGTGTGTGTGTATAAAAGTGACAAATCAAACAATGGCAGCTGATGTAATGTCCGGGTGGGAAAAGAATTTGAAATTTCTTTGGTACATAGAAGCCACGTGATGAATACTCTTGGTGGGGCTGCGAAAACCCAATTTTACTAGGAATTTAGGGTGGGGTCAACATGAGTAATGCATCTCCAAAGAAACCGAGAATCTCTGAAGTTTGTCAGAAAAGGAAGAGAAAATAGTTGTGAACTTGTTCTAAGTTGCCATGATAGCAACTTTTAATGGTTTTACTAAATTGTTAGGGGGTGTCCTCGTGGTGTAATGGTTAAAACGATGGACTGTGGAATAGTACTCCAGTCGCGCTATTACGTTCACTTTCGGACAAATATCCTTGGGAAAAGTATGAACCCCCTTATCCTCCCATCTATGGGTTAAATAGCACCACTACTGTTCTTGGAGAATAGCTTTGGCATTGAATAACCTGCAAAGTTTGATATGCCATTAAACAACCAAACTAAATTGTTTTAAAGTGAAAATCTAGTTATGAGGAGTGACCGTTACTTAAGTGTCATACGTATATGCAAGTGTAAAAAACAATAAGATAAAATAAATTTTCACGGAGAAGAGGTTGAACCAAATAAAAAAAAGAGAAATGAATTATAATCTTATCTTTTTTTTTTTTTCTTGGGCTCCTCCAAAATTTTTGGAAGTTTGCACCTTTAATTGACCACAAACTTGTAGTCTTAGTGACCACGTTAAGTTCTGGGTAGTTTGATGTGACAAGTTAAAATGGTGTTGAAATTCCCTACAACCCGTCGGCTGTATTTTTTATCACATCAACCAACAGCAACTTCAGGAAACATAATTGTTTCACCTTAACAAGAGGAATAAAAAATGATTTTTTTCTAAAAAAAAAGTAATGTAAGAGAAAGAGAGAGAAAAAAGAAATTGAGATATATATAAGATACATTCATCACTCAAATTAAAATTGTGAGAGAAATGCTCTTCGCTCTCCTATCTTATATACGTTATACGAGGATCATTAAATAAGTTTCCAGGCTTTTTTCGGATAGGCACTTTTATTGATAGTACACACATGAAACTCTAGTCTCCTTTGAAGTAATCTACTCCAGCTGCAATGTACTTGTACCGTTCCAACAACTTCTGGAAGGCCCCATAGAAGTCCACTTTTGTGAGCGTATCAATGACCTTCGTCACAACCTCTTTCATCTCCTCAATTGTCTCATAACGACGGCCTCTGAGCTTAAGGAATAACCAAAATCACTGGGAGCAAGGTCTGGACAATAGGAAGGGCGAGGAACTGTCTTGACGCCCATCTTGGTCAAATAGTCTGTGACAAGGATGGAGTTGTTGACTGGTGCATTGTCCTGCTGGAAATGCCACTGACCCGATTTGAAGAGTGCTAGCCTCTTCCGACGGAATCTCTTCCTGAACTCCCTTAAAAACCTCAACATAGTAACCCTAACCCTAACCCTTTTGCCAATCAACTCTGGTGTATTAACTTCATTACTCCTCCCACACCTCTCATCATCCCTCACAGACTCCCTGGCTTTCTTGAATCTCTTATGCCACTCAAAAACTGATACTCGATTCATGCAAGACAGTCCAAAAGCAATCTGAAGCATTCCATTGGTTTCTGTGGTATTTTTCCAAGTTTAAAACAGAATTTTATTGCATATCGTTCTTCTAAAGTGTCCTCACGTCCAGATTGCATTTTTGAAATTCACCAGCTGAGACAATCAGGTTTTAGTACGGTGTATTCCAATTGCTGCTGTAGCTGTTCATTTGAAGCTGACATCATAATAATTTGTCAGTTATCTCATAAGATGTATAGCAATAACATAGTAAATATTCGAGAGTCTACGACAATTCTAAATGCCTGTACAAAAAAGTCTGGAAACTTATTGAAGGCACCACGTATATGTATTAAATACGTATATAACTAAAAACCTTAAATTGTGGGTGAAGTGGTCTTCTTTATCCTATCTTTAAGTAAATTAGTTCCATTCATTGAATCAAACATATATTATTACTTTCACCATAGCGTAGATTTTATTCTGAAAATTTTTCTAACTATATTCACCAAAATACATCACTCACTTTTTATGATTCTAAACTATTTCTATATTTACATGTATTGTAAGGGGAGAAATAATTGAATTTTTTTTTAAATTTCTTTTTTCCATTACATATGAATGAAAAAATAAAAGAATTTTTACAATTTAAATTTGTTGTTAATATAGAAGTAAAAAAACAAGTTACGTTTGTTACATCTGAGATGACACTCGCGATATAAATTATCTCTTAGCTTTTCTGTATGCAGTTCAGCGGCCATATTGGTCACCTCGCATGATATTATTTTAGACCTCGCCCTAACTACTTGAGGTTGATCTTTCTTATAAAGTAATGAAGGCAGCTCTGCCTTAGCTAAGTTAGTCTCTGAACAGATCGATTGCACAAACCTTTGCTACTTTAGATTCTAACGTCCTTTGTACTTGCTAGTTTATCAAGGTTGAATTGTCTTCTATAATCGACCGGTTTAAACCTAATTTTACCTTTAAGTTTGTCCCGTCATTTATTAAATCAAGGCTCATTTTGACCCAGCCGAACCTATGGACAGAATATGCTACATTAGGAAACTTTGAATCACCTAGAAAATCTACGACGACGTTTAAAATAATACTCGTTCGAGGTAGTTAAACTCTATCTCGAACCCGAATTGCACCCACTGGCACAAGTTAGTATAACTCTCCTGGACTGATTGCATTTCACATAGCACTAATACCCTTGGGAAAGGTATGAATCCAATTATTCTCCCTCCAGCTATGGGTAAATAGTATGGCAGACTAGGTTCTACAGCCTTGGTGAGGCAACTAGTCTTGGAGAAGGAAAACTTTGAATTGAAACCAGTTAAACTCCGCTTAAAAAATTGACCTTGTGTCATATCCTGCCCGAGCGGAGGGGTTGGGTAAATATGATAACTCTCCTTGGCTGAACTTCTCACAAATAGTCTATACTGGAATCAAGGACAGCGTTCCAGGCAACCATTAAAATAATTAGTTTCGATTAATTCACTAAAAGGACACGCCCCAAAAAAACAGGAAGCTCACTCTTGACATAAACCCCCCGATGAAGCAAAATGCTTTATCCTTTATGGCACCATCTCAAAATCTGCCCACCAAAACAACGGAGTCTTCATCTTGTTATATTCACGACGTTTCGATCGATATGTCCTCCGGCCTTCTTCTGGTATTTGTCGAACCCGGGAGCCTACCATAACCGGCTACAAGTGCTAAGTATTCCTATATTGTTACTTGCTTGCAGTCAGGATTGAACCAGCAACCTCCAGATGATTGTCTTTTTAGAAGCTTAAGGAACTAACGCCTATAACCGTTACGCTATGTTTCCAGCAGGACACGTAGCGTAACGGTTATAGGCGTTGGTTCCCTTAGCACTTATACCCGGTTATGGTCAACGGAATCAGAACAAGCGACCCCAATGGATTAAATAAAGAACGTGGTTTGAAGTTCTGTGTAGGCTACCGAGTTCGGCAAACACCTGAAGAAGGCCGGAGGACATATCGGCCGAAACGTTGTGAATATAACAATAAATATGAAGACAATAGTCCGAACACCCTGAACGATAAAAATAAACGTTGAATTCAAGTTGGTGCGTACCAGCGGAGATACGCCTCTTGAGCAACCATCAAAGTGTTTTGAAAAGAGCTTAAAATCCATTGATAGAATACTCTGACAGCCACTTGAATCAAAGTGGGCATTCTGCAAACAAGAGGTATTCACACTGAGGCGCTGAAGACTACCAGCAAGTCTTTATCTTTTAAACTGACCCTCGTGCATTCAAACTTACTAATCTCAAATCCATCATGGACCTTACAAGTGTTGGATTCTCAAACTAAACAATACCGGAGTCAGAATACAGACCGTCTGGCTCACAGATCCTTGTCAATCTCTTTAGTGATTGTGTTGTCCTACTTTTCTGAAGTAAGTAAAAACATTTGGCGGTGTTGAGGGTGATTGAGGTGTACGGATTTGTGAGAAGACAGAGCAGAGAAGGAAGATATTGGGAATTAGTGACGGTCTCAACATTTGTCTGTTGATGTTATTTGATACTGAAAACTTTTTTTTAATAGAAGAAACGTTATAGTTTACTTAATCTAAAATTAAATTCATTATATATATATATATATATATATATATATATATATATATATATATATATATATACGTGGTGCCAGCAATACGTTTCCAGACTTTTTGTACAGGCATTTAAAATTGTCGAAGATATTTGAACATTCAGTATGTTATTGCTATACATCTTCTGAGATGACTGACTCATTTTTATGATTTCAGGTTCAAATGAACAGCTACAGCAGCAATTGGAATATACCCTACTAAAGCCCGATTGTCTCAGCTGATGAATTTCAAAAATGCAATCTGGACGTGAGGACACTTTAGAAGAACGATATGCAATAGAATTCTGTTTTAAACTTGGAAAAAACGTAAGAAACGTAAGGAATGCTTCAGACTGCTTTTCGACTATCTTGCATGAATCAATCATCAGTTTTTGAGTGGCATAAGAGATTCAAGGAAGGTAGGGAGTCTGTGGGTGATGATGAGAGGTGTGGGAGGAGTAAGGAAGTCAATACACCAGAGTTGATTGGCCAAAGGGTTAGGGTTAGAGTTACTATGATGAGGTTTTAAAGGAGTTCAGGAAGAGATTCTGCCGTCGGAAGAGGCCATCACTCTTCAAATCGGGTCAGTGGCATTTCCCGCAGGACAATGCACCAGTCCACAACTCCATCCTTGTCACAGACTATTTGACCAAGATGGGCATCAAGTCAGTTCCTCACTCTCCCTATAGTCTAGACCTTGCTCCCTGTGACTTTTGGTTATTCCTTAAGCTCAGAGGCTGTCGCTATGAGACAATTGAGGAGATGAAAGGGGCTGTGACGAAGGTTATTGACACGCTCACACAAGAGGACTTCCATGGGGCTTTCAAGAAGTTGTTGGAACGGTACAAGTGCATTGCAGCAAGAGGTCATTACTTCGAAGGGGACTAGAGTTTATCAATAAAAGTGCCCATACGAAAAAAAAGTCCGGAAACTTATTTAATGATCCTCGTACCAAGGCTCAAACTCCAACTTCTCAACTCAGTGGAAATTAGGTAACCATCCGAGTCCCACGCTGATTTGAAAAAGATAGATAGACAGATAGATAGATAGATAGATAGATAGATAGATAGGTTTATAGATATGAAGCGGATTGGAGGAAAATATGTAATATTAGACTTTTATTATCATTACCATTTAAATGACCGAGTCGACACCTTCATATTTAATGGGGTTCAAAGGAGAATTTCTTCTAAACGAACCACTGCAGACCACTTATTCTGTCGTTAAAAACAGTCCTTTATCTAAAAAAAAAAAAAAAAAAAAAAAAATGCTGGCGGCGGCAAATGATGAAAAAATGAAAAATTATTTATAGACTTATTTTTGATACTCTAAATTAATTGATATTTTAGAACAAATTCTTAAATATTTTTGCAATGAACATAAGAGATAAAAAGTAAATTTCCGAAAAAAAAATTTAAAAAAACGGATGCCAGAAAAGAAAAAAATCGTATCTTCACATAATTTTGTGTAATTTGTTTTTGATTTGAAATTATAAAGAAAATCAAACTGTGTTGCAAAGACGAAAAGTCGTTTTGATGTCGTTTTCGTCACAGAAAAAAAACTTGTGACACAAAGATTTTCAAAAGTCGCAAAGGATACAGAAAAGAAGAAATCTAACAAATATTTTATTAAAAGTTTTATTTGAAGAGCTTCAAATAATCAAACAACGAAATCTGCTTATCATTACAAATATACAACAAACAGCGTGTTTTTTTTCTTCTTTTTTTTTCTTTTGTGTTTTTTTTTTGTTGTTGTTTTTTTTGTTTTTTTTTTTGTTTTTTTGGTTTTGGGTTTTATTTTTAGATCTGTTGTCGCTCAGACTGAGATTATCATTTTCATTATTTTGAACACAATCAAAATTACTACTTTCATCTTTATTGTTTTTATCACACATTTCAGACTTCCTTAAATTTTAGTTCTATCATGTGTTCTTTAAAGATCTTCTTAAACTGTTATTTTTATTGAAGAGATTTTTTAGTACTCATCGATTTTTAAAGACTATCGAATGAAACAATTTCCTGATAAAAGCTGAAGAACATATTTTGGTAAAAAAAAGAAGCAATCTTGCTTAAATAATGTATTGAATAATCTTTCTTTCATATTTAGTTTACAAGGGTTAGCCAAAGGTTTTGAAAAATTTTGCTCACAGGAGGCATATTTCGGCAGAACCGGATGCTTTTGCCAAGGACATGAAGGCGACTAACCAAAGTAGACTGTGAAATGCCGAACTCACCTGATACTCTCTAAGTGCGACTCGCAAGATTTGCCTCTATGATTTGGAACACAGCCTCGAAATCAACTGTTTTTGACTAACATTACCTTTGCCTTGTCTTTGAGGTTCTTGCAACCCGAGCGAAATTTATTGTATCATCTGGTTAATTTTTGTGATTAACTACGCCTTCCTCTTTCGCGCAACAAATTTTTTTTATATTCATAGCCCATGTCAAACTCATAAAGCATTATTTCCTGAATTAGACTACGTTGCATGTACATCTGCATGACATTTAAAATCCCACTAGTAGTGAAGCAATGCACAGCGTGTCAGCGTACCAACTACCATGATACCACCAACCACAGAGGGTATCTTTCACGGCTTGAACTGCTTCGTTCACGTGATATACATGTGACATAATAATGGGCATTCATGTAGGTATGTGTGTGTGTGTATACAAGGATCATTAAATACGTTTCCACACTTTTTTCGTTTGGGCACATTTATTGATAGTACACACATGAAACTCTAGTCCCCTTCGAAGTAATCTCCTCCGACTGCAATGCACTTGTTACACCATTCCAACAACTTCTGGAAGGCCCATGGAAGTCCTCTTGTGTGAGCGTGACAATGAACTTCGTCACAGCCTCTTTCATCTCAATTGTCTCATAACGACAGCCTCTGAGCTGAGGGAATAAACAAAAGTCACAGGAAGCAAAGTCTAGACTATAGGAAGGGAGTGGAACTGTTTTGATGCCCATCTTAGTCAAATAGTCTGTGACAAGGATGAAGTTGTGAACTGGAACATTGTCCTGCTGGAAATGCCACTGACCCGATTTGAAGAGTGCTGGCCCCTTCCCTAGGAATCTTTTTCTGAACTCCCTAAAAACCTCAACATAGTAACCCTTTGGCCAATCGTGGTGATCTGACTTCCTTACTCCTCCCACACCTTTCATCATCCCTCACAGACTCACTGGCTTCCTTGAATCTCTTATGCCACTTAAAAACTGATGCTTGATTCATGCAAGACAGTCCAAATGCAGTCCGAAGCATTCCATGCATTTTTGTGGCATTTTTTCCAAGTTTAAAACAGAATTTTATTGTATATCGTTCTTCCTCACGTCCAGATTGCATTTGTGAAATTCACCAGCTGTGACAATCAGGTTTTAGTAGGGTGTATTCCAATTGCTACTGTAGCTGTTCATTTGAAGTTGAAATCATAATAATTGGTCTGTCGTCTCATAAGATGTATAGCAATAACATACTGAATTCTCAAGAGTCTTCGACAATTTTAAATGCCGGTACAAAAAAGTCTGGAAACTTATTGAAGGCACCATGTATATATATATATATATATATATATATAAATGTATGTGTGTGGATCTATGTGTGTGTTCGTGGATGGGTGGCCAAAGAAGGGATGTTATCTTCTCCATCTTTGACCAGGGTCAGATTGTCTACAGAGTCTCCTTTATTTGTCTATTTTGATACAAATAGCACAGAAAGAGCTGTGCCCGCGTGAACCTGCGAGACCGGAAGTTAGGACGAAGGACGTTGGTCAAGTTAGGAGTGGGACTTCGGCAGTAGAGAGTCACACATTCAGAGCCCAGGACGTGGGACCAAAGAGTCAAGCCCGGGGAACGAGTGAGTCGAGGCTTTGGGTGCTAAGTCTAGCAGTTAAGAAAAAAAGACAATGGGCAGTGAAATAAGAAACATGACGTTGAGCGGTGACGACGATGACCAGAGATGAGTCAGCATTTTTGGTGGCCGTTGGGAGTTTCACAATGCACTTGTGATAGCAAAACGCTTACATATACACAGAGTACCAAAAAAAAGTGCCAAACTTGTCTTTCTTGCGTTTTGCTGTTCTGAATCCGTGTTTTGTCTTTTTTTCCTGTTACCCTCTGTTTGTTGTTTTTTTATCTTTATTTTTTTGTCCGACTTGTGAGAGAACAATAACGGAGTCCATACCACTAGACAAACGGCAGGCCAATCCAACCCATCTTGGAGGGGGGGGTCACACTACTCACTACAAACTAGAAAGCACGAAAATATTACGACTCTTATGACTCACCCAAGAATATTTCATGAATTCTAAAATCGGATATCAAAGATTGTCATTAATTGGTTACGAGTAATGAAATATATTTGCATGAATAATAATTGGTTGAATAAGAAGATAAAATTCATGAAGATATTCACTTTTCGCCACAGTTTTCTGACTTTAAATTTAATCGGCCATCGATCTCATCATCATCATCAAAACGTGCCAACAATATAGTTTCCTTTGATTCTCTCCCTCTCTCTCTCTCTCTCTCTCTCTCTCTCTCTCTCTCTCTCTCTCACACACACACACACACACACACACACAATACGTATCTAAAAGCCATCGTTCTTGGCAAATCCTTTAGACATCACCCCGTTTCTGTATAGAGCTGGTGAATGTAAGTTTTTGCTGGTCTGCCAACTCTAGTATGTCCATCTATTTAAATCCTTTGGAGAACATCACTTTTTGAGTTCTTCTTTACTTCTCCAATCGTATCCCGCATGTCTTACTTGGAGGATTTGTGAGATGGGAAGTAAGTGGCCGTACAACTGCTGTTTTGTACGCTGCTGCTTCCTGGATTTGTTCAAAACAACATGCAGCGTCTTTGTGTAGTTCCCACCTAGTTTTTTTCTTGAAGTATTTCGTTAAAGTCCAAGTAGTGTAACTATACAGTAGTACTGACATAGCTAGAGCTTGGAAGAAATCCCATTTTATTTTATCTGGGATTAGATTTCTATATGGTAGTTATCTTGTGAGTAGCAGTCCATGCATTACATATGTGTGTGTGTGTATGTGCGCGCGTTGAAATCGCTTTCAGAAGATTAGATATTGCTACCGAGGTATATGAAATGGTCTTGGCGCTTTCTTCATATTAAATGACAAGCCTCTGAAATCGATCTCAGTCTGTTAATATATTCATTATTTCGGATAACAATGTTTCTTTTGTTGCTAACAACTGAGTAGAATTTCAAATCAAGACGTTATTTAGAATAATGGATTTAAAGTTCTGTTGTTGAAAACATTGAGATGTGGGATATGTTCGGGAGACCTGGGTTCAATCCTAGGTCGCGTCATACCAAAGACTTTAAAAATGGTGCTTGATACCTCTTTGCTTAACACTCAGCAATATAAGGTACGTATCAAGGTTAAAGTGGAGCAATGCAGGGAAAGGAGTTGCACTCTCCCCTACACCTCGGTGCAGTAGCTATTGAAAAGGGAGCCTTCTGGTTGCCCTCGACTAAAGGGAGACAACTTTACTTTTACTTACTTTAATTGGTTGCATTACATCTAACTTTCGATCATATATTTCAACATAAAAATAGCTGTTAATATTGTAGACAAAAACTGCTATTTTGTCGCGAATGAATCTTGCGGGCGCTTACTCCTGATTAGTATTCAAAAGCTGTTGATCGGCATTCATATCCTGGTGACGAAAAGAAGTTAACCAACAAGTTATATTTTTTATTATCTTCCGACAAAAGATATTAAAATGATCAGGCTGACTCTGATAGAGGATTACTGAAATTCAACCGTCATTAGAAAAAGGAAGATAAATTCTTTGAAGAGCACAGAAAGAGCTAAAGTTCATGCCTGCTCTCTCTCTCTCTCTCTCTTTCTCTCTCTCTCTCTCTCTCTCTCTCTGTGTATTTTGTCTAAAAAAAATATACACTAACTCAATGAAAACCCAAGTCTTCTGCTTTTGCTCACGTGTTTGCATCCACCAATGAAAATTCATATTTGCATCAAATCTTTGTTTCATGTTTTGGTTCTAATATTTTGCTAATAAAACTAAAAAGAAAAACAATTATATAAACAAAGGATATTGTACATGGGATGACCATAACGTGGCTGTGCAGTGGAAACTTAAAGAAAAAAACGGAATTACTATTAATAGTAGCGCAAAATAACTCCATAAGAACTAATGATGTTGCATTTAAAGAAGATACTACTCCAGAAAATAGCAAGTGTAGACTATATGAAGAGAGAGAGGGGGGGAACGAAATAGCTAAATGGCCTTGAAAATTTCAACTGCTGGCACAATCGAATGGCGTAGGAAATCCACTAGAAATTATGCAAGCAAACAAATTTTGACGATTCTGACAAATGGTATATACACATGTGACATTATGGACATTTGGTGTGTGAGTATATAGAGTTTGATGTATGTGTATAGATGCAAGTTGACCATTGGTATTGATGTGTATGAGTAAATGTATACATATTTAGCTATATGGGGGTTCAGAAATATCTGTGTAGGGGTTCGTGAAAGCATACATTGAGTATAAGTGTGTTGTGTGTGTAGATGCGAGTGTGTGTGGGGGCGGTGATAATTGGAAGTCTGATCAAAATGTGATAATCTTTTTTTATGTCTACCATAATGGTGCCATGATCTAGCAGCTAAGGGTCCAGTCATTTTTAAGCATCCGAGGATTGAGAGGTCCATATCCGGAAGCGGGAGGGGATTGTAGGCAAGCTTATATACGAATTTTGGTTTTATGGATAGTACAGATTAGTTCAGAACAGAGGATGTGCCACAAGGACTAGCGTTACGTCGTCTTGTAACACTATGTAGGTGGTCCGCCAAGTTTTGGTGCGAAACCAGACAAAGGGTTTGGACTCGAGATCTCGACGTGACCGGAAGTAAGAAAGGAACGTGA
Source organism: Sepioteuthis lessoniana (assembly GCA_963585895.1). Classification (NCBI taxonomy): domain Eukaryota; kingdom Metazoa; phylum Mollusca; class Cephalopoda; order Myopsida; family Loliginidae; genus Sepioteuthis; species Sepioteuthis lessoniana. The sequence continues at coordinate 96,489,567 of OY757921.1, forward strand.
GTCAGAGAGTTGGAAAAAGGAAATCGGTGAGGGCAGTTGGCGAAGGGTGACGCGAGTGGCCAGTCGACACCGGACAGCAGAAGTGACCAGTCGGCGTGAGAGAGAGTCCAGTAGCAGTGAGGGAAGACCGCTCAAGATAGGTTGGCATTCCTAGTAGCTTTGTAGAAATTTCGCTAGAAATCCACGCTAGCGTTAGTCTACATATGCACACAGGAAATGCAGAGTGTTACATAACTCTCTCTCTTGCACCTTGAGTTAACCCAAGTATTTTTTTCGTTTGTTCTCTTTCCTCCCACTCCCTTGATTGTATTTCTTGTAGCTATGAAGAAATGTGCGATACCCCTATCGGAACCACTTGGTGATCACCGGCCGTAAAAAGAAATGGTTTCGAAGAGGTTGACGTATTCGGGGGATCGAGTGGGTATTGTCACAGTCTGAAAAACCAACAGTCGGCTTAGTTTGATTAAGGGAATTTCATCAGCTGACCACGTTTCGATAATGAGAACTCCAAACACGCTCAACCATTTTGCATAGTGTCTTACACCCGTCCTCTGTTAAGCGAAATATCCTCAAGCTTTAGTTTTCGACATTTTCTTCCCTTGCGGACTTGTTTCGGGTTCGTGCACATCAATCCAAACTTGTTGAGAAACAATCAACTGCGCGGGGTTGACATCATCGTACAGACGAAGGCACATGAGCTACAGACAGGCTGAGTTTGTATGGAAAATGAAACAAAATTCTCTGGGATTTTGAGATATAAAAAGAACACCCAGTCCCAAACAGAACACCAGATCTTTTTTAGGCAACAAGAAGAAACGATCTTGCCAGCAAGTAGATTTGGCTGATTCAGTAGACCACATAAATATATTCGTACTTATAAGCAAACGAATATCAAATTACAAAAACACCCAGTCCCATCGAGAAGACCAGATCTTTTTTAGGCAACTAGAAGAAACGATCTTGCCAGCAAGTAGATTTGGCTGATTCAGTAGACCACATAAATATATTCGTACTTATAAGCAAACGAATATCAAATTACAAAAACACCCAGTCCCATCGAGAAGACCAGATATTTTTTAGGCAACAAGAAGAAACGATCTTGCCAGCAAGTAGATTTGGCTGATTCAGTAGACCACATAAATATATTCGTACTTATAAGCAAACGAATATCAAATTACAAAAACACCCAGTCCCATCGAGATGACCAGATCTTTTTTAAACAAATGAATATAAAATTACAAAAAACAGATAATGGATTGATAAGAGTTTGATATTTAACATTTTGAGAATATCTTTCGACACTGGCTTAAGGATAGAAATGTTTTCTTGATTGCATCAGATGTGACCAGGTACGTATTTCTTGGTTAAATTCCTGCAGCAAAATATTGTTCCCTGTAGTTACCATGTGTTTCGGAGTTTTTCCTTTATTTTTCTCAGTTTGATAATTCACGCTTCAAATATTCTTATATATTTGTAGCTTTCTTTCAAGTATTTTGATTCTTTCCAAAAAGAAAAAAAGAAACAATATCAATATAAGGAATAGATCTATCCAATTCCTTCTCTAGTTTCGTTTTATACTTTATTTATTATAATCATTGAGTATTTTTCAGTTACTAATTCTATCCTTATGTCTTTGCTAAAGATTCTGTTTGTATTAGTATTTCCGGTTCGTTTGTATTTGAGGTAAACAGTATAATACACTTCACACGTTTATTTATTTATTTATTTGCCTTTTTGTTAATCTATAACCTCCTTTAAATTTTCTTTGGATCTAATTTACCCTTATCTTCAGCATGATGAATAGTTAAATTAACGAATAGTAAAGATAATACTAGAGATAATGAAATTATTGAGGAAAAGAAAAATGTTACACTTAGTAAGATCAAGTGAATAGAGAGGTTGTTTCAGAAGTGCGATGTTCTTCTCAACCAGAAACTGTCAGATGCTCCGTACACCCAATCCTTTTACTTTTCAATCATGTCTAAATTTTGGCTGATAATCTTCCGAACACTGTTTTTATTTTTTCATGTCCAGCTGACTTGTGATCATTCAAACAGTCAACTGACGATCGGCACACACTACTTGTCTTACCTAATCTACGTTGACCTCAGTCCTGCTTGTTGAAGGTCTCCCACTCCTAGATTTATCTTTCACCTCTTCGTGTCCCTCTTTGGACTTCGTGTGCCACTCAAAAACATATGTGCATAACATGATGCGATACACTTGCTGAAAAACATTTCAAGTGTTCGTCCAACCGGACCATTAATTTCAGGTTTATTCATTCCTCACTGCGCATAACTGAACGACAGGAAAAAAGACGAGGAGCAAACAAAAGCATAGGAAAAATACAATGGTGGTAGAAGACTAAGATTACAGTTATATATTCGCAAGATCATATTTACCCAGCCCCTCCGCTCGGGCAGGATATGACACAAGGTCAATTTTTTAGGCGGAGTTTAACAGGTTTGAATTCAGGGGTTTCCTTCTCCTAGACTAGTTGCCTCACCAAGGCTGAAGAACCTAGTCTGCCCTACTATTTACCCATAGCTGGAGGGAGAATACTTGGATTCATACCTTTCCCAAGGGTATTAGTGCTATGTGAAATACAATCAGTCTCGACCAGGATTTGAACTCGTGTCGCCGTGTCCATATCCGGCAATGATAACCATTACACCACGGGCAAGATATCAGGTTACATGATAACACAATCCACTTATCCTTTTTCCGTTCATAGTTTACACAGCACATCCAGTCCCGTTACTTTTGAGACAGAGCTCGTATAAAAGACAGCTCAATTCCAGTTTCAGTATTGCAAATGAGTATCTTAATGTTTTCTTTTTTAAATTATGAATAAACTTGTCCTTACTGGTATCCCTGTCGGTGAGAATTTTAATGACTGTATCACCAGCAGAGAGGTAAAACACCTCCCCCACCCAACAAAGAAGTGTTCTGGGTATAACATTGATCTATATTTGATGGTGAGACTCCAATTTTGGAGATCTGGAGAATATGGAGTAGAACTTTGTGGCCATTACTCCCAGGTCCACTCTGACTGGAAGTGGTAGTACTTGTTCGGGTAAAATAGATCTGTTTAAAACTTATTCATATTAGATAGGACTGTGTGCAAAAAACTCTTAAAAAACACAAAAAAAATGTAAATATAAATGTTCAATAAACGCGATTCCTTAACATCTCAGCATAAAATAAGCTATCATGGGTTGAAATGCCTTTAAGATCAATCAATAATACAATAAAACTTACTTTTATTTAACAATGAAACATATATAAGAAAAATCATAAATGAGCTCATAAACAAGTATTTCCTGGTGTTCGTCAATACATTTTTCTTTCAAACTGATTAAAGATCAACTGCGTTAGGTGTGTCGTAGCCTAAAGCTTCTCTCTATATTCGTAATATTACGGACGGGCGCTGTCGTCAATCAGTGAAGGTGTCACGAGACTAGCGCGTGCGGGCAGAATGACCTGCAAAGTTAGACGTGATTTTAAAATAATTACAGATGAATTATCATGTGTTTCACTGGTGACATCGAACATTCAGGGATCTTCGATTTGTTCTCCAAAATCTCTATATAAGAAAACAAGTAACGAGATTTTGGCAAAGTTGAAGGCAGCTTTCAAAACAGGCGAGTCAAAGGTTCCGAAGCTCCGACCCGTCCTATCCAGTCTGCTATGACAGGCGTGTGTCAAACAGCCAGCTCTCACCCACACCGCCGTCACCACCAAGAGGAAGGGAGTAGAAGAACGTAACTAAAATGAACTTTTCGAGTTGCAGTGATCATAGCTGAATAATAAACGACTGCTATATTTTCTTCCCTAACCTTCGAGTTTGAGTATTTCTTTTTCTGCGGACTTCTTTCTTTACAGCACAGCACGTTGGTCCTATGTTACATATTTTTTATTTACTATCTTTTCGAAACTGGAAGGCTAGCAAAAGTCCAATAGTTCTTGCTTTCTTCCATTTTCTCCTGCCAACTTTCTGTGGCTCATGCCTACCTACTACTACCACTGTTCTTTTTAGGGCAATCTTCTTACTGCAACTTCGATTGTCCTTTTTAGAGCACATGAATTGCCATAACCACTGTTCTTAACAGGGCATTTCTCTTGCCACCACAGCAGCTGTTTTTTCAGGGCAAGTCAACTACCACCCAGAGCGACACCAACGATGACGATGACCAATTAGCAGCTCAACCAGCTAATTAGCCTGATACAATGACACGTAACGTTAAAGAGCAGCCAACTCGAAGCAGTGATTCCCGGAGTATCAGACCGATCAACCTCGTAATAAAGAAAATTTAAGAGATAGAATTTCTATATAAAGGAATTTTAGGGGAATAAAATTTGATATGAAGTGAGTGACACTAAAATCAAGTTTAGTATTTAACTGGGTAATATTTTTAGGGGTCTTTAGTGTGCAGTAATTTAAAGAGTAAATTCAAACGGTAAGTTTAAACAGTAAGTTCTGCAGCTTTCTAGTTCGAACACTAATTCGAAAAGATAACACAGACAATAAAGTTTTTAAAAGGGAATTTTATTTAAAAGAAACAAGAAAGAAAGGGACAGAAAAGATAAAGTGTTGCAAATTTTTGGTACAATTTGCTGGAACTTATCTGAGAGAGAGTCCAGGAAACAAAGTTCTTTGCATTTGAGTATTTTTCTTTTCTTTTTTTACTTTGTAGAAATGTTTCAGAGTTCTTTGAAATTGATTATTTTTGTTTTCTTTGTTTTGTAGAAATGTTAGAGAGTTCATTTAATTTCGAGTCTTCTTTTAAGTTCTTTTGAGCAGAATTCTCGGTTGAATTTTCTTTCAGTCGTTTAACTTAGTAGAATTTCAGTTGTCGACTTTCGTTTAATTTTACTTTATTTCTTGGGAAGCTCCATTCAAGAAGGGAGTGACGAAACCCATCTGCTCGCTTAAGTTTTTCGTACAGAGGGTCTGAATAGTAGATCAAAAAGAGGAAGTCCCTTTTTGGTGCTGCACTGTCTGGAATTATTTCTCCCTTCTCCACTCCGGTCAAATTAACTGCTGCACATGGTCAGCTTGATTTTTTCTAAGAAATCATTTTTTATAGTTCAAGAATTATCAAAAAACTTATTTCCATTGTGTTTGTTTGTTGGTTTTTTTTTGTTGTTTTTTTTGTTTGATTTTTGTTGGGTTTTTTTTGGGGGGGTTGCTTACCACTCGTCATATTTTTCTTATAGATGAGTGCATCCATTACTGCTTCGTCTCTGTGAAGAAACTTCTAAACAGACGATTCGAAATCACAAAACGAATTCAGTCTGAACAAAAATGGATTGTCATATATCCATATAGGCATAGAGAGGTATAAATGGGGGTTTATTAAACACCGAGCTCAAAGAAAATCGCTCGGACTCAAAAAATCTATGCAATAGAATAAGAAAGAGATTTTTAAAAACAAATTTTAAGATCTTCACTCTGACTAAATTTAGGACAGAAAAAATTATTCTCAGAACTTGTAGCAGAGATAATTGAGTTTTGGAATTTTTTTAAACATGACTAAAGTATAAACCGCTTGAAAAGTTTTATGGAAAGTGTGCCGGGATTATTTCTTCTTTATCTCCTGTTATATGAAGTCGTTCCTATCTCTGTTCTATTTTCTTCCTTTTTGTATCAAAATCTTATTCAAGTTTCAATGCCAAAATGAGTTTCAGGATTAGTCTCCGTTTTATCTCAATTTTAGTCGATTTAATATCGAATAAATTAAAAGTGCAAATGACTGAAATTGATTAGACGTCATATAGCTTTTTATTTTTATTTAGTTATAACCTCACAAGATCACACCTGTTCTGCTGATAAAAAGATATCCCGAAGGAAACAAAAATTATCTCTACAATCGTGAAACAACAATCCTATTCATAATTGTTATTTACGAGGATCATAAAATAAGTTTCCAGGCTTTTTTCATATGGGCACTTTTATTGATACGACACACATCAAACTCTAGTTCCCTTCCAAGTAATCTCCTCCGGCTGCAATCCACCTGTTGTGCCGTTCCAACAACTTCTGCAAGGCCCCATAGAAGTCCTCTTGTGAGAGCGTGTCAATGACCTTCGTCACAGCCCCTTTCATCTCCTCAATTGTCTCATAACGACAGCCTTTGAGCTTAGGGAATAAGCAAAAGTCACAAGGGGCAAGGTCTGGACTATAGGGAGAGTGAGAAATTGTCTTGATGCCCATCTTGGTCAAATAGTCTGTGACAAGGATGGAGTTGTGGACTGGGGCATTTTCCTGGTGGAAATGCCACTGACCCGATTTGAAGAGTGCTGGCCTCTTCCCTAGGAATCTCTTCCTGAACTCCTTTAAAACTTCCACATAGTAACCCTTACCCTTTGGGCAATCAACTCTGGTGTTCTGACTTCCTTACTCCTCCCACACCTTTCATCATCCCTCACAGACTCCCTGCCTTCCTTGAATCTCGTATGCCACTCAAAAACTCATGCTCGATTCATGCAAGATGACCGAAAAGCAGTCTGAAGCATTCCATTGGTTTCTGTGGTATTTTTCCAAGTTTAAAACAGAATTTTATTGTATATCGTTCTTCTAAACTGTCCTCGCGTCCAGATTGCATTTTTGAAATTCACCAGCGGTGACAATCAGGGTGTATTCCAATTGCTGCTGTAGCTATAGATTTGAACCTGAAATCATAAAAATTGGTCAGTCATCTCGTAAGATGTATAGCAATAACATACTGAGTTTTCAAGAATCTACGACAATTTTATATGGCTGTACAAAAAAAAGTCTGGAAACTTATTGAAGGCACCATGTACCATGGTTTGCTTTGTCTGGTACACAGCATCTCAAGTAACTTAGAGACTCTGCTGTTTTAGAAATGAATAGGATCATCAAACTTCAGTGATCTGATGAGAAGTTGTATCTTTTGTTTGTCTTGGCCTAAAGTCCCGTTTGTTTATGATGAACTACAAACAGATATTTGATATTTTAATACTGTGACTCTATTGATGGTAGTATACGTGCTTAGCTCTATGTGATTACATTATATGTGTATGTATGTACGTGTGGGTGTATAAATGTGTATGGCTGTGAGTTAACCGTATATATGTATATGCGTATATGTTTATATGTGTATGTCAATATAGGGACCAAGACACATTTGCGTGAAAACCACTAATTCAGCCCTACCAGTATATAATGCAGATGGTTAAATAAAAGTGGATCCGCAATTTTAAAAAATTTATTATCGTTCCTTTTAGGGTCCCGGGAAAATGATGTCTGGTAGTATTTTTATGTTTAATCTATGGGTTGCCGAAAATCCAGAAATAGTTTCCAAATTACAGTTATTTAAGTGAAGCTACTCCAGGCCATTGATCTAATGAGTAGAGTGTTCGCCAATCGTCCGGGAGACCGGGGTTCAATCCCAGATCGAGTCATACCAAAGACTCAAAAAATGGTACTTGATACCGCCTTGCTTAACTCTCAGCATTATAAGGTAAAGATCAAGGGTAAAGTGAAGCAGTCAAAGGAATGGAGTAGCACCCTCCCCTACACCTCGGTGTTGTAGCTATTGAAAAGGGAGCCTTCGGGTCGCCCTCGTTTAAGGTCGCCAACTTTACTAGCTTTACTGCTGTAAATTTTCACAACAATAAAAAAAATCTTAATTTCGTGTGTTGAAAAAGCATTGCTTTCTGATGGGGGGAAATACTGTTCAAGCAAATGAATGGCGTCATAAGTCTTATTCGGACTCTGCTCCGTCGGAAACAACGGTTTAGTGGTGGTATGCTGACTTTAAACGCGGTCGTACAAAGCAACCAAAGACGCAAACACCAGCAGGCAAGATTTTGGCCTTCATATTTTGGGATGCACAAGGTACTTTGTTCATCGATTACCTTGAAAAAGGAAGAGCCATCAACAGTGAATATTATATAGCGTTATTGGTGGATTTCAATGAAGAAATCGCCAAAAAACGGCAATAAATGAAGAAGGAAAAAGTGCTCTTTCACCAAGATGTTGTTGTTATTAGATATGTTGTTCCTACAATTTGTAGTGGCTCATTATTGAAAGGCAAACGATATAAACGACACAAACAAAAGACATTAACAACAAACCAATACAAACAAAATACATTTATACATCAACAAATACATTGTAAAAAATATTACGAATGTTCAAAATATAGTTCATCAAAAATTTGTGTATTGGTGGGGGTATTATCTAGGAGTATGCAAGTAGACTAAATATTAACAATGTCCTATAGGCTATATGAGCATGTTGATAAAGTATTTTACATCAAGTACTAAATCGTCGGCCTTTTATCTCTTTCTGGTTTTACCGAAGAGTCTGAGGTTGTATGAAGGTTTTCGGTGGATAGGCAGAACACAAGAAAGAAGTCGCATACTATACGCGCACCCATTGTATGTTTCTGGAGTTACGTGTCGATTGCTTCAGAACGTCAGAGAGAATGAGAACTGTCTCTAGAAGTCAAAATATAAGTGGGTGAGTCATTGGAAGTCTAGAGTATATATAGTTAAACCTTGTCACATGATCGGCTCCAAACACACCGTTTATTTTGCGCACGATCAAATCAAAGGTTCGGACGTACTTGAGAGCATAAATCACATGACTTCCCAGACAAATAGGTTCCCGAAATAGGTTTACCGACGTCCACCATCTTTGATTCGGGAACAAGTGAATCTGTACCCTATTTTCTAGAATTTTCTTGTAGCACGGCCATTTTAAAAAATATAGGAGTGTAAATCTTATTAATGCATCGTGTCACAAGTTGATCGCAACGATGGCAAAACTACATGAGTTGCACTTCGAATTGTTTCCGCACCCCCACCCTATTCTCTAGATCTGCCCCCCAGCAACTACTGGCTGTTTGCAGACCTCAAAAGAATGCTCCAGGAAAAGAGATTTGACTCCAACGAAGAAGTGATATCAGAAACTGAGGCGTATTTTGAGGTCAAAGACAAATCGATCAACAAAAAAAAGGCATCGAATTGTTAGGGAAGTGTTAGAATCAGTGTATCATCATCCTAGAAGGAGACTACGTTGATGAATTTCGCCCAAAAGTTGTTTTATTAGTTAGGCCCGAAACTTATTGAGTGATGTGTTACACATAGGATATGCAGAGACTGAGAGACATGCAGATAGGCTGAGAAGACCAGAATAGATACAGAGACCTGAAAATCTGGCTGTCAGCCTTAGTTCTAATTAAAAGAATTTTGCCAGCCGCCTAAGTTACGAAGTGTCACACAAATCTTCACTTTTTAGATAACATTCTTTTTTTGTTTTTTGTTGTTTTTTTTTGTTTACGTCTAGTTCTTCCTTAGTGAACCATCTTGGACTCATGCATTTCAACCTGCAGAGAACTTTCAAACACAACGTGGGTTAAGATTTTTATTCTTCGAAATGCATGACCCTAGAACGTAATGCCAACAAATCAAACTTTTATTTATTACTCCTTAAGGCATTTGCCCAGTCGGCTGGGGCTGTAGAATACACCGACTGCATTTCTGCAGAGGTGTAAGACTCCACCAACGAGTGTTCTGGATATGACACTAAATAATCTGATGGTGAGGTTCCAGCAATGCTGGAGCATTGGGTAATGCGGAGTACCCCTTTATTGCCATCGCTTCCAGGTCCACTCTGACCCAGAGTGGTAGCACCTGATATGAGTCCGATCTATGGGTTAAATAGAACTAAACCATGCTTCTTTCACTATACTGATTTTTGCATTCTAACTGCGTATTTATGCTAAACTGAATTGTTTAAAATAGAACTGTTTTGACATTGAAACTGTGTACTTATGCTAAACTGAATTGCTCGAAATAGAACTGTTTTGACGTTTAAACTGTGTACTTATGCTGAACTGAATTATCTGAAATAAAAGTGTTTGACATTTAACTCTGTGTATTGCCCAGTCGGCTGGGGCTGCAGAATACACGGACGGTAAGAACCCCCAAAACGAGTATCCTGGATATAACACGAAACAGTCTAATGGTGAGGTCACAGTAATGCTGGGGCCTTGAGGAATACGGAGCACCCCTTCATTGCCATTGCTCCCAGGTCTACTCTGGCCCAGCGTGGTAGCACCTGATAGGGCCCTATCTATGGGTTAAATAGAACTAACGACATATTTATGCTAAACTGAATTGTTTGATTAAACTGAATAGCTTGAAATAGAAATGTTTTGACAATTAAACTATGTACTTACATTTAAACTGCATGCTTATGCTAAACTGAATTACTTGAAATTGAACAATTTTTGACATTGAAACTGTACTTACACAAAACTGAATAATTTTATATAACTGCTTGAATAAACTGAATAGTTTGAAATAGAAATGTTTTTGACATTTAAATAGTGTACTGATGCTAAACTGAATTGTTTGAAATAGAACTGATTATCTACATAAAATGGATTTGGCGTTAAATACCCTACAAAGGTTGATATGCTATAAAACCCAACAAACCAAACCATCTTTAAGGCATTTCAATTTTCAGAGATTCGTGAACAAAGCAAGTAAAAAATAGATAAATAGATAAGTAAATAAAAATACTACATTTCACGAACCAGAAACGGTATATTTTTTAGTTGTCTACATTTCTGGGACGAAGCTTGATGATTTTTATTATTAAAGGTTTTCGGACTACTGTCTTCATCTTTATTGTTATTTCCACAACGTTTCGGCCGATATATCCTTCGACCTTCTTCAGGTGTTTGTCGAACTCGGGAACCTTCACGGAACTTCGAACTACATCCTTTATTGAATCCACGGGGGTCGCCTGTTCTGATTCCGTTAGCCATAACCGGTTACAAGTGTTAAGTATTCCTATATTGTTACTCGCCTATAGTGAAGATTGAACCTGCAACCTCCAGATGATTGTCTCCTTAGAAGCTTAGGGAACCAACGCCTATAACCGTTCCGCCATGTGTCCTGTTGGACATGGCGTAACGGTTATAGGCGTTGGTTCCCTTAACACTTGTACCCGGTTATGGCTAAGGGAATCAGAACGGACGACCCCCGTGGATTCAATAAAGAACGTAGTTCGAAATTCCGTGAAGGTTCCCGAGTTCGACAAATACCTGAAGAAGGCCAGAGGACATATCGACCGAAACGTTGTAGAAATAACAATAAAGATGAAGACAATAGTACGAAAACCCTTAATGTGATGCACCGGAAGAGGGTGACCTATGAACTGCATTACAGTTATTTCCGCTCGACGATGATCAAACATGCCACTCCAAAGAGGGCGGAAGTTGCATGTTCTGTTGGCCAGTTATGGGAGGAGATTGCGGAGACGAGGAGGCGTGTCCATATCTCCGCGTGGGAGTTTGATGGTAATATAAGGCCGATGGTTTGAACGGAAGACAGTGAAATTCCGCAGTTCACGCAAGCTTGTCCCGTCGTTACCCCGTGTGCGTTTTCTCGGCCATCGTCTACTTACACCAAAGGGTCAAGGCCTCATAGACGAACGATTCTAATACCTCTCCTGATTGCTCCTACTTCACATAAGCGTTCGTCGAGAAAATAGATATATACTCTTATATATATTACGTGTTGTCGTTTGTTTGGCCAGAGCGAAACGTAACATATGTATGGATATGTATGTAGTATACAAGAAAGTATGTATGAAGAAATAAGAGAATGTTTATGCTGTCCATGGACTATATTTAAAATAGACGGGACTGGATGAGTGTATATGCTCATGGAACAAGAGTAATTCTATATATGAATGAGCCCGTGGAATAATGGTCTGCTGATGAAGCGCGTACTCCCTCACTGACGGGTGGAAATATACATCCTTCTCTCCGTTCATTCACGTCATTCTTGAATTGGAAATAGAAAGAATTAAGCACCCCTTCTTTTAAATACCCGGATGTATTGCCAGGGCATCGGATAATGTCAACATCTAATGGACAAATGGATAAACAGTTCAACAACAAAGGCAAGTAAACAAGAGCAGGTAATCCGTATAAAATTCCTCCCTCGACTGAAAGGAAGAATCAACGTCTGAAATTTCCAAAAATAACATAAAAAGGCAGTTTATATTCGACTCGCATTAAATGTTGTGAAAAGTCCCAGTATCATTCATCTATGTCCAATATACGATGGCGATAAATTATTTCCTCATATTCAAATCAAGTTCGATGTTTTCTTGAAAGTGTTGAAGAAAAATTGTTATAAAGTACGTAGCTACGACTACAACCCCCGGCGAAACGGTGCGGGTGAAAAACACGACCAGCTTCGTGGGCTTGCAACGTTTCCTGTATATAAAGCTCGGACGCTTAAATCTACCGACACTGCCTTGAGTTTTCTCTACATCACGCTACATAACGAAAATGAAATGTTCTGATGTAGAGAAAATCTGTCGACAAAAATATCCAAATTATCTGTTGTCATGTAAATTTGTGTTGTTCTGTTGAAAGTTAAAAAGTAGATTTCTTGATTTTGGTTGTAATATGGGATTCTCTTGTAGATTTTTTTTTATTAAGCCCAAGAATTATTGTGATAAAAATTGTACAATTAAAAAACCGCTTGTTTCGGGAGGATGCAAACTGAACGTCTATTCAGTCCATCGGCAAGGCCCGAAGAAGATGATCATATTTTTGTTGCTGAAAGTTAAACTAAAAAGTTTAAGTGGAATCGTAAGATATTTTAATTGTTTTATTTTTCGATTTTTTTTAATTTTTTATACTTTATTGATTTATAAATTTCTTACATTACATTCCCACCTTAGCGGAGATATCTATGTTGTCTTTATCCACGTATTTAATTTTGGGGGATTTGCGTGTGTGTGTGTGTGTGTGTGTGTATTAGCGAAGTAATTATAGTCATTACTTTTTGCAATTTGTACATGTCTGCGTCAATGTTAGTTCTTGTGTAGACTGCTGTTGATTTCTGTCTGATGTGAATATTTGGGTTGGGATTTTATTATTATGGAGGCTTTAACCAATTAACCGGTGCAGTTTGTATGGTACTTGATGCTGTTTCTATTATGAGGAATTTGCCATTTCTCTCAATGACTTTATGTGGTTAAGAATAGAATTTCTGGCTGTTTCCTCACTCTATCAGTTCTTAGTCAAACATCTGTTGAGTTAGACAATTCTTTTGGTTTTTAGGATTTCCGAATTCAATATAATCGTCCTTCAGAGTTTGATCCAACGTTTCCATTTCCTTGGAAATCTTTTTTACGTAATTGCCGGTGAGATCTTGATATACTTGTTCGATTATTGGTCTGTGTTGTAATAGTTGAGTTTCTGTGTCAGCAGTAGCTGGGGTGGGTCGAGAACGTTGGTCATTTAGTATATTTCTAATTAGAAGTATGTATTATAAGCTGAGTGTTCACTAGATTTGATTTTATTGTATGGGGCTATCGCTTTATGATCCAGTTAGTTTAAATGTAATATGCTGTTGTTTGTAATCAGCTGAAACCTGTTATTCTAATATTTTTTTCGCTTCTAATATAGACAATGTATCAGCAGTATATTCAGTAATTACAGAGAGTTGTCTTTTTTGTTTGCTTTAATTTATGTGGTCTTCTTAAATGCTAAGGATTATGGTTTATAATCTGTAAATAAAGTTACTTTTCTCTCTTCAATCTGTGGTATAAACTGGTAAACAACTAAGAGTTCTTTATTGAAGGTGGAGTATTTCCTTTGATTCTCCGTCAATAGGAATTGGATTATCGTCTATGATTTGATGTAGTACTGCACCTTTGGCTTAATTGTCGGTATACTGTAACGAGGTGGTATTTAGTAGCAACTAGATCAGCATGAGAAAGAGTGGATATTTGGGCGGGGATATTTTTGATGTTGTCAAAAGCTTTCTTTTCATTTTCCAGCAGTTCTTGTATTTCGGCTGATGGATTATGTTCCATTAACTCGGTTAAACATCGTAATGTATTTGCAGTTGTGGAATTAACTTTCTATAAAACTTTATCATCCCAAAGAAGTGAGACAGAGATTTTGAATCCTTAGGTTCTGGGAAGTTGTTAATTTCTTCGATTTCCTTTTTCGCTAGAGTTAAACCATCAGGATATTGTGACCTAAAAAGTCTATGTTGTCTTGGAAAAATTCCTATTTATCCTTAGACATCTGTAATCCAAGGATTGAAAGAACTCTCCACAAATTTTCACGATGTGTTCAACAGATTCTTAGACGACAAGAAAATCATCTATGTACAAAAAAAGCAGGTTATAAATCTTTGGAATGTACATCAACTATTCCGGAGACTAAAAGGCATGAACTCATCAACTTCCGAAATCTCAAAGACATGAACTCATCAACTCTTCCCTAAACTGAAAGGCATGAACTCATCAACTTCCGAAAACTGAACGCTAAACTGAAAGACATGAACACATCAAATCTTTCGTAAACTAAAAGGCATGAATTCATCTACTGTTCCATGAACTAAAGGGCGTGAAGTCATCAACTCTTCCCTAAACTGAAAGGCATGAACTCATACAAACCAGAAGATATTGTTACTGCTGATTTTATTTTTATTTGTTTTCTCTTTGGTTTTATCGCCATTTTGTGGTAGGTGTGCAGTCGATCAATTTAGGAAAATACTTTTTTATAACTGATTTTGATCCTTGGCTGTTTATGCTCAGAATTGGATATCTATCAGGTTACGCTATTTGATTAAGATATCTGTAATTACCATACAACTGCCATTGTTCTAGTGTTGATTTGGTAACGAGTTTAGGGAGAGAGAGGATTAGACGAGATTTAGTCTGTCTGATGATACCCACTTTTAAGAGAGTCGTGAATTCCTGTTTCACCAACAAATTTTTCTTCCAGTAGTTGCCTAACTTGAGCGAAAGTTGGCGCGATATCTCTCTAGGTTTATTGTAAACGTGTCATTTTTGCTTGGGTGTATCAGGTGGTTTTGTTCGATTCGGTTTCGGTTTCTTTGTTTAATGGCATATCAACCTTTGTAGGTTATTTAATGCCAAAGCCATTGTCCTAGAACAGTAGAGGTACTATTTAACCCATAGCTGGGAGGATAAGGGGGTTCATACCTTTTCCAAGGGTATGAAAGTGAACGTAATAGCGCGACTGGAGTACGAACTCGCATACTACGATACCGCAGTCCATCGCTTTAACCATTACACCACGAGGACACCCCAGGTTTTGTTCGAGGTATGAATGTGTGAGGATACTCCTTAGTTAAAGAATGTATCTCTTCAAATAGTTTTGAGTAATTGTGGATATTTACCAGGTGGATTGGACCAGTGACATGTTTTCCTTGTCGGGAATTATGTATTGCTTCGTCAATTAGTCTGCCATTTCTTCAGATTAGGCTTGAGCCGTAATGGCATAGGAAATCTGCTTCTAGAAATGGATTTATGATATCCACAATTACAAATGTCCACGTATATAATAGGTATCATCCTGAAATGACGGTATCAACTGAGGCCTCTCAATAGCACTTAATCTCTTCTCTATTGCCCGATGAAAACTGAATAGGCGTCTGAGTGGACGTTTACTCCATGCCCCAATTCATGGGGTAAAATTCTTGCAAAGGTTTCCGTATCTATAAGAAAATTTATATTGCCTGAGCCAATGTTTGTCGCAACCTCAAGTAACTGCTGGCTTGTTGGTTGCTGTAGCATCACACGGTAATCTTGTCTAGTCGGCTGGGGCTGTAGAATACACCGACTGCATTTCTGCAGAGGGGTAAGACTCCCGCAACGAGTGTCCTAGGTATGACACTAAACAATCTGATGGTGAGGTTCCAGCAATGCTGGAGCTTTGGGGAATGCGAAGCACCCCTTCTCTGCCGAGGGTGTCCTCGTGGTGTAATGGTTAAAGCGAGTTCGAACTCCAGTCGCGCTATTACGTTCACTTTCGGACAAATACCCTTGGGAAAGGTATGAACCCCTTTATCCTCCCAGCTATGGGTTAAATAGTACCATTACTGTTTTTCTAGGAGAATAGCTGTAATATCCTAACTAACAAAAGGGAAATAACCTCTGATGCCACAGGGGTTACGGTCCCTACCACATCCGGAGGATTTGGTCAATAAAGGAATGTACCAGGCATAGCAGCAGATGTTCGTTCTCGCTCTGTCTTTAATCACCATCCATCCTATCGATTCATCTTGGTAATAGTCCATACCTAGCAAGTATCCATTACCTCAGATATAAAGACTTTACATTGGCGACGAAGAAAGAGTCGTTTACTCACCAATAACAACAAAAAAAAAGAAAAGAACAAACCTGCCCACGTGTCGAAAAAAAAACTAACATGGCCGCTTTACCACATTACCCAGAATTTAACCACGAATCAAAAATCAAAGCCGCAAAATGGACAAAATATGTCAACAGACTGAGAAATTACTTCACTGCATACAACATAGAAGATGATGAACGAAAAAAAGCTATGCTTTTAACTTTTGTTGGCGAAGAAGTAAATGATATTATTGACGAACTACCGTCTGAACAAACCACACCAGAAAAAAACGAAACACACTTCGATAAGCTCGTCCTGGCTGTGCAAAACCACTTCAACCCAGAAAACAACACTGAGTATAACAGATTTATATTCCGAAAAAAAACCCACCCCAAACATAGAGGACTTTCATCGGGAATTAAAAGAGGCAGCAGCTATGTGCCGTTTCACAGACAGAAATGCAGAAATAAAATCCCAGCTAATAACGGGCTGTTTATCAGAAAAAGTTCGCCAAAAGGGACTGATGAACCCAAACATGCTCCTAGGCGATCTAATAAGCTATGCCAAAATGACAGAAACCATATCCGAACAAATGGAACAGATGCGCTTAGAAGACACCGACTCTACTACAAAACCTACCACATCCGTTAATGCAGTAGCCAACAAAGACACGCATGAACAACAATGGCCACGCAAACGCCCCCAGCAAAACCGGTGCAGAAATTGCAATGGGAAATACCCACATGAACGGGGACCGACATCCTGCCCTGCATTCCAGAACCAGTGTGCCTATTGCCGGAGATGGGGACACTTCGCCTCTGTCTGTTTCAGAAAACTAAATGACGAGGACAGACAGTGAAGAACAAATCGCCCCCCCACGTCCACAAGCTCAAACAGTCAACGACCGGTAAACTACATTGAGGACCATCAACGAGACTCAAACAGCGGCAGTGACACGGAATATGTATTCCATACAAGTAAAGTGAAAAACCTTCCTTACTTTGACTTATCTTTTGGTGATGGCCATCAAATGTTCAATGTGTTAGCTGACTCTGGCGCCACCATAAACATTTTGTCTGAGACAGATTGCAAATCCCTAAGACCAACGCCCCTCCTCCGACCCACAAAAACCGTAATATCTGGATTCGGTGTCAAGGAAACCACCCCACTCCTAGGTCAATTCAGCACACTTCTAAAGTTTAGAGGTATCTCCTGCCTAGCGGACATACATGTTATAAAGAACCCAGAAAAACCCATTATTGGCTGGGAAACGTGTAAAAGGCTCAAACTACTGTCAGCAAACACTCATTCAGTCAACCACATCAGTAACTCTGATGCACAGACCCCGCTCCCCACTCTTAAACTTCTAGAGGACTACGCAGACCTATTCAATGGTCTGGGTAAACTCAAAGAAAAAAAAGTTCACCTACACATAGATGAAAACATACCACCCATCGCTCAGAGATACCGCAGGGTCCCCTTTCACGTAAGGAAGGATATAGAAGAGTTAATAGCCAAAGATGAGAAACTGGGAGTGATTGAAAAGGCAGACGGACCAACCCCATGGGTGTCTCCTATTGTTGTAGTACCCAAAAAGGGTCAAAATAAAATCAGGATTTGCATCGACATGAGGGCGGCAAACAAAGCTATCAAAAGGAAACGACACCCAACCCCCACACTCAATGAACTGAAAACTATTCTATCAGGAGCTAATGTTTTCAGTAAATTGGATCTTAACCAAGGCTACAACCAATTGGAACTAGCTGAAGAATCCCGATATATAACCACCTTTGCAACACACCTGGGCCTGTACAGATATAAAAGACTCTTTTTTGGTGTCAACTCCGCAAGTGAGATATTCCAGGAAGAAATTAATCAAGCACTTACAGGGATCAAGGGAGCCATCAACATCAGTGACGACATCCTTTGCTTCGGATCAGACCAGCAAGACTACGACCAAAACCTCCACGCGATATTCAGACGACTTTGCGAAAAAGGGCTCACCCTAAATGGCATCAAATGTGAGTACAACAAGAGGTCACTGGAGTTCCTTGGACACACCTTCGGTAATGAAGGCATCAGCCCAAGCGACCTCAAAATAAAAGCAATCCTTGGATTACCCGACCCTAAAAACGCATCAGAAGTCAGAAGCTTGTTGGGGATGACTAACTTCTGCGGGGCAGAATTCATTCCAAACTATGCAACCCTCACCCATGAACTACGTCAACTAACAAAAAAAACACACAGTGGTCCTGGACTGAACGCCACACTGAATGTCTAAAAAACATTAAGGAGGCACTGAGCAGAGCATACTCACTTGCCTACTTTGACCCGAACAAACACACTGAAATACATACGGATGCCAGTCCGGTAGGCATTTCTGCCGTGCTGTCACAAAATGGACGGATAGTACAATTTGCAAGTCGTGCTCTATCCGCAGTTGAACAGAGATACTCCCAAACAGAACGTGAAGCACTCGCCATCACATGGGCGTGTGAACACTTTCACATATATATCTTTGGAGCTCCATTCACTGTCTTTACAGACCACAAACCCCTAACATCCATTTTTAACAACACCCGCTCCCAACTATCAGCACGCATTGAACGCTGGGTTTTGAGAACGCAACCATACGACATGACCGTCATATACAGACCAGGCCATGACAACCCAACTGACTATCTCAGCCGCCATCCAACGCACCTACCACCAAGCGACAGAGAACAAAAAATAGCAGAGGAATATATAAACTACATCCTCTCAACCTCAACCCCCAAAGCAATGACAATTGATGAAGTTGCAACGGAAACGGCAAAAGGCAAAACACTCACCACCGTCATCCAAGCCATCCTTACCAACAAATGGCATGGTGTCGAGGATGGCATAAACAAAGCAACATTCCACACTCTGCACGCCAATCGTGCCGAACTATCACTTGCACACAAGGATAACATCATCCTCAAAGGGCACTGAATAGTACTGCCTGAAGCACTATAAAACAGAGCTGTCAAAATAGCACATGCTGGACACTAAGGCATTGTGAAAACCATGGCTCTCCTCCGAGAAAAGGTCTGGTTCAAAAACATGCAGCCTCTAGTGGAAGAAAACTTCAAGAACTGCCACACCTGTCAGATCAGTACCCATAAACCGACAAGAGAGCCACTGCAAATGTCCCCACTACCAGTAGCCCCATGGGCAGAAGTCAGTGCTGACTTTGGACACCTCCAAAATGGAAAGTACCTCCTCGTTGTCACAGACGAATACTCACGCTATGTTGTTGTCGACACCCTGGATTCCATCTCAACAACATCAGTCATACCCCGCCTAGACAAGATATTCGCCGAATTTGGTGTGCCAGTCTCCCTCAAAACGGACAATGGCCCACCATCCAACAGCCACGAATTCAAAACCTATGCCTCCATCACTGGATTCAGACACAGGAGAATAACACCCCTATGGCCCCAGGCTAACGGGGAAACAGAACGCTTCATGCGCACTGTAAAAAAGTCCATTAAAGCTGCCTTAAATAAAGGTCGAAGCTGGAAGCAGGAATTATTCAAATTCCTGCTGGACTACCGGACGACACCACATTGCACCACCGGCGCACCCCCAGCCACAATCCTATTTGGCCAGACCATAAAAAACCGCCTGCCACACCTGATCACACCCATTGCTGAAGACCCCAGCATTAGGGAGCGTGACACCGAAGCCAAGAGAAAAATAAAGCAATACGCTGATAGAAAAGCGTACGTGAAACCCAATGATCTCAGGGTGGGTGATACAGTCATTGTAAAAAGCGACAACACCTTAAAGGCTCTCACACCTTACCAGCCTAACCCAATGACTATTATAAAGAAAAAGGGATCCATGATCACCGCCACACACAAAGGTAGCCAAACTACAAGAAATTCCAGCTTCTTCAAAAAAATCCCTAAGCCAACAACAAACCATGCACATAACCTACTGGATTACCCCTCATCTGAAGATGAAAGCTACACACATACGACAACACCACCAGAATACAAAGACAACCAAACACAACACACAACTTTAAACCTCAGGCGTTCAAGTAGAACAAAACGGCCACCCAAAAGATTTGACCACTAACAAAAAAAAAAAATAATAATAATAAACATACCCGTACACAATAGTCTGAACCATCATCATTTTCTTTTCTCTCATTCAGGTTAACAGACATCTCCTCCGACATAGAGTCCGAGCCATCTGTTCAAGCATCCCAATCACTTCACAGACTGAATGAACTCCCTCACCAGATAATTATTACCACCACCGTCATTGTTGTTATCATTATTTAAAAAAAAAAAAAAAAAAAAAGAGCATTGTAATATCCTAACTAACAAAAGGGAAATAACCTCTGATGCCACAGGGGCTACGGCCCTACCACACCCGGGGGATTTGGTCAATAAAGGAATGTACTAGGCATAGCAGCAGATGTTCGTTCTCGCTCTGTCTTTAATCACCATCCATCCTATCGATTCATCTTGGTAATAGTCCATACCTAGCAAGTATCCATTACCTCAGATATAAAGACTTTACAATAGCTGTGGCATTAAATAACCCACAAAGGTTGATGTGCCATTAAACAAAGAGACCAACCAAACCAAACCTTCTCTGCCATCACCCCCGGGTCCACTCTGGCCCAGAGTGGTAGCATCCGATAGGGCCTTATCTATGGGTCAAATAGAATTAAACTGTGTACATATGCTAAACTGAATTGCTTGAAATAGAACTGTTTTTGACATTGAAACTGTACTACACTAAACTGAATGGTTCGATATAGAGCTGTTTTGACATTTAATTGTGTGTAAACAAAAACTATAATTATACTTAATTATAATTGTTTGAGTTAGAACAGTTGGACAAAACTGAAGATCTTGAAATAGAAATGTTTTTGACAATTAAACTGTGTACTTATGATAAACTGATTTATTTGAAATAGAACTGTTTATTTGTATAAAAATGGATTTCGCTTTAAATTACCTTGAAAGGTTGATATGCTATAAAATCCAAACAAACAATCACACGGTAATCATTTTCCCGATGCGTTATTCTGCGTTTTTTATGTTTTCTTTTGTTGGTGACCTGGGTTCAATCCCAGGTCGTGTCATACCAAAGACATTAAAATACTTGATGCCTCCTTGTTTAACACTCAGCAATATAAGGTACGTATCAAGGGTAAAGTGGAGCAATCCAGGGAAAGGAGTAGCGCCCTCCCCTAAACTTCAGTGTTGTAGCTATTGAAAAGGGAGCCTTCTGGTCGCCCTCGACTATGGTCGCCAACTTTAGTAGGAGATGAGGTTCTCTTGTTAGGCATTATTCAACACGATGATTTATTTGGCCATTGTCACCACAGCCTGCAATTTCTTAACTTGGTAGCATCATAAATGTGACCACGGCATAATAAAGATATCTGTCGGAGGTTTCCGTGGTGTAATGGTTATCGTCGTAGGAAATGGACACGGCGACACGAGTTCAAATCCTGGACGAGACTGATTGCATTTCACATAGCACTAATACCCTTGGGAAAGGTATGAATCCAATTATTCTCCCTCCAGCTATGGATAAATAGTAGGACAGAATAGGTTCTTCAGCCTTGGTAAGGCAACTAGTCTAGGAGAAGGAAAACTCTGAATCCAAACCTGTTAAACTCCGCTTAAAAATCGACCTTGTGTCATATCCTGTCCGAGCGGAGGGGTTGGTATATATGATAAAGATATCTGTCTTCTAAAAAATGACCTCGTATTTTAAACTACATTAATGTTGGAAGAAAAAGTTACCCTTAAATTCTCCTCATTTGAACATGGAATGATATTTATACTTGGATTTCATGAACGGTATTATTTCGTCGGCCACATTTCCCAGTCCCGTTAGAGACAAATTACGAGCCGCTGCCATAGCAGTAGTTATGGCTAGGGGTAATGGTAGGATAGAATTACGCCGCACTTGGTCGTCACTGACTTCAATTCGATTAACAGTGGCCAAAAGCACACGCAAATAAACGGATGGCCCACCAGCCATTTTCGTATCAGTTATTAAATTAGCAAACAATTCTGGTTTCGTCCGCTCGTACATTGAAATTATCGCCTCCTTGAGAGTGTTTACTTCTTTGTAGTCAGAATAGATGTTGGTAAGTTCGCTACAAGTTCGGATGGTAATGTCGAAAGCACGTACTAAAAATGAGCTGGTTATATGTCTCAGTGAAAATTGGGCCTCCATTATGAAAAATCGACCAGCAGCAGCGGATTCCATAAACGCCGGGATATTTATCAACATTGACGTTTATACTTACCCCCCGATGTTCCGTATTGCAAGGTTAAGTGAATTAAGTGGACAAGAAATATAGTAGTGACTTACTTGATAGGGACGTCCATAGTTTTTGCTGTTGCGTTATGTTGTTGTTATTGTAGAGTAGTCACTATTTTGGTTGGGTTTATGTCCTCTCCGGTTCACTTTTCGTGTTCAGCTTTGGCAGGTGAAAATTCATTTTATATCAGAAGGTTATACTTTTGCAGTTATTATTGGGAGACTCTAAATTGTTACGGTGAGAAAATGCATGCTTTGTCCAATTCTTTGTCGGTAGTCATCATTTATGGGCTTCTTTTGTGAAACAATTTTTATTAAGCCCATGAAATATTATTGTAAAAATTTGGAACTGATAATTTCGGAAGGCTGCAAAAAGGAATTTAATTCAGTCAGTCTGCAATGCCCGAAGAATTTTTTTTTTCACCAGGGGGCGCTGAAAGGGAAAACTTTTACTGAATGTGAAATTGTTGGATATTCTATTTCATTTTCGTATTTCATTTTTATTTAAACTTTATCAATTTATTTATCTGTAGAAATTTTGTTAAGGAACTGGTGATCGTGTTTCACCGAATATCAGCAGCCCCTTGGGGTCACGTGGCGTCTACTATAAAAAGAGCTACGACTGAAGATTCTTGCTCTTTTTTCACTCCTACCACTGTTAGCAACAGGTCCATTCGTAGAAGCCCTTGCCGGCAAACGTATTTGGTACCTTCTACCAGCCAGGACCCAAGAGCGACGAACGCACGTGTTAAGTTAAAAGGAACAGGACACACAGCTAAGTTCCAGCAGGCATTTTATCTGCAAACCTTACCTTAAACCTTTACCTTATAACTTTATCTTACACCTTTACCTTATCACTTTACCTTATAACAACCTTACAACTAGAACTCTTACATATTCGTTGTTTGTTCCAATTGGTGTAAAACCCTGTTTATTGTTGTTGTATATAAATTTTGTTACATTAAAAGTCGTTCGTCTCCCTTCTTCAAAAGCTGTCACCCATTTCCCTACTGCTGTTAAATATTCTTTTAGAAAAAGTAGGAATAAACCGGGCTTTTCGGGGCTTATAAAAATCCCTATATATCCCCTCTGCGCCTCCTATTTGTAAAATATTTGGTGTGTTTTGTATGATATGTTTTTTTGTGAATTTGGTGGACTTTTGTAGAAAATATTAAACTTGAAAAAGAAATGTTGAACAAATTGTAAGAAGAATGTCAGATGATATTTTTGGAGGTTTGGTATGAATTTTCTGTAGGTTACGTACGTTGTGTCTCGTTCCATACAGAGTTTGAAAGAAGTACTGAAGCCATTTTTTTCTTTCAATTTTCATTTATAAACTGATTTAATTGTGGTTGATGGCTGAGCTTCAGAAAATACTGGTATTGTTATGTAAAAAAAGGGCGGGTAAATATTTGTATAGTGACGTCTAGAATGTGTGCCATTCAAAATGTAATAAGATTTTTGGATTGAAAAACAATTATTTTAATTTTTTTCTTTCAAAATTAAAAAAGTAATTTAATATATATATATATATATATATATATGTTAAGCAAATTTTGTAAAAGACGATGGAACACTATTTGTTTATTATTTTTCATTTTATTTTTTCAGGACTCCTTGTTATTTTTCTAGTTTCGGGATTTTTACAATCTAGATCCCGACACTAGAAAAATAACAAGGGGTCTTGAAAAAATAAAATTAGATATAATAAACATATAGTGTTCCATCGTCTTTTACAAAACTTGCTTGAATAATAACTTGCTGCCAAAATATAAACTCTAAATCTTGCGAAGGATGTACAGTTTTGTTTAAAAAATTTTGTAAAGGATGATTTGTTTTCAGAAAAATTAGCCCAGAAGAAGCTCATAATATAAGAATATTTATGTTGGATATTCGTCTAAAAAGAAAGGCGTTTTCTTCGTCAGAGTGGCAATTTTCAGGAGAAAGTTCCAAAATGTTTTAGTATAAAAATTTTGTAAGCGATTTCTTTATTTGTTAAAGTAGGAGACGAAGTGTGTTTGTTTGCTGTACTGATTAATTTTCCTTACATGGTAGAATCTTGGTCAGGTTAATATCGTCTCCGATTTACTTTTCGCTTTTTGCTGTTAAATTTTCTGAACATAGTTGAATATATTGAACCATGTAATGTGAGTGGAGAATTTTAATCATATACACATGTACCAAATTGTTTTTCTACTTAAATCTTGAAATTTTTCAAGTATTTACGAATTTTACTGAGTCATCATTGTTAAAATTTGTGAGAATGTTTTGTGCTCAGGGTTGCTGTTCTCGGTCACCATTTTTTTAGGTACTCAAAGTTGTACTTTGGTTTCAATTGAAAAGGAAAAAATGGGGAGAGAACTCGTCAAAAATTAACAAGTTTTCATTGCCGTAAAAACCAAACAGATTAGTGGATACAAAAGTAAAAAAAAAAAAGACGTATGTGTGTGAGTAAAAAAGTAATAGAATAGATTTTTATCAGTATGAGTTTTTGGACTATTGTCTTCATCTTAGTTTTTTTTACAACGTTTCGACCGCTGTATCCTCCGGCCTTCCTCGGATGTCCCCTGTTTATCTGGGCATAGAAATGATTCAACATGGGAAATCATTTTTAAAGTTTGACTGTTTTCCCAGTTTGAATCATTTCTATGCCCAGATAAACGGGGGACACCCGATGAAGGCCGGTGAATACAACGACCGAAACGTTGTGAAAAAAATCAATAAAGATGAAGATAATAATCCAAAAACTTTTACTGATAAAAATCATCTAGCTTCATCTCAGAAATTTAGACAACAAATAAAATAGAGTTCATATCACCTACTTGGTTTGTTCATGGATTATAAGTAAAGTAAACATGACACAAAAAGGGGGGACTATATATATATATATATATCGGCAATGACATATCTATACGTAGAGCCAATCCGTTTCAAGACGATCGCTCAGGTAAAGATTGGATGAACCTCTTTGAAAGAAGAAACCTAAACTTTTACAAAAAAAGAAATCTGAAATCTTCAAGAAAGCACAAACTGAAGACTTCTCGCCCAATATCATTGATATGTTCTTTACTATGTCAACAGATCCTTTTGATACAAATGAATTAATAGATAAACGCTATCTCATCTTTAATTTAGTTTAAAGTGATATGGACACAAAATTACACTCGAACAAACTGTTCAAGAAAATTTCCAGTAACATTTCTATGCAGTAAGTAACCTCTAGCAAGATTTTCTATTTAATCTTCTTCTGCGTTACTGTCAAAGGAAATAGCTTGCCTCCTTTCATAGCCTTCAATAATACGCATTGTTTCATTTTTATTCAACACATAAACCAGTCCACTTAATCTTTATTGGCTACAATAACCACATCATCATTAACACTGTCGGGTATGTTGCGAGATGTGTCGGATGTATAAAATAAAATTTTGGGGTCGTGCGTGTTCCTCGCAAATAATTTCCCTAATAAAAAAAAACAAACCTGAATAACTTTAAAATAAAGATTTATTATTCAGATTGAATGATATACAAAGAAACTCACAATGTTGAAGAAAGTACAGTTGGTGTAATTAATGTTGTTGTTGTGTTCGCTCGCTTGTTGGGCATTTAATTTCTGTAGAAGTAAACTCCTTTTATTATAGTGGCAGAAGAAAGGGTAATATGATTTTGCTTGGCAGCGTGGCGCCACTCAGGGTTTGATGAAGTGAGGAAACAGTTCAGTGGCGTGGCTTCTTTTAGTCAGCAGCGTGGATGTGTCCAGAACTGATTCATCGCTTTCTTTTATAACCCGTAAGTGGATCGAAACGGGTATGAATGTTTTTTTTTTGTGGGGGGGGGAATACTTGATTGGTTTAAAAATAGGTGAGCGCGAATTTTATGCATGAGAACTTGATCCTTTTTTTCTAGAATGTTCCAAGTTGCTTCCTTTGCTGATTGGTTAAAAGATATGTGTATGTAAATAAAATTTACACTACAACACAACTAAAATTTCCAAAGACAAAGATATAATTGCTCTGTGCTTTCCTCTGTACATTTTTATACTCTGCGATAAATTGTCGATATCTAAAAGTCATTAAAAGTCTTTTAATGAAATGTTCTTTAGAGACTCAAAGAATCTAGGTTCCAAAAATGTTGATAGTTTTTCATTGGGCTCTCGCCCACTCTATATTTTCAACGCATTACTTTAGGGTTTAGTGGATCTAAAAAAATTCCATTTTTCCATGAATTATAACTTTTCTTAGCTTTAACATATTTCATGTACATTCAACATTAAACTTAACTAATGTTTTGTTTTATTTGTTTTTGCTATTAAACTATTGACTGTCTTTCATTTGTATTCAGGAAGGATTTCCTCATCCACTGAATTGTTGTTGAACCCAGAAAAAAAAAGGCAAAATATAAAAGCTATCTTGGTCTCCTATCTTCTCTTCCTGTCTTCTGACATATAATTATTTTACAGCCTTCATATCCAATAAGTTAAACCAGCAAGATAACGTGGGGTAAGAATAAAATAAGCCAGAATGGAGTCAGATTGCAAACAACAACACAAATCACCTTGAAACGCCACATCCTATTCACCAACAAAAAGGCTTTAGTGAATCAAATGAAACAACAAAAACTCGCATAAAGCTACAATAGTCACCATAATAAAAAAAAATAACATAACTCTGGTATATCATTGGCGTATTCTTCTAAATTTATTATTTTATAATCTTGATTTTCTTCCGGGTGATTGATAACTTTATATTCTGTAGTTTGAAAGTTGTTCTCAGTAACGTCACTGACTCAGACAATCCTGTTGCACGTGTCTGCCTACGCAACAAACCTTTTTCCTACTAACTCCCGTTCCGTCCACGGCTCTTTTTATACACCTGGCATAGTCCCATTTGCATAGGAGCACCGAGAGTCTACGTAACTTCACGTGCGATAATCAAATACAAAAGCGACAGTGTGTCGCCATTTTAGCTTTTTTTTTTGTTAAGCGACTGAACCGTACAAAACGCGGCCACACGCTAGTCTGGTAAGTCACGATTTTCCCTACATATTTGTCAATATATTCACCATGGGTCCCATCAACGTTATTTTTGTCAGTTACAGTTTGTCCTCTTATCTGCTTTTATCACCTTACATGTTGCGACAAATTGACTTTCATGCCAGATGAAAACAACTTTCCCATCCTGGCCAATAATTTTGCTTAGATCACACCATCTGTTGCACTCATGTCTCTTGTAAAACACACGATCTCCTACCAGCAAAAATCGCTCTCCGATTGTTCTGACATTATAATGCAATGCCCTTTTTATTGTGTCTGATGATTTTGCTTTTGTATAAGTTCTTCTTGTTGCATGCAATGCATTAAGATGTTTGATAACTCAATGGCTCATTTCTTCATCTTCTAAGACTGGAAGTTTATTCTCCATAATTGATGATAAATTGGAGTGGTTACCCAGCACAACTTGAATTGAATTATATCCAAGGTAGTTTTCCCTATAATTTTTCTGCTCAGGAAATAGCAATATTTAGTTCCATTTTGGGATTCCATCATTTTCCACACACACACACACATCTGACATATTGGTTTCTCTCACATATACCATTTGACCACAATGAGTGGGGGCAGCAGTGGCACAAAGCTCTACATTAAATAGTTTAGCCAGCCCTTTCCTTAGGGAACGAATAAATAAATAAATAAAAATTTTAATTGAATTAAAAAAAAAAAAAAAAAAAGGAAAACCTAAATTTGCAGAAACTCCAGAGGACCCTGACAGGAAAAAGGGATGACGCATACGTAAAGAAAAGGCAACCTCTTGACAAAGGGGGAAGGCTTTCTTTCTCTTTCAGGCCGTGACTAGCGAATTGATAACACCATTTTTCCTGTCTGGTGTGTGGGCACCACGCATACGTCTTTGGACGTGGCATTGGTTAGTCCCTTTCACCCAGTAGTATATCTCTCTCGGTCAACAGTATGCTGAAATATAAAAGACCCTCAAATGAACTACAAACTAAAACAACCGGACTTTGACAAACCACCAAAAGAAACTAACCCGTATGAAAGCCCGAAATACCAAATGAGGACAAACACATGCATGAAACGAATTAACCTATTTTCGACACCTTAACTGAGGGATTCCACCATTTTAATGTATTCAGGAAAAACTCCCTCACCCATGGAATGGTTGTTGAACCCAGTAAATAAAGGAAAGTATAAAAGAAACGTCTTCGTCTCTTATCCGCTGCTGTCTTTTTTTTTTTTTTTTTTGTATAATTCTTTTGAGACTTTCTTGGGAAAGGCATTACACCTACTAACTAACGCAGGGTTAAAATATAATAATCAAAATATGGAGTCCGATATCAATGGCAACACGGCTTGGCCCTTGCCCTTCAGTCAAAACCTCATACCCTCTATCCTCTTCATTGTCAAATTCACAACCATTGTCAACTAAACATTTCTTCGGAGTCCTCAAATCAGCAACTATTCACACAATTGCAACTATCTTCAATCACTGTAAGGGTTTTTCTTCAAATCACCTTACTTTTACTAAATCTAGTGAAGAGATTAAAAAAAATGTAAAAAGTACACATTTTCATATTAATTTAGATCCATTGCCGCCACATCATAAAATTGCGTAGCCAAGAGAAGAGATATCACGTGTCGTGCAAGAGTCTTCTTGAATCTTGCAAACTTCAGTTTTTATTAATATCTTCAATTAGCTTATCGCATTCGTCATCAAGTGCGTCTGTATTTTTCATGATTACTCAAGCTAAGAAATTTATTAGCAAAGTGCCGATGTAGTATAAGAATCATAATCTTCTAGTAGGTTTTCCGTTAAGCCATCATATGTACTTTCTCAATTTTTATTTCACTAAATTTCGGTGGAATATACGTATTTGACGGCATATAAGGCGCTTTTTTTTTTTTTCTAAAAATATCTTTTAAAATTCCTCTGTGTCTTATGCTATAGGTAGCTTTAAAATTCGGTTTGGTTTGGTTCGGTTTCTTTGTTTAATGGCATATCAACTTTTGTAGGTTATTTAATGCCAAAGCCATTCTCCTAGAAGAACAGTAGTGGTACTATTTAACCCATAGACTGTTCAGATTGCTATTTAAAAGTTGAATTTTATCACATTTTTTAGGTTGTCCTTGAGGTATAGAATCTAGCAATGTTTTTATGTTCGGTCTTATTGGGTGGTCTATATATGAACGTAGAGAATATTTATCATTACCTGAAAGTGAACGTAATAGCGCGACTGGAGTACGAACTCGCTTACTACGATTCTGCAGTCCATCGCTTTAACCATTACACCACGAGGACACCCCACCCTTGAAAATTCGTGATAGTCGGCCAAAATTAGCTACCTGACAACTCCGATAAGACTTTGGAGTAACTTTCATATATCTATTGTCAATTAAAAAGCTATTGTGTTGAATTAAAATGTTATCATTCATAATATTCATTATATTAATTTCATCACGTTAGATATTAGTACTTTGATTTTTTTCTTGATTTGCCCTGCTAAAATTGGGGTGCGTCTTATACACTCGTGCGTCTTATATGACGTCAAATACGGTAGTAATATCCAGAAGATGCATCCAATTCAAGCGAGCTTCCATTGTTTAATTTGTACCTGTTTTTACAGTTATAATTTCACCAACGATAATACAAAGAATTTCCATTTCTTCAAACTGGATTTTGTCTGCAGCACCAAACTTGATAGAAATTCAACTTTTTTTTCCCCTTTCAATTGCCGATGATATGACGTAACCGCGTCACGTGTCCCTCGTGCAACGGCCCATGTGCATTTTGCATACTTTGTTGCACCGTTGTATATTCTACTGTGCTGCATGGTCAGGACCCCGTGCTGTTGTACTCTTCGGATGCATACCACGGTGCACAAGCCCAGTGGACGGCGGAATCACAACGACAAAGAAAAAGAAAAAATAACACAAGGTTTGAGGGACAGGACTTACTCACAAACGAGGTTGGTGTGCTTTCCGGGACCTTTCTTCCGCTCTTATCCCTCCTTGGTGTTCAGCGCGAATTCTAACCAGCCATTCAGGAATTGTTAACTGCTTTCATCTTCTGTATCTAAGTCGTTTCTATGGTCATTGCCAACGAACTGACTCCCACCGAATCACTTTCACACTGCCCTTAACCAATTGACTGCACCTGTATATATGCAATGATAAATATTCTCAACGTTCATATATAGACCACCCAATAAGACCGAACATAAAAACATTGCTAGATTCTATACCTCAAGGACAACCTAAAAAATGTGATAAAATTCAACTTTTAAATAGCAATCTGAACAGTCTTCTCAACCTTATTTGACCACCTTCATTTGGACAGGGAGAAATGTTTATCCTTTCTCACTCAAAATCTACGTACAACACATAATCAACGTATGCATACACACACAATCGTATATGGATACACCCACATCTAACCCTATGTAAGTAGTAAAGTTGGCGACCTTAGTCGAGGGCAACCAGAAGGCCCCCTTTTCAATAGCTACTACACCGAGGTGTAGGGGAGGGCGGTACTCTTTTCTCTAGATTGCTCCACTTTACCTTTGATTCGTACCTTATGTTGCTGAGTGTTAAGCAAGGAGGTATCAAGTCTCCCGGATCATTGGCGAACACTCTACCCACTGGGCCAATGAGCCGGTTATCATCAAACATCGATAGTCACAATACTGAAGCTAAATATATCTCCTTCCACTCACGCCCAGCAACTGTTTTATTGCTAACACTGCCCACAACAGCAACATTTGACAGTTTCATTCATAAATACCATTTATCTTCGTGTTAGCAAGTACCTATTAAATAAATTTCACCTGTCTGCATTTTTGATGTTTCAAATGCAGTTGCTTATTGATTTATTTTTCTGTGTGGACTATCATTTTTGAAATGCTTGATTCACTCATCAAGCATTTGAGATAATTACCAGCTTCATCACACAGATTTATATAAATGGAGTCTCTACTTATTCTTCTCAAGTATGCTCCTCTTACTGATCTCTTTGGAAACCTATACTCAGAAAGCTGTGTTTCATTTAGTTTAGATATCTGTCTCATGCCTTATCCTAACCATGCACCGCCAAGGCTATATCCTTTAAATCTTGCTTGATCACTAATTTCAATACCAGAAACCTCTGCTGTGGACACGGGTTATTATTTAATACGAGGTGCATACGATAAGTTTCCACACTTTTTTCGTATGGGCACTTTTATCAATAGTACACACATGAAACTCTAGTCCCCTTCGAAGTAATTTCCTCCGGCTGCAATCCACTTGTAGTACCGTTCCATCAACTTATGAAAGGCCCCATGGAAGTCCTCTTGTGTGAGCGTGTCAATGACCTTCGTCACAGCCTCTTTTATCTCAATTGTCTCATAACGACAGCCCCTGAACTTAGGGAATAAGCAAAAGTCACAGGGAGAAAGGTCTGGACTATAGGGAGGGTGAGGAACTATCTTGATGCCCATCTTGGTCAAATAGTCTGTGACAAGGATGGAGTTGTAGACTGGTGCATTGTCCTGGTGGAAATGCCACTGATCCGATTTAAGAGTGCTTCCGACGGAATCTCTTCCTGAACTCCTTAAAACCTCAACATAGTAACCCTAATCCTTACCCTTTGGCCAATCAACTCTGGTGTATTGACTTCCTTACTCCTCCCACACCTCTCATTATCCCTCACAGACTCCCTGCCTTCCTTGAATCTCTTATGCCACTCAAAAACTGATGCTCGATTCATGCAAGATGGTCAAAAAGCAGTCTGAAGCATTCCATATGTTTCTGTGGCATTTTTTCCAAGTTTAAAACAGAATTTTATAGCATATCGTTCTTCTAAAGTGTCAGATTGTCATGACGGGTGCATTTTTGAAATTCACCCGTCATGACAATCAGGTTTTCGTAGGGTGTATTCCAATTGCTGCTGTAGCTGTTCATTTGAACCTGAAATCATAAAACTTAGTCATCTCATAAGTTGTATAGCAATAACATACTGAATTTGCAAGAGTCTACGACAATTTTAAATGCCCATACGAAAAAAGTCTGGAAACTTATCATATGCACCTTATAACTCATACATTTCATCTTTTTAAGTTCCCCCCCCCCAATCCAATATAGTACAGTTGATAAGTTACATAGCCAGAACTACCTCAGCTAAAAAAGAAAAAAATGACTTGCTTTTTCAGTTCTTCTCATAATACTTTAGTAACTGATGCATTGTATGTGAATCTTTTCTTCAAAAGATTTATTTATATATGAGCACTGTGTTTCACATATAGCACTAAGATCCATCTTTCTTAAACCACTAATCAAGGATAGTAAAAATATACACATTTTCTTCAATCCTGATTCCTTCATTTTGCATGCCCAGTCTCACTTTCACATCGATACTTACAAAAGGTGTTGATGTGTAAGTAAGATTAGCTAAGCAATATGTTGGATTTCTTCCAAGCAAAGGTTGTTTGATTACTACTGTACGAATGCACCACATGGACACTGACAAAATGAATAGAGAGAAAAAGCTAGATGGAAACTGCACAAGAATGCTATGAGCTATATTGAACAAATCTTGGAAGCAACACCCCACGAAACAATAACTGTACAGCCACTAACCTCCCATCTCTAAAACCATCCAAATAAGACAAACAAAATATGTGGGACTGCTGGAGAAGCAAGGCAGAACTCATAAGTGATGTTTGCCAATGGACCCCTTCACGTGGACGTGCCAATGTTGGCTGACCAACAAGAACTTACCTACAATAGGTGTGCAGACACAGGATGTAGTCTGGAGCACTGGATGAGAGGGATGGATGGAGTCAGGGAAATCCATACTAGCAACGCAACTTGATATGTTGTTCATAGAAAAGAAACAAGTGATTTACTGTCTAGGTGAACTGGGTCCAGAATTTGACATTAAACTTCCAATCATAAGATGTTGTCCGAGTCTTCCATGCTGATGGGGTCAGAAATTTGTTTTCCTTCCTTTCAGCAATTTTTTTTTAAAACTGCTCTCTGCTACTGATATTGAGTACATCTTGGTTGATACTGGTAAAGGTTCTCCAGGGTAGTAAAAAGGTCCCTTTCCAGTGGAGAAATAGAGTTTATATTAAACTCTGAGACTGAGTTCATTTGTATTTAGAGGTGAAACATAAAGGGGTCAGACAAAATAATGGAAACACCTAGAATCTTATAATTTTGAAACTCCTATAAAACGGTCAAATGTTATTTTCATGTTTCTTGATTTATTAATTTTTTTTGAGAGAGAGATATTAGAAATCAATCCAAATTTATTAAAATGGTAGATCTATCAGACTTTGAAAGAGGTCAAATTGTTGGTGCTCATATGACAGGCGTTAGTTTAACAAAAATTGCAGAATCATTTGGTGTATCAAGGAGTACTGTCTTGAAAGTAATGATAACATTTGTGAAGGAAGAAAAAAAAAAAACTCCACACTGAAGTAAAATTCTGGAAGAAAGCGAAAGCTGTCTGATAGGAACCATCTGACTCTTATGTAGATTGTTAAGAAGGATCACAAGAATACAGCTTTGAAATTCACACAAAGAGCTGAATGACCATTTCCTCAAAAACTGTAAGAAGGGAGTAGCATAAAGCCAAATTTCACAGGAGGGCTACAATCTGAAAACCATATTAAAATAAATTTGAAATTTCCAGGTGTTTCCATTATTTTGTCCAAACCTTGTATGTTGCTAACAGAAACCTTCCAAGTTATAACAGGTTACAGAAAATCACATGAAACACCTTAAGCTTGCACAAAGCTACAGTAGTCAACATATTACAAAGTTATAAAACCAAATACTGAGTGGGAAAGACCACAAACCTAATGAAAAATGCCAAGGTTATGGCACCGAATGCTAAAACTATGAAAAGCCGAGCTCACATTTTAAGATGGAAAAAAAAAGAAAAATAGGAAGGTTATAAGACAAAACACAGTACCTCCTTATAGGAACAATATAGACTAGAATTCCATTAGAATGGATACTATAGGCACATACATGCTGTAGACAACAGTAGCAAGGAGAGGGTTAGACTCAACAGGTAATGATTGTATGCAATGAACCATACAGCGATAACTGCACTGAAGTCACAGCCAAAATTGATATTCATATGCTGCACAGAGAGCAACAATTGATAAAAGTAAACAGTGACATGGAAGGAAATACACTGCCCAGAGTATACAATTAGATGGACTCATTTCCACAAACAGATCTGATAGGTTGATTGTTTTATGGCATATCAACACTTTTTTCAGGTTATTTAATGTCAATTTCTGTTGATTTGGTTGTCTAGTGTTTGCATCATGTACATAAATGGAATGTTGAAGGTTTAAATTCTTTTATTATATAGACCAACTGCTTTTAGAAATGCTAGTATTTTGTCTACTTTGATATGTTCAAATAGTTCTTTCATGTTGTTTACAGCGTAGATATATTGTCTTTTTGGTGTTAGACACCTACTGATAGATTGCATTGACCTAACTGAATATGGAGTGTGACATCCCACACACCATGGTGGTTGTTCTTGTTTAAGTAGATATGAGTGGGTGATAACTGTGTGTCCAATACGTAGACGAAATAGGATAATCTCTTCCCTGCGGGATTTTCTGTATCCTTCCTTCCATTCTCCTATTTCAGCTGTTATAGTCTGAAGTTGTGTGGGGTGTTGTATCTTCTAAATTGCTATTTGATTAACAGATCAGATAAAGAGATCAAATATTTTGACTGATATTAAGACTGATCCAACAAACTGGAATTTTCCAATTGGCTGAAAAACATTGTCTACAGAGAAATTCTTCATTGTAGACCAGAAATTTTAGAACCAATAAGCTGCCATAACCTTGAAATAATAACATTGAATTGGGGAGGAGCTTGTGGCATAATCATTATTGTCATCCTAAACAAAGTATTTTACATTTCATATTGTGCTAATACTCTTCGGAAAACATGAATCCAACTATTCTACCTCCAGCTATGGGGAAATAATAGAGTGGATGCGACTTTTTAACATTGGTTTGGCAAATGGTCAACAAGAAGGAAAACTAAATTCAGGTCAGTTGTAGGTCTGGAGAAGGATGGGATTTGCAAGGCTATTCCTGCCTAAAACATGCTATATGAGTAGCACTTCCCTGACAAAAACATGTCAGACTGTGAAATAAAGTCAATCCAACCAATAAAAAAAAAAATTTTAAGACTTGCTATAAGTAACCCACAGTAATTCTACTGTATTGGTCACTTCCCAGGAAAATACTACATTGTACTCAATTATACAGTAGCATCCATTTTAAAAGCTCAAAAGGTAAAGAGTGAAATTGACAAGATGATAAAAGATATAAGGATAGAACAAGCAAGTGACTAAGTCAATAGACTAGCATACAGTAGCAACAGTAATTAATCACTGTGAATTTGCCAGGAACCAAAACAATCATAAGATACCATCATTCTGGCTGAAGCAATATAAATTTGAGAAAGCAAAATATTTCAGTAAATTATAAATGGGTCTGTCAAACTTGATAAGTTAAGCCATCTCTTAATGAGCATTTTAACAGCTGACTTGGTAGGAACTATTTCGTAATCTATGCCATTTGGATTGATAATGAACCAGGATATTTTCCATATACAAACAAACAGATCAACATGACAAATTTATACAACCTGATAGAAATCATTAAAAATAAAGTTTAAACAGCACACAATACAACGTAAAGCCCAAATATATCCAGTTTGGTTGAATGAAAAAAAGAACCCAAGAAGTAAAGAACATAAGAATTCTGAAGTCAAAAAAATGTACCCTAACAGCCAAAATATGTAAACTGTCCAAGAATGATAATAAAAAAAGAATTTGTCAAAAGTTGATATATGCCAGAAATATTAGGAAAAAAAAGAGATAGAAGAAAAGCACGATACCACAAAGTTCTATTCAAATTATGACCAATAATTACATTTGACTCTTTCCATTTAAGAAAAATTAGCATAGGAATAGCCAACTACCGGTTCTCTTTTTTTTTTTATAAACAATGCACAATTCAAGATGTGGCTGCTTTGAGGAAGAGAGCAATGAATTTTAACAGGTGGTCAAAGATGATTTGATTGTATCACCCACTCACCAGGATATGCCCTATCAAATGGGTTTATTAAGAACTGCATGAATTGTAGAAAAAAAAAAAAAAAAAAAAAAGACATGCACAATTAAACAGAAACTAACAAGCCCAGTGGAGCTGTTAGAAAGAATATGAAGATGCCCTAAAATAATGGCCTTAATAGCTGTTTAAAATATATTGATAGCTGAAGTGCAAGATGGTGAATCAGGTGCCAAAACATTAATATGTAAAAAAAAAGTAAAGTGGGGGGGAGATTATTTTGTTTAATTGGTTGACAAAATCTGAAATACTGCACAAATTATTGGACAGGAACAATTTAAAAAAAAAAAAAAATTCTAAATATGAAAATCCTAAATGAGCATGAACTGGCCACCCAAGTACAAGGTGCAATTGAAGAGACCCTGATCAATATCCGTTAAGAGGTCATTATATATTACAATTTTTGCTAGACAAAGACCATGTTAACTCATAACAAAAATGAGGAAAGACAATGATATGTTGGAGCCTCTGAATTATTGGTTGCTTGGTTTTATGGCATATCAACTATTGCTGGTTATTTAATGCCAAATCCTTAAATAATTAAATATTTGTAAACACATTGTCGATACAGTTAAATGATCAGTTCTATTTCTAACAACTCAATTTAGTATAAGTCAAAGCTAAATGTTTGTTTGTTTTTTTGTTTAATGGCATATCAACCTTTGTAGATTATTTAATGCCAATCCTATTCTCCTAGAAGAACAGTAGTGGTACTATTTAACCCATAGCTGGGAGGATAAGGGGGTTCAAACCTTTCCCAAGGGTATTTGCCTGAAAGTGAACGTAATAGCACGACTGGAGTACAAACTCGCGTACTACAATTCCACAGTCCATCGCTTTAACTATTACACCACAAGGACACCCTCCACCAAAGCTAAATGGTTCCAAATACTGCTATATATCACTAACAATTAAATGTAATTCATTTGTTTCAACATAGTTAAATGATCAAACAGTTCTATTTCTCTGAGAATTAATTTTTATTTATTGCGGACTTTTTGTCCTCATCTACCAAGACAAAAAGTCCGCAATAAATAAAAATTAATTCTCAGATTAAGAAGCCTCATCTCAAAATGATTCCAATTAAAGACAGTTCTATTTCTATTTAATTTAGCATAAGTTTGTTTGCACTCAGTTTAAATGTCAAACAGTTCTATTTGACTCATAGACAGGACCCTTTCAGGTGCTACCACTCAGAGCCAGAGTGGACCTGGGAGCAATAGGAATGATGGAGTATTCCACATTCCCTAAAGGTCCAGCATTACTGGAGCCTCACCATCAGATTGTTTAGCGTTATATCCAGGACACTTGTTTGGGGGGGGGGGAGTCTTACCCCTCTGCAGAGAATCAGTCAGTGTATTCTGTAGCCCCAGTCGACAGAGCTGCCTCGGAATTGGAATTGAAATAAAGATTCCAGAACAACAAAACCAAATCC
This sequence comes from Sepioteuthis lessoniana, assembly GCA_963585895.1. Classification (NCBI taxonomy): domain Eukaryota; kingdom Metazoa; phylum Mollusca; class Cephalopoda; order Myopsida; family Loliginidae; genus Sepioteuthis; species Sepioteuthis lessoniana. Next base: position 96,527,670 of record OY757921.1, read on the forward strand.
ATGAGAAAATATTACAATACTGATGATCCATGTAAAGAAAATTAAAAGATGAAACAGAAAAATCATTTGTTGAAACAAAAAAAAACAAAAAAAAACAGCCAACTTTAAGAGGTGAAAAAAGTTGCAGACGATGACTCAAGGAAAAGTTATGCATTTTATAATACCTGGATACCAACAAATTGACCAAACAAAAAAACACCTTATATCAAAATGTTTTTCTTGCGTCACTTACTCCCAGAAATAATCGGCACAAATCACCACAAAATGAAAAAGGGAGACAACTATTACATCATGTTCTCATTAAATACACTTAACAGTTGGAATGGTAATATAGAACAAAAACAAAGGTATCACAGTCTAACAGATAATTGTCTGGGACCAATGCACCTGAAACTTTAATGGCGAGTGCATAAATCTGAGAAGCAGTCATCAAACTTACAAATTTTAAATCAGCTCTACAATTTATACCTGCAATTTTCTTTAAATCAATTTGGGACAAATGATTAGCCAAAACATTAACACCATATTTTATCAATAAATTCTGCTAACAGTATTTTAAAGAAATATTATTCTGAAATCTAAACTCTTGACTGTCAGTTTTAAACTTAATACATTAAGATGGCTGGTTTAAAAAATAAGTTTTCTCTATTCAACATGGGTAACACACATTTTGTTTTATATGAATTTATGCAAAAAAATTTGTGATGGAAATGCTTATAGATTTCTAAATATCACTTGAAAGAAAACTCATTTCAACCTTAAATGGCTTCTCAATCATTGATTTTTAAATTATTCTTGTCACTTTTAAAGCCTCTCAACAAATTCATTAGTTGCCTTTTTAAAAACCATTAACAAATGAACTCAGAAGAGCCCCATGATTTTAACAATCATACTTTATTGCCACCACATCTTTTTTCATGAGATTAAAAAAAGAAAAAAAAATGCATAAAGTTTGTTAAAATTTGAGGAACAAGTCTTTAAAAAAAAAAAATTTTTTAATTTACACTTGGACTTGCACCACAAGCATGTTCAACAAATCTTATATATATATATATATATATATATATATAAACCAAACCTTTGACCAGTGCATTTGTCACATTGTCAAGAAAGACTTACCAAGCAATTTGTTTAGTAATATGTCATTACAATACACTTTTTTTTAAGCCATAGAAAGCAAGTTCAATGCTAAGAAGATATCTACCAGTATCTTGTTTTGCAATATACTTAGATTAAACCAACTAACTATATTTTTATCATGAATCCAATTTCATTTTAAACTTGTGGCTCTTTACTGAATACAAAAATACAGCACCTGATTAAGAAGAGCAAATTAATAGTGTCTAAATACTACTATTAAGTTCCCACTGAAATCTACACTGCTGCTACAGTAAATGCAATTTACTTAAACTAAGGGAAAATAAAAAAAAATCGGTCAAAATATTTCAATAACTATATCAGTGAATTAGGCATGGTAAGCAAGTGTTTGCAGCCAAATGCTCAGGCAGGCTCATAAGTTATGTGAAGCCTCACAACTCCTAAATAGTAGAGAGTTTATCTTTCTTCATTCATTTTCTCACTTCTCTCCTTCACACCAAACATACTTTCAATGTCTTATGTACATATATCATATGCATTGTATATGTTGTATACAATTATCTTAATCTTATTATCTACTCAAGTTTCGCTTAATCTGTCACACAGGTCTCAGGTTGCTGACTGTACCTACTGTTACTAAGTGATTACTGATTCAAGTACTGAGTAGGTTCATTTCTGCTTAATTATAGGGATGTGGTAGAAACTGGTGTTTTCATCATGACTTGACCATAATTCCATTAAATGTTTGTTTTTTTTTGTTTAATATTGTACCTATTTTCTTCACCAATAAATAGCAATGCCATCAACCAACTGGAATAGAATTAAAATAATCACACAGACCAACATTTTACTAGTGACTCCACTAAAAATGACCAAATAGAATTATTATCAGGTAATTGGATTTCTATTCTAAAAAATTTAAATGACTTATAAACAAGTATTTCTTGAGAAAGAATCAAAATATTGTTTTTTTTTTAATATAAATCATACCAGATGATACTAAAACTAAAAAATTAAAATTACATCTACATTAAGATAATTTTGCACTCTTTATTCTCTGCTTTCAAATGATACTAAGTATATCAAAGAAACATTAAACTTAAGACCTACAGCCAAGATATATTTTTAAAATACCCAAATGGCACATAAACATAAATTTATTTCTAAAATAATGATCAGATTTCTGGATTTGTTACCTTAAGTCACCAAAAATGGTACAGAGAAATCTTTATTAGTCCAAATATTAAATACTCAAACTTGAAGAATCAAGCAATTTCCAATTCAACTTGCAATTTTATAATAGTGGATGGATAATTCTTATTCATCCACACCCTAATAAGGATTCTTATTTTGTTACAAAAACTAAAAAGATAATATCAATATAAAAAAAATGAAAATATTACTAATTAAAAAAAATACATGTGAAATAACTGCTTTAGTTTAAAGACAAGAAGCAATCTTTCTAAATTGTAAACATGCATGTATGTTGAAAAATCATTTAACACAAGACTGCTGCTGCTGTTTTCTTTTTGTTTAATGGCATATTAACCTTTATGGGTTATTTAATGCCAAAGCCATCCATGTAGAAGAACAAGAGAGATACTATTTGACCTATAGCTGGTGGGTGGATACTGGGGTTCATGTCTTTTCCAAGAGTATTAGTCCGAAATAGCATGACTGGAATTCAATTTTTATTTCAAGGCAGCAGTTTGGTACTTTAGCCATTACACCACAGGGATTTCTCCCAACTGCTGATGAGAAGACATAAGTAAAATCATAAAGTAACTTTAAATCGAGTTGAAATTTATATAAGGAGCAAGAATCAATCTGATACAATCATAAAATCCCTGAGCAATCTAAAATTATCTGAATTTGTTATCTTAATGGTTAAATTATTATAATTGACAAGTAACAGCTTTAAGTGAATATATAAATAACCAAAAATTCTATAAAATATTGACTGATTCATTCATTTTAACAATCCACCTGAATTATACATTTTTTTAAAAAGATGAAAGAATTTAATCAAAAATATAGAAAATTGGTGTTTTTAGGACAAAAAATAAACAAATTAGCGAGAAATGTGATAGGTGTTTGATAAAAGATAAGGAATTTAAGAAATACTTTTTTTTTATCTCTCGTGTGGAATAAAAATTTTCTTATGTTTTTCAAAATCATAGTTAAAAATGTTTTACATGTTGTAACTCAAAAGAGCAAATAAGTTCAGAACAATAAAAATCAAATCAACATAAAACACAAACATGTAGCCAATGACATATCCTAAAATAACAAAAATATCAGGAGCAAATTTTGGATTTCTTCAAAATCTCTTCATACAACTATTCAAGGATTCCTTCTCAATTTCTTTTCTACCATTCAACAACTTTACTTCAGTATTCCTAACACCACAGACCAATTTAAAAAAATTCTTATCATTCCCATTCTGAAAAAAAATCTCAACAAACTCAATTTTATATTTAATGGTATCTAAATATTTGGTAAGAACTTATGATCATTCTTAGAGGAAGATAAAGTCTCAGCAAAAGAAAAAAAAAAATAGCAGCCATGTCACTGCCTGATTAAAGGCAGGCAGTGACAAAAAAAAAATAGCAAAAACTGGTTTCTAAGTCTCAATTCTTTAATTTTTGTCAAGTTGGGCAGTGAAGAAGATAGTGACAAAAAATTGCTGATAATTTTAACATGGTAGGACAGTTATTGGGACCAAAATGTATTAATAATCTTGATAATGACACAAAAGTTTGTGGTCTGTTTTGTTGAGTCAATCCAACTGTTTGTGAAGTGAAGCTTTTAACTTTGCTGCTGTGGAATTTTGCATAGAAATTTGATTGGAAAAATTCTCACAGAACCAGACTCACACTTTATCATACCATCGTCTCCATCAATGCTGACCACGTTTCCAATAGTCTCTCGATCATCTCCACTTATCACTTTAGCCTAATAAAAAAAAATTTAAAAAAAAAAAAAAAAAGTATTAAATCTTTTTGGCAAATTGACAGCCTAAAAAGGAAACTAAAGTAAATTAGTTCATTACATTTTTTATCATTAAAATAAAGTTGTTAAGAAAAGAAAAAAGGGAAAAGTCTCAATCAATTTTTTGGACAGTCCAGAACTTTAAGTTAGTATTCATAAAATGTTAAATGCTGACATTTTTCAGAGCATCAAAACAAATCCATTAACCATAGATTTTTTTCTTTGTTCAAAACATGGAATTCTAATGTAACATCAAATTTCACTTACTTTGTCTCCCACCTCTGGAAGAATTGGTTCCAAATGCATACTTGTTACACTCACTACTCTACCCTTATCTGGAATAAAAATGTTGCACATGCCACCCTGAAAAAGAAGACAGCATTAATCATTTCTATTGAAATATTTTTCAAATGCTTTTGAAATCCTATGAAACAAAATACAACTTTTTAAAAAATAGAAAGCATAGCTCATTTTTACTTGAATTACAAATGTCAAAAATGCAATAAATACAGGCATTTTTTTTTGCCTCCAATGTTTATAATAAAGTTTTGTTTTTAAAAAGTGATAATTCTGGCAGTATTTTAAATATTCATGGTAAGGATTTGATTTTTAATTTCAAATATGAAGATGGAAGATCTAAACCAATCCAACAAACTATCTTTCGGACAATCAACATGAATTTTATCTTACAATTCTTGTATTAAAATCCTCAGTTAATCTTTTAGAGCAGAAGGATACACTAAAATAAAACCAATTTTTTTAGGTCTTCACACTATTTTAATTTAAAGTGGAATAAAAAAAATTCTAGCCTATCAATTATAAAAAAGAAACAGAAGAAACAGATACAGAAATCCTGACTAAATCTTCCATCTACTTAATCACATTGAACATAAAAATCAGTCCACAAGAACAGCTTTCAATAAATTTTTACACAATATGGGAAAGTCAAATTTGAATGACCCTCAGCTTGTATCATATGAATTGTTAGGAGATAAGAGTATGAAAAACTTACAGTCACAGATCGTATAACACCCGTGTGGTGAATGAGGGCACTGTCATCATGTGTGTCCTTGATTCGGACTTCTATATCTGACGTATGCCATTCAGTAATAGCTTGGTCCATGGCTGAAAACAAAAAATGATTTTAAATAAGAACATTTTCTATGTATTGAGTGTGAAGATACGTAACTGTGTGTATGTGTATAAGAGGAGGTTACATACCCGCACCAGGAGTTTGTGGCGTGTAAGGGGCTACAGGAGTCATCGGGCTATAATTCGATGGTGATGGTGTTGCAGCATAACCAGCAGGTGAAGGAGATGCTTGGTATCCAGAAGGGCTGGGTGTACCCACATAAGTAGCAGGACTTGGAGTGGCTAGAAATGATGAAAACTCAAAATTATATGAATACCAAATAAGTGGAATAACCAAAAGGCTCAAAATTTTTTTTTTTACTAATGCATGTTAGTGATGAAAATAAATCTCAAGGCCACTCATATTTCTTTAGATATTCGTCTATACTTGTTTAAACAATTCATTGAAATTACAAAATACCTTACAAAAACAAAACTAATTATAAAATTTAAATAGATAAAATAAATATAACTTCTCACAAGTCTTAATTTTCATGAATAATTAAAAGGACATTTTTTTTATTGGTTGAGAATAAAAAAAACTGTCTTTGTGTATATATTAATTTTATGAATAAATAAGCAGACGTTCTTTAAAAATACAGTCAACAAAAACTTTTAACATGGAAAGAGAGCACTTTTAAAGGACATTGCTTTAATTAACCAACGTTTCAAAAAAAAAAAAAAAAGGAATAAAACTTCAAAGTTAACTATTCTTCGAAATATATTGGAAATAATTTACCAATATTTCATGCCTTAACTACAATTTATTTTATTGCCATTTTACAATTTACATTTATTGATACAGTTGAGTGATTTAAATTACTTGATATAAAAAAAGTATTTTCAGGATATTTGCAACAGAGGCACTAAAGGCATTCATTACCTATATATAACAGGCAAAAAGAGGTGGAATTCAAAAATACCGTGTTTCAAACATAAAAAATGTAGATATCAATATTTCCTAAAAATCAATCTTAACTTGATTTAAACTACTTGACAGAACCAAGAAACTTTTGTCCTTTTTAGAATAGTAGAAAATGACATTCTTACCTTGGAAGCCAGCAGGAGAAGGTGTCCCTTGGTATGGTGAGAATGTGCCAGGTGTCTGAGGAGTGAAAGGTCCCATAGGGCTAGGCGTGTCAGCATTATAAGCAGGGGTGGCAGGAGTACCAACAGCACCATAGTCTCCAGGAGAAGCAGATTCTTCAAATGCATAATCAAAGTCATTAGACCTGAAAAATAAACCATTCCTCTTAGATACTGTTATACAAAGACAGTAATTACAAAATAAAAAGTTTTTAAGTTTAGTTACATTTGATACAAAAAAGAAATTACACTATGTGATGAGGTGAATAAGAAAATTTAATGGTTTGGTTCTTTGCAATGAAATCTACACAAAATTATTCAAAGATTATTCCTAACAATGAATCTTAAAATCAAAGCAAACACTAAGTTAGTACAAATAGTAGTAATAAACAACTTAGAAATGTATGTACAAACATAAATGTAAAATGCACCTAATTTTAATAACTACATAATTCATTTAAACGTAATCAAAATTTGTTTTGGTTATTCAAAAAGTTACGAAAAGGAAACAAAATTTGATTTCAAGTGACTTACCTTGATGGTGTATTGGGATTTGCAGGGTCCCAAGCACTGGTACCTCCACTAATTGGTGTTCTGTTGCCTTCATGTAGAGGCGTTTGCCCACCATAATGAGGTGTACGACCACCTTCAGAAACATACAATGGTGTCCTGGAGGAGTACATTGGGGTCTGGCCACTGTAGAGAGGTGTTCGGTCATATAATGAACTACCTGAGGCAACTTTTCTACTACTGAAAAATTAAAAAGAAAAAAGGAAAAAAAGTTTAGTACATTTTAGAGTAATGTCATCATAGAAAAAAAAAATATAGGTTATAAAAAAATGAAAATCATTTTTTCAACAGAAATCAATCCTGACATTTCATGACAGAAATAGGTCGTTTCATCAACTTATGAAATAGATGCATAATAAAAAAGAAAAAATACAAAGACTTTTTCTTTTCCAATTAAAAATATTTTTTTAAAAGTAACTTTTCGGTAAGTCAAATATTTACCATTATAAAAAAAAAAAAAAAAAGTATACACATACAAATAAAACTGACAGCAACTGAAGTGTTGCCCAAGTTTGTTGAAGATAATAGCAATTTAATAAATTATCATTACTAAAACATTCTGAATAAATTCAATGATAATCATTCTTGAAATAGGAATGTGTATTAAGAAATATGAAAACTCATTAAAATAAAAACTTTATGAAAGTTAGTCGGCTTTAGGCTCTAAAGTAGAACCAAAACTTTCTGAAAAATAAATCTTTTCTCTCACACACACACCAACACTTGAATAACATTAATGAATCAATTATTTTCAGAATGATAAGCATATTCAGCCTTTCCCGGTTATTTTCTGATGCAAGGACAAAATAATTAAATTAAAATATCACTTTTTTATCATTAAAAAAAAAAAAATACAAGCCAAATACATATACTACCGCCACTTACAATTTTTGATTATTAAATTAAAATACCCCCACCCAAAAACATTCGGAAGTATTTCTTTTAAATTAACCAGTCTCAGCTGATGCAAGGGAGACAATCACAAATTAACCAATTTACCAAAGAAATATGGCAGAAATATTGTCCAAGCTAAAACATTGTTCTGAATTTGCTTTTCTTCAAAAATAAATGAAAAATTAAAAACAACATACAGAACATTGGTCAGACGAGTCCTATCCACAGAGATAATCTTACAAGATGAATGCAGCTCAACACGAGCAGTTGATCCTGTAGCATCTTTTACAATACCAATATAACCTTTGAATGGACCCTGGATGATACGAACTGTCTCGCCAATGAGATCACGATCTCTCTGAGTAAAAGATCCACGACCTCGGCCAGACTGTCCACCAGAAGGTGAACCCTGACCACCACTTGGATGAGCGGGACTGGACAGTCGTGGCGACATGGGAGGGAGACCACCTAGTGGATTCAGACTAGAGTTGCTTCTCTGAAATAAAGAGAATTTAAATTTAGCTGAATGTAAAATAATTATCAGAATTGTAAACATTTTTAAAAGAATTTTAAATCTTAGTTATTTGGATGGTTTATCAAAAATGTCATTTTTTAAATATTTTGTCACAAATACAATATTAAATGCACTACAGTATTTATTAGTATCAGTGTGTACTGAAAAAGTAATGTAAAAGGGTGACAAAAACTTTAAATTCAAAAAGTGACAATTAAGGAAAAAATTTCAAAAGATTAACACATATTTTACTAAATTTTTAGATATATACTTATTTATGTGAACAAAAGTAGATTTATGTTTATATATCATTTTTATATTTCATGTTTGATAAAAATAAAGTAATTCTTAAGGAAATTTTTAATTATGCCCTAATTTATCTGTCACTCTCTCAATTTTTAACATTTTTTCACTCTCTTTTTGATGCGTCTTGAATGTATCCTATGAGTATTGTAGTGATTGGAAAATGTACATTGTTAACTTAGTGCTATTCTTCAATAAACTACAAAACAGTAAATGTCTGATACAAAGATTTTTATAAAGGAGCCGAAGTGACAGATTATCATTGAGGTTTGCAAAATAGTCAATGACTAAATCAAAAAATTGAAGATGCAGAAACTTCAATCAACATTAGCAATAGACATGCTACGTACTTGTGACCTTCCAGCCAAAGAAAGATGACGTGTGCAGCATACAAAAAAACCTCCATTTTCAGTCATCATTCGAGACATGAGGAAGGCAAAGCTTCGATACAGATGCTTCACTTCACCTTGTCGACCCTAAAGATAAAAAAAAAGACTTTCATTTTCAATACAACTTAACTAAAAGTTTCAGAAAACAATATCATTTTGCTTGTAAATGATTTAAGAATTGAATAAATAAGTGTAACTATCATCACTAGGGTAATCAAATACATTACTCATCCTCACCAAACTTTTGGACAAATAAGAAATTCACTAAGAAAGAAAGAGAAATTTACTTAAAAAAGAAAAAATAAAAAAAAAAACATACCTATGTTCATTTTATTCAAGAAGTAATTCTACTTCCACATTAAAGTAGTCATTTCATCACCTCTGAATGCATTATATAAATTAGTTTGAAATGAGTACAAATTGTTTTGTCACAAGTCCTATCTACAAATGAGCAGACATCAATCAAGATAGAATGATACTTACAAAGTGAGATCCAACATTTACATCAACAATATCTTTCACGTGAATATGGTTAAAATCATAATCCAATGCTACAGCATTTCTTGTGTCCCTTTTACGGGTGACAGACTGTGGTTTTACATTCAAAACCTGAAATCAATAAAGTATTAGTCATAGCAAACAGTGTCAACTTCTTGTCCATATTTCAGCACATTTTCAAAATATGATAAATTTAGGAAATGTTGATAAATTTACAAAAATTTATATAATATATGCAAAACCTTATTAAAACTGTTTAGCTGTTTGAAACTATAATAATTACCAACAAATTTTTCAAAGAATCATGTACTGTATTATCTACTTACATAAAAGAATGTAAGTTATTCTTTTTATGTAAACAGATAAACTATCCAGAGGTAAATTAAAACAAAAGTAAAATATTATAAATGTAAAAAAAAAAAAAAAAAAAAAATTTGATTAGGATGTGGGGGGGGAGGGGAGACAACCATAACACCAGCAACTCACTTTATTGTGCATATCAAGCACCTGGAAATTTTCTTTCTCGAGTCGTACAATGACACCCACAGTTTGGTGGCTGAAATTGAATTTCAAAAACAGAAAATTAAATCAATCTTTGATCATAAGATCATTTTGCTCATCTTTTGACACATGTTTTAATGGTCCTGTAACTTTGTGGCATCTTATTACATAACAGTAGTTTTAACAACAGATTTAATCTCTCCTAATCAAAAGAAAGAAAATATTTTCATAATGCTTTCAAATATCCTATATGAAATATCAGCCATTTCATTATCAAATAAGTTTCTCAATCCATTATTTACAATAAAGCCGATATATTGTTACATAATAGACAGTCAAAAATCTATTATTGACATGAAATGTAAGCTACTTTGAATTAAGTCTTAATTTAGATCGTTCAATTTGAGTGATTGGTAATGACCTGGGGTTGTTTGAGACCATGCCTTCAATTGGATTAAGGAGTTATATGACAAGAGGATACTAAGAAGTTAAGAATAAGTTATCATTAGCAAGAAGCACTCGCTTGAGAAGTTTTTTTCCACCAAATGTTAATTCCCTGTTGGGGCTGCAATAGGTCATGAAGAAATTTCATCAATGAAATAAAATATGTAAATGAAAATTGTCAGAGTTGTTTATCATCCCAATATTGAAAAATTAAAACCATTTGGTGTTGCAACAATCAACCAGTGACACAAACATTAATGACAAGTGACAGAACAGACATAGCAACAGAGAAGTAAGGTATGAAGTTGGGCACGAAACAATCTAACATAGAAATTGAAATAGAAATGTATTAACGTCTGAACCCTGAAGTGGGTAGTGGCTCAAAGGGTATGAAAAAATATATTGTTTCAAAGGAAAACTACATCCCTGCAGGATCAGTTGGATGTAGAAACTGAATGCAGTATTTTTTCATGGTAATCAAACTATCACAGCAGAATTTATTTAATAGATATATTATATAAAAAAGGAAAATAACAATCAGATTACCAAAATTTGCATAACATTTTATTTTTATAAGGCAAATCAAACGAAATTGTTCATAAACTTACAAAACAGAATTAGGTGATTCTTAGAAAATTTTTAGGCCACAAAAAAATAAATAAATAAATAATTGTCAGTTGAAAAGGATTCCTTTTTAACCCAGGTCACTTTAGATTGTAATAAAAACAAACTATACTATGTAATCTTTATTTTCTTTATAAGTATAAAAAAGAATTACTTACCCTAACTGCACCAAATCTCCAAACTGGAACTGCCCAAGAGAATCAACACCAGTAGCCATATCTGTGCAAAGTTGAAGATGTTCAGGCAGGACTTTCAGCTAAAGAGACAAAAAGAAAATCATGACTACAAACAAAAGTCTTTATATAATCTAAATATCTATCATACAGATATCTTATGAAGATGATATTTAGCTTAACTAAAATGGATTGCAGATCCTCATTTAAAAGGTTATTCAAATACTTACAAATAAAAGCTAAAAAGTCAAACCATGGATCTAATCTAACCTTTAAACCATTTAAAAATTTGAAGTAGACCCTATCTTTTCAGTATAAATTTTTCAACTGTGACAATTCCTTAGAAGTATTTTTGTTGCTGTTATAAATTCAAGTTAAATTTAAAAATATTTCAAACGAATTTAACATTAATGGGTATAGGAAATGTTAGTTTTGCCTTACCAATTCCAATTAACTTTGAAAAAAGAAAAACATGAAATAATATCAAACTTACAAGGCTTTAAAAAATTATTTTACTTTCCAACACTGTCAAATTGACACATAAAATTGAAAATAAAATGCCATACATTATACATTTATTTTTATCAGTATATTTTTTTTTATCTAACTGAAGTACCTGTAATTTCAAACTAACATGAAATTAAGTCTCATATTGCCTTTAAGATTATTATTCATTCTTCAATCCAAATTTGTAAATAGGGGGAATTAAGTGTTTTTCAGACTGGAAGAGAAAGTTCTAAAATAACTTTTAAACAATTCAAAATTTAGTAACACTCAGAAAGTGAAATAAGGATTATCTTCCAGGTTGAAATAAGAATGTTGAGAATGGATTTAAAAAAAAATTTGTTAATCTTGTCATGACTTTTGAGAGCAGATTATTTGCAATAGCTAAACTACATATACTGATAAATATTGATAGAACCTCTTTATTACTTTTGTTAATCAAATTAAAGATCTCTAATGTGGAAAAAGAAGTTGGTCATAAAATATTGTAATCAACCTATGATTATTTCACTAGAACTTACCTTGCCTTGTTTTCTACTAATGATAAACTTGCTTTTTTTCTATCTCAAAAGCTCTTAAAACTTTTGAAGAGATTTTAAAATTCTATTTTACTTAGTAAAAAAAAAAAAAAAAAAAAAAAAAAAAGGAAATTATTATCTTGCAAAAATATAATGGTCAATAATTCCACAGTAATTTAAACAGTTTCAATACTTTAAAGCTTACTTACACACCAAAAAAATATAATAGCTTAAACAAAAAAGTATTTAAAATCTAAGTCATCTAAGTTAAAGACAAAACTGATTCAACTATCTTTATCAGCAGGATAAAAAGAGACAAAACTTACCTCATGCATCGTCAAGTCAGAAAAGAGGACAACCATGTTTTCCTCAACACGTACAATGAGGCCAGTGTCATTTTCATAACGACCACCAATTACTTTAACATGGTCACCCATTTTGAAATGTTTTCGAAGTTCATGAGCAAGAAATTGTAATGGTTCCTTAAAAAAAAAAAAAAAAAAAAAAAAGATATAGAGAGTAAATATAAACAGGCTATTAGAATGTTTTACACAACTGAACTCAGAATTTCAAATACTGATTTTTTGGAGCAAACAGAATGACAATCTTTCCCATGTTCAATATAAGTTAATCTGTGTGTGTGTATATATATATATATATATATATATATATATATATATATATATAAATAAAACATAGTAGAGAGAAAGAGAAACTTACCTTCAGATCTTCATGCTTTGGCATAATGGTGATTTTGTTACCATCACAAGTCATCACTTTACCCTGAAGAAATATCAACTCCCCTTCACAGACCTCAACCATATCACCAGGGATGAAGGAATGCGACACTTCCATCGAACTTGATTTTTCAGGAATCACTAAATAGAGTTAAAGAAAAAGAACAAAAACAATAAATGAAAAACATTTCATTCCTACAATTAACTTTGTCATCTCTAAAGTAACTTAGCTGTAGTATATCGTCTCAGTTTCAGAAATATTCAGAAAAGCAGAAACTAATTAACTTTAATATTTTCTCTTTAAATCTTAAGCGAAAGATTATAGTTTTAAGTCAATGACTTAAGACCACATCAGAGGAATTTCCCATTACGTTCACAACATTGTGACACTGAGAACAAGAAAAAAAAAGCTTTAAAAATTATATAAACTACATTAATTTTAACAATGACAAAATATAATTTATGAAGTTTAAGAGTTAAAGTGATCAACAGAGGTCACATGTAAAAGTAAAAGTTTACAACAAAAACAAAGAAAAAAAAAAACATACATTCCATATCCAGCCCCTCAGGAGTGTTTTCAAACTTTTCAAGTTCAGATAAGGTTGGTTTAACTCCATCAGCAATCTTAAAAAAAAAAAAAAAAAAAAAAAAAATTAAGAGATAAATAATACAAAAACAATTTAACTTTTGATAATAATTTCCATACTTTTATTTTTGCTAGGATTACATCATAAAAAAGGTTAACACAAAAACTATATTGACAAAGAATACCACACAAAGAAATTTAAGCCAAATATTTGCCTCATCTTAATAGAAAGTTAAATATTTATCCCCATCTGAATAGAAATTTTAGCCAAATATGTGAACTACAGTACTGGTTTTTATAAGAGAAAAATTTTTTTTTCAAACAACAGTTTCTGAGAGAATTAAATTTTTTTCCCTAAAGACTAGAATAAATGGTGCAAACTTTCAATATGGTCGATAAGTCAAAACTTCTCTACTAAGCAAATTTCTATCAAAGTTTTACACACCATTTTTGATGTGTTTAAATCATTCATATAAGTTCTTTATAAACTCAAAAAATTGAGGATTGTCTGCATTCAAAAGTTGCATTTTCCAATTTAAAAAAAACAAAACAAAAAACATGCTGAAATCATTACCTAGTTTTTTCCATTTTAAAATGCTAGAATTAAACAAAAATTGATGCCAATTTTAATGTCAATTACAATTCATCCTGATATGAAAACTATCAAAATTAAGTGATCTTTTTGAAAAGTGGAAATTAAATGCAGCTATCAAAAACAAAACAAAAAACTAACCAATCCCAGAGACTAAGGAAAAAAAAAAAAGTTAAAGTAAAATAAAAATCAAAAAGTATGTAAAACTAAGTTTTACACTTACAATGGCAGACATAGCAAAACTCTTGAACAGGAAGCCTTTCCTGTTGTAACGATTGCCTTCAAAAATCAGGAAGTCTCCATCAGCCGTCACTTCACCACCAATTCCCCTAATAAATAATAAACATTAATAATATTGAATAATATTGAATTATATTATAGAAAGTGGTAAAAAAAGTAAAGTTGGCAACCTTCGCCAAGGGTGACCTGAAAGCTCTCTTTTCAATAGCTACTACACCGAGGTGTAGGGAGGGTACTACTCTATTCCCTGGATCGCTCCACTTTACCCTTGATCCTAACCTTATAATGGTGAGTGTTAACCAAGGCAGTATCAGGTATCATTTTTTGAGTCTTTGGTATAACTTGAGCTGGGATTGAACCCTGGTCTCCTGCACCATTGGCAAACACTCTACTCATTAGGCCAATGGCCCAGAAAGTGGTATACTAAGCAGCAAACATTTAAAATGCAAACAAATTTGAAAAATGGATCCATTTTTCCAGTATTTGTAAAGACTCTAAATTCCAAACAAATTAGTTTATTTTTATCTTGAGAAAAATTTGAATATGGCTAATTAGAAAAGCCAGAAATCACTTGAATAAATGCCTGATTTATGAACTTTATTGAGTAAATACACATACAACCCTAATTAAAAAAAAAAATAAAATAAAATAAAATTGGGAAGGTTGTTTTCCTCAAATTTAATTCCAGTATATGTTGTTTTGCTTTTTCATTAAAAAAAAATTATTTTTATATTTAAGATTCAGCTTTAAGGCATTTAATTCTATACAGGGGTAATTTATCATTTCTGATAAATATTTTACCAAAAGAAATTCTAAAAATGCTTTTAATTTCTAATATTCAAAAAATAAAAAACTGAAGAAGTCAGTTAATTTCAGCTGTTACGTTAGTATGTCAAGGCTACATGATTTTTTTTTTCTTCAAATAATTGGATAGAACAAGATTATGCCCCATCCCCACAAAATAAACAAAGAAAGGAAAGATCCACTCTCGTTTTTATGAAAACAGCAGATAAAACTTCAAGAATATCAAAAAAATGGAACAGCAGAAATTTCACTATTCCATTGACCACCATTCAAAGAATTGTCCACCAGAATCAAGAAAAAAATATCACCAGTTATATAATGTAGACTGTTAGTGACCATTTTCTTTTAGATAAAATTTAAATACAAATGTATCTCAACAAAAATGTACATTTAAGAAAAAAAAAAAAAAATTCTATTTCCAAGTATTTAATTTTTTTTTTTTTTTTTTTTTTTTTTTCTTAAATCAGAAAATATTGCTTCAAATAATGTCCAATGACAAGAAGTGTACATATATAGAAAATTGACAACACAAGTCAATATAAATTGACATTACAGATTTGGGGTTCATGTTGGAGTAAGTTTTATTCAAAAAAAAAAAAAAAAAAAAAAAAAAATGCAAATATTAGACAGGTTTTGGACTTTTCTCATTACAACTTTTTGCCAATCTATTCTTCAGTCATAAAAGCTGATAAAACTACAATATCAAGGGAGTTAATTAGGAAAGAAAATGTTTTGCAATCCGCAGATCAACAGCAAAATAAATTACAAATAAAAACAGGATGAAAAGTGAGAATATTTTTCTTTTGCATAAGACATTAAAGAAACAATAGAGAAACAATTTAAAGGTAATTTACCTGATAGCATCAACATCAAAGAGTTTCTGAGGAGGTTTACGCTTCCGCTTTTTTTTATCAGCATCTTGCTGCAAACATTAAAAATATAGCATAAAGGAATAATTTCAATGGTATGTCACAATGTCTATCAGTTATTGGATACTGACAAATCAAGACAAACAGCTTAAATGATTAAAAGATTGATAACCTTAGTTAAGAAAAACATTTCTCCAAGAGTTAAAATAATAGTAACTAATATTATAAATATAAGTATTAAGTTGATTAAAGTTGTGAATCCGAGTCTAACTAATGAAAAGTTCAGATATTCAATTTTCAAAATATTTTCAAATACAGGCAATCTTCTTATGATGCATAATTCATTAGCTTTTTTGAATGTTTTTATGTTTTATACTTTCAAAGAGTTACACTGAAGAACAATTAATTGAAAATTTCTAATGAAATCTTTAATAATATGAAATTGAACAAAACACTTACAGGAGGATTGGAAGTCTTCATTAATCCACGGTAGCGTGTGTAGTCAATACGAGGCAACAGTTTCAGATGAACTACATTCTGAGAAGGCTCCACATAATCAACCTGGAAGAAACAATCAAGTTTAGCTTAGATCAGGGTTTCAATAGAACTAAATTATATCAGCTCTTAAAGGAAATTTTTTTTCATTTAGAAAGTTTTTAGTTATTAATAGCAACAATAGATAAAAAAAATTAAAAATTCAATAACCAGTTTGTACAGGAATTTTATCATAATAGACAAAAAAGAAATATGAAAATAATCAGAAAAATAGTTCCCATTAAATTCAAAATTCTTTTTCAAGTCAGATACAAATAGCTTTTAAGTGGAACTTTCGGCTTGGACTCTTAATAATAATCAGGTGATATATCCAAGAAATATGATGGCGAAGAAATAATTCAACCATGACTTTCCAAATGATTTGGCACAAAAGGAGAATAATCATTTCGTTATTGACAAGCAAGGGTTTTTTTTAAATTAAATTTTGAATTCCTGAAATCTGTGCCTGTGATTGTTTCACATTGAAACAATATATAATGCACAATACTAGATCTGAAATGGTTTCATCAACAAAAAGTAATCTAAAGGTCATCAAGTTTTCCATTGAACTTTACCATATACATAACAAGTAATTTCATGGAATTGATATTCTGGGTCAATTCTTTTAGATTAAAAGAAATGACAAGCATTTACTGATTCTTTGTATAGTACTTATTTCTTTGATTCCACAAGTGGTGCAAGTAGGCATATAGTTTCATAAATCACATTGAACTTTTAATGCAAGCATCTGGCATATATAAAAAAAACAAATTCAAATACAAGACCTTAGTGTGATTTGGTTTCTTTGTTTAATGGCATATCAAATTTAGGAGGTTATTTAATACCAAAACCATACTTTGAAAAGAACAGTAGTGGTACTATTTAATCCATAGCTGGGAAGATAAAGGGATTCATATCTTTCCCAAGGGTATTTGTCCGATAGTGAACATAATAGTGCAAGTGGAGTTTAAACTCGCTAAGTCCATCACTTTAACCAATACACCACGAGGATACCCACCTCCTTAGTTTGTCAACAGTGATTAATAGTCATCATTACTACTGTAGGTATATTCTTCTGCAGGTTATCTGGTAATAAATAATATATATTTCAGGTTTATTAAAATGATTAATGACTGTTGCTATTTAAAAAGTTTATCTTTTTTTAACACTGATAAATAAAAACAGTGAAAATTGCACAACACTTTTGGTCACCCAATCTCTAAAATATGGCAAAAATTCATGCAACTTTTTAAATTTAAACATTCTAAATATCAATAAATCTTTAAAGTTTTAAATACCTTTAAAAGTAAGAGTTTCTATATCACATAATTAACTGCGATGCCTTACCTGAGCCAAATCATCCTGGTAAATACCTCGCTTCAAGCGAACCCAAGATTTTGGTTTTAAATTTGTAGTCTCTTTCACAACCTTCAAAACATCAGTCATTTCCTTGATGGGTACCATCTGGATAAAAAGAATTTCATTTAATAATCAAGATGATATTGCTGTTTGTGAAAGCAAAATCTCATGACTAATTTTGAATATCAAATCACAGGAAAGACCAAAATAACTGACCTGCTGTCGGAATCTCCCCATTTTCAGATTACCAACACCTTCAATTGCTTGTTTCACATGGGTTTGTTTGTAGGCTTCAATATAAATATAACCTTTGAGACCTTCTTTTGCAATTACAGATTTGATTTGCAGAGGCTAAAGAAGAAAAAACAAAAAGCAACATCAAAATAAATTACCTCTACACAGTACAAACCAAATAGCCAATAGCCCCCTGATATCTATCTATCAAGATATCCTAAAAAATTAAATCCTATTAAATTTGATTACAAAATGAAAATTTCTGCAAATTATTTTCTTTGAAAGTTACCAAGTCATTAAATATAAAATCATTTCATAAATTCAGTTATCAAAATTATGAAACAATTCAGTAAAACACTTGAGAAATGGAAGTTTAAAACAAAATTTGTCAATGCTGAATAAAAAGATTGAATATTAAGAGTCATAGTAGCCAAAGTTTAGAAGACATTCAGTGCCAAAATACAATACTCACTTCAGGTGTTAACTGATAGGTAATGAATTTCCTCATCAGCAACATAACAGTAGCTTTTTCTTCTCCCATACGACATCTGACCATCCACATATTTGGGTCCCTGAAGAGAGAAATAAGTTAATAGCGCATACATTTAAAAAAAAAAAAAAAAAAAAAAAAAAAAAAAGTAAAATTAGTTATTAGTCCTAAAAATTCCAAATTTTCATCAAGAAATTTGGAGAACTGCACATTGTACTTACTTGACACCAGGTAACAGTCCTTGTTGGGTGATTTCATCAGACATCTCTTCACCTTCACCAAATCGCTCGGTAACAGTTGATTCACCATATCTTTGTCGATAATATTCTTCGATCTCATCTTCTTTCTCACTGCTGAAAAAAAGAAATAGTTCAGATAAACACCAATCTAATCAAAAGTTCAAAAGGAAAAAAATCAGAAAAGAAAATACCATATTAAGAAGAAGAAGAAAAAAAAAAAGAATTACTTCCAAATTTGCTCCAAACGTCTTTTCCCTTCAATATCACGGGCACTTGGACCTTCATGTACAGATTTACGGTCAATAATATCTTCAGCACCTTCTTCCCATTCCTCCTCAGATTCTTCACCTTCATCATCAACATCTGCAGCAGAAAGATAAGTTTTTTGCTTTGTTCTTAGATGAATTAACTTTGTCATCTACTAAGCTTAGCTAAGTCTGACACTGAGGCTTCAGGTTGCTTATAGTAACTGCTGTTTTTAAATGGTCACCCACCTAAATATATAACACTGCATACCTTTGGTAATCTAATAGGAACCAGAGCTTTCAGTGTGACAATAAGTCACATTGAAAGCACCAGTTCCCATCTAATGAGAGATTAAAAAATTTTTTTTGCATTTCTATGTTTTGTATACTACAAATCTATTGCAAACATAAGTCCTTTTAGAGATTAGAAAATTTTCATTTGCAATTTCAGTAGCAAACATAGATATTGAAATAAAATAAAAAAAATCAAGAAAATATCCATTTCAATCATGTATTTTGTATTTGCATAGCATATTAAGATTTGTCTCTAAAACAAAGAACATCATATAAAAAAAAATTTGTAAGATCTTAAAAATTTAATTACCAGCTTCATCCAAGATAAAGTTAAAATGGCTTTTCTTTTTACGCTTTCGGTTTGGTTCATCATCTTCTTCTTCTTCATCATCATAAGCCTGTAAAGGAAAAAGATTTAATATTTAAGAAAAAAATAAAAAGAAAAAAGAAAAAGTGATTAAAAAAATTAAAGTTTTCTCCAGAAAAAACATTTATCAGTATTTTATGCAATCTTGACTACTTCAAAATGTTGGCCCATCTAGTAAAATGGCATTCAATCTTATAGTGTATGCAGCAGAAAAATAATCCCAAACATTCACTAAATACTAAAAAGTTGTATAATTAATTTGAAATGTTAGCTCTACTTTAGCCCAATAGAAACAGGAACTGCTTCAGCTATGTATGTATACACAGATATTAACAATACTTATAAAACAGCATGCATATAAATATAGTTGATGTAGTAGTGCATTTTCCCGTGGAGAAAGAAATCAAGAAAAGCCAGCATTCCAAAATCTGATTTTTAAGGTAGGGCTTGTCCTGCTCTCCATTTTGAAGATTGGAATGCTTTCCCAATTCCATCCCACTTCTCCATTAAACTTTTTAACAACCTAAGCTCATCATGTAATGTTCATTAACTGAAAATTCACAAGATAATGCATCAATATTCGGAAATTTAACATTACAAAGAGATTCATTGTTCTTAATACATTAAAAGAAAAAAAAAAAAAAAAAAAAAAAAATGAAAATATCTACCTCCTCTTCCTCCTCTTCCTCTTCTTCCTCCTCTTCATCCAAATCTTCTATTGCTTTAATGCATTCCTGTTCACCTTCTTCAATATCTTCATCATCATCTTCACTTCCAGCTTCTGCTTCATTTTCATTGCCATCAGCTTCAACATCAGAAGAAGCCTCAACTTGTTCATTAGTCTGAAAAGTGAGAAAAAAGGAATTTATATCCCAAGCCAATTTAAAAGTAATGAAGATTTTTTTTTTTAAATGCATCTTTAGAAGAATACAGTAGTCTCTTATGAGTTAGAAAGTCTAACACAAAGAGTCCAAAAATATTTTTGGAATTTAGAATTAAAAATAAAATTATGCTTTTATAAAAACAAAAAAAAAAATTTATGAAAATTAGTTTGAAGTGCTTGTCAAATTTCTACTTACCTCCTCTTCAGCAGCACTCTGCTCACTGGCAGCATCAGACAAAGCACTATCTTCACTGTCAGACATAATTGTTGCAGTTGTTGCCTAAGAAAAATAGTGAAAAAAAAATTGTGATAGCAATAATTTATTGAAAAATTGATACATTAAGACATGAACAATATGGATTCCTTTGATTCTCACCATTAGTCCCTATCAATCATCAGGCTTGGCAAGTTCATTCAGCAGCATCCAGTATCTACAGAGAGCTGCTGGTCAGCCACTACTGATGCATCCACCCAGCATATCTTGCTTGCCTTATTTGGATAGTTTATGAGATGGGAGGTAAGTAGCTATACAGCCGCTGATTTATAGCATACTGCTTCCTGGATTTGTTCAAAACAGCAAGTAGCACCTTTGTATAGTTCCCATCTAGCGGGCTATGCAGGATTGAGCTTGAGCAGGTATATTTGCAAGAAATACTAGATCATACTCATTGACAAAAACTAATTCATTATAAAGAGTATAATCAATTCTTATAAAATTCATATCATTAAAAAGAAAAATTAAAGAAAAAAATCTGAGATAGAATGACTTTCTTTCACTATAGAGAAATGAAATTTGGTTTTGAAATTTCTTTAGATTTATAAAACAAAAATAGAAAAATCAATTGAACTATCTTCATTGTTATGTAATAAAAATCTACACATAATCAACAAATAAAATTTTCAGCATTTATTCATATACAGTATCCGAAAAAAAAAAAAAAAAAAAAAAAAGTTGCTTCATTAAAAATTAGTGAAAATGTAAATACATCCCTCCATTTAATTTCCGGTCTCAATACATATCAATCTGAAATGTCATTTACATATTGAAGAATTTTTTTTTTCTAAAATTAAACTGCTGGGGATTACTTAATGCGCTAAATCAGAAAACAAAAACTGCAATATAAACTAAATTACTGCATCTTTTTACTTTTATTTGTCAAAATATATTGTAGATTTATGGGAAAAGAAAATAAATATTCAAAAATGAATATAGCAAGTATTTAAAAATTTTTCCTAAATTTATTTTAAGATATTTTAAAAGCCCTTTTAATATTCACATTCATTTTAGGTTTTGATAATATAGTAATACAAGAATAATCCAAAAATAGTGGCCCAATTCATAATTAAAAAGAATTTTGTTTTTTGTAAATCAAAAACGTTATGCATTGTATGAGGGTTGACTGAAAAGTTCACATGACATATCTGCAAAGAGGTACTATGTTGAAAAATAAACCTCCTTTATTCACATTCCACAAGATTATCTTGGTTAGCCTATGAACGTTTCAACTGACCTTCATATACGAAAGTCCCTTTTCCAGATAGCTTGAATTAATAACAAAATGTTTAATCTTGCTTAAGTAAAAATAAATAAAAAAAATACATTTAATAGGACGTTTTAAAAATTGTCAGCATCTTTTTATTGGATTGTATATGTAATGCTTTTAACAAAATGGTAAACAAAGGTTCTATTTTTCCCTCATAAAAAGGTATTGGCATGATGGTTAGAGTGTTTGCCAATCGCCCGGGAGACTGGGGTTCAATTCCAGGTCAAGTTATACCAATGACTCAAAAAAAAGGTACTTGATGCCTCCTTGCTTAACACTCAGCAAGGTATGGATCAAAGGTAAGTGGAGCCATCCACGGAAAAGAGTAGCACCCTCTCCAACACCTTGGTGTAGTAGCTATCCAAAAGAGAGCCTTTGGGTCATCCTCAACTAAGGATACTTACAATCCCAAAAAACCATGATCAAACCACCAGTAAAATCAAATGAACATCAAGAGAAATAAAAGAAAGTAGGAAACTTAATTTTAAAATTTAGAATAACAAATAATTTGAAGAAAAATTTCAATCCATACATAAAATCAAAATGCCTTGCCTTTTTAAGATGGTTAATTTGTTTTTTTTTAATAGACCTCAATTTTCTTCGCATTAAAAACTTAAAACTTGTTGATATCCTTCATGAAAGAAAAACATTTGTGCAGATTTACATTCATTTTATCTAAAGTTACTGAAAAGAATATACAAAGAGGGGTTTTTAATTTTTTAAATTCATAAAGAAACGAGAAGAAATCAAATGAAAATTATTGATATTAAAAAGTTTTTTTATCTAAATTAAAAAAAAAAAAAAAGGAAAAATTTCATTAAAAATTTACTATTCATATTTGAGAAAAATTAACTCACAGAAATATGAACAAGTTTCTTTCATTTTAAAATCTGGGAACATTTTCACCTCTACTCCCGTTTCTTGGTCAATTCCCACACCATTTATAAGCAATGCAATTTTTTGAAAACTCACATTCGACAAGATAAAAAGATGAGCTGTTTTGAATGCAACATTCTTCATGAATTTATTTTTTGGAATAAGTTATTGTTTGGTAGACGAAGAACGTTTCATACGAGATTCTTAACGATTATTTACAGGTGTAATACTTACATCCACAATCCAGATGAATACTAATTTTTAGTCATGTTTCATTTTC
The DNA here is from genome assembly GCA_963585895.1 of Sepioteuthis lessoniana. Classification (NCBI taxonomy): domain Eukaryota; kingdom Metazoa; phylum Mollusca; class Cephalopoda; order Myopsida; family Loliginidae; genus Sepioteuthis; species Sepioteuthis lessoniana. The sequence continues at coordinate 96,551,081 of OY757921.1, forward strand.
TTTTTGGTGAACTCTTTATGTCTTCCGGCCATATTTTTTAAATCATAACTGTAACTATTTTTTTTAAAAATGAAGCGAATGTTTGAAAATTAGGGTACTTATCCAAAATACCCCGCTGAGGAAATATCTACGGTAAACTACAAAAAATTATATAGGAATATAAAAATTATACCCAATACATTTTTTACCACTTGAATAAGAGTAAATTTCAGTCATTTTCTTTTTCACTGAAAAGTTACATTTTACTCCAATATTTTATAATGACAATCTTCACCGTAAGTCGCCATCCTTTTAAAGAAGTCTGGAAAGACTCAAATTTTGCGGGTGAGTGAATTTTAGCAAACTAAAGACTTGCTTTTTAAATGTTAAGAAAAAAAAAATAAGAAGCTTACTCGTATCCGGATGGTGATAATAAGTATTACACTGTGGGATATTCTGGACAAGTACCAAGGATTAGTCTTATATATAGATTGTGAATGCAAATATTACACCTGTATGTACTTTTTAAGTAACTTAATTAATAAATTAAGTATAGATAATTAGCTAACTAATTAATGAATGTCAATAGAGAGAGAAAGCTTTTATACTAGCACCGAAAAACAATTTTTGAAATAAAACAATATGGCTGAAAAACTAAAATCGCCATAAGTTAAGTTTAGAAATAAATAAACTATTTTTCTGAAGTCATTTGGGGATTTAATATCGGTAATAGTTAAAGATTAAAACAATACTTCAAGTGTAAAATGCAAAAGAAAAAAAAGGCAGTTATAAAAAGAGACAAAGTTACAAACACCATTTCTTTAAAGTCATATTGTTTTGTATCTTTTCAGTAGTTATGGTATAACTCAAAACTAAGTTTATACCCAACATTTTAACATAAATCGAGATAAAATCGTTTTTGGGTAGAAACTCATTAACTCTTAAATTTTTAGATAATATAAAACATTAGATATCAAAGAAATAAAGACGAAATAATAAAAAGCAACCGCTTACCGAAAGAAAAAAAGAGAATCGAGTGGACAGCTGTCATTTAAAAGTAAAGTCGAGCTTCATTTGCATATACAAATTATAAAATATAAAAAGAATAGAACAAAAACATTAACGATTAAAGAATCAAAACTATAAATTAAAGAAAAGTAGATGAAAAAAAGAAAGATAAACTTACACGTAGGAGGAAAACAGATAAGATTCTCAATCTAAAATTCTTGTATGATTAGAGCAAAGTATTGCGTATAAACCAACAACCGCATTTTCGTATCTTAAATTTAAAAAAAAATATATTTTTATTTTTTCATAAGAAAAAACAAAAATATAAATATTCCGTGTGATTTAAAAAATATTTTATAATGATAAATATTTTGTACGAAGTCACATATAACAACACGGAAGTAAGAGTTTTATCCGTTAATCTACGATGGCAGTGTTCGTATCGTATTGTAATTATCTCCCTACAACCTTCACTCTCTAGAGAGGAGATAATAAGGGACCATCATGGCGTCTTCGCAATATACGCACGTGTGAATTAACCTCTTCGCTTGTGCTATATTTTATCTCCCCATATGTTCTGGAATATTCCTTTTTCAGGCTTACTATTTTCTTTGGAATTATTCACGAAGCCGTAACAGGCAGAATATGACACAAGGTAAGTTTAAAGTAGAATCGACATTTCCATTTAGATCGATCCGGATTGACCGGACCCACAAGATGACTAGAGGCTCCGTTGGTCAGCCGAAATAGATATTTTAAAAATGTGAAAGAGAGTGATTAGTTTTTCTTTAAAAAATGATTCAGGATATTTTGCAACAAGGCTTTAATTAGTTGATATTGTTATTTATTTAGCTTTTTTGGCTTAGATGTGTCACAAGGCTGTATGAATGGGGCAGTAAATGAGATTCGAACTCACTTGTTTGTTAGCCAAGCTTGCCAACCATTACGACACCCGAGGTGCCCTAAAAAAATAAAGAAGGAAGAATGGCTGGTCATCATGATGCTTCCTTTAACTTGACTAGTACCATTTACTGACCCAAAATAATATATCATTCACTACAAAGACACTTATATTCTAAAAACCTTTTATTCTACAAACACCAGAACAAACTGGTTAAACTATTAGTGTCTAATCTAAACTCCTATTTACATAATTGTGAGGTAGGTGGAGGAAATGATTTTTTAAAAAATATTTACACGAAAAAGAATTCCCCGACAAAATACAAACAAATATATATCTAAAAATTGTAAAATAAGACATGCTAGTATTGTCCCCACCACTAACATGACAGAAAAACTAGTTTACTAGTAGAAAAAGTACTTTTGGCACCCCACCCTCACCCCAGTTTCCATCACACCTCCAGAAAACTTTAGTCTCTGTCATATAATGGGGATGGGATGGAGTAAAAAAAAAAAGTAAAAATGGAGCCAATAAACTTGCATACTCCAGCTAAGCTAAATTGATTTTTCAAAACAAGGCAAAAGACGAGTCTCACTTTCCTGGGATGGGTTCTCAATGAATTTTCAAGGGAGTCAAAATTTTTTGTAAACATGTAAGTAAAAAGTAAAGTTGGCGACCATAGTCGAGGGTAACCCGAAGGCTCCCTTTTCGATAGCTACTACACCAATGTGTAGGGGAGGGCGCTACTCCTTCCCTGGATTGCTCTACTTTACCCTTGATCCGTACCTTATAATGCTGAGTGTTAAGCAAGGAGGCATCAAGTACCATTTTTTGAGTCTTTGGTATGACTCGACCTGGGATTGAACCCAGGTCTCCCGGGCCATTGGCGAACACTCTAACTCCTGGGCCAATTCAAGATTAGTTCCTTCCACTCAACATAAATGCGCAACTTTCACCTATCTTTTGCTGGGGGTGGGGTCCACATGGTGTAATGGTTAACGTGGTGGATTGCGGAGTCATAGTAAGTGAGTTCGAACTTCAGTTGCACTATTATGTTTGGACCCCCACCCATCCTTCCAACTATGGGTTAAATAGTACTACCACTGCTCTTTGTTTATTTGTTATCATTAAGGGTTTTTGAACTACTGTCTTCACCTTTATTGTTATTATTATTTCCTCAACGTTTTGCCCAATATGTCCTCCAGCCTTCTTTGGGTATTTGTTGACCTCGGGAACCTACACGGAACTTTGAACTACATCCTTTATTGAATCCATAGGGGTCACCTGTTCTGATTTCATTAATCATAACCGGGTATAAGTGCTAAGAATTCTTGTATTCTTACTTTCCTGCAGTGAGGATTGAACCTGCAACCTCCAGATGATTGTCTCCTTAGAAGCTTAGGGTCAAGCCACCAATGGAATTCAACATGATCAAGAACTGTGTTTACTCCATCCCTTGCAGTTGTAGTAAAATATACAAAGGTGTGACAGGTCGCCCACTAAAAGTAAGACTAAAAGAACATCAGGAGGCAGTAGTACGAGGTGAGACTGAAAAATCGAGTATAGCGGACCATATATGAAAGGAAAAAGAGAAACCATCTACCTTTATGGGATGAAGTTGAAATAATTGATAGAGAAGAACATTGGGGGATTAGACGCCTTAAGGAATCAGCACATATGTTGGGCTACAGTGACCTGTTGAGTAGACCAAATATAGAGATGAATGAAATTTGGGAACCAATAATCAAAAAGGTTAGACAGAAAAAAAATCTGAATAATCCTAGTCATGTAAAAACATTTAGTTTATAAGTCCAAAAAATTCACTCTAAACTGTCCAGCAGGACACATAGCATAATGGTTATAGGCGTTAGTTCCCTCAGCTTCTAAGGAGACAATCATTTGGAGGTTGCAGGATCAATCCTGACTGCAACAATACAGGAATTCTTAACACTTGTACCTGTGGATTCAATAAAGGACCTAGTTAGAAATTCCATGTAGGTTCTCGAATTTGACAAACACCTGAAGAAGGCCAGGAGACATATTGGCTGAAACGTTGTGGAAATAACGATGACAATAGTCCAAAAACCCTTAATGATGAAAATCATCAAGCTTCATCTCAGGAATTCAGATAACTAGGATGGATTTGGCATTAAATAACCTACAAAGGTTGGTATGCCATTAAAAACAAAAAGAAACGAAACCAAACCTATCTTTTGCCAAATTCTAAAGAAGGACGCATTTCTCTCCCAGACAGAATTTTGATTTTTATCTGGAGCTTGTAAAAATCTACCAGAGTCTAAGATGAGAAAGATTTGCCTTTGTGGAATCTCTTCTGTCACTTCATTCAAATCCTGATTTTCATAATGCCAAGTAAGAAGAGAAACATAGTGTTCCTTCCTATTTAGCAATGGAACCACATTACTACTTACAGAACAAGCTTCCAGGACAAAGGACTTTCTATGCAGTATGCAAACCATGAAGGCTTCAAGAAGCTTTGCATAAGAGCTGTACAACTGGGCAGTGAAAGAAGGCATGACTATATCACTACACTGGATGCACTCAGGTGAAATTGCCAGACATGCTAAGAAAAGCCTCTTGTCAACTCAGGGGGCACTTTGAATCACTATCCTGGTGATTGATACTTCGTCATTAGTGAGGCACTTCATCCCAAGAGACCACAGCCACAATAAGTGACTTTCCTCTTTTGTCACCCCAAGCTCCTCTATTCAGTCATCTTGAATGACTCCTTTCACAAATATTTAATATAATGCCTTGTTTGATAATGGCCTGGTGTTAGAGAGACCAGTCTGTAACTGAGAGAAAACTTTTTGAGCATACATTCACAATAAAAAAAGCACTCATTTCTCAGCAATCAACAAGCCTCCCCATCATCTAAGTCCTCTCTTCTCAAGGTCAGGAAGGCCTTGGTATTTTCTTTCCAGAATCTTTTGTTCTCATCTTGTTATGCACACATCTGACCTTGGAGACAGGCGCACCATCATGTCATGACATCAGTACTCCTTGCCTCCCATTAAAAGAGTGAAGAAAGCGGATCTTGCAAAGCACCAAAGGAGCTCATTTACACCAAACAAACTGAAACAGCGCTCTTTCTAGCTTAACTAGAAAGGTACATGGGAGAGGAAGTACTGACAGTTGATAATGAACAAGAGGGTAGATGTGCAAGCCACACACCTTGGCTCTACCCTCTAAGGAGAGTCTCTCCATGACCAAACACTGGTAGTGGCTGCAATCTTTTCCTGTACCTCTGACCAATTTTTCTCCAGCTAGAGATAGAGACTTAACAAGATGGCCAGATGACATTGCCTTATTTATTTTAAAATTACAATGTTTTTACAATTCTATTAAAGACCTAAATATATGAGAATTCTGATGTTATATTCATTTTGTGTGGTGAAGGAAAAAAACCTTTTTTTCATAAAGCTGTGCAACTTATGTAAATTTCCCGTGTGACCAATCAACAACAACTCTACTTCATAAAAGCCAGTATGCGTCTTTTGATGGGACAGTACAGTGTGTCTTAAGTCAAAAGATACTCTTTTTTATTTTCTGTTTTTTATTAAAAACCAGTTTATCAAAATCTGTGTCGTCATCTCATTGTCTCAGCATAAATAAGCAAGCTAAAATCACTTCATCTAACTGCTCCGTCTGGGTAAATATCTCACCTCAGAACCTTTTAGCAGAACTGCTTTTAAGTAGCCGATACATATAGCAGTTGCGGTATTTTGGTGAATGTAGTATAAAAAGGATCTAGTTAATGAAAAAAGGTAGCGATATTTCCCAAAGAACAGCAATAGTATTCACAAGACCACTCCTCTCTTCACTTCCCCATGAAGTTTCAGACTTCATGCTCAATTGTAAATGGTAAAACATTTATGATAAATAAAAAGGATCAAAGTGTAGTATCTGTTTTAGCTGTACTACACCATTCCAGTGCCTCCTTCTGGCTGCTCCTAACTGCAACTGCTCTTTTCAGGGTACTTTTCTACCATTACAAAAATTGTCCTTTTTTTTTTTGGACAAGCCAACTAAATAGATATGTGGTATTAGGATAGACTAATCACTGGACATTGAAACATCACTTGGGCCAACAACTAGCAATTACCAGGGCAATGACATACAGCTCACCAGCCGACATAGTCCAGGTCGATTTACCAAGTCAACTACCAATCAGCCACAGCAGATACATCCCAGACTGATTTCCTCAGCCTGCTTGCAGCTAATGTCAGCCAAGCCCTGGATCAACTATCAGCATCTGACCCTTGGCCATCTGCAGGCTACCTGGCCAAAACTTCATGTTGGCAGCATAGCTGTGCTATCGATTACTGGCAGCCCCATTTAAGCAACATCAACCTTTATTTGTAACTGATGATTTGTTTCATCAACCTCGACAGAGTTTGGTTATCACCAGCCTGCCTATAGCATACAGGACTTTTTCCAACTTCTTTTTAATCGTTTTGAACTAATTTTATGATTATTTGCCAAAATAAAAATTTGTCCATTTGAACCTAACCCTTTGTCTTTGTTCTCCTTGCCTTAGCCATTGTCATTTATTTTAAACATTTTCAGGATCAACCCACATCAATGACCCCATAACAATTTATATTATTTCATAATTGAATCATCATCATCATCAAGTCACACTGACAACACAGATTTCATGGTAATCTTTTGTTGACTGTTTTTTCCTTCTCATAAGTTGCCACCTTTATAAATGAGCAGCAGTTGTTTCTTGACTGAACTATTTGATCCAGACCATTGACCTGTGAGGTTCTCCTGCCCAGCGTCTTGGGAAGCTTGCTATTGACCTAACTTCAGATTCCTGTGCCTTATTTCACATTCACCATGCTGCTTCCCATGGCTTCCTTCTGCTTTCCATGGGAAGCTAAAATTGAATAAGTTGATTAATTCTAGCTTAGATGATTTCAAATTTTAACAGCATGTGTAAAAACAATTAAAATTTATATGTTTAATGTTTTTTCTTTTAAGATACAGAAATGTTATTCCTGTGGAAAAGATATTTGGTATGTTAGAATATGCTTGAACACAGTCAAAAAAGATTGTGCCGCATTTGTGGGAGAATAAACTAAAAATGCGCCAGTTTTAATGCGGATCTGGATATGGCACAAAAAGTTTAAAGAGGAAGGCTGGCTGTACAGGGTAAAATAATCTGGACAACCACAAGTATTGGAAGAGATGATTAAGAACTGGTAAAATAGTTCATGAATTTCATTCCTTTGAATTTCTCTTTCAAATTTTGATGAATAAATCTTATTTTGCTGATCATTAAGCCTGTCTAGTTTCATTTGCCTAAACCATGTAGTTATTTTGAAACCCTCTACATTTTGGAATATGAAATATGGTTGGAAGCAATTTCAGAGGTGTGAGGATGTTGGAACTTTGTAAACTAATTAGAGATTTTAGTTAATTATTTTAGTAATAATTCTTTTTCTAACTAAACTTCAAGTTTGAAGTGGGGATTTTTCATTTGTAAAGGTCAAGGCTTGAGTAGGCTTTATTTTGTGTAAATGTGTCAACTCATGTCCTAGTAAGATGGACAAGTTTGTTTTAGAATCAGCTGTGAACTAGTATTCTAAAATGAACAATTAGTAGATATCTGCTGACATTTAACAATGATGTGTCACTAAATGGAGTGATGATGTGTGATTAAGGGATTAGGTAAGGAATAATTTTAAGCGGATTTATAAGAAAGAGATTCAAAGATGCCACGGAGAGACTGTAGACCCGAATGCAGAGAGACCAGGCAGATGACACAGTAGAGACAAAGCCCTAAGGAAGGGGATGTGGTTAATAGGGCAGCCAGTCAGTGGAGAAATAATTAAGTGTCTGTCTCTTCTTGCAATTGTTTATTTTGTCTCTCTAAATCAGCTGATGTATATTTCTTACTCTATCTCCCTCTTTTTTGCCTACTGCTGGAATTTCTCTTAGCAATAAGTTTTCATATCAAGTGAACCAACAGACAGTGTTTTGTGTTCATCACTTTGTATCACAGTCAGGTTAGCATGGGATCCAACTGAAACTTCAGGGGTAACATTACGTCATATTCTATTTGGTGTCATAGTGTTACAAGTTTGTTAGAGGCAAGATTTATCTTTTGAGAAAGAAAAAGCAAGTCTGGCAGAAAAAAAGGCATTAAGTCTGGTGGTGGTGAGAAAAAACATGTTTAGTGGTGCAAAAGAAGAAATGGGTTTGGCAAAAGGTGAGTTTTGCTAACCAAGTCTTAAGAGCACTATTTTCTTTTTGATCACAGGCTATTTCTGTAAGTATGGATGAGTTTAATCTTACACAAGTTCGGTAGTTTGATGGGAGCAAGTGTGTGTCAGTTCAAAATTGAATGTATCCAGAAGGTAGAGCTGGTGTGCATTGTATGTGAAGTCACAAAACAAGTGCTCTTGCTTAGTTTAACTGGAGGGGTTTTTACCATAAATTGCCAGCATTTGAGCAAAGACGAGAAATGTAGCTATAAATATATCATAAACATATTGTACTTGTTCACAGCCTTTGCTACTAACTTACAATAGCTTACAAATGGTTCAAGGTAGGGAAACTTCAATCCAATAAAGCAAAGACGAAAATTGACTTTGGTAAAAAAAAAAAAAAAAAATCACTTGTAGTATTCTTTAATCTGAAGGCAATAAAGCAAATGAACACAGATGAAGATGCTTGTTTGTAATAATGGAATGAATCCAAATGAACAAAATATTAACAATAGGAACAAAACAGCTGATCAAGAAGAAAGTTCACACTTCAATGTTACTTAAAAAAGCCAAGAAAATTGATTTTCTAATATTGACTGATGATTATAAACTTGAAATAAATTCTGAACAGAAAAATTACATTAAAGAAACTGAAGCCAACCATAAACATCAATATAAGGTTGATAGAAGAAAAAATAACAGTGAAGATCTTAAAATAAAAGGTCAGAATATCAAAAAAATGTCACTGCCATTGAAAAAGATATTTTGAATTGAATTAAAAGGCAGTGAAGCAAAAGAAAGTTGACACAAATGAAGAAGCTATTCGATGTTTGGAATGTGATAAGTGATTAGGATTAATAGACAAAAGCTCAGTTAAGATTAATGGCATATCTCGTCATGGTAAAGACCTTTGCCACTTCCTGGAGTTGAATGTGGAAAGCTGACAACTCAATCGGTTTTGGATTGGTATGGTTTTATAGCATTGTAGTTTATTTCATGACAAATCCTGTTTATACAGAGTGTCTCAAAATAAATGCAACCCATTTATATGATAATGATTTATTACTTAGAGAAGTGCAATGGTGGTTATTAGGAACAGGTCTTGTAAAAATTGCATCATTTAAGCTAGAGACATCAAATTAATGTAATTGTTATTATATCAGCTTCCATGACATGCAATCTTTTTTTTGAGTTTCTTGTCTCAGTAATAAATCATGATCATATCAATGGGTTGCATCTATTTTGAGACAGTTTTGAATGATTTTGTCTCCACAAAAGTAGTGACGCAAAATATTTTTTCCTCTCTTGTCCAAGGTATTGTGATTGAGGATTAATAGTTGTTACAGTAAACTATTTTCAAATCCGAAACAAAAAAGAGCACAACATTATTATTATTAGGAGAGTTATTAGCAGTTTCATGGGCCCCATGTATATTAAGACATCCTATACATATATTAAATTTATATATGATTTGTAAACACATTTTGTCGATAACATTCTTAAATGAGTCAGCTCTTTTTTTCACGCAGTTAAATAGTTTCAAGTATTGCTATATGATAGTTGCGATTTAAGATCAGTTATTTGTTTGCACATATAGTTTGTTCTATTTGACCCATAGATAAGACCAGAGTAGACCTGGGAGCAATGGCAATGAAAGGATGCTCCACATTCCCTAAAGCTCCAAGGCTGGAGCCTTGATATCAGATGGTTTAATGTCATATACAGGACACTTGGAGGAAGGGAGATGCAGTTGATGTATTCTTCAGCCCCAGTTGACTGGGCTGAATTCAGTTGGGTATGAAACAGAGGCAGAAGTAGGACCCCTCCATACACTTTGGTGAAGCACCTAACAAAAGATCCAGAGAGAGTGTGGAAAAGGGTCAAACCCCCTTTTTTATATAGAACAGTGCAATTTACATAAATTTCCCGGCTGATCAATAAAAAGCTAGATAAAAACCAGTGCAATCTCTTGTTGGAACAGTATTTTGGAATGAAAAATTTGTTTAAGGTGGAACTTTATTATAGGAATGTGTCTGTTGGTGAGAAAGAAGAATTGAATCTGGCAAGAAAAAGGAATCTAGTCTAGCTGAAACTAGGAGAAGCAAGTTCAACCATACAAGGGAGATAAACCTGTTTACTTTGTTAGAGTTGAGGAAAGAAAAATCAAGTCTGGCAACAGAGAAAAACAAGTTCCTTGATACAAACAAAAAAACAGTTTTTCAAGGAAAATCGAGTTTAGTGAAAAGCAAGTTTCGCTGTGAAAGATAAAACGAACTCTCAAGATTACTTTCACTATTTAACAAAATTTTCCATATACGAGGTGCATACGATGTTTCAAGACATTTTTTGTATGGACATTTAAAATTGTCATAGACTCTTGAAAATTCACTATGTTATTGCTATCCATCTTATGAGATGACTGATCAATGTTTATGATTTCAGCTTCAAATGAACAGCTACAGCAGCAATTGGAATACACTCTACTAAAGCCTGATTGTCACTGCTGGTGAATTTCAAAAATGCAATCTGGACGCGAGGACACTTTAGAAGAATGATATGTGATAAAATTTTGTTTTAAACTTGGAAAAAATGCCACAGAAACATATGGAATGCTTCAAACTGCTTTTGGAGCATCTTGCATGAATCAAGCATCAGTTTTTGAGTGGCATAAGAGATTCAAGGAAGGTAGGGAGTCTGTGAGGGATGATGAGAGGTGTGGGAGGAGTAAGGAAGTCAATACACCAGAGTTGATTGGCCAAAGGGTTAGGGTTAGGGTTACTATGTCGAGGTTTTAAGGGAGTTCAGGAAGAGATTCCTAGGGAAGAAGCCAGCACTCTTCAAATTGGGTTAGTGGCATTTCTACCAGGACAATGCACCAGTCCACAACTCCATCCTTGTCACCGACTATTTGACCAAGATGGGCATCAAGATAGTTTCTCACCATCCCTATAGTCTAGACCTTGCTCCCTGTGAGTTTTGGTTATTCCCTAAGCTCAGAGGCTGTCGTTATGAGACATTTCAGGAGATGAAAGAAGCTGTGACGAAGGTCATTGACACGCTCACACAAGAGGACTTTCATGGGGCCTTCCAGAAGTTGTTGGAATGGTACCAGAAGTGCATTGCAGCCAGAGGAGATTACTTCGAAGGGCACTAGAGTTTCATGTGTGTACTGTCACGTGATAGCTCACGAAGACGAAGAGGTAAGAATGATACTATCCCCCCGTTGAACTAACATTATCGAGCAGTCAAAAAGTGACCGTTAGGAGAGAATGTGGGTCACGCAGATGTTCGCACCTAAGTGACCTTGGGTCGCCGGACATCGGAAGGGGAAAGAAAAAAGAAGCCAAATGATTGGAGGGGACCCCAAACGGAAGTGGGGTTCCCTTCCCCTCAGGGGTAGTAAGTAAGTTTTTGAGCAACGCTCGTGGCAGACGGACGATAGCCATTTTACTCCGGGCTAAAGACAAAAGACTAACTGAGACACGAAGGACTCCAAAATCCTTCAAGCCAGTACTAAAAACAGAACGAAGTCTATTAGCCCGTGAAAGAAGAAAAATTCTCCAGTGGAACCCCGTCAAAAAAATAAGATAAGTAACTTTGGGACATTTTTCCTTTACACCCAAATTTTGTTTACCACTCTCTCTCTCTCAATTTGAAAAAGGATAAAAGACATTTATATTCATGGACTATCCTATTATATATTTTTGACACTTTGAACGTATATATATATATAACCGTAGTAAAGAACCTATGTATTTTCATTTTACCATGTGGTCTATGTTATTATTTCATGCTTTCCTTTCAGCTTCTATTCGCCTTATATTATCTTGCTTAGAACTGTCCTATTAATTCCTAAAGTATCACACGGGAAACCGGAGTTGCCGACTACTACAACAACATTAATATTATTACAACTAAGACCTATAGGCCTGTATTCTTCTATTATCTAAGGGAAAGAAGTTTAGCGGCCTGGTGGGTGTGTGATAGTGTGAAATTTTGGACCCCTTTGCCAGCGGTGGCCAGTCTGGCCCTAAATTATTCCCTCACGTAATATGCCAGTTCTTATCTGCCTGAGAAAAGAACTCTGAACAGGACTTATTTCTGTAGGGGATCAAGTGCCAACCTGCCCCGTCTTCACACGTGCGAAAATAAAGTCCCGTTTAGGGATTTTAGTCAATTTGCCGTCACAGTACTATCAATAAAAGTGCCTATATGAAAAAAGTCTGGAAACTTATTTAATGATCCTCATATATAAATTTATTTTTGTTTGTATCGCCTTGTGAATATTCATTTGTCTACATCATTTATATTGCTTGTAAATAATAACTCACCACCGCACTATCCAGAGTTTCAAACAGTGAACATCTACATTTTAGGATGAATTAATATTAACTTGCCACATCCATGCACATCGATGCTTGATAATGTCAAATGTAGAATATGCAACAAATATGAAAATGTGAAATTTTGGTAAAAAGCATTCTTATGACATTATTTGTGTCTTAGTCAATCTATTTTATTCAAAATCCCTTAAACAACTTGCAGCATTCAACATGTATTGAAAATAATAAGGGATTATCATAAGATAGGAATTAATGCAAGTATTACTGACTAAGTAACCAATAATTGGAAATTCTAACCAACATACAACACTTTTTTCATTCTCTGGCTGAAGAGATGAAACTTTATATTAATGTACAATTTGTATATTTTTATGTTATATTTGTTCTAAATTATTTACAAAAATTTAAATGTTACTAAAAATCTTACGTCTGTTAATCTCATAGGATTTACACTCCTATATTTTTATTGCCCAGTCGGCTGGGGCTGTAGAATACACCGACTGCACTTCCACAGAGGGGTAAGAACCCCCCCAACGAGTGTCCTGAATATGACACTAAACAATCTGATCGTGAGGTTCTAGTGATGCTGGAGGTTTGAGGAATACAGAGCACCCCTTCATTGCCATTGCTTCCAGGTCCACTCTGGCCTGGAGTGGTAGCACCTGATAGGGCCCTATCTATGGGTTAAATAGAACTAATGGCATACTTATGCTAAACTGAATTGTTTGATTAAACTGATTAGCTTGAAATAGAAATGTTTTTGACAATTAAACAGTACTTACATTTTTAACTGTGTGCTTATGCTAAACTGAAATATTTGAAATTGAACTGTTTTTGACATTGAAACTGTACTTACACTAAACTGAATTGTTATATATAACTGCTTGAATAGTTTGAAATAGAAATGTTTTTGACAATTAAACTGTGTACTTATGCTAAACTGAATTGTTTGAAATAGAACTGATTATTTACATAAAAATGGATTTGGCATTAAATAACCTACAAAGGTTGATATGCCATAAAACCTAACCAAACCTATATCTTTAAACATGTCAGCGAGGAACACATGGAGTGGAAAATTCTGGAAAAATAGGATCCAAAACTCACTTGTTTACAAAACAAAAATTGTTAGACACAAAGATAAATTAAATAGTTTTGGGAACCTAACTGAACAGAATAGTCATGTGCTGGTGCTTTCAACTAAGTCCACCTATTTTTAAATTTGTACTGTGCAAAAATTAATCTCGCATTTGAAGTCGGTCATGAGACATAGAAAACTTATTCTACGCTTTCGACAGTTCTTTCTCTCTCCCTCTCATTCTCAGTTCTTTCCAGTAAGCAACTCTTAGTTCCAGATAACTCAACAGTTTCGGACACATAGCTAGAAAAATGGGAGAATATACAGCCAGCAAAACTATGTGCATTGTCATAATGAAATTGATATATTTACCACACTTCAGTGTTCTAGGCTTTGCATAGACGTCAAAATCGCCTCACACATGCAGATACACATGTTTAGCTATCGGGCAGACAAATACTTTGTTGCTATATACGCTTTAGTTTCCCATGCATACATACATACATACATATAGACTTATGTAATTGAGAATTGTTACTTATTAACCCCTTGTTTTAATAACAAACACACATACACCCAGATATGTTTGAACAAAACACACTTACATTCACATATTGTTATATCAGTCACACACACACATGAATACCTAACAAACAATATTTGAACATTTTTGCCATTTTATACTGTTTTTTCTTTGTTTAGTAAATAAAATTGTTTTTTTTATGTTATCATGTTGTGAATTTTCTTTTGTGTGCATTATTCATAGTCTTTGTGTTATAAATTGTGGAATGACACTCGAAGTTTTGTTTCTAACAAAACCTCGAGAGAACTAAACAGCCAACATATCTTTTATAATCTCCTCCAAAAATAGCACATCAGGGCAAGATTTTTATTAGGGTCTGCTTTTCTACTGAACATCATTTAAAAAAAAAAAATTCATCCTAATTTTCAATATAATGGAGATAACTCTGAAAGTCTAATTCTTCACTCTTTCCTAAATAAAGTTGTTGGCGACCTTAGTCGAGGGTGACCCGAAGGCTCCTTTTTCAATAGTTCTTACACCGAGGTGTAGGGGAGGGTGCTACTCCATTCCCTGGATTGCTCCACTTTACCCTTGATGCTTACCTTATAATACTGAGTGTTAAGTAAGGGGGCATCAAGTACTATTTTTTGAGTCTGATAGGAGTCTCCCAGACCATTGGTGAACACTCTACTCATTAGGCCAATGGCTATCCTAAATAGAAGTATCAGTATCATCCTGGACCAATATTACAAAAGAAACTCAATAAGTTCAGAGGTGTATTTCGTATTATTTTAAAATCTGTATATAAAAGATTTCATAATCCAAGCATAATATATTTCTCCTTTGCAGAAGGCAACAATAGAAAGAAAAAAAAACTCATAAATCAGAATGTAATTAAGATAAAATTAACAAAAGAAAAAAATTGCTGGTAATACTCATCCATATTTAATAAACAAGAAATTGGACTTGATAGTTTGTAATATTTTGATATCCTTCAACATTATCTTTAAAACCTTACATTGTCTTATAAATATATTTATGTTCATCTCTTGTTGTTATGATTTATAAATGAAAGAAAAAAAACTGTTTCATAAAATTTCTTCGTCGGTTATAGTTCTTAAATTCGACTGATGATAACGGAAGTATTTTAATAATAGTTTTTTTTGGGGGGAGGTTGCCTTTACTTAGTAATGAAAACATATCAAACGAACGGAACCATAAGATTTGTTATTCACCTTTAAACAAGCCGATTGGACTGAAGTAGCCATTAAATAAGAGGAGATAACCTTCGACAAGAAGAATAACTCTTGTCACTTATTACATACTTAGTCTCAACTTTAAAATAAACAATTTAGAAAAGAAAAATCAAAAAGAACATTTTCATGACAAACTAAGGAAAGCAATTTAATAGCTGTCCGAATTCCTCAGAAAAAAATCACAAGTTTTTCCTGAATACAAGCAGAAAAAATAATCTTAGAAATATTTAAAGATATATTTTGTCATTTTCTAAAATAAATACTTGAAAGCATTGCTGATTTTTTTCCCTCTGCATACTCTTGAATTTTATTTTTAAAATTTTAAATCTTATTTAAAAAAAGGAAATTTTGACAGTATGAAATTTTACCAAAAATTGGAGATTCCAAGTGTAAAAACTTATGATCAAATGTTAAGATATCAGTTGCATTTTAGGTAGTACAATCTCAAATATTTCAGTGAGTGTCAATTCTCTGTTTGAAAAAAAAATGGATGACAAATAAGTCCTAAAAGTAGAAATAACTAGTAAATACTAAGCAAATAAAATGCAATACCAAACCAAGCCTTGAAGTGTTGCACTTAGAATTGATCTTTTTTGATAAGAACCAATCATTTCTCATCTGCAAGTTTTCATAAAAGTGAATATCTCAAGATTTTGATATGAGCATGTCAACTTTTTTTTTTATAAAGTCACCCCTGACATCCAGATTTGTGAATCATTATGATAATAGGACTTCAAATTCAAAGTCATATAAAAGTTTTGTTTATTTGAAACCAACTACATTTTTTTTTTTGGCTAAAAAAATAATTGACTTTCTAGTTGTGGTTCAAAGACAGTTTTCTGTTTACCATTCATCTGATGATTGAAATTCATTTTCAATAAGATTAATTAAGCGCAGAAAACAATATCCAGGTACAAAGTATTTGTGAGAAATAGAACTTTGCAATTT
Source organism: Sepioteuthis lessoniana (assembly GCA_963585895.1). Classification (NCBI taxonomy): domain Eukaryota; kingdom Metazoa; phylum Mollusca; class Cephalopoda; order Myopsida; family Loliginidae; genus Sepioteuthis; species Sepioteuthis lessoniana. The sequence goes on from OY757921.1 coordinate 96,567,353, forward strand.
ATATTAGAAAGCATAAAAGAGCATTGTATCTCTTACCCAGGTAAATTACCCAAACAATATCTTAAGAAAAAAAAACCGGAAATAGTGTCAGAATAAAGACTTAAAATCAGGTTTAAAAAATCTTTGTTTTCTACTCTACTGATGGAAATTAAGAATAAAAAGGTTCGTTCATTAGTTTTTGCACAAATCTTTAGCACTGATGTTATGAAATAGCCGAGGGATTTCGGTTCATGCCTTTGAGTTTAGTTAGGCTGAGAACCTTTCGGCTCAGCACATGGGTTGGTTGGGTGTAAGATTGAAGCAGGTGTTAACGCGGGTGCGCGCGAGCGGATGGAGGTGTCACTCAGATGTCATAACAGTCCGAGACGATACTGGGTGACAAGGTGCGGGTGACGTCACGCACCAGAAGCACGCAGAAGTTTGTGTGACAATTTGAAGAAAATAAGAGTCGGGTTTTGGACGCCGAACGAGAAGGATCGATTTTGGAGCTTGCAGGCGCGAGGCGAACGTGCGCCCGATGGGGGCCGCTCGAGCTGGGGGCCAAATGAATAAGACAGCATAGAAGATTGTGTCTCTCCTCCTTACGTCGAAACCTTTAACTCAAAGTTAATAAACAGGTTTCGTTCCTGAACAAGAAGTCGTTAAGTGTTTTTAAGATTCCTGTTCTTTGTATATTCTATCGTTATGAACATTACATGTCTATTTCGCACATGGCCATATTCGTGTATATGGCTACGCAACACTGATTTCTTCAGGTAAAATTTTTAGAACATTTTTTGCAGGTTAACATAAAACATTCAAAATGTTTTATCTCAAAATTATTGATATCTAAATTCTTACATGAAATTTTCTTTTAATTTTTCAAACACTTTTTTAAAAAATTCTCCTAAAAGATCAACTTTGAAATTATAAATTGGGATGTATTTGATTTAAAAAAATGTCCCAATATCTCCCATAGTCCAGTCTGTATTAACCAATCATGTTAGAATAAATATACACCCCATGAGCCGGTCTTTTGCACATCAGCACCTAGCAGTTTCAAAATCTAATCCTTGTAAATCACTTTTATGCACATACAATATGTCATTATATAAGACAAAACTAGACTTAGTTTTTCTCTCAAACAAAATTTATCTATTTTAACTTTTCAGATATCATGAAGCTATTTTAATGTCATCTTTACAACTTTATTTATATATGTAAACATTAAGAGAATTCTCTTTATCTAAAAAAATGTTTGTTGTAAACCTAAAAAGTTGTAGAAAAAAAATTATTTTATTGTCATTGAAATTCCAGTATGTGTGTAAAATATTAGCCTGTAAATTCTATAATGAAAAAATATTTAAAACATACTAATAATGAATGTCAAATTCCTTGCTTTCCTTTATTTTTTAAGATATTAGTATGTAATAAGATAGGAAACTACTGAACCGATACAAGGATAACTTGTAAAAACCCTTTGGTGCCTGTAACATCACCAATGATCCACCCTTGCTGAAAAACCCTTTATGTCAGGTATCTTACCACAAACCATGCTGTCTCCACCTTTGAAAACACCTGCAGGGCCACCCTCAATAACAAAAGACACAAAAGGAAGAACACAATGCCATTGAACCCCAACCAGACTTTCAACTGCAGCCACTGTGATCATGCCTGCCTGTCCTGCATTAATTTTTATCATCCACAAAACATGACTCCAGTCAACATGGACCACCTCCTTCTTGATCTTCGTTCCTAAAGCCAAGCCATTTTGATGATTACTAAAAATATTGGGTGTATATCATTTCCCTTCTGGATCAAGGAAAGGATTCAAGTTAATGGCAATATAGGTATGGTTTATTTATATCATAGCGAAGATGGATATTTCAATAAGTATTATGTAAGTAAGAAAGATTGGCGACTTTAGCCGAGGGTGACCCGAAGGCTCCTTTTTCAATAGCTACTGTGACACAATGTGGGTGGTCCGCTAAGCAGACAATCCCTTTGTCTGTTTTGGCGTGAAACCAAACAAAGGCCTGAGCCCACGATCTTCGATGTGACCAGAAGTGGCTAAGGGAACGTGAGAGAGAGTTGGACAAAGGAACCGAGAGAAGAAGTTGGCGAAGGGAGATGCAGAAGGGCAGTGACCAGTCGACAACGGACAGCAGAAGAAACCAGTTGGCATGAGATAGAGTCCAGCAGCACTGAGGGAAGACCAGTCAAGATGAGTCAGCACTCGTCGTGGTTTGTAGAAATTTCACTAGAAATACACGCTAGCGTTAGTCTACAGGGAATGCAGTGTCACAACTTAACCTTCTTGCACTTGAGTTGACCCAAGCCTTATTGTTCGTTTGTTCTTTTTCTCCCACTCCCTTGATTGTATTTCTTGTGGCCATAGAGAAATGTGTGATACCCCTATCGGAACCACTAGATGATTCACCGGCCAAGATTGAAATGGTTTAAAGAAGTTGATGTATTCGGGAGGCCAAGGAGGTATTGTCACACTACTACTCTGCGGTGTAGGGGAGGGTACTATTCCTTTTCCTGGATTGCTCCACTTTACCCTTGGTCCTAACCTTATAATGCTGAGTGCTAAGCAAGGTGGCATCAAGTACCATTTTTTTGAGTCTTTGGTATGACTCTACCTGGAATTGAACCCCAGTCTCCCAGACCATTGGCAAACACTCTACTCATTAACCCATAGCTGGAGGGATAGGAGGTTCATACCTTTCCTATGGTTATTAGTCCAAAAGTGAATATAATAAGATGACTGGTGTTTGAACTTGCTAACTATGACAGTCCAGAACATTAGCCATTATGTCATGGGGAGAACCGCATATTTGAGAAGAGTTCCTTAATTATTGGTTGCATGAAATTATTGCCTGTATGAAAAAAGCTTATGGCATTTTATGTTTTGTATTATTTTGTAGTGTCATGTTCAATGGGATGTGAGGTTTGCCTGGAAGATTTTGTTCTTCAAGAGAAGCAAGGCAAGTTCTTGCATCTCGGCCATTTCGTGGAGAAAGAGACTGAGGCTTTGGTGCCGTATCAACTCTATAAAGTCATTATCAGATGGTCATTAATAGAAATTCTTAAGCAAAGGAGGTAATCATTGCAACAGAATAAAGAAAAGTTATTGGCAAGTTTGAGTATGTCATTTGGATGAGAATAGTTTTTGAAGATTTTTTTCCTTATCACTTTCTTCTTCTTTTTCACTCCCTTCCCACCTAGAAGGAGTCATTAGAGTCAATATCTGCTCAACAAAACAGGATATGCAGAAACTCCTTTTCTCTATTTCTTTCCCTATCAGCACACTAAAATTATTTCCACTTTCATACGATCAAAAATCTCTAATGAAACCCGACACATTTGACTCTAAATCCTCTCCTTCTTCCTGCTACACCTTTATCCTCTCTGTCATTTTGTCATGTTCCTCATTTGCTTATATACAGAAAAACACAGAAAATGGTTCAGTTTGAGAAAGTTCTTAAAAATGAAATAAAGAAATGAAATATCGTACCTCTAAACCGGTTTTAAGTGTTTGATTTACATAACTATTGGCCTAGTGGGTAGAGTGTTCGCCAATGGTCATACCAAAGACTTTAAAAATGGTACTAGATACCTCCTTGCTTAACACCCAGCAATATAGAGACGTATCAAGGGTAAAGTGGAGCAATCCAGCACCCTCCCCTACACTTCAGTGTAGTAGCTATTGAAAAGGGAGCCTTCTGGTCGCCCTTGACTATGGTCACCAACTTTACTTTATATATATATACATACACACAGACACACATACCTACCTAAACCCAGGTGCTCATTGTGAAGTGGTTATCTTACAAAATGGATATGGTGATCCAAGTTCAAATCTGTTGGCATTTCCCATAGAGCTAATATCCTTGGAAAAGGTATGCATTCAGTCATTCTCTCTCCAGCTATGAAACCTGATACGTTTGAATCTAAATCCTCTCCTTCTTCCTGCTACACCTTTATCCTAACCGTCATTAAATAGTAAATAGTAGAGCAGCCTGAGGTCTGGAACCTTGGTAGGGCAACTGGCCTAGAAGGAAAATACAATTCAAACCTGTGGAAAAATTGACATTGTGTCACATCCTGCTTGTGTGGAAGCCTTGGTAAATACATATACCTAAACCCACCCATGTCTATTGTGACATGTGTATATATATATATATATATATATATATATATATTCACGAGGATCATTAAATAAGTTTCCAGACTTTTTTCGTATGGGCACTTTTATTGATAGTACACACATGAAACTCTAGTCCCCTTCCAAGTAATCTCCTCCGGCTGCAATGCACTTGTACCCTTCCAACAACTTCTGGAAGGCCAATGGAAGTCCTCTTGTCTGAGCGTGTCAATGACCTCCCTCACAGCCTCTTTCATCTCCTCAACTGTCTCATAATGACAGCCTATGAGCTTAGGGAATAACCAAAAGTCACAGGGAGCAAGGTCTGGACTATAGAGAGGGTGAGAAACTATCTTGATGCCCATCTTGGTCAAATAGTCTGTGACAAGGATGGAGTTGTGGACTGGTGCATTGTCCTGGTGGAAATGCCACTGATCCAATTTGAAGAGTGCTGACCTCTTCCCTAGGAATTTCTTGCTGAACTCTTAAAACCTCAACATAGTAACCCTAACCTAACCCTTTGGCCAATCAACAGTGGTGTATTGACTTCCTTACTCCTCCCACACCTCTCACCATCCCTCACAGACTCCCTGCCTTACTTGAATCTCTTATGCCACTCAAAAACTGAAGCTCGATCCATGCAAGATAGTCAAAAAGCAGTCTGAAGCATTCCATATTTTTCTGTGGCATTTTTTCCAAGTTTAAAACAGAATTTTATTGCATATCATTCTTCTAAAGTGTCAGATTGCATTTTTGAAATTCACCCGTCATGACAATCAGGCTTTAGTAGGGTGTATTCCAATTGCTGCTATAGCTGTTCATTTGATTCTGAAATCATAATAGTTGGTCAGTCATCTCATAAGATGTATAGCAATAACATACTGAATTTTCAAGAGTCTACGACAATCTTAAATGCCTGTACAAAAAAAGCCTGGAAACTTATTGAATGCACCACACACACACACACACACACACATATATATATATATATATACACACACACACACACCTAACCATATGGAGGTGCTTGAAGTGTAATGGTTACTGTTGTAGAAAATGGACATGACAATACGAGGTCAAATACTCGATGATGCTCTTTGCATTTCAATGTTAATACCCTTGGGAAAGGTATGAATCCAATTATTCTCTCTCCAGTTATAAGTAAATAGTACGGCAGGCTGGGTTCTTTAATTTTGGTATGACAACCAGTCAAGATGACCCACTGTTTTTCGTCACCTCATAGTAGTAAAAAAAAAATAAAAAAATTTTTAAAAAAGTCAACGCTAACATCAGAAGACAGGTGAAAATAAACATAAATCTCTTATAAATATACATTAGTCTAGGACTTTAACTAAGTTAAAACTTACCCGTAATGAACCCTCTCCTTTTTAAAAAATTTTTTTTACATACACATGGGAAGCAGCATGATGGACGCCTTACCTGGTCCTGTGAGACATCGGCTCAACGTCCAGGATCATCAGTTCAATCGGGGAACTACTGCTGCTCCTCTATAAGAGTGGCTTCTATAGATGAGAATAAAAAACAGCCATCGAAAGATAACCATGACCCACACTCAAACCACATACATAAACCAGATCGCTCTTCGCACGGGTAAAAAAAGGGGGGCATCCTGCTGGGGTTGGAGCCCTGGCCTCAGTGTTCGAAAAATCAGCTACAGAGCTCAAACAACAAAAAATACTAAAATGCAAACAAACCATACAAATAGCAACATTTAATGTTAGAACTTTAAATAGAATAGGTCAACTACCAGAGTTGACTGCATCGGCCGTCAAGCATAAGATAGACATAATATGCATACAAGAACACAGATACACGCACACATCAAATATCACGATACTGGCAATGGATGGACGTTAGCAACTGTATCAGCATGAAAAAACTCTGTCAATGCCACAGTAGGGAGGGGTAGGAATGCTTCCAGGTCCTAGAGTGTTAAAAACACTTAATAGCATCGAAAGAATAAAACCTAGGATGATGGCAGCGACATTTAATGGCAATCCCAGGATAGCAATCATCTCCTGCTACAGCCCTACCAATGTTAGTGAAGAAACTGAACTTGACGCCTTCTACGATGAGCTATCCTCTCTAGTACGTAGCATACCGAAACACAACATACTAGTCATTGGCGGAGATATGAATGCCCAAATCTGGAAAAATGGAAACAACAGATACAACTTTCACAACACATCAAATAGGAATGGACAACATCTAACAGAATTCATGATGGAAAATAGATTAACATGTCTCGACACAAACTATCAAAAAAGAGAGGAAAAATTATGGATCTACACATACGCGAACTATAGTAAAGCACAGGTAGACTACGTCCTAATTAACAAGAAATGGAAAAACAGCGTGATGAATTGCGAGGCATACTCCTCTTTCGAGGGTGTATCCTCCGATCACCGAATAGTCACAGCAAAGATTAGACTAAGCCTACAAAGAAATGCCACACGAATAGCGACCACTAAACACTACGACTGGGTCCTTCTTAACAACAGAGATATTAGAGATAAATATGTTTTAGAATTAAGAAACAGATTCGAGACATTACAAGAGAAGACAGAAAAAGTACCCCAAATGACGAATATGAGAATTTTGTCAATGCGCACCTACACCTACAGGCGGCAGAGAAGTGTATTCTAACAAAACCTAGAAACGTTAGTGGTTAGAGAAAAACTTGCACACATGAAAACTGCCTCCAAAAGCTATAGGAAGAACCCAACAAACACAAATGCCATAAAACTAAAAAAGGCACAAGATCAATTAGCAGGCACATATCTGAAAGAACAGACAGAATACATACAAAATCAAATAGATAAGATCAGAGACTCAGTGGAAGAGAGGCAATCTAGGATAGCCTGGCAAACAATAAACGAAGTGAGTAGAAGGAAGAGCACAACCAAAGCAAAATTAACAGCTGCAAACCAACAAGAAAGAATAAAACTATGGAAGCAACATTTCGAAAATCTACTAGGAAACCCACCGAAAGTAACGCACGAACCAATCACCACAATTATTAGTAAGCAATTGGACATTAAACTAGGACCGTTCACGCAAGAAGAACTTGACTGTTCTTAAAAAACTTAAAAATAGGAAAGCTGCAGGGCTTGACGAGATTCCACCTGAAGTATGGAAGACCAGACAATTTGATGACATACTGCTTTGACAATGTAACACTGTCTATAATCAAAATCTGATAGACAGATGGATGAAGGGATGCCCCCTCCCCTTCCCTAAAAAGGGTGACCTCGGATTAGTCAAGAATTACCGAGGTATAACACTTACTTCAATAGCAGCCAAAATTTAAAATGCCCTACTACAAAACCGTATAGAACCGAAAATCAACATCCTTAGGAAAAACCAAAATGGCTTCCGAAGAAATAGATCCACGACCTCACAAATATTGACCATCCGTAGAATTCTTGAAGGCGTACAGGCAAAAAACCTACTGGCGACATTACTATTTGTCGATTTTACCAAGGCCTTCGATTCAATTCACAGAGGGAAAGATGGAACAAATCCTACTAGCATACGGCCTGCCAAAAGAAACCGTAGCAGCAATAATGATTCTCTATAAAAACACCAAAGTGAAAGTACGTTCACCAGATGGAGACACAGAATACTTTGACATTGTAGCAGGAGTACTACAAGGGGACATACTAGGCCCATAACTCTTTATCATATGTCTAGACTGCGTGCTTAGAACGCAGTCTAGACATCAATCCATAAAACCAGAGAGAACGGCTTCAAGCTGACAAAGAAAAGAAGCAGAAGGTACCCCGCAAAAACAATTACCGATGCCGACGACATAGCTTTACTAGCAAATACACCCAACCAAGCTGAAACACTACTGCATAGTTTGGAACGAGCTGCCATAGGCATTGGCCTCCAGGTCAATGCACACAAAACTGAATATATGTGCTTTAATCAAGCAGGCAACATTTCCACACTAGACGGAACCTCTCTGAAACTGGTAGACAAATTTACCTACCTAGGAAGCAGTGTCTCATCAACTGAAAAAGACATTGGCTTGTGACATTGACAGCTATGTGAAGATATGGGATGTAATCCAGAAGATCTGCCGGAGGCGATGAACGATAGGGAAAAGTGGCGAGAGAGGGTCAGGGATATCCGTGCAGGCGGTACGACATGATGATGATTATTAGATAGGAATACTTAAAGGATACAGCCGTGTGCAAATTATTTTTGAAAGGAAAACTTGATATCATATAACTGTGTGAAAAAATTTCTTTAGAAACTGAACAAAATATTTAAATATAAATGTACAGTGTATACAATTTCTTAACTTCTCGGCTTAAAATAACTCCAGATGGTTTGACCTACCATTGAAATTAATCTTATTTTTTTGTCAGTGAATATCAATTTTTTGCCAAGTGCTTTGTCATAAATACATTTAACTTGTGCACAAGTGTAGAAATATAAGTCCGATCCTTGCTGACAGTTCCTTCTATCTCATACGTAGCTCCAAGTTTGCTGGAAGAAAACTGATTTCAGGACTCCCTTTCTCAACTGTCACCGAGGACAAACACAGACACACAAGTTACGTCTCTCAGCCTTTCTTTTATCGCTCACCGCGTCACCACGTTCGTCCAACCGTCATCAAGAACGGTGACCACCAAGTCGCTTTATTTCCATCAAAAAATATAATTCAGCTCTCTTTTCAAAGATGAATAAGTCTGATCATACAAGTTCCTTCCCTGATGAGTGAGGTAATACTATTCAGAGACTCGGCTCTGTTTCTCTCAGTGGTCAGTCTAGTTGTAGCAGTAAACACCGCCTTTCAAAAAGCTAGGTTGTTCTACAGTTTCCAATTTAGCTAAGTTTTTTGTTTGTCAGATTCTTGTTATTAACTCATGATTCTCACTTCTGTGTAAGGTCTGACTCAAGGCTTCTAATGCAGAGCGTTAGGGGTTCACTGCTGTTTCTCTTTTGTCTGTTTCTTCAACTGATTGTGACTCCTGATGTCTCCCTTTGACCAACTGTCGTCTCTCTGACCAACTCTGCAACTGTCACTTTTCGTCAAAAACTGTGCCTATATAATTGTTTCTCTTATTTACAACTAGGTGTATCTTATCAACAGCTCTCTTAATTAATCTACAGTAATTAATTCCATTCACTGTTTCTCTGCTACCCTAACGGTGAACCCCAATGGGGGGGGGTCCTCCCACTTCCATGTCTCGGCCACTGTGTACCCCTCTCTCTGTCATGAACAGCTCTTTGTTCTCACATGATCCAAATGTCATATCCAGCTAATAACACACAAAATTAAATCAAAATTTTCCATTTCTCAAAGTTTGATTCCCCCCCCCATACAATAGGCCTGCACCTGGCTGGCCCCTTTGTGACCCTAACATCATCTCTGGTATTATTTTGGCTGGCTGTCTTTCTGATTACAAAATAAATATTAGCTTTCCTTTCTTTCTCTTGTTAAGAAATAACTTCATATGTTTTTGTATTTTTTTCTGCTAGCCAAAAATTAAACAGTATCTCATTTCCTTGTGACAATATATTCTATCACTCTTCAAAAATGAACAATGTACTAATTTTATTCTTCTAAAATCCACACTGCTTATTTTTCTTTGCTACTAAAATCATTTTCAGATTTCTCTTGCTCAAATCTGATTTTATTATTCTAAAATTTGCACTGTCTCACTCAACTTGGTTATACAAGGTCCCAAATGGAACTGACAGAGGCATTAGAAGGATGATTTTCTATCATGCCAACTTTTACTTGGTCTCACTTGGTTATTTTTTAGTTACATCCCACCAAGCATATTTGATAACTTCAAACTGATTTTTGTTTCACCCATTGATTCTGTCTAGATATTCATTTGAACTAATAAATTTCTTCTGTCTAGAAATCCATTGCCCACCCCTGCAGATACTTAACTGCACATACATGCAACAGTATAAATGAAAACACTAATATTACTCGATTAAAAATCCAGTAATTAATTACTTCCTTCCTACCCGTGGTGTAATGGTTATTGTCATAGGAAATGGACACGGCAACATGAGTTCAAATCCTGGATGAGACTGATTGCATTTCACATAGCACCCTTGAGAAAGGTATGAATCCAATTATTCTCCCTCCAGCTATGGGTAAATAGCAGGGCAGACTAGGTTCTTCAGCCTTGGTGAGGCAACTAGTCAAGGAGAAGGAAAACTCCGCTTAAAAATTGACCTTGTGTCATATCCTGCTCGAGCAGAGGGGTTGGTAAATATGAATTACTTTCCTCTGATAGAGAAGGGAAATCCATGTCTTTCACCATCCTTGTCATCTCTTTGCTGGTGCAAATATAAATCATCATCATGTCATGCCACCAGCACGGATATCTCTGACCATCTCTCGCCACTTCTCCCTATCGTTCATCGATTCTGGTAGGTCCTCAGGGCTACATCCTGTATCCTCACAGAGCTGCTGTATGTAGGTTCAAGCTAGTTGTCTTGCTTTGGCTCGGCCATATGAGGGGGTCCATAGAACATCACTTATGAGCTTGTCCCTGCTTCTCCAGCAGTATCCGGCAAGTTTGGTTCGTCTAGCTTTGATAGTTCTCGTAATGGGAGGTAGGTGGCCGTACAGCTGGTGCTTTGTGGAGTGTTGCCTCCAGGACTTGTTAAAAATTGCTCGCAGCAAATATAAATCATCATCATCATCATATCGCGCTGGTAGCACGGATATCCCTGACCCTCTCTCGCCACTCCTCCCTATCGTTCATCGCCCTAGGTAGGTCTTCATGACAACATCCCGTATCCTCACATAGCTGCTGAATGTACGTTCGTGCTGGTCGTCCTGCTTTTGCGCGGCCATGTGTGGGGATCCATAAGAGTACATCTCTTATGAGTTCATCTCTGCTTCTCCAGCAGTGTCCTGCATGTCTGGTTCGTCTAACTTGAATAGTTTTCGTGATAGGGGGCAGGTGGCCGTACAGTTGGTGTCTTGTGGGGTGTTGCTGCCAGGACTTGTTCAGGATTGCACGCAGCATTCTTGTGTAATTGCCATCTAGCTTCTTCTCCAGCCGTTTTGTTAGCGTCCATGTAGTGCAGCCATATAGCAGTATCGATGTGACCGCTGCCTGGAAGAAACTGTGTTTCATTTTATCGGTTAGGTCTGATTTCCATATAATCGATAGCCTATTGATAGCTGTCCATGCTTTCGTTAACCTCGTTTTGATGTCCTTTTCGGTTGATTCGACGCTGCTTCCTAGGTAAGTGAATTTGTCTACTAGTTTAAGAGGGGTTCCTTTTAGAGTGGAGATGTCCCCCGTTTGGTTATAGCACATATATTCCGTTTTGTGTGCATTAACATAGAGGCCTATGCTTGCTGTTGCTCGTTCCAAACTATGCAGAAGTGTTTCGGCTTGGTCAGGTGTATTTGCCAATATCGCTATGTCATCGGCGTAGTCGGCGTCGGTAATTGTTTTTGCGGGGTACCTTCTGCTTCTTTTCTTCGTCAGTTCGAAGCCATTCTCTTTGATTTTGTCAATCGATGTTCTAAGTACGTAGTCTAGACAAATGATAAAGAGGTACGGGTGTCCCCTTGTAGTACTCCTGCTACAATGTCAAAGTGTTCTGTGTCTCCATCTGGTGATCGTACTTTTACTTTAGTGTTTCTATAGAGAATCGTTATTGCCGCTACGGTTTCTTTAGGTATGCCGTACGCTAGTAGGATTTGTTCCATCTTTCCTCTGTGAATGGAATCGAAAGCCTTGGTAAAGTCGACAAATATGAATGTCGCTTGTAGGTTCTTTGCCCGTACACCTTCAAGGATTCTACGGATGGTTAATATTTGTGAGGTCATGGATCTATTTCTTCGGAAGCCATTTTGGTTTTTTCTAAGTATGTTGTCGATTTTGGGTTCTATGCGGTTTCGTAGTAGGGCATTGTAGATTTTGGCTGCTATGGATGTAAGTGTTATGCCTCGGTAGTTTTTGGCTAATCCGAGGTCCCCCTTTTTAGGGAAGGGGAGTATGCATCCCTTCATCCATCTATCTATCGGATTTTGATTGTATACTGCGTTGCAGTGTCGGAGCAGTATGTCGTCGAATTGTCTGGTCTTCCATACTTCCGGGGGAATTTCGTCTAGCCCTGCAGCTTTCCTATTTTTAATTTTTCTGAGAACCGAGTCGAGTTCTTCTTGTGTGAACGGTCCTAGTTTAATGTCTAATTGTTTGCTAATTATTCTGGTGATTGGTTCATGTGTTATTTTTGGTGGGTTTCCAAGTAAGTTTTCGAAGTGCTGTTTCCACAGTTTTATTCTTTCTTGTTGGTTTGCTGCTTTCAGTTTTGCTTTGGCTGTGTTCTTTCTTCTGCTCACTTCGTTTATTGTTTGCCAGGCTATTCTAGATTGTCTATCTTCCACCGAGTCTCTAATCTTATCTATCTGATTTTGAATGTATTCTGTCAGTTCCTTTATATATGTGCCTGCTAATTGATATTGTGCCGTTTTTAGTTTTAAGGCATTTGTGTTTGTTGGGTTTTTTTCGATAGTTTTTGGAGGCTGTTTTCACTAGTGCACGTTTTTCTCTCACCGCTAAAGTTTCCCATGGGACTCTATATCTAGTTTTAAGTTTTGTTGGAATGTATTTTGCTGCTGCCTCGAGGTGTGCATTGACGAAATTTTCATATTCGTCGTTTGGTGTACTTTTTTCCGTCTTTTCTTAATTCTAATACGTATTTATCTCTTATATCTTTGTTGTTCAATAGGGCCCAGTCATAGTGTTTGGTGGTCGCTGTTCGTTTGGCGTTTTTTTCGTAGGCTTAACCGTATTTTCGCCGTGACTATTCGGTGATCGGTGGACACACCTTCAAAAGAGGAGTATGCCTCGCAATTCAATGCACTATTTTTCCATTTCTTGTTTATAAGGACGTAGTCTATCTGAGCTTTAATATCGTTTGCGTACGTGTATGTCCATAGTTTGCCCTCCCTTTTTTGGTAGTTTGTATTGAGGCATGCTAATCTATTTTGTATCATGAAATCTGTTAGATGTTGCCCATTCCTATTGACGTGTTGTGGAGGCTGTATTTGTTGTTTCCGTTTTTCCCAATTTGGGCATTCCTGTCTCTGCCAACGACTAACACGTGTTTCGGGATGCTACGCACTAATGAGGATAACTCATCATAGAAGGTGACTAGTTCAGTTTCTTCACTAACATTGGTGGGGCTGTAGCATGAAATGATTTTTGCTCTGGGGTTGCCATTAAAAGTAGCTGCCATCATTCTAGGTTGTATTTTCTCAACGCTATTAAGCGTTTTTAATGCTCTAGGTCCTATAAGTAATCCTACCCCTCCTACTGCGGCGTTGACAGAGTTTTTCCATGCGGATACAGTGACGAGCGACCACCCATTGCCAGTTTCGTGATATTTGATATCTTCGGTGTGCGTGTATCTGTGTTCTTGTATGCATATTATGTCTATCTTATGTTCTTCGGCCGATGCGATTAGCTCTGGTAGTTGTCCTATTCTATTTAAGGTTCTTACGTTAAATGTGGCTATTTGTAGTGTTTGCTTGCATTTTAGTAGTTTTGATTGTTTGAGCTCTGTAGCTGATTTTTCGAACACTGAGGCCAGGGCTCCAACCTCAGCAGGACATGCTTTTTTTTTACCCGTGTGAAGAGCAATGCGGTTTGTGTATGTGGTTTGAGTGTGGGTCATGGTTATCTTTCGAAGACTGTTTTATTCTCTTCTATAGAAGCCACTCTTATAGAGGAGCAGCAGTAGTTCCCCGATTGAACTAACGATCCTGAGCGTAAAGTCGTCAAACTCAAGTCCAGGACCCGTTTAGGTATTGAGTTTGGTCGTCCATGGGTTTATTCAAATACCTTTACGTACATCATGCTGCTTCCCATGTGTACGCAAAAAAAAAAAAAGAAAAAAAAAAGGGGGGGGGTAATTTTGATTTAAGTTTTCTTAAGTTTTAACTTAGTTAAAGTCCAAGATTAAGGTACTTTCGTCAGACTTTCACTGGTACTGATTTTTGCTTTTTTTTTTTTTTGCGGTATTGGGACTTTTCCTAGGCTTTTTAGTTTTTATTTTTATTTTTTCTATACTACAGTTGGGAACCTAGCAGGCTTCAGGAATTATAGAGCTTTAAAATTTTTTTTTTTGTTTTAGGCTTTTACTTTTTCTATAGATATTTTCTATATCTATTCTATAGATATTTTCTATATCTTTTTTATATAGAAGAGATTCAAAAACATTCTGCCTTGTTCGCTGACATTTGGGAAGAGTCTTAACATCAATTTGGCTTTATAGTAGAGTAAGCGTGTCTTTACATTTAAAACGCATAGTTTAAGCATTATTTCACAAACAAAATACAGCATAACATTTTGTAAAATTTAGCATTTTAAATTGATAGGACTTAAAGACATACTGACCAATATTGATATATTTCTTCCTGTTGGTTCCTGAGTTCAAATGCTTCTTCTTCGTTTTAACTTTTATTTACTACTGAATTTTAGGTAGTTTTGGAGGCGGTCTACTGGGGGGGGGGGAGAGAGAAATATTCATTTCATTTTTTTTCCTTCTTCCTTTCTCTTGGGGGGGGGTAGCATTAGGTGTTTTAGGCTTTTACTTTTTCTTCTAAACTACTGTTAGGGCTTTCTTTACGAATTTTTAAATTATATTATAGAAGAATATAAATAAATTATACTATAGAAGAATATAAATAACTGCACCAAATGACATTGAGCAAGCAATTACATAATGTTGAAAGCAGTAATTTACTTTTCTATTTTAAACAAATAATCCTTAAATTCATCAAGCAACACATCAATGAATCCTATTATCCCTTTTTCTTTTTGCTAACAAATTATTCAGTATATTCTTCATGCAAATTATGTTGTTCTGAATTTTTTTTAGATTCTCTTTAAACACATTAAGAGTGACAGTAAAGTGAGAGCAGGTGTCCTTGTGGTGTAATGGTTACAGCGATGGACTGCGGAATCGTAGTAAGCGAGTTCGTACTCCAGTCGCACTATTACGTTCACTTTCGGAGAAATACCCTTGGGAAAGGTATGAACCCCCTTATCCTCCCAGCTATGGGTTAAATAGTACCTCTACTGTTCTTCTATGAGAATAGCTTTTGGCATTAAATAACCTACAAAGGTTGATATGCCATTAACCAAACAGAAGTAGTAAAGTGAGAATAAACAGAATCTCTTTTCTTCAACACAACTTGACATAAAAATAGTTTTTATACTCTACAGATTCTTCTTCCTTATCCCTAATAGGATCTTTATTTGACAAATCCAGAGATTTGTAGTCTGAACATGTAGGTTTTATTCTCGCTTTATTCCAGATTCAAGGTCCATTGCATGTAGTTAGTGTTCCAGTTTAGAACCGATGCACACATGTGCCTACACTGTCACAACTATTACTGAAGAGAGAAAGTTAGATATATATGTGAGAATATTAGGAACAAAGTCCAGTTGAAAAATGAGTGGACAAGGGCTATAAATTTTTATAGCTTAAGATAAATACAATTTCTTCTTTCTTACACATGCACAAAAAAACCAAAAAAACCCCCCAAAAAACCCCAAAAAACAAAAAAAAACCCAACTTTAAACATTATTAACATTTATTTTTCTCCTTCAACAAACCCAATGTGTCATAACGTGTTTTTTCTTCACTTTCCTTTGCTGCTTTCTCTCCTCCTGTTTTTTTCTTCTAGCCTTCTCGATCCACTTTCCTTCTGCTTTCCTTTCTCTTCCTGCACTCGTTTCCCATCATCAATCACCAATGACTTTGATCTGCTGGAATGACCAATGGGTGCCTTTTTAAACTAGCCCACTTACCCACATTGCATTGCATTCTCCAATAAGCTACCTCTCTTTGCCTCTGGCTTTCTTGTTAGTTATAGCATGCCAGCAAGCATCGTTTGACCACCCTCACAGTTCCAACATGTCAGTAAGTACTTTTTTGGCAAAACAAGTTTTTTTTGCTTTTTTTAAAAAACACAGTATCTTTGATCCACAATGCGATCTTTGAGTTTGTGTGTGTGTGCTTTCTTGGTCAATTTGCGTTTTCTGACAGAATATCACACACACAAAGACACTATATAGTTTGTATGTGAAAATAGACAGGGTGTGATGGGTAAATAGTTATCTAAATTATACAAAAATAAAAACAACACTGAAATATCACTTTATCAGGTATATTTACCAAAATTACATGAAAATATCTTAAAATATGATAGTTACCATTTGTGAAATAATAACTTATGAACAGGTGCTTTGTTTCAAGTTTTATCTACTGTGCAGTTAATTAGATTCAGTTTGGCACTGCCGGATAAATACCATGATACAATTCATAACTTTAGAAACTTGTAAATGGCATGCTGTACTGCTTAAGATTCACAGGAGAAGCACCAATACAAAGATCTCAGAGTGTTTTTTTGAGCATCAATCTGAGGACAGTGCAAAGATTCAAAGAGTTGAACGAGTCAAATAGTACAAAAGGCATGTGAAGCAGTGCATTCCTTTCGCTTCAAGTCATTACATTTCATATAGTGTATGTATATAGAAAAATATAAATCCTGCCACAAAAATGTCTTTGATACAAATGAATATGAAATTCTAAATGAGGAGTGGGAAAATAAAAGATTTATCAATTATATTGCCTCAATTCTTCATCTGTATATTAAGAAAACTTTGGTTATTTTTTAAACATTATACAAGTTTAATTTTCATGGCCTGTTATTTTGATTGTGCAAGTACTGACATTAAACTAAGATATTAATAACATTAATTACAATTTTTACACTTTTGTAGGTATGAGAAAAATGATTGATGGTTTTTCATTAAACATGTGAAATAAGTTTAGCTGGCAAACATTGTTTAATGTTTTTCAACTTTCTCTCATCATGTCCACAAGGGCAAAAATTGAAAATTCTTCTCCTTTTGCAGCAATCATTTCTGTAAAGATGGCAGGAATCTTTGCCAAAGTTGCAGTTCCAGTTGTACTCATTTCTGTGAGTGAGAGAAAGAAAAAAATAAAAAATAAAACTACTTAATACCAAATACAAGATTTCTGCACCCCCCCAAATATGATTGAATCATTGATAAAACTTTTTTTTTTTTTTTTTAAAGAATCAAATTGAGATTTGGCTCATGAAAGGAATTTTACACATATAAACAAATTTCAAAGACTAAAGACACTCACTTGATTTGGAAACACCATATGAGACTTTGAGATCCGAATGAGCACAAAACAAAAGGTTCACTGTGATTTGCCATGTCAGATGTATTTTAACACTAAAAAAAAAAAAAAAAATTTTTTTTTTAAATTTCAAAACAAAAATGTCAAAATACATAATATGGAAAAGTTAAGTGAAAGTGAATTGGTTCAAAATTTGGACTTGGCTTTACAATATGCATAGAATGCCAAACTTGGCTCTACCTTTGTGTTTTTATGACAGTAGATTTGAAATTTATAATGTGACTGCTGTCAAACTGAACTGATTTTGTGTCCACTTTTATGCAAAGTATAGATGCCTAAAAAGCAAAAATGCATCAAGTTTTTTTATAGTTTGTTATTTGAGGTTAAATTTATTTTATTGGTTATGTTAAGTTGATACAATATTATTTTTATGAATTTTTTTTTCTTGAAGTTAGGTGTTTGTAAGACCATGAAATTAAGCTACAAGTCAGAGAAAATGAAAATGTATTTTTTTTTAACTTGTGGTTTAACAAAGAATACCCTCAACATATGTACATGCATTAAAATGTAAACACAAAGTGTGGGTCCAGTTAAGCAGTATATTTACATTCTAAATTGATCATCTATTTCTAAAAATGGACACAAGTCAGGGTTCAGTTTAGTACATGTGATTAATTGGAAAAATACAAATCTGTAAAAGGAAGCAGTGAAAAAGAGAAAGTCCAATAAAATCTGAATGAATTTGGGGGGAAAAAAGTCTTTCTGTTGTTATTTTTATTTCAATATTTCATGATAGCTTGCTTCGTTCTTGCATGCTAAACAGCTCAATTCCATTTCATGTTAAGATAGTTGATTACAGATTTTGGTTGAAACTGTAACAATCTATGAGTCAGTTTCACAAAGAAAAGAATAAAAAAATTAAAAATAATTAAAAAAATTCTGAGAATATATTTGCGATTTATCTATTTACTTTTCAAGCTTATACTGGTGGGAGGAATGAGAGACTTCACAATTTGGACTTAAGCACAGACTATTATGATTATCCCACAGACAGCTAACTACGACTTGCAACCAACTATGGCAGGCAGGATAGGACCTTGGTTCAACAGTCAACCCAACCACCATTGACCTGCCTATCTCTAGATTGCTTTTTTGAATATATGGGGCCTCTAGTTTCCAGAAAAGAACTTATACACCTCTCATAACTAAATTACTTTGGAAAACTGACTGTACTAGTGTCAATGACTTCTGCTTATGATGGACATTAAAAACTGACCCATTCATCCCAGCTGAGAAATCCTTCCCTTTCTATTTTATCATCTATTAAAATCTGCAGACCTCCTAACTTGTTTAGCTATCCTTTTGATACTACTATACACACATGCTACTTATGATCTTTGATACACTCACCCAGACATGAATATTCTATACCAGGTTAGATCAAAAGTTTTTTTGCATTTCAAGTTTTAATTAATAGCTCAAATAAATTAAATACAAAAACCATTTATTCTTGAAATATAACCCATCATATTCTATTATCAGTTGCCATTATTGTGCCAGAAGCTCAATTCTATGCTCATACCATTTGGCTGGTTTAGAGGCAAAAAAAACTCACTGCACCCATTTTCAAGCTCATTGTTGAACCTTCATTAGTACTGGAAAAAAGCGGTAATCTGATGGTACTAAGTCAAGACAGTAGTGATGGGGAGGCAGAACTTTCAACCCCTCAAATTCCCCAAGTTTATACTTGGTAACAGTCGCAGTGTGTGCAGGGGCATTCTGCTGCCTTTGCATGCAGTCCTTATTTCCCCACAGGTAGTGTAAAATAGCTCTAATTGCTATCCCCCCCCATTCATTACCAAAGTTGTAAAGTAATGAACAAACAATGTTTATATGTTACATTTGAAAATAAACAGACAATTCAACAAAAATTGGATAATAAGAATCAAATTAATGATATAACATGGGGATGCAAGTGGCCAAAAATCAGTAAAATCTTGAAAAAAAATCTAGATTTAACCTGGTACATATAAGCTATTCCAATTAGCATGCATACTCATGTAGTCCTACTTGCATCTAAATATATGCACCCAAAGAAAGAAGAGCTTATAATCTCACATTTTTAGCTACGTTGAAGTGATTGGCAATATGAGTTTGTTTTTTTTACTGCACAAGTAATAAAATGCTGAGACCACAGGAAAAAAAAAATTCATAAGCAAAAAAAGAAAAATTTGGAATAAACACTTACCCAGGGCAATCCGGATCAGCAATTATCAATTTTGTAGCATCATTTGAAGGGAATTTGATATATTTGGATCGTTTAGGATCATCAGCCAGTTTTTCAAAAATCTTTAAGCGTGATCTTCTTTCCTTGGCATAGGAAGACAAGAATCGAACTGTAGTGACCAAATCACACATGTTTTCTAATCTGAAACAAGGGAGGTAACTCATTGTTTCAATTTTATCAGTACTTAGAAACATAAAAAATAAATAAATAAAAGGCTAAAAAAATGGTAATAAATAATTGCCGAAGTAAGAGTGAAAATGTTTCTAATGTTTTTTGTTTTTTTTTCTTAACCAGATGAAAGCCTAACTTTTACAAGAGTTTTGTATTTCTTTCTCTTTCATGTCTTGCATTTCATAAGAAATTGCAATTTACATTTACTGAACAGATTAATAAACTTTTTTAAACTTTCAAAATGGACAACAAAAAAGTTCAGATCAGATTGCAGACATCATGTTTATGCTATTTCTTGTCATTTTAAATGTCTTCTTACTGACATGACACCGTTAAATGGCTATGCTAGCTATTTAGAAAAAAGAGAAATAGTGAATAATAAAATTCAAAGTTTTAAAAAATACCCTTTAACTTCTTTGTTATTTGAAGAAGGTTGGAAGAGAATTTAACCTTAACACCTTCCATATCATCAAGTTGTGCTGAGAGTATAGATTCCCTAGATTCTTTCTTGCTAATTTCAAGAGGCCGTCACACTTGTTAGGTCGTCTATGCACCACCCAGTGACTGCACAGGTTGGATGTGAAATTTAGAAACTATTTCTTGTGTGTAGTGAGAAGTGCAACATACAATCGAAACAAGTGCAGAGATCTAATGAAAATAAGTAAAATTTTTATCCTATAAACTCATCAAAATGCCAACAAAATCAATACTATTATTATAATTTCATGGGTCCCTATATTTCTGATGGGACTATTTACATATGGGCCCAGGTATTATTTGTGCATTTTGCTTATGATTTCTACCAGTGGAAAGCCCATGGTTAATTCAAAAATAAGATACAAAAAATTAATATATAACATTTATAGATCTTCAGATTGATAATGATATATTTAATTAACAAGGCCAGATAGCAAATACATTACAAGAAGTCCAGTAAATATGTATTTACCTGCCCCTAACAAGAAACATCCAGATAGCTAATGGTGTTTCATGTCACTGAAGCAACAAAATTTCTAATTACACCCTTTTGAAAATGCTAGTAGTGTAATTGTCATCATCATACGAAATGGTCCCAATGACCCCAGTTAAAACTCCTGGATGAGTCTATTTGCATTTTACATAGTGCTAATACCTTAGGGAAAGATTTGACGTTACTGGCGAATATGCCTAATCAAGCAGAGACACTACTGCATAGTCTGGAAGGAGCCGCAGCTGGCATTGGCCTCCATGTCAATGCACACAAAACTGAATATATGTGTTACAACCAAATGGGCAACATTGCCACACTAGACGGAGCCTCTCTGAAACTAGTAGACAAATTCACCTACCTAGGAAGTAGTGTCTCATCAACCGAAAAAGACATTGACACACGACTGACGAAGGCATGGACGGCTATCGATAGGCTCTCGATCATATGGAGATCAGACCTAACCGATAAAATGAAACGCAGTTTCTTCCAGGCAGCGGTTGTGTTGATACTGCTATATGGATGCACTACATGGATGCTAAATAAACGGCTGGAGAAGAAACTTGACGGAAGTTACACAAGAATGTTGAGAGCAGTATTGAACAAGTCCTGGCGACCACACCCCACGAAACACCAACTATACGGACACTTGGCCCCCATCACGAAAATTATACAAGTTAGACGAACCAGACATGCGGGACACTGCTGGAGAAGTAAGGACGAGCTCATAAGCGATGTACTCCTATGGACCCCTACACATGGCCGTGCAAAAGCAGGACGACCAGCTCGAACTTACATACAGCAACTATGTGAGGACACAGGATGTAACCTTGAAAACCTGCCGGAGGTGATGAATGATAGGGAGAAGTGTCGAGAGAGGGTCAGGGATATCCGTGCTGGCGGCACGACATGATGATGATGATGATGATTCTCCCCCCAACTCTGAATAAATAATAGGATAGACTGGGCTCTTTAGCCTTGGTGTGACAACTCGTCTAGGAAAACAAAAACTGATTCCAAAACAGTTATACTTTGCTTAAAAATAGACCTTCTGTTGCATCCTGCTTGCAGCAGAGGGGGTAAGTAAATACAAACTGCCAAAGTGAAAAAGAGAATGTATGACTGATACGTACAATCATTGGACAGTCCTTGCCATAGGTCATTTACTTGTGGATCTTCAGATGGTTGTAGAGGACAATACATGAACCATATATTTTAATGTAGCATAGACTAGAGAAAGAGGAAGTGGTATATGGTGGAGTTTTCCCTCTTCTTTCTCTATGGTACTGTCACTTAATCACTGCCAAGTTCTGTTTCATGATTTGCAGCTATTTCTGTTCTCATGTTACCAAAGCAACAGAATTTTTTTATTTCTCCATAATGAAAACAGAATGTATGATTGATTCTAAAAGGGTCATCCAATAAATAAAATTAATTTTTTTGTCTAAGAAGTTGATAATAGGAAGCACTATTTACAGCTGCACCTTTTTCAAGGAAGTCAGTTAAAATAGGTCTTTCATGTACAAGAAGACTATCAGCATGACCTTCTTTAGTGAGGGAGTCCCTGTGGCATAATGGCTAATGTGTTCAACTGTGACATAGTGAGTGAATTCAAAATCCAGTCACTATATTGTTTGTTTGGTTTGGTGGGTTTTATGGCGTATCAACCTTTGTTGGTTATTTAACGCCAAATCCATTTTTATGTAAATAATCTGTTCTATTTAAAACAATTCAGTTTAGAATAAGTACACATTTTAATTGTCAAAAACATTTCTATTTCAAACTATTCAAGCAGTTATATGTAACAGTTCAGTTAAGTGTAAATACAGTTTTAATTTTGAAAAACAGTTCTATTTCAAATAATTCAGTTAAGCATAAGCACGCAGTTTAAATGTAAGTACGGTTCAATTGTCAAAAACATTTCTATTTCAAGCTATTCAGTTTACTCAAACAATTCAGTTTAGCATATGTATGCTGTTAGTTCTATTTAACCCATAGATAGGGCCCTATCAGGTGCTACCACTCCGTGCCAGAGTGGACCTGGGAGCGATGGCAATGAAGGGGTACTCCGCATTCCCCAAAGCTCTAGCACTGCTGGAACCTCACGATCAGATTGTTTAGTGTCACATACAGGACACTCGTTAGGGGGTGGTCTTACCCCTCTGCAGAGAAGCAGTCGGTGTATTCTACAGCCCCAGCCAACTGAGCAATCACTATATTGTGTTCACTTTTGGACTAATACACTTGGGAAACATATAAACCCCTTTATCCCCTCCAGCTAGAGGTTAAATAGTACTACTACTATTCTTCTACAAGGAGGGCTTTAGCATTAAATAACTTATGAATGTTCAGACCATGACCTACTTTACTTACTGCTGAGGCTGGAATCTATTCATTATTAGAGTCAACAAGTTGGACTGCTTTCTCGACTCAGGCTCATAGCAGCAAATCCATGTTTAGCCAAATTTGTAAACATTGTTTTGACTAAAAAATGCTCTGCCACACACATCACACATTCTGTAAATTTCACATGGTTTGCACTTCTCAGCCACGAGAAATTGGATGATAGACCTGTTTGATTTACCGCTATTTTAAATAGCCTTACTACGGATATTTTTGAGAGATTAAAATAATCTTTGCAGAGCTCATTCTGAACAATGCAGAGTTTATATTTATATGTGAAAGAGGGGACTGAAGTACCCTTGTAATATATAAAATAGGTCCCTTATCAATCAAAAAAAAAAATTCCCCCTTATTTATTGAATGACCTTCCTATATATATATATATATATATATATATATATCACATTGTACTTCTTTTTTTTTTTTAATTCACATGTCAACAATTGAAGATAAAAAGCAAATTGTTTAATTGAACCTAGACAAATGGAAAGCACTGTAAAAATAAATATAAAAGAAAAAAAAAAAGATAGTAATCTTGATGGCATGCAAATGTATAAGAATTAAAAAAAAAAAAAAAATTATCAGCTTCAAATAAAAGCCACAACTAAAAGATCCAAGCTTTCAAAATCAGACCCTCTATCTCGACATAATATCACTCACAAAATGTGACCTAGAATCTATTAATTGGTTTGCAGTTCCAATCACTAAGAAAACAAAAATACATGAATGCATATGTTTGAATGTTATACCTGATCATCACCTCTGATAAATAATGGGCCCTTCTAGTTTGATTGTGTTGTTTGTTCTTTTTCTTTCCCACAAAGAGAAAAGGAAGAAAAAGATGAGAAAGAAAGGGAAGTTAGAAAAAGAGAGCTAAATGAATAAAAGAAAGAAATGAAGGAAGATTTTGCTCATCTTACTTTTCCAAAGTCTCAACAATTTCATCAGCCACATCTTTATCTGGAATATCCAGTTTTAATTTGACAATTTCATAATTTGTTTCAAGATTTCGCTGCATAAAAAAAAAAAAAAAAAAAGGAAAAAATGTTTATACAGGGTGACCCATAAAATACTTAAAACAAAAATTCCTAACTTTCTTGTTTTTAATATAATTTTTATATTATTTTTCAGATATTGTAAGTAAGCCAAGCAAATTGAAAATGTCAAGTGACAATGTGAAAGAACAAATTAACATAACAGAATTTTATAATTCAATTGAGAAGTTTATAATCTCAACAAAGAGATTTTTAGTGGTAGAATAATTTCAAGACATTCAGAGAATTCAAATGACCAACCTGACTTTTTGTTGTAGGGTTAATTAAAAGTAAGTTGCATATGGAAATAATATTAAGACATTACAACAAGACAAGGATAATATTCATGCAGATATAAAAGGATTAACTACAGGAACCGTGAGTAAAGTTCTGCAAAGTAATTGAATTAAATTACAACTTTGTATCCGTGAAAATAGAGGCCATGTACAAGATATTTTTCACAAATAGATAAAAATATTTCCTTAAGTTATATTTTAGAACTCAAAAGGACTATATTATCAAATTTTTTTATATGTCAGTCTTTTATGGGCCAATCTGTATAAGGATTTTAGTATTAAAGAATTAAAATACCTACACAATTGAATTCATTTAGATCAGGGATGGCAACAAAGGAAGCATTATAAAAAGCTTTAAAATATTTCCGAGATTTAATGAATTAAAAATAGTCAAATCATAAATGAAAAAAAATACATATCAGTAAGTCAATGTGTAGGTCTCTAAATTAAAAGAATATGTCAAAATTTTGATTTAAAAAAAACAAAAAACAAAAACAAAAACAAAAAAAAAAAAACACCAAAAAAACACCAAATGCAAAAGTTCTTATTCAAATATAAAAGATTTTAATGGCATGTCAATTCATATCAGGTTATTTTATGCCTAGAGGTTAGGGAATAATTGTTATATTTGCATAGTTGTTACTTGACACATTGATATACTTGATATCAAACAACTAATACAAATAATTTGCACAATTGTAGGATTTCAAGTATTCCTATCTAATACTAATAACAATATGGTTTCAAGTCACTATTTTTACTTAATAATAATCATTTGTCTGCAAATAGTTATATCCTTCCAGGTGACTAATAATAATAATCCTTAGTAAACAATCATTACTTCAAGTTATTTATTAACACAGATAAATTACATTAATATAGTTTGAAGTATTCTTATTAATCACCAATAATTTGCAAGCCATTATATGCTTTCAGCAACAAATAATACTTAGTTTTCAAGTCTTTCTAACATTAAGAATTCTATTTATTGATAATCATTTGTTTGTATACAATATTATGGTTTCACATATTCTCATCCAACACTAACTAAATTTTCAAACCAATCTATCCGAGCCATAGATAAGACCCAAACAAGTACAACCAATCTAAATCAGAGTGGACTTGAGAATAATGACAATAAAAAGGTGATGCCATAGTTCTCAGATTTCCAGAACTGGAGCCTCACTATTGGATAAAGCCTTATGTCATATTCACGAAAGTCATTTTTATGTTCCTACAAAGCCCCACTAACAAGACAGAAAAATTATGTTTCAGTTATCTTCTGAATAGAAGTTTACTTAAATTGAAAAAACATAAAAAAATAAATAAATAAAATTAAAAAAAAAAAAAAATCTTTTTTGCACCAACTGTTGGAACTTTGGGAGATATACAACTACTTCAGTCATCAAAGTTAGTTGGATTTTATAGCATATCAACCTTTGTAGCTTGGTTGTTTAATGCAAAATCCACTTATATATGATTTGTAACATATTTTGTTGATAACATTTTTAAATGAGCTAGCACTCATTTGTTTGCACACAGTTAAACAGATATACATATGATTTGTAAGTGAATAGTTTGTAGGTAATTTCATTTTCAAATAAGAACTAATTTGTTTGCACACTAGTATTGCTATAGTTTCTACACAGTTAAATGATTTCAATTATTGCTATCTAACACTAATAATTCTATTCAATTTTAATCTTGCTCGCAAACAAGTTTCAACATTATTCTATTTCAATGTAGTTAATGGTTGCAAGTATTGTTATGTAATACCAATAATTCAATTTAGGCACACAAAGAGTTTCAAGTATTGCTATTTAACATTAATAATTCTATTCAACATTACTCATTCATTTGCACACAGTTAAATTGTTGCAAGTATTACAATGTATCACTAATAATTCAATTAAATATCAGTCATTTGTTTACACACAATTAAATTATCTAACAGTAATATTTTTAACAATTCAATTTAGCATAAGTCATTTGTTTGCACACAGTTTAAAATGTCAGTTCTATTTGATGCATAGATAGATGCTTCCACTCCAAGCCAGAGTGGATCTGGGAGCAATGGCAGTCAAGGGGTACTCCACATTTCTCAAGGTTTCATCAGATTGTTTAATGTTATAAACAGGACACTTGTTGGGGAAGTCTTAGTTCTCTGCAAAGATGCAGTCGGTGTATTCTACAGCCCCAGCTGACTAAGCTACCTGTCATCAAACAAGCCCTAGAAGACTAAGAATTAAAAAAATATATATATATCTCACCAGATCTGATTTTAATTGAACAGTGATGAATGAAACTATGTTCAAACACAGCACATGTAGTTTGAACTCTCTGATGATTTCATGGTCAACTAGAAAGGTAAAAATAATAATTTATAAAGATTTATCATAATCATTAGAGCAGGTTATTTAAAGAAAAGTCATCAACATAGTCATATGAAATGTTAGTGAGATTAACAAACGACTGGATAGAATTTGACAAGCAAATTTTTTTTGACCTTTTAAAGAATCTTAAAGATAAACCTCAACTGTAAACAGAATGCTTTTGTCCATCTCCAATTTCAAATGTGGTGGAAAAGGTTTCTAGTTGACTCTAAACCAACTGGACACTATTGTCACGCGATATCCCACTGGGAGGAGGGAGATAAGATTAATACTATCCTCCCGTTGAATTAACAGTATCTAGCCGTCAAACAAGTGACCGTTAAGAGAGAATGTGGGTTACAGAGGGGGTGTCAACAGGTGTTGGTACTTAGTAACCTCAGGTCGCCAGACACCGGAAGGGGAGGGAGAGAGAAGCCAAATGATTGGCTGGGACCCCAAAACGGAAGTGGGGACTCCCTCCCCCCCGTCAGCGGAAATAGATAGTAAAAAAGTTAGTTTTTGAGCAGGGTTCGTAGCGGGCAGATGAACCATAGCCAGTATTCCGGGTTGAAGACAAAAGAACATCTGAGACATGAGGGACCCCAGGTTCTTCAAGCCAGTGAAAAAAAAATAGAACAAAGTCCATTAGCCTGTGAAAGAAAAAAGATTCTCCAGTGGAACCCCGTCGAAAAATAAGATAAGTAACTTTGGGGACGTTTCTCCCTTATACCCAAATTTTGTATACCACTCTCTCTCTCTCAACTTGAAGAAAAACAAAAGTCAAGAAAAGACATTTATATTCGTGGACTGTCCAATTATTATGTTTTGACACTTTGAAAGTGTATATAACTGTAGTAAAGGAATTCATGTATTTTTATGTTACCACGTGGTCTATGTTGTTACTTCATGCTTCCCTTTCAGCTTCTATTCGCCTTATGTTATCTTGCTTAGAATTGTCCTCTTAATTCCTTAACAATATCACACGGGAAACCGGAGTTGCCGACTACTACAATATAATATTATTACGACTAAAACCTATAGGTCCATATTCTTCCATTGTCTGGGGGAAAGGAAGTGAAAGCGGCCTGGTGGGTGTGTGGATAGTGTGAAATTTGGAAACCCTTGCCAGCGGCGGTCAGCCTGGCACTAAATTAATCCCTCACGTAATATGCCAGTTCTTATATGCCTGAGAAAAAACTCTGAACGAGGACTTATTCTATAAGGGATCAAGTGCCAACCTGCCCCGTCTTCACACGTGCGAAAATAAAAGTCCCGTTTTGGGATTTTAGTCAATTTGCTGTCACACTATAAGCTCTTCTGTACCTGGGTGCATATATCTAGGGGCAAGTGTGTCAATGTGTGTACATATGCACATGTGAGGGTGAGCATATCTGTACAAGTATGAGATCAAAATTAGTGTATATGTATGTATAGTAGTATTATATGGATAACTAAACAAGTGAGAGAGGGTGGCAGATTTTAATAGATGATAAAACAGAAAGGAGGATTTCCGAGATGGGGATAAAAGGGTTCATTTTTTTTAAAACTCAAGTCTTCTGTACTAATATGGCCAGAAATCAGTAGACAAGGGTATCCTTTTCTAAAGTACTTTGGTTCGTGTAAGAGCTGGGGCTCTTTTCCAGAAGTGAGGACCTTATATATTCAAGAAAACTATCAGGAGATATGCAGATGAGTGACAACCTGACCAGTGACTATTGGGTTTCCCCATTGTTCATAAGAACATAAACACCAGAGTTCAGAGCTGACTAGAAGACAGAATTGGATAAGAAATTGACTAAGACATCATCTGACATCCATATTGCAATAGTAAGGGAACAGCACCCAAGTCCACATTGCAAAGTGTCACATACCCCCTCTTACCAGGAAAAACTGAAAGAGTAAATAAAGAAACAGTAAGTATATTCATTGTTGCTTCCTTTTCTTTCCTTTGGGAAGCTTAAAAGATTCTACACAATATGGGATTGAATCATTTATCAGGCAAGAATGGGCAAACCAGGACAAAGACTTTATTATTTTAATCTTTTGATTGATTAATTTAGCAACAAACCTAAGAAAAAAATGAATCATTAAATATAAAAATACATGTATAATTCAAAGATTCTTTAAAAATCTTTCACAGTTAACATCTTTAGTCTTATGGGTTACTTTCTTACCAAAGCTCTATGTATTGCCAAAATAGAAATATATGCAAATTTTACACTACAACCACTGTGCTGGTATTATAGAAGAAAAACTGATTGCTGAATGTTTGATCTGCCCTATAAATATATGATGAAATGAATTGAAGATTTGTTTTCCAAGAAAATAAGAATGTACTAGTAGACTGGTAAACAATAATACAATCTTTTGGCGTTCTTTGGGGGAAATGCCAAAACAAAAAAAATATTTTGGTAAGAGTTTCTGCAAGATCTCTTGGCATAATGGTTATCAATACAGGCAATCAGAGTTCAAACCCTGGATGAGAATGCTTGTCTTTCAATTTGTGCTAATGCCCTTAAGAAAAGCACAAATCCATCTCCTCTCACCACCCAGCTATGAATAAATAGGCCACACTGGGTTCTTTAGCCTTGGTGTGGCAACTGTTCTAACAGAAAACTGCACTCAAACCAGTTGCACTCTGCTTAAAACTGACCTTGTGTTACATTTTGTGCGTATAGTAGATATTGTATTGGGGTTTTTTTTGTAAAATAAAACAAACAAAGCATTTTGAATATTTCTAAAAAAAAAAAAAAAAAAAAAAAAAAAGGATTCCTTTCGGTTTCCGTATTCATTAGAAACCCCTACGAAAGGCAACATGTGACTCAAAGTCAATTTTTTTTCAAGAGGAGTACAGTTGGTTTGAATTCAGTTTTCCTTCTAGACTGGTTGCCTTACCAAGGCTAAAAAATCCTGTCTGCCTTACTATTTATCCATAGTTGGGAGAAGAGAGAGAGAGAGTAATGCTTTTCCTAAGGGCATTGGTGCAAATTGAAATGAAAACAGCTTTATCAAGGATTTGAACTCTGGTTGCTGATTTCATTTCCCACAATAATAACCGTTACACTAAACATACCTTTACTTTCAGCTGAAACTTAAGACATTTTGTTCTGTATCCTTATAATTGGATAAAAGTAGAAGAAACTGACTAAAAATCATTTTGATTCACCTAAATAGACAAATCCAATCCAAGTCAAATGAAAAGAAAGAATTTCTTGGGTAAGGGTGAGGAACAACAAGTTTGGATGTCAATTATTTGAATTAAACATACAATAATACAGAAATATTAAATATATATTTCATCAGTTTAAAAACATCACTGTTGATAATAACTTTGATTCCTAATAAAAATAAAATTGAATGAATTATCACAAAGAAAGACATAAAAACATTGATCTGTCATTATACTCACTTATTTTCTTCACTGTATATCCAAGTACATCCAGTCCCAGTACAATGCCAGTTAAATTTTTACACCAGGAAAGCTTGAAAAAAAAAAAAAAAAAAAAAAAAAAAAAAAAATATGCTTACATCAATTTGACTTATTTTATAAGCTGAAAAATATAATCTTTTAGTACATACCCCACTGGCTTTAATGATCAGGTTATTCATTAAGCTTTTCGGCTATAGGTAAGTTTTGACAATTTTTTTGTTTAAAAAAAAAAAAAAAAAAAAAAAAGCCAAATTTCATTTCTTACTTTCCTGGTATATTTTTATACTAAGATATTTACATAAACGACGACTTTTACATTTTTGTTGAAATTTTTCACAATAAAATACCATATTAATAAAAAGCAAACATTTTGCCTTTGCTGCTTCAGCTTTACTGATTATGTCAGGCAGAGAATTTCTTTGAAAATTTTAAAAAATATATTTGCTGTTGATTTGATGGTTTTACAGTATGTCAACCTGTGTTTAGGTTTTATTTTTAAGTAATTATATGGTGTAAACAATTAGAGCTTTAAGTAACTATTCTTAATACAAATAATTTCCACAAAGTTACATGATTTTAAGTATTATCAAATATCAAGAATTTTCTAAGAAATCTATTTGATTCATTGATTGGACCTTAACAGGTTATTACCACTCCAGGTCAGAGTAGACCTGGGAATAATGGCAATGAAAAAGTGACTCCATACATCCCGAAGCTCTAGAACTAGAGCCTCACCATCAGATGTGATTAAGTGTCATACTCAGAACACTTATTTTGGAACGTAAGAGCTCAACACCTCTCCAGAGGGTGCACCTGATTGATAGGGCTTGTACTGATAGGCCTAGACTGTTACATAACATATTTTACACTTCTAACTGTAATTTAATTCACGAGATTAAAAACTGAAGGTGTGGGTGGGGGGTCGACTGATACAAGAGAAACATAACAGGAACATTTCTGGAAAGCAATAAGCCAAGTTTGACTTGGTTTAGTTTCTTTGTTTAATGGCATAACAACCTTAGTAGGTTATTTAATGCCAAAGCCATCCTGTTAGAACAAGAGCAGTAATACTATTTAATTCATAACAGTGGTGATAAGTAGGTTTATATCTTTCCTAGGAGTATTAATCCAAAAGCGAACATAACAGCGTGACTGGATCTAAGTTTGAGATTTCAAACCATATCAGAATAGACAAGGGGACGTAACTCAATAAAAGATATATACAAAGTGAGTGGCAGAAAAATATATGTAAGAAAAAAAAAAAATCACAGCATTGATTTTTGTTGAGACCATTGTCGTCTTCCTCCTCTGATCATAACTACAACACAACTAAAAAAATGTCAGTGCTTGTAAAATCCTTTGGTTCTATGCATGGAACATCAGAGAACATTTTCAAGAGTCTAATGGCAAAGGCATTGGATAAGGAGGGACATGATCTGTCAGAACAAGACACTTTTAAATTAAAACTACTTGAGTAGTTTAAACTTTTAAAAAAGTGGGGGTGAGAGAAAAGATTATTCTGAATAAATCAATATAACCTCATTAGGAAATTTGTTCTGCATTGAGGGCTCTACAAGAGGGGCCTAATGTCAAATGTAGCTTTCAGATGTCAAAATAAGAGAGAGTATTTATTCTTCAATAATCCAAATTTTAGAAGTGTGGTGGTATAAAAAAAAAGAAAAAAAAAAAAAAAAAAAGATAAGCAAAATGATAAATATAAAAATATTAACATTTTCTTCTCATCATATAAGGGATTTTGGTCATCTAATCCCAAGATTCTAAGGGCTAGGTTCACCTTTAGTTTTTGTTTAAATTTGTTTTTAAAGCATCAGCCTTGCTTGAGGAAGGAGCTCCCAGACTCAAGAGATATTCAAACAGTTCATAAGCACTGCAACTAAGTGACATTTTAACTTAGCCAGATACTTGTACCTAAATTACAGTAATCCTTCACACAAAAGGAACTGAACAGAAAATACCACAAAGGCTTTCTTCCTAGAAAGATATGAAAGAAATGGTGTGTTAGCTTTATTTTGTGAATTGTTTTCAACTTATCAACAGAGAGAATGTGCAACACATATATCCAAACTAATAGAGATTATTAAACAGATTATACTAAAAAAAATTAAAAAAAAAAAAAAAAAAAAAAAAGGGGCAAATCCATCTTCAGTTTTGCATCATGAAATACTGCAATATTTAAATTTTGTGAAGAAATATTTAGAATTAACTTTTTTCCTTCATTAAGCATTTTAATAGTTGATTTGATTTAGAGTCAAAATTCTACTTTTGAGCATATTTGTGACTTCCTCATTCCCAGCTACATTAGAAATATAATAAAAACAAGATATTGCTTCAAAATAAAATCTTACCAAATTCTCAAATTGCTTAAGAGCAATTTTCTCTTCATGTGAATAAGCTGGAACTCTGGAAAATTAAAAACACAGTATGTCATAAATGAGAGGATTTTATGCGTATATTAGTGGATTTAAGATGATGGTATCTGTACTGTTGGAAAGCCAAGAATGCAGGAACATTGGTCAACTAAAACTCTTTCAAATGGAGGGGAAAAAAAAAAGACTTCAAAATGATGCAGACAAGACTGATGTATACATGGTTGTAGTCGGAGAAGAAAAAACAAGAAACTAAGAAAGATTAAGTAACTTATATATTTATTTATTAAAAAAAAAAAAAAAAAATCATGCACATCTTGGAAATTTTAAATGATTTTTTTTTTTTAAAAACAAAAACTAAACATATTTACTGTAAAAAAAAAAATCTAATGTTTACATAACGGAATTCCTCACAACTCTGTAATGAAACTAGATTTGGTGATGGTATAGTTGTGTATATAAAACCATGCCTGAAGCCAGAGTCATCATTTGATGAAGGCTTTGTGGGAAGCAATGCTGCTGTATAAACATCAGTTATTGTATGATTATATATATATATATATATATATATTAAATAATAGCCCTTATGGTAAGAAAAAAAACCTGGCAAGTGATTTGAAGATGAAAATATACAACGAATCACTGTCAAGGAGAAAAAATATATATTGAAAAAAAAAAAAAAGGCCAACCTTGTCTTACCAACTGAAAAAAAAAAATCAAAAGACACACAATTGGTTGGTCAAAAGAAAAAAAAACACTGTTAGGGCTGCTAAGATACAATGCAAAAAGTGCTCAATACTAAGTAGAGCAAAATAGTAAGGATAATTACATAGTTTCACATAAGTGGCTCATCAGGGTACCTAATCCTGACTAAAGAAGTATGGAAAGAAAACTATATTTATAGTAAAAAATAAAATAAAAATTAAGAAAAAAAAAAAAAATTTTTTTTTACTATATAGTTTTCTTGCCATACTTCTTTAATCAGGATTAGGTACCCTGATGAGCTGCTTAGGCAAAACTATAGTAGGTTAGTTCCTGACTCACTAAGTAATTACCGATACTATATATATATATATATATATAAAATTAGAATTTTTTAATTGCAGAATACAAACTTTGAAAGAGCTGACTAATGCTATATAAGAGCAATTTCACTAGGCTTCAACAATTTATAATTTACGATACCTTTTATCTTATAACTATCATAAGCTTCATGAAAAATATTTGCTTCATCTGTTGAAAAGTAATATCAGTGTCACATAGGTATTTAATATAGGATAAAAGAATATTAATTAAAGTATATTCAGAACTTATTTTCAATTATGTAGTCAGTCTCTAGTTTTCAAAAAGAAGGTGCTTTTTGTAGACATCTCAAAGATGTATTAATTCAATATATCACATATGTGAACTGTAATTGATAACATCAATAAAATTAATTTTATTCACTGCTATTTTTTTTTCTCTTCAATAGAGAATAATAGAATAAAGTAGAGTAAAGTTGGCGACCTTAGTTGAGGGTGACTTGAAGGCTTTTTTTTAATAGTTACTACGCCAAGGTTTAAGGGAGGGCACTATTCCATTCCCTGGTTTTGCTTCACTTTACTTTTGATCCTTACCTTATAATGCCGAGTGCTAAGCAAGGTGGCATCAAGTACCATTTTTTTGAGTCTTTTGTATGACTCGATTTGGGATTGAACCCCGGTGCATACGTTAACTAAATTTGGGTGAAAGTTTTCAGGATTTTTTAAAAAAATAAAATGACTGAAGAATATCTCATTCCAACTTCATTTTTTGAGCTTTTTTGTAAAAATGGCTTTTTCTTCAATTGCACCATTGAAAGTAACAATTGTAGCAGTCAGCAGTTACAATTTGAGCCAGTTTTAGAAATTGTTAATACAGTACAGCTTTCATATCTAACCAAATACAGAGTGGTGATAACTCCCCACCCCCCGCCAAATGGTTAGGATTTATTTTGTTGATGCTGCAGACTGTCCATTATAATGTATCAGATTATTGTAGTGACCCCACTCACTTCCAGCCCAATTTTTTTTCACTTAGATGATTCATTCGAAACCCATTTTCTCTATTTTTTTGAATTGTACTGCAGTGCTTTTGCATACAAATCTAATTTTTTGCTACAAATGTAGATAAAAAACAAAACAAAAAAAAACAACATAGTTCTTTAGTTTAGCTATTATTGTGACAAAAATTATTCATGCAACTTCTATATTGTTGCAACAAGAATTAAAGTAAAATTTATAGAAAAAAAAAATTCAAGCCAAAAATAAATTTCCTGACCAACATTTCCTTCCTTATCTGCATGTAAATTCTACCCTCACATTTTTAGAGGTGCATTCTTTATGTTGTGGTTGGTTGGTTGGTTTTATGGCATATCAAACCTTATTATGTCATTTTACACCAAAAATCATTTTAGCAGTTATCATTTAAGCTTGGTTGATTTAATTACATATCAACTCCTAATAAGTTATTTAATGCTAAGATTTCATTCATTTCAGAATGTTATTGTAATAACTATTATCAATATTCCATTACATTTTTAAAAAATTGTCTATAATTATTCATTTACACACATTTATATGGTATCAAGTATTCTTATCCAATACAAATAATTTGCATGCATTTGAAAGTTTTCACATTTTCCAATCTAACACTAATAATTTACAAATAATTATATGGTTTCAAGTCACTAAAAATAATAATCCTTAGTAAACAATTATAACTTCAAGTAACTATTAATATAAATAATTTAAAAACAATTATATAGTTTCAAGTATTCCAATCCAATATAAATAATTTTTAAACATGCCGATTTGACCTAGAGATGGGTCCCTAACAAGGTCATAGTGGACCCAGAAGTAACAACAATGAAGGGGTTACTCTACACTCCCCAGATCCCCGAAACTGGAGCCTCACCACAGTATACAGTTTAGTATTATACTCAGGACATTCTTCATGAAATATCCCATATAATCAGAACTGCAGAAATACAATAAAACTTTTACTTACTCTGCTTCTTCACTTGAATACCGTTGGATAATTTCTTTGGTATGAGCAACCTCAGACTGTAGTTGTTGTGTCTCTATCTGGAGGTCTTTGACGAGTTGAGTGAAGTCATTTTTCATTTCTACAAGCATTTCAACACTTAGATCATCAAAATTTATGGTGAGAGCTTCCTTTTCACTCAACCTGGAATTGATGAAAATCAAGGATTGGAAAACTAAAGAACACTATCAATATCTTGACAACTGATTGTACTACCTTTTTTCAGTTGAGACAAAGAGAAAGAATTTGAAATTTGCTTGACCAGCAGACATTTACATAACATGGATATCACTGACAATCTTTCAATTTTGTGAACTTTGCAGCTTATTTTGCACGTATTTAAAAAGTTAGGTTAAGTGAATCACTCTAATTTTTTTCAAAAATTCATTATTATCATTTGTTTTCGGGAAAATTTTCATCTTTCATAGAGATATTTGTTTTAAAATAAAGATATATAATTGAAAGCCCACTTTATAATCACTCCACTCACTCCCACTATATGAAAACTGCGTAAGAAAAATTTTCTTTCAATACAGTAACCCTGTATTTGTTCATATTTTTATTTTTGGTATTTACCTTATAAGTAATAAAAGACAAAGTTTATACTATTAAAAAAAAAAAAAAAAAAAAACAGCTTCCACTCAAAATTTGTGGGTCAACAATTTTTTGAATGAGTCAACCAACCCCACCTAATTGATTTAAGTATTTTTTTAAAGGAGGAAATTTATTTTGAAAAAAGTTTCCACTCAAGTTCTTTGAGTCAACATTTTTCTTATCATGTCAACCGACACCAATTTTTATTAATCAAACTGAAGAGGATTGGAGGTCAATTGTGGTTGTAGTGAATTGTTAGGAAATTATGAGGTTTGTAAACCGACTCCTTTTTCTTCTTACCCAATTCACTTGTGGTCTTTTTTTTTGAGTCAAAGCTGTAAGGGAATTAAGAACAGACAGAAAAGACAAGGATACCTTTAGACTCAAACTTTATTTTGGGGTTTATAACTATTCTATGGTGGAATAATTTCCTGAATCAGTAGAAATAGTCAGCTCTCCCAGACAAGGTGTTTGAAGAACATAAGGGAATTATCTTTTGCAAATTATAAGTTGAGAGTCTGTCATGTGTATCTGTGTTCAGTGGGTACATTCAACAGAGATGGCAACTAGCGGGAGAAACAAGATGCTAAATTAAGGACTCAGCAGGCATGTGCACTCCTTAACAGCAGCAGAAAGAAAAAGCAAGGTCTATTTGGTCTACGCATCTTGAAGTAACTAAGGGAGAGTTTCTCTTCTGCACCAGGAAGCCCCTTTTCTTGTCAGAGGCCTCCTGGGAAACTGTTACTTTGGCATTTTATTTATTTCATTTTTTTTTTATGTCAGTGTCTTTTTTATTTCTTTTTTTTATCCGCACAAGAATATTTTTTTTATATTTAATTGATAATTCATAGGCAAGTACATCTTGTCAACGCTCTTTTAAAATATTTTATTCTTTTTTTATTTTATTTTTTATTGTGTCTGTTCATAAACAGAAGTTTTACTTTACGGAGTTTAAAAACTGAAGTAATTTTACAATTGCCTGGATGGAATCCATGAGGTGGTCGTTGAACCAAGATCAGGAGAATTGAATTTCTCCAGGAGTACCCCTTTTAAGAGGAAAGTCGAGGGGGCCCTGAGACATTTTGGGAGCCGCGCGGCATGTCTGGGCTATGGTCCTGTACTCGGACCTCTCCCCCCAAAATGGCCTTGCGCCACACTCGTCCGGTCAGTGGGACGTACGACAAATACCGAGTGTCTCTATTTCATTAGCGGTTACTCGAATTAATATTAACTTTACAAGGCCAGAAATACGCTGCTTGTAAGCAACGATTTAGAAGGCAATTTGTTGCAACCAACCATTCGGAAGAAGAAATCCGACAAAACGATGAAAACTAAATTGAATATTCCTCTTTTTAAGGCAAATTTTCACTTTTTTCTTTTAAATTTACAAACAATGAGGAAAGAAAAAAAAAAAGTTTATTTTATACAAACAGCAGAGAAGTAGAAAGCATTTGTGCATACCATCATTCCCATATGATAAACTAAAATTAAATACACAAAAAGAATCCAAGTTTAAAATTCGTAAATCCCCGATTCAAATTCAAATAGAAAAACTTTTGTAAACAGTTTTTTGTTTCACGGCCTTTATGCATATTATTGTTGTTTTTGTTATCTTATTAATTCAAAGAAATAAATCAAAACTAAAAATATGAATTTCAGTCAAAATCTTGAAATTGATGTCACACAACTTAGAAAAATACTTTTATTTTGAAAAACTGATATTAAAAAACAAAGAATTTACCTTGAGTGATGCGATCGTTTTAAATTGGCGGCCATTTCTTTCAAATGATATTTAACTGCAGTCGTTTACAATTTTTAGAATCTTTATACGAACCAAGCAACTCAGAATTTCAAGGAAAAATTATCAATATTAAAAAATGTTTTATCGTGGTGCTGACGTTTTAAAGAGGCTTCATATAAAATTGAAAATTTATTCCATTTTTAAAAAATTACCTTGATTGTTTGAACTTTTGCAAACATTTATCAATATTTATTATTCACTAAATTTATTTTTGCAAGAATTTGTTAGTATTTATTATCTAATATAAATTAAAATTACAAGTAAGCAAAATCATTAAGAAAATTATAGAAAAAGGAAGCAGTATTTTTAAACATTTAATTTTCTTAGAATTTGACTTAAAAATCTTACTGAACAAAAATACAAATGGATTTTTATTTAAATCTATAAAAACTATTTTATTAATTTTTAAAATAAAGATTTCTTACTTTAAACCAACCTATTCAGAATTTTAAAAAAATAATTAACATTATTAAAGATATTTTATTGTACTGACTTTTAAAGAAGCTATTTTCCCCATATAAAATGCAAAATTTATTCCATTATTTTGAAATCAATTTTATTTAAAAGTTTTTGCAAGCATCTATTAATATACATAATCTTGGAAGTGATTATTAATATTTATTATTTATTATATTAATTTTTGCTAGCATTTATCAATATTTATTATTTATTATACAATAGAATTATAAGTAAGCAAAATTATGAAGAAAATTAAACAAAAAAATAGAAGAGCAATATTTTTAAGCATTTAATGTCCTTAATATGTAACTTAAAATTTAAAGGAATTATAACATGAGGGCAGATAATATTAGCATTTATACAAAAATGGCAGCTGAGGTTGTTGAGTTCTATTGTCTCTTGTTATATTAAAAGGAAGAACAAATGAGTTGAAAAAGATGTAGATAGTTTTCAATTTGAAAGTTTTGATAACAGCTTGAGACAAAAGGAACCAAAAAAAGTCGCAGGAAGAAGAAAACAGTTGTAGAGTTGAGAAGGAATAAAGTAGCTGAATGTCAGAGCTGGAATTGAGTCGCTGTTGTCAAGAGAAAAGACGAGTTGCTGAAAACAGAGCAGGAATTGAAATGTTGATGTCAGAGGCGGAATAAAACATCCAATTTAATGCTTCTGGGAGCCGTTGGTCTTGGAGGGTTGATATAGAATGAATTCCTAGGAACCAACTGTCCATGAATTAGATGGGATCTCCTCATGGGGATGTGGTCTGCTGCTGGTTTAAATGAGAAAGAGAGGACAGGTCTATCCTACTCGAAAAGTATGTGAGGAAGAGAAGAGAGAGAATGTGTTCTCTCATGTTGAATGGTCTGTCCTGCCGTTAGCAAGTGAGGAAGTGAAGGGAAAGGGCGAGAATGGTTAGCGTAGCCTTTTATGTTGCCCAGGGAGGTGACCCAGGCAGAATGGAATCAGTCATTCTCATTGGATGAAATATAAAAATTTGAAACTCCAACGGCCAAAACAATTCCCGCACTCAATAATGATCTGAAATTCTTTCTGCTACAGAATGAAAATATAAACACAAGGTATAGATGAAAAGCTCATAGACTGAAAAGTTCATATAGGGTTGTCATATCTGCTCTAAATGATTTTTTTGACCAATGGGATTCCTGCACTACAACACCAATGGGAGAAGTAGGTGAGCCACAAGAGAGACTATGTTGAAAAATAAGCCCCATTTGATCATATTCCACAAGAATATCTATGCCAGCCTATGAACTTTTCAGCCAACCCTCATGATTTTATAAAAATCTATAAAGATTATTTCATTTATTTTTTAATTAATTGTAAATTTAAAAATATCTTCTGAACCATGTAGGAAGCATTATTTAAAAAGATATTTTTAATTCGTTAGATATTTTTAATAGGTTACTGAGCTTAGCATATTATGATATACTGCAAAAAATGTGAGCTGCCCAGTGAGATTGAACTCACAATATATTAGTTATCATCTACAAGATAGTTTTGTTTGTGGAAATTTGTTAAGGAACTGGTGATCCTGTTTCACCGAATATCAGCAGCCTCTTGGGGTCACGTGGTGTCCTCTATAAAAAAAGAGCTACGACTGAAGATTCCCTCTCTTTTTGCCACTCCCACCGCTGTTAGCAACAGGTCCATTCATAGTAGCCCTTGACGGCAAACGCATTTGGTACCTTCCACCTGCCAGGACCCAAGAGCGACGAACGCACATGCTGAGTTAAAAGGAACAGGACACACAGCTAAGTTCCAGCAGGCATTTTATCTGCAAACCTCACCTTACCTTACCTTAAATCTTTACCTTATAACTTTATCTTACACCTTTACCTTATAACAACCTTACAACTAAACCTTACAAACCTTCCAAAACCCTACCACCTATCTGAACCTTGAACTCTTTTTTGAACTCTTACATATTTGTGGTTTGTTCCATTTGGGTAAAACCCTGTTTATTGTTGTTGTTGTTGTATATAAATTTTGTTGCACTAAAAGTCGTTTGTCTTCTTTCTTCAAAAACTGTCAACCAACTCCCTACTGCTGTTTGAAGTACGGTTTATTCTTTTACAAAACGTTGGAATAAATCGAGCTTTTCAGGGCTCATAAAAATCCCTGTTTGTTAACTATTATTCTATAACATAGCAACCAAATCATTTTGGTTGGTTGGTTTTTAATCATGTCAACCTTTATTGGGTTATCTAACACTGAAATCAATCTTGTTTTTGTAAGTAATTTTATGCTTTCAAGTAACTAATCTAATAATCATTTGTAAACTACCATAGTATTTTTTATAAAAATAATTTGCAAGGTTATATATTTTCAAATAACTATTTCTTTTTAATAAAAATAATCATTTACTTACACACATTTATGCTTACGGTTATTTCTATCTCATACAAATAATTTTCAAACAGATCTATTTGACTTATAGAAGGGTCCTTAATTGGTACTACCATTCAGGATCAAAATATTAGTAATTGTCATAACTAGAAGTTACTCCTTACTTTTTTTTGCTACTGGAAGAAGATGGTACTGGAAGTTACTTTTAACCTGACTGTTGTTGACAACCTAAAATTGGATATATTCAGCAGCATTTTCATCAAAAAGTATTTGTGTGGCCATGGGGCCAAGGATTCAGAATGTACTACAATCTTTGCACCACATCCACTTACTTAACTCCTCTCTCTGTGCCAACAGCCTGCTGAATTTTCACACCCGCTTGTGATCCTGCTTAACCAGCCTGGGAACTGAAAATGTTTTAGCTGTCTGTGATCAGAATATGGTGTCATTTCTTATAAATTAGTTGAGGATGCTGTGGCCAATCTTGAATCTCTTATTGAACAAAATATTAGTTTCAGGACTCCAATAATCAATTTCATCTTTGGATCATCTCTTTTTAAAAATACTAAATATTTGTCATAATGGTTGCTAGGAAGGATTAAATTACTTTATTTTACACAGGATTTACTTTTTATCTTTCCTCACCCAAAATTGTAATTTGTCAATGCACTGAATGAAGGACAAACAAAGAATAACCAGTAAAAAAAATAATTCAAACAATTATCGGACTTTAATTATAGTGTGACTCTTGAATATTAAATTGCTTGTGCTGTGACTTTGATTCCTATAGGATGCTGCACTATAATGGCCTTGTATAAGACAAATCTAAGCTGAGACTTAAGAAATATTATCTGCCTTAAGTTTTGTGTATGCTGAATTAGCAGTTGGTATATGGAGTTTCAAAGGTAATTCATTATATTGTTTGCTATTTGACTCCATTCTGGGTTATTCTATTCTTACCCCACGTTATCTTGCTGGTTTAACTTCTTGCATATGAAGGCTGTAAAGGAATTATAAGAAAGAAGAAGATAGTAA
This sequence comes from Sepioteuthis lessoniana, assembly GCA_963585895.1. Taxonomy (NCBI): domain Eukaryota; kingdom Metazoa; phylum Mollusca; class Cephalopoda; order Myopsida; family Loliginidae; genus Sepioteuthis; species Sepioteuthis lessoniana. Next base: position 96,609,348 of record OY757921.1, read on the forward strand.
AAGATAGGAGATGAAGATATCTTTTAAATTTTACCTTCATTTCTGGGTTCAATAACCATTCAGTGGGTGTGGAAATTCTTCCCGAATACAAATGAAATAGTTGAATCTCCCAGTCAAGGTGTTAAAATGTGTGAGTTGTTCTTAGGTATATATGTCCAAATTTAGTATTCAAAGCGTTAACAACGTTAGGAGATATGTTTGAATCTGGTTTTTCAGTTGTGATCATTAAGTCTGTTGTATGGTGTCTTAACTGTGATTCTGACGAGTTCATTATTCTGTGTTTTTAGTTGTGGGTTTTTAGTAAAAGAGGCGGCTGCTACTAGTGAAAAGGTTAGCCAACGCATCATCTAAAGATGGACGCGTGGTGCCTTCCACCACTAGCAAGAAAGATTTAGGTGTTGTCACTCTGCTGGTCACTGCTGAAAGAGAATGAGATTCTTTCTTTTGTTAGGACAGTTCCTTTTCTTTGTGCATGCATCACCCCTCTTCCTTTCAGGGGCTTCTGGGAGTTTCTGCAAATCTTTAATAATTATTTTTAATTTAATTTAATTTTTTAAAATTTTTCTATTCCCAACAGGTATTCATGCTCAGATAAGAAGTCAGCATTTTGAATGCTTATTTTTAAGGCAAGCAGATCTTCCTTGCCTAAAAGAGTGACAGAAAACAATTTTCCTATTTAGATTTTACCCCACTTTTTCTCATGTTGCATTAGTGATGACGATACACAAAAAAATTGGCACTCACAAATAAAAGAAAATCTTATTTCCCTGCATATAAGATGCATGGTTTATAAAGGTATTTGCTGGACTATTACTCTCAACAAATCCTACAAGCAGTCTGGATTTACCCAACCCCTCACCCACCAGCAAGATGTGACACAAGGTCAATTTTTTAGCAGAGTAAAGCTGGTTTGAATTCAGAATTTTCCTTCTCCTTGACTGGTTACCAAACCAAAGCTAAAGAGCCCAGTCTACCCTACTATTTACCAGGGTTGGGGGAGAACAAATGGATTCATGCCTTTCTCCAAGGCATTAGTGCAAAGTGAAACACAAATAACCTCATCCAGGGTTTGAACTCAGGTTGATGATTTCATTTTCTATCATGATAACCGTTACACTAAGTGTGCCTCCTAAAATTTATGAAGTTTAGGAGGTAAACTGTTGATTTTAAACTTCAGTAGATAACTCTTAAGTCATAATACCAGTGAATGGGGTGCTGTGTGATATTGGCTTATGTCTATAACTCAATGTGCATCTTATGTGCCAGAAAATACAGTTATATATGAGCACTCTGGTAGCCAATAGGGTATAAAAAATGTAAACAAAGGCTGCTGCTGCTGCTGTTGCTAAAATAAATACCTTGATATTCCCTTAGCCAATGTGGTCCGCTTGGTGGCTGAGAGGTCAGGAACTTAGTCTAATTTAAAGTTGGACGGGTTTCGATCCCGGCTTTGAGCGTCCTGCGTGTCTAGCCACACTGAAGAGTTCTGATAGAACGAAACAGTCTGTCTGTGGATGACAATATATACACTCCCCCATGGGGGTTGAGCACTCTGGCGAAGGAATTGTCAGCCGCCCCTAGCATAATGCAAAGCTCTTCACAAGAATTGAGCACTCTGGTAGGTGATAGGGTATAAAAAAATGTAAACAAAGGCTGCTGCTGCTGCTGTTGCTAAAATAAATACCTTAATATTCCCTTAGCCAATGTGGTCCGCTTGGTGGCCGAGAGGTCAGGAACTTAGTCTAACGTAAAGTGTCTAGCCACACTGAAGAGTTCTGATAGAACGAAACAGTCTGTCTGTGAATGACAATATATATATATATATATATATATATATAAATATCATTGAGAAACAAGAAAATCAATTATTATATTCCATAATAAATTTATTTTACCCCTATGTTGGCCAACCACAGTTGAGGGCAACCTGAAAGCTCTCTTTTCAATCGCTACAACACTGAGGTGTAGTGGAGGGTGCTACTTCTTTCCTTAGATTTGTTCCACTTATCCTTGATAATGCAGAGTGTTAAGCAAGGAGGCATCAAGTACCATTTTTTGAGTCTTTGGTATGACTTGACCTAGGATTGAACCCCGGTCTTCCAGAACTAGAGTAAATAGCTTTTTTGTCATAATCCACCCAAATAGAATGCTGTGTGATAGTGGTATATAATTATTTTAATGTTAAGTATACCTTCTATACTGGGAAATATGGTATTTATTCACCTCCTTATAAAGCTATTAACAATTTTCATGACATTTGTATGATTAAGAAGAAGAAAGGGAGAAAAATCAGAATTTTTTTCTTTTAGATTAAATATATTTATTTATGTTTACATTTGTAAATAAAATAGAAAAACTGTATAAAAGTTTTAAGTGATGAAAACGTATCTAAAGTCTTAAAATCTAAAAAAAAAAATCAATTGACAAATAAAAAAATTATTAAAATTTTTGGTATTTGATCAAAGCATTCTGAATTAAAAACTTGTCCAAAACACCGCTGAGAAAATGTCTGCAGTAATATACAAAAGAATTATATAGAATTGTAAAACTATAAAAAAAAAAAAAGTAAATTTCCGTCATTTCTTAATTAAAAAAAAAAAATGGATGAATAAAGTATCTAAAAACTACGTCCTATCCAGATAAGAGTAAATTTCAATAATTTCCTCGATTTTATTTTATTTTTTATTTTTTTACTGGAACGATTACTTTTTAACCTCAGAATTATACATTGGCAAGTAGACATTTTATAAGTTGGATGTTCTGGATAAATACAATATATTTATGAGAATGTTTGCTTGTAAAAACAATCACTAGAATTTTAATTAGATTTAATGTCATCCAATTTAATATAACTCAACTTTTTAAAATTAAAGAAAAAAATTATTACGTAAGTATACTTCGTTTAGTTTTACGACTACAAAGAACTAAAGGGAAGTAACTCCAGCGCACTGTTTACTTTAGTTACTGTTGCTACAGACGCTTGACGGACTTGATTAAACTCTTTTTGGCGCCTCGCATGGTGTAATAGTTAGCAAGCTAGACAAACAAACCATTGATAGTGAGTTCAAGTCTTATTCAGTGCCCCATTTATTAAAAGTTTAGTAAACAGGTTTCTCATTTTTGCACTTTTCAATCATTTCTGGGTAGAACATAAAACAAACAAACAAAAAACAAACAAACCAAAAAACATACAAAAAACAACAACAAAAAACACCCCAAAACAAAAAACAAACAAACAAACAAACAAACAAAAAGAAAAACAAAAAACACCCTTTCCAAAACAAACAAACATTATATATATATATATATATATATATATATATATATATATATATATATATTGCGCATACATTATACTGCAGTTAGTGAACTGCGGCAACGGTTCAACGGAAAGAGATAGTGAAACGAGGGGTTTCCTTTGGAATTTGTATCTGTTTGAAAATCTTTAAAGATGACATCGACCTCAAAAGGACAGAAGAACACAGAAGACAACTTTGAGGACATTTCGCAACGGTTGGAGGGTACAAGCGAAAGTTACGAAAGCAAGTATCGGGACGATTATTTTCTCAGTGACCCTGCTGCATGGTGGGATGCCCTCCCTCAGCCGTTCATGATGATCGATAAAATAGTGCACTATTTGCTTGAACAAATGTGGTCATCGATAGAACAACGACAGAGAGTGAAGAGGTCTCAGAGAATAGCACGGTCAGATTCTGCCGTCTGTACCACCCCCACAATATACGGACCGAATGGTATATTGTCTCAGGTAAGAAGCTAAATAAATAATAGTTTGAGCACGTTGTACTGTTTGATTTTAACGGCATATTAACTCACCTGGTGTTATTCTATGCTAAGAGGTTAGGAAATCACGAACATTTTTCATATATATATATATATATATATAATTCAGACGAAAAAAATGTTTTTGATCTGCACGTGTGTTTCGATATATATTTAAACTGAAGTTATTTATATACTTGATAGCCGCTGGCTAATCTACATTCTCCTTGGATTTTTACCTTTTTAACTATTTTCCTCGGATTATATATATATATATATATATATAGTGTAGTTGTTTCTAAAGATTTTTTTGCACACAGTTATATGATTGCTAGAATTCATATCGAATTAGAATAATTGACACACAATTATATGATTTCAAATATTCCTCTCTGATAATAACTAAATGGTTCCAAGTAACTATTTTTATCTGATAATATATATTTGTTTGCCCTATGAGGCACAGGAAGGGTGCATTCGTGATTGAGGCTAGTTGTAAGGTATTGTTCTGGGTTTTGTGTCTGATTCCTTTTTTCTTCTTCTTACCTCATTTACTTATTGTCTTCTTTTGTTTGTGGAAGCTGTAAGAGGATTTAGGACTGAAGGAAAAAGACAGAGATACCTTTATATTCAAATTTTATTTTGGAGTTTACGACTATTCTGTCAAGAGAATGTTTTCCTGAATAAGTAGAAATAGTTGCGTTTCTCTCCAGACAAGGCGTTGAAGTATATAAAATCATCTTCGGCAATTACAAGTTCGAGGGTTCGTCGAGTGTCTTGCTAGGTAGGTCCAGTAGAAGCTACTACGAGTTGGAGAGATGAACCGCGCTGCTAAGTTCAGGACTTAGCAGGCATGTCTTCTGCCCACCGCCAGCAGAGAGAAACAGGTCCTTTCAGTTGAAGTGATTATAGTTTGATGAGAAAGAAGCCTATCTTAATAGGCATGCACCGATTTCGTTTCTTGTCAAAGGCCTCCAGGGAAACTTTTACTTTTTGCATTTTTTATAGTATTTTTTAATTTCCTTGTAACCCTCGCAGCACACAGTTATATGGTTTCAAGTAACTAATAATAATAATCCTTAGTAATCAAGTAACAATTCTCAATTCAAATAATTTACTGTTATGTAGCATCAAGTGTTCCTATTGAATATGAATAATTTTCAAACAGATTTATTTGACTCAGAGATAGGATTCTAAAAAGTACTACCACTCCGGTTCATAGTGGACTTGTGAGTAATGACAATGATAGGGTACTCCACATTCTCCAGATCACAAGAACTGGGGCTTCCTTATCAGATGCAGTTTTGTGTCATACCGAGGACACTCCCAGCCTTTGTTTTGGGTGAGGAAGGCGTACCTTTCTGTCACGTATTTTAAGCCCAGCCGACAGAACAAACATTGTACTATTATTTTTTTCTAAAAACATCAGGTTTACGATGGTATAAAGTTGGTCTTGTTACAAATATTTACAATTCACTAAGTTAGTGTGTCAGAAGGCCACAAATGTAGACAGCATATGGCTGTCGAAGTTCACTATGAATGTCTTGCAAGACTATATTATTTGTTTACACTCGCACTGTAAAGTAAGTAAAGTTAACGACGGTAGTCGAGGGTGACTAGAAGGCTCCTTTTTCTATAGCTACTACACCGAGGTGTAGGGGAGGGCGCTACTCCTTTCCCTGGATTGCTCCACTTTACCCTTGATACGTACCTTATATTGCTGAGTGTTAAGCAAGGAAGTATCAAGTACCATTTTTAAAGTCTTTGGAATGACGTAATCGGGGATTGAACCCAGGTGTCCCAAACCATTGGCGAACACTCCACTCATTGAGCCGGCACACTCGCACTGTAACCTTTCCAAACTCCATAACTGTCGATTCTAAATTTCTGTAGATAATCTTAGAGTCATATAACCAGCTAATGGGATGATGGCTGGATGTAGTAGCTATTGAAAAGGGAGCCTTTGGGCTGCTCTCAACTACGGTAGCCAACTTTACTTATTCATTTCAATACTAAATGATAGGAGATACTGTATATATGAACGATTTTTTTTTCATCATACAACGTGTGAAAGCACGTGCGATACCATGTTCTCATCAGCTGCCATCCAGTTTCGGTAGCTCAAGGCGGTACTGCCACCCCTGGCGCTACCAAGCAGCTTTTGCCACCGGACAGGGTATTAGGAGAATCATATATATATATATATATATATACATACGCCAGATCAATTAAATGCAGAGACTACATTGGACGTTAATCTTCGTTTTCTGAGTGCAGTTTGTGATTTAAAAAACGCGTTTACTTTCGGCGGTTGATGTTATTACGCGTTTACAGTAACCGTTTCTTACGTAATCACACAGGAAAGGTGGTTCCGCGTGTATTACCTTCATGCTGAAAACTTTCTCGCTTTCGACCAAATCCAACTTGATGCATATAATATATAAATGATATAAACGTAAATGTTAAAGTATACGCGTGTGATTTTTGGCAAAAAACTATTGTTTTTTTTTTTGTATTCGTGTATTTGTTTGCTTATAATAATTGTCTTAGGCTCCAGAAAATGTCTAAAAATATATTCTCAGCAGCGAATTTGATTATCCTGCCAAATTTTTGATTGTTGCTTGAACACAATTTCTGGATCCTATCTGTTTAGTAAAATTGACGTTGCTGTTTTACGTTTGATACTTGGTGAGTAAACGTTGGTCGGGATGTTTTAATTCCTCTAAGAGTGTTCTGTGAATTGGGTATTTAGTGCCAGAGGGTACTTTGTAAAATTTGTCCCCAAGTGTGTTTGTGTATGTGCTGTTTTTATCATTTAATACAAATAATTTGCACACAGTAATTTGGTTTTAAGTATTTCTATCAAATATCAACAATTATGCACAATCATATGGTAACAATTCCGATTTAATGATAATTGTTTGTTTGCACATAGTTTTATAGTTTTAAGTCTTCCAATTTAACATTGATAATTTGTAGATAGTTATATGGTTTTAAGTATTCCTATATAATACAAATATTTTCCGAAAATATTCATTTGACTCATAGATGATACTCTATCAAGTATTGAGAGGATTAATGAATCAATAAAGTTTAAATTTAAAAAAAATAATGAAATACGAAAAAATGTCACAATTCCACAAAGAGGATTCAGTCTCTTTCGGCGCCTTGCTAACTCACTGCCGACCAATCGAAACGAGTTGTCCAAACTCTAAAATTTTTGTAATATTAATTCATGGGCTAAATGAAAAATTATTCTAGAGAAGCCCACAGTATCACAACTCCAGTTTAGAGTGGACCTGGGAGTAATGACGACAAAGGGGTACCCCACAATCTCCAGAGCACTTGAATTGGAGCCTAACCACCGAATGCAGCTTAATATTATAACCAGGACACCCTTTTTTGGGGGGAGCACCCTTTGTTGGGGAGCACCCTTTTTTGGGGGAGCACCCTTTTGCAGGGGATATAGCTGACGTATTCTAAGCCTCATCGACCAGGCGATTGAAAGATATGAATGGTTTAGGTAAATATTGATATTTTCTCTTACGGTATAAATCCGAGAACAATTTATGACGAATTAAACACAAATTCTATTGGCTGAGCCAAACCTATATTGAATACAAGAATTAAAAGGAGATACAAGAAGAGATTATAAAGAATTATATGAAGGAATCTTTTTGTGTGTAGGTTGCAAAAGTTTTTAGTGTTTGTACGTATAAAAGAAATAGAAGTGTATTGTTCTGTGGTGTCACGTTTAATGCAACACAGTATATGTTGGGGGAGCAAGGCCCAGTCTCGTGGGACCAGAGTCAAGTTTGTTATGAATGCATGAAGAAGAGATATTGATTTTCCCACCTTGCATTCAAATACAGGTTTTACCACACCACTGGCTCATTTCCTTGGGAGAATGTCTGTAATTGAAAATGTTTTTTTTTAGGTATTTGGTGTGGATATATTTTTGAAATACCACATAATTTAAATCTTTTTCGTATGGTCAGTTGGGTAAAAGGAAAAAGAGACTTATAATGTTATATTTTCATATGCAAATTCATCTACATATACACATGCATATACATGCGGAATGGATCACAAAAACACAAGGATAAAGGACGAGCGAAGACTTCTTTATAAAAATATGTACCTCTCACTTTATTGTAAGGGTTCGAAAAGGGTTACTCAAGGTTTGCGTGTGAGAGGGAGTTAGAGACCGAACATAACTGCAACATTTTGACCCCCACTCTTTTGTCAGCGTTGTGTCTTTCTCGTTCTCCAGGGCTGCTCAACCGGAGGCCCAGGGGCCCAGCTCTCTGCTGGATGATGGCTTTCTCAACTGCATCTCATCACCAACTGGTCGCCAAAACTCCATCGGAGGTCCCGAGAGCCCCTTCGGCCTGGCGTGGCTTTCCCTACCACATCTCGTCTCTAACTTCAACTGTCTGACTACCTGTCTTGACTGAGTTATATAATAGTTCAACGCCCACTCAATCGCCCACTCAATCTTTGGAATGGCATGTTTGATCGTCATCAAGCGGAAATAACTGTCATGCAGTTCAGAGGTCACTCTATTCCGGTGCATCAGTCTATGAGTGTATCATGGGATTTTTTACCTTGTCCCATTTCGTCAGCCAAGCACGCCAACGCGATTTCCTCTCATAACTGCCATTGGAATGTGTCACTTCCTTCCGGTGCATCACTTTGGAATGGCAAGTTTGGCCAGGTCGAAGGTCAAAATACAAAAATAAGATTTGGTCCCAGTCATTTTCAGCTTTGTCTTCTTCGGGACGTGTTGTGTTCACACGTAGAATTCGCTGATCTTAAGAATGTATACATAACAGTTAAATTGCGTCGTCGATTTTCTGTCTTTTGTGTCTTTTATAAGAACGTTTTAGAATTAGTACAGCTCTGCTCTCAAGAATGAAAATTGTGTTTTAATTCTTAAATGTTTAAAATTTAATTCTATTCCTTTTCTTTTATCCCTGTTCTCCACAAGAGTATTGAATATTTTCAATGCTATTAATTTAAGTACTATTTGAAATTCATCTTTGTACCAGCATCGATTGTTTATTGGTTTAAATTCTCATTAATTAAAATTATGTGTTAATTTTGATTTATTTTTTTTATTTCAGAGAGATAACTTCTTTAAAAGATTGTGTTATTAGTATACTTAATGCGAAGAAAGATATTTAGTCGAGTCTTCACTCACTAAAAACCAATAGTAGCATTAATATATCCGTGATATATAAATTCGAACATAATGGAGGATAAGACAATAAACGCATTTGTACGTACAAAAATATTTAAACTTTTATATACATAATATACATACCAATGGTATTATAAAGAAAGAATATACATACACATATTATTCCATAAACAAGCAGTATATAGAAGGGGTACAAAAATGGAAAACAGTTTTCTTGGTGAAGGTAAGTAAAATAGCAGTGAGGTTTACTATTCCTTTGCAGGGTTCGAGACACGTCTCTCCTGTTCAAAGAACAGAAGCAAAAAGAGATCGAGAAGAGGTTTCTGTGATGAGTTTCTATGACGAGACAGGGACACATCCATTCTCTAAACGAGATTATTATGTATTATCTCTCTACACTGGAAAGTCAGCATATGTCACCACATTCCCTTTTTGACCACCTCATCAGACAAGTATCGGCCAAAGTTAGTTTAATCCAACAAATACAGGATTAGATCGTTTCAACTTATTTTGTCTAATTTATTTTTTTCGTTGAAGGTAACATGTATAATCAGCGCAGGTTACTGTGACGACCAACCATACATTGTATTCGGGACATCGAATGGTCTGTATGTGATTGACGGGCTTTCTCAAACCATCTGTGCAAACTGGCAAGGGTTAAACACTGAGATTATTGAGACGCATTTGTATTCGACCCCTCAGAAAACGTTCCTCATCACGACAGTCGATGATTTGGGTAAGAAAGGAATCAGATATTACTTCTTGTTTTTTTTTCTTTTTTGTTTTAGTTTTGAGGGCCATATCCTAGAATGAAGCCACTTAAAACGAAGTGACCTTTCAAGTTTTACAGCAAACAGAATATTCTTTTTCTTTCTGTCAAATACACAAATTTTTGAATTCTTCTGGTTTTAAAAAATAGATAAATTGCTGACAAACTTGAGTCCTGCAGTGACTTTGTGAAATGAGGATCCATAAACCCTTCTTACTTGGGGTTAGTACTTACAGACACGAACAACTCAAAATAAACACAATGAATCCTTTTTTTGATGTCTTTCAAAACCTTTTGGAAGGCTTGACTTATGCAGTTGACCGAGAAAAAAGTTGTAATTCCTAATAACTAGTTTCCATAACACTGACAGTATTTTTACTTCTGGCTCAGCGCTTTATACAAACTAAAAATCATATTTTGTATTCTTTTTGTGCCTCATAAAACATTTAAAGCTTTCTTACCACACACATAGCGTGTATATGCCATTATCACACACTATCTTATTTATTGGTATTATAACTAGAGGGTTATCTACTGAAGTTTGAAATCGATAGCTACAGAGCTTGGAAGGGTTGCAATGAGTAGTCATCCTCCAAATACCAGCAAATAGGTTATTTCATATATATATATATATATATATATATATATATAAAACAAGAAATTTAAAAGTAGAATTCCATTTCCATAATAAATTTCCATAATAAATTCATTTTGCTTATTAAAGCTCGTCAGATGGAATTAATATATATATATATATATATATATATATATATATATATATATATATATATACGAGGAACATTAAATAAGTTTCCAGACATTTTTCGTATTGGCACTTTTATTTATAGTACACACATGAAACTTTAGTCCCCTTCCAAGTAATCTCCCCCGGCTGCAATGCACTTGTTGTACCGTTCCAACAACTTCTCGAAGGCCCCATGGAAGTTCTCTTGTGTGAGCGTGTCAATGACCTTCGTCACAGCCTCTTTAATCTCCTCAATTGTCTCATAACGACAGCCTCTGAGCTTAAGGAATAAGCAAAAGTCACAGGGAGCAAGGTCTGGACTATAGGAACGGTGAGGAACTGTCTTGATGCCCATCTTGGTCAAATAGTCTGTGACAAGGATGAAGTTGTGGACTGGTGTATTGTCCTGATGGAAATGCCACTGAGCCAATTTGAAGAGTACTGGCCTCTTCCGACGGAATCTCTTCCTGAACTCCTTTAAAACCTCAACATAGTAACCCTAATCCTTACCCTTTGGCCAATCAACTCTGGTGTATTGACTTCCTTACTCCTCCCACACCTGTCATCATCCCTCAGAGACTCCCTACCTTCCTTGAATCTCTTATGCCACTTAAAAACTGATGTTCGATTCATGCAAGATGGTCGAAAAGCAGTCTGAAGCAATCCATACATTTCTGTGGCATTTTTTCTAAGTTTAAAACAGAATTTTCTTGCATATCGTTCTTCTAAAGTGTCCTCACGTCCAGATTGCAATTTTTGAAATTCACCAGCTCTGACAATCAGGTTTTAGTAGGGTGTATTCCAATTGCTGCTGGAGCTGTTCATTTGAACCTGAAATCATAAAAATTGATCAGTCATCTAATAAGATGTAGAGTAATAACATATTGAATTTTCAAAAGTCTACGACAATTCTAAATGCCTGTACAAAAAAGTCTGGAAACGTATTGAATGCACCACGTATATATATATATATATATATATTAATTCCATCTGACGAGCTTTGATAAGCAAAATAAATCTATCATGGAAGAGGAATACTATTTCTAAATTTCTTGTTATGTATGTATATATATATATTTCCATTTTTAAAGATGTCCCGCAAATATGAAGACACGCTAAATTTGATTTTATTCAAATTAAATCTACATCGAAGTGAGACAACCTGCTTAAACAAGTAAGAAATTATCCCCCTTGATTATGTATCTACTTTTTTACATTAGACTATTAAGGTTTCTTAAAGTGGTTCATAGAAATCACTAAAGGTGAATAAAATTTTGGCAGGGCGATTAAAAGCGAAGGGATCTATTGGAGTTAAATTCACTAGTTTACATTTATGGATCTTTTTATATAAGGAGAAGAAAAATTGTTGGATCATGTCGACTAATGGCCTGATATCGTACACCTAACAGATTGTTTGATTGGGTTTAGCGTTCACATATGACCCGCTCAAAATATACGGGTCATTTAAATGAACGAACGATGGTAAAGAAGAAGGGAAAATTTAGTGTAAATTTTGACACCCTAAAAAACAATTTATTGTTTCTTCTTTTTTTACCAAATTTTAGTTCTTTGGGTTGGAACGTTTTCAGAAGACCGGGATCTCACTACAAACAGCCTTGTATTTGCGAAAACTGACTCAGAGCTACACGACTCCAAAACATGCAAATCAGACTCTGAAAACGACGCTACTACAGAAAATAAACGTGCTAGAAAATGATAAAAACGCTCGTCATGATCAGAAAGAATCCTATTCAGAGGAAGGTGAAGAAGTAAGAAGATGCCGTTAGCTTTTATATGAAGGTTTTTAATGTCAGCATGGAATAAAGAGCTTACGTTTATGCTGCAAGTCTCGTAGGAAGGAAAGAAGTAAGGAAACGAAATGAAGTGATGAGAGAGCGAAGAAAGCATTTTAGCAGCTAAATGCCTGAGCGAAAAGTGCATTGTTAGGTTAAGGCATTGTTGGATGTGCGAGGGAGATATGTTCGCCATAGTGTAGCAAAAGTGGTGTTTGGTGTTTGAGGAAAGAAACGTTGAAGTCACCGTGAGTTTGTGGTTCTGGTTGTTTCGGGGAGAAGCGTGAATGTCTCCAGAAAATGTTGCCCAGAGGTGAAGCAGCTAGGTGTCGGAGCGGTTTTCTGCATCGCAGTCGGCATAGCCAATTTTGGGGGTGGCGTAAAGTTGTTCCTGTGTGTGGCGTATTGAATTCATCTAATTCATATTCAACTGGGAACCCTTGGTCTAAAAGAAATAGACACAAGGAGTCCATAAATTAGACTGCATCCCTCATTGTGTCGATGCTGATGCTACTATTGAAGAGCAGACCGTAAAAGGTCTGTTCTGAACGAATTTAATATTACTGGATAAACAGAAAAAATGTAGCAAAATAGCCAAAGTTTTGTGCATCAGTTGAGCAGATTTTTCTTGCTTTTCCAAGTTCGTATATGGTGGAATCTGGGGTTAGACATTTGTATTATTTACTAATCAAGCACAGAGGCGATTTGAACACTGAAAGTGGTGATTCGCGTCTCAAACATACTAACCTGTAACTTGATATTCCTGATCTTCTCAGTGCTCACAAAATCTGCCTTTCTCATTAAAAATAATTCAAGAATTAAAGGTACATTTGCATTTATAGTTTACTAATTCTTATCTTATGTAAGTAAGATTGGCGACCTGCCCAATAAGGGATCCAAATATATACAAAAAAACTTGCGCTATTTATCGTTTAATTTACTTAAAATGTCATAATTTTTATATAGGAAAGTACAATAAGACTCCTCCACATCAGAATTAAAGAACACTTCAACACACGTGCATCCTCATTCCATTAACATTTTATTTAATGCAATAATAATAATAATAATAATAATAATAATAATAATAATAATTTTTCCATGAAAATAGAAGCAATAGTACGTAATGTTGGTAATCTCAGAATTAAGGAGGCTTTATTAATAGATAAGTTACCCCTCAGATTAACACTAGGTTAGAATAAAACGCTGAATATATCATTAATTAACATACCCATCCTAAATACATATTTAAGTTTAAAAAAATAAAATGAAAATTAAATTAAAATAAAATAAAATAAAATGAAATTGATTTGGACAACTGAAGTCACGTCTATTCCGCATGGCGTTAAAACACCCCATGTGGCACCATGGTTACAACACCCAACATGGCGTTCTAACACCCCACGTGACACCATATTTACAACGTCCCAAAAAATTTGAACATCCAACACCGTGTTCATTTAATAAAATCTCTAACAATGAAGTTTTTACTTTAAAATGAATTAGACACAAATAATAACCATTTCGTATTGCAATAGCCCTCTACATTAATAAAAAAATAAGATAGAATAAAATGATTTGTGCAATGCTTCAAGCAAATTACAAAATACTTTAATTCGTTTATATCTTTTCTTTTTAATGTCGAAAATTTAAGTTCTGAATGATTAATAAATGTTTTCGTCAACTTATCTTCTCTCCGATTATTTTTATTTTTAGAGAGATACCCTTTGATCTATTTATTTATTTTTAAGAGATACCTTTTTATTTATCTATTTATTAACAATATTATTTGTCGACTTCGCCAAGGCCTTTGACTCTATACACAGCCGAAAGATGGAGCAAATACTACTCGCCCACGGCCTACCCAAAGAAACCATAGCAGCCATAATGATGCTATATAGAAACACGAAAGTAAAAGTCCGCTCCCCGGATGGAGACACAGACTCCTTCGACATTGTAGCAGGTGTGCTGCAAGGAGACACATTAGCCCTAAATCTCTTAATCATCTGTCTTGACTACACGTTTAAAACGTCTTTTGATAAAATGAAAGACAACGGTTTCAAGCTCACAGAGGAAAGAAGCAGAAGATACCCCGCACAAACAATTATGTACGCAGACTACGCTGATGATATCTGGCAAATACACCCGTCCAAGCCGAAACACTGCGACATGGTCTGGAACGAGCAGCCGCGGGCATAGGCCTCCATGTCAACGCACGCAAGATGGAATACATGTGCTTTAATCAAAGAGGTGACATCTCCACACAGAACGGTAGTTCTCTGAAACTAGTTGACAAGTTCATTTACCTAGGAAGCAGTATCTCATCTACCGAGACAGACATCAACACGAGACTATCAAAGGCATGGACTGCAATCGATAGACTATCGGTCATATGGAAGTCAGACCTGACCGATAAAATGAAACGCAGTTTTTTTAAGCTGCGGTCGTGTCGATACTGCTATATACATGGACGTTAACTAAACGTACGGAGAAAAAGCTTGACGGCAACTACACGAGAATGCTGCGAGCAATATTGAGCAAGTCCTGGAGGCAGCACCCCACAAAGCAGCAGCTGTACAGCCACTTACTACACATCACGAAAACTATCCAAGTTAGACGAACCAGACATGCGGAACACTGCTGGAGAAGTAGGGACGAGCTCATAAGTGACATACTCCTGTGGACCCCTACACATAGACGAGCAAAGGCAGGTCGACCAGCTAGAACCTACATACAATAGCTCTGTGCCGATACAGGACGTAGCCTTGAAGACCTACCGGAAGCAATGGATGATAGAGAAGGGTGGAGGAAGAAGGTCAGGGAGATCCGTGCAGATGGAGCGACATGATGATGATAGTTTATTCATTCTTTTTTTTCTTAAAAGTTCCTTCGAGTCCTGTTCGTTTTTTGAGAAAGATTGTCTTGTCTACTCGTAGATCGTTTTAGATTTGTAGTAATTTGGTATGTTATTGTTGTATCCCTTTTGAGGATCAGTATCCTCTCCTGTTACGGTTTCAATCACAATAATACCCCATCTCAAGAATATTTGACAATTACAAGTAACAGAAAGAAAACTTGTTATAAACGCTATTGATAAAGAGATTGTTTCTCACTTAGTGCTCTAAAGCTTGGCCTTGGGTCATAGTCGGCATAATCCTACAATTATCTAATAGGAAAGCAAATGGTTTAGAAAAATGGGATTTAAAATATTTGAGCTTCTTCTTGGGACAAATCTGATCATCATAGGCCTATATGATCCAAGTATCAATATCAAGCACTCAAATTATTATTAAGTCTTTTTAATTTTGCAGGTGATGCCCGAGTGTTTTTGTTTATTGAACCAGATATCCTTCAGTTGGTCTATACAGTTTATGAAAAGGTAGGTATAAATGGATTTCTTTTGATATATATATATAGATATATATATATATATATAAATATAAACTCTGATCTCACCTTCCTTTGCTCATCTGTTACAATTATTTTCACGTGTTTTTCAAAGGGAACTCGTAATGAATATGTTTTTATTCCTTGTAAGTTTAGCCGTACAGCTGATGTTTTGAGGGGTGCTGCTTCCAGGATTTGTTCAAAACAGCACGCAGTATCCTTGTGTAGTTACTGCCTAGCTCTTTGCCAGGCTTTTCGTTTGAGTCCAAATGATGCAGCCGTACTGTTGTACTGACACGGCTGTAGCTTGGAAGAATTCCCGTTTTATTTTAGAGGAATCCGATTTTCATATAGTAGAGTATCAATCAATAGCAGACCATGCTTTATCTATATGTATGTTGCATCACTTTTATCAGATGAGATATTGCTACCGAGGTATATGATATAGTCTACAACTTTCAGAGGCTTACCATTTAACGTGTAGACGACGTCATCTTGATTAAAACATATGAAGTCTGTTATCTTCTGAGATTACGTAGATTTCAAAGTCTCTTGCTCCTTGTTCCAGGCTATGTTGCAGAGATTCGGCTTGAGAAGGTGTATTTGAAAAAAATGCCCGATCATCCACGTAGTCTGCATCAGTGGAAGTTTCTGCTGGATATCGTCGTCTTCTTACATTTTGTAGTGTGAGACAGTTTTATTAGTTCTTTCGACATTTGCAAAATGTTCTTAAGGCAGGTTATGAATAAAAATGGTTCCTGTGTGTCTCGTTACAAGACTCCGGCGACAATGTCAAAAGAGTCAGTGTCACCATCGGGTGAGCAAACCATGGCCTTCTAGTCCTGTTAGTTGTTTATTTTGGAAAACCATATGCAAGGATTATTTGCTCCATCTTTGCTCTGTATACAGAATCAAATGCCCTGGAGAAAGCTATAAATGAGAGTGTTGCCTTGAAATCTTTTGCACGTATTCCTTCGATGATTCAACGAATAGATAAAATTTGAAAACTGGTTGATTTTCCGGAAAACCTTTCTGATTTTTCGTTTCTCAATTAAAGATCAAATGCGATTGAGCTGCAAGTCATAATAAATCGTAGTTGCTATCGTCGTATGAGTTATATCTCTATAGGTCGCCTTTCTTCGGGAAAGGGAAGATGCAACCTTTCGTTCATTTCTTTATTGTGTTTTCTTTATTTATGCAATTCTATTTTTGGTTGCATCGTATTAATGCTATAGAGTTATAAATAACACCTAATAATATCCATTTTGATTGTATAATGTTTCACCAGAAATAACAAAATCCTATTATCCTTGGTTAAAAAAAACCAACTTTTTTTTATCAAAAAATGGTTGCGATGTATTAATTCATGAGGGTTAAGATATAAGCTATGTGTGTGTGTGTGTGTGTGTGTGTGTGCATATATATATTTAGAGAAAGAGATTGAGAGAGAGACAGGGAGACAGAGAGGGATGATAATTAAACGATGGAGTGTTGATAAATAGAAAGATAAATGAATTGCGGTGATGTTTTCAGCATCAAGAAACTGATTTGATAAAGCCGATTTGTCAAACAGTAAAGATAAACACGACCGTCGTTTGGGTAACACTTAAATTTGTTGATATAATGAGTGGAGATGACATTTAAATTGGAATCTTTGTGATCATCTCGTTTTTATTCTTCCCTTTGTTGGCAGGTTGAAGGTGATGCGAAGCCTTTGATCTCTACTTGTGCAGCAAGTTCAAATGGGGAATATTTAGCAGTTACTATAGATCGTAAGTAATCAAAATTATTGCTTTGAAAATAGCAAAAATTTTATACAAAGAGTGGATGATACAGCCGCAACCTACTGGGAACTTTAGGGAGATCAAAGATGGTTGTCAGAGAAAAGAAGATGGCAGCATGCCATGACAACTAAGTAAGCATGTTTATGACAAAATCTATTAGACAAAATCAAAGTTCCAAACAATTAAGAAACACGTTAGCTTTGAAAAGAGTAATTGAGGAAACAATTGGTGATTTTATTTTGTGATTCAAAGTCGGATTTAAAACTGAATGTTTTTCTATCTTAGTGGTATAGCCAGAATATGACATTTCGTGACAACAAGTGATCAGGGTTCACTTTTGGAGTAATATCCTTGGGAAAGATATAAACCTTTTTGTAACATAGCCATACATGAATATGTGAAACGTACATAGAATGTTCATAACATATATACATAGAACATAGGAATCCCGAAACACGAAAAACACTTACGACTTCTTAGTTCAGGTACGAAACTTTTTATTACCATTGAGTTTAAAGGTTTTTCGACATAAGGAGAGAGGCACAATCTTTCTATGCTGGCTTTTCCATCTGCCCCCCCGCCCCAACACGTGTGGCACCCGCCACAAGGTTACTGCGAGCTAGCGAAAGTCACCCTTCTTCTTCGGACCGCAAGACTCAACTACTGACTTTTTCAAATCTCCCCAAATCCTCCGCGCACGCTTCCGGTGCATGACGTCATTCACATCTCTGGTCACATCCTCTCTCTGGGATTTTTATTTTGACATCTGTGAACGATATATCCTCCCTACGCGCGCGTCAACAACCGTGCTCAAATTTGCACCTAACTAAACCCAAAGGCAAGATATATAAAACGAAATCCCTCGGCCATTATATTACTTTTTTTTTTAATCTCTCCTCAGCTGTTGATTTGATAGATTTATCCTTGTTCTTTTGGAGGATGGATTTAAAAAAAGAAAGAAACCAAGCTAAATTAAATAAAGTAGACTAATATTTTAAGTAGGTATGGTACAGACTAATACTCTACATAGGTATGGTCATGGGTTAAGGCTATACGTAGCTATGGTCACAGAATAATGCTCTTCCTAGGTATGATCAAAGGCTAATGTTCTAAGTATATATTGTCACAGACTAAAACTCTACGTTGGTATGGTCAAAGGCTAATGTTCTAAGTATATATTGTCACAGACTAAAACTCTACGTTGGTATGGTCACAGGCTATTGTTCCATGTAGTCATAGTCAGAGACTAAGGCTGTACATATGTTCACAGACAAATACTTTATGTAGGTATAGTCACTGACTAATTCTTTGCATAGGTTGAGTCATCGATTAATGCTCTAAGTAGGTATAGTAATAGACTAATGGTCAACGTAGGTAAGGTCATAGACTAGTGTTCTTCGTAGGTATGGTCACAGACTAAGAGTCTAAGTCGCTATGGTTACAGTGTTAGATTAGTTGCTTCTTTAGATTTGCAGTATGCTTAATAAGAAGAAAAAAGTCACAGGTATATATATATATATATATATATATATATATATATATATATATATATATATATATACCCGCTTCTCTATTGGTGGTTACGATAAGAAAATAAATGTTTAAAGATTTTTTTTTTACATTTCTGCCAATTTTTTTCTGTGTATTCCTTTTCCCATTTTGCACCAAGGCACATCTGTTTTATTGCATTTGGAATTGTCTGCATAATGACAATTATTTTGATAATCATAATTAAATGAATCTGTTGGACATTCTGAAAAGAAACAAAATAAATATAGATTTTTTTGTAAAATATCCACTCCTTAATTAAGAAGAGTACATGTATTTGCATTTATAACAGTAATGAAGAAAATTTTTACTTGGTTTCTGGCCCAGTCGGCTGGGGCTGTAGAATACATCGACTGCATCTCTGCCGAGAGGTAAGACTCACTCCCCCTTAAACCAACGAGCGTCCTGGATATGATACTAAACAATCTGATGCTGAGGCTTGAGTAATGCTGGAGCTTTGGGGAATGCGAAGTACCTCTTCATTGGCATCGCTCCCAAGTCCACTTTGGCCTGGAGTGGTAGCACATGAAAGGGTCCTATCTATGGGTTAAATAGAACTTTTGACATTTAAACTGTGAACTTATGCAAAACTGAATTGTTTGAAATAGAACTGTTTGATAACTTTACTGTGTGTAAAAAAATCACTAATGTTTAATTGAATTGTTAATGAAACATAGCAACACTTGGAACCATTTAACTTTGTTGATACGCTAAACTGAATTATTTGAAATAGAACTGTTTGAAAAAGATAGAATTATTCGTATTTAATAGAAATAGGTGAAACAGGATTTGGCATTAAATAACCAACAAGGGTTGATATGCCATAAAAACCAAATTAAATTTGATCAAACCAAACCTTAATTGGTTTCATTATAATCTGTTTCTCTTCATGAATTTGCACAATTTGCATTCTAAATGATAATCACAATGACATCCATATTGGGAAAATTAGGATTAAGCATATGTATATAATTTCTAATTTACACACACACACACACACACACACACATATATATATATATATACTTGGAAATGGAAACATCTTAATAAAAGTGAAAATTAGAATAATGTTTTCCCATAATTTCGTATTAAAAGATAAAGCATCCAGACACATTACATAAACTATTACACATTTTGCCTTTTAATGAAGAATCGTTTAATATGTTACACCGATTGATTGCGTGAATCTTTATTTATGTCTGCAGCAATGCCTAACAACAAAGGAAGATATATCATGGTTTATAGTCTACCCTGTGACAATTGGGAGACACTGCTACGTACTAACACTCCGACAAGACAAGAATTGCGACAGGTAATTATCCCCGTCTGTTTTTCTGTTCTTAAAGAACTAATAGATATCAATGAAAAGTTGAAACGTCGTAGTAGACGAAATCAGCGACCCGAGTTCAAATCCAGAACGAAGTTGTTTGCGTTTCACTATGCGCTATTTCCTTTAGGAAATACATGAATCCACTTGTTCTTCCCACGTGTTCTTTTGCCTTGGTTAGGCAACAAGTATTGGAGAAGGAAAATTCAAACCAGCTTTACTCCGCTTAAAAATTAACTTTGTGTCATATCTTGTTCATGGTAGTGGGCTTTGAGTAAACACATCCACTGTAAAACGATGTTCAAGTTCAATAATGTGGGTTTTTTCATATAGAAAAATTGACCTTGATGGTGGGGGCACACTCAGACCTAGGACCAATATTATATTTGTTGGATATATGAAATTTTTCTCAAATCAGTCTCCTACCAAACGATGCAGATTTAGATACATATTTTTACAATTTAGAAAGTTTAATCAACATATGTGTGTGGAATGTTTTGTGTGCTTTTATTTTTATAAATTCCAAACTCTGACATTCCTAACACTGATCAGTGGAACAGTTATAACTTATCACGTGTCGAAAAAAATTGGTACACACAGACAAAAAATGATTAAATCACATTAAATCTGAATAATTCGTAGATTTATTACATAAAAACGAAGATGAATGATCAGAAAAATGACCTGATGTAAAATATTTTTTTATATTTTACAAAAATGGAATGATTTGTAAATTAGCGCCTTTTCCCTCGCTTTACAAAACGTGATTTTCGCCATATTTTTAATTTAGACAACGTTAAAAATAAAAGCTTTAAAAAAAAAACAACAAGCAAAAAATCTGAAGTTAAAAATCTTTCAAAAATAAAGTAGCCATAAGATTTGACCAAATTAGCTACTGCCCAGTTGGCTGGCTTAGAGTAAACTGACTGAATTCCCTGAAGAGGAGTAAGACCACTCAAAAAAGGGTGTGCTGGAATTGACATTAAACTGCATCTGATAGTGAGGCTCCAGTTCTGGAGATCGGAGGAGTGTGAAATACATCTTGATTACCATAACTTGGAGGTTCACTCTGATTGGGAATTGTAGTCCTCGTTATGATCCCATCTATTGGCCAAATAGACTTGGTTGAAAATTATTTGTATTGGATAGGAATACTTGATACCATATAACCATGTGCAAATTATTTTTTTTTATATAAAGAATAGGTTCTTGAAATTATAATTGCTCACTAAGTATTACTATTCTAAATAGTTACTTGAAACCATATAATTGTTAGAAGACAAATGTTTATTATGAAATAGAAATAGTCACTTGAAACTATAAAATTGTGTATAAAATATTAGTATAAGATAAAAACATACTTGAAATAATACAACTGAAGACAAATTATTTGTTTTGATAAGAATGTTTGATATATGACTGTGTGCAAAATAAACCTGGTAAGAAACACTTACAAAAGAAATGTGAATATAAACGAACAATATACGCGATTCTCTAACCTTTACTCATAAAATAACCTCAGACGGGTTGACATCCCGTTAAAATCAATCGATCAAAATAGTTAATTCGACAAATGCTTAACTGGATTACGAAAAAAAAAAAAAAAAAAAAAATTGGCTTCTATATAAAATGTATTGAAAATATATCTCTCTTTCAAGCATTATTATTATTATTATTATCATTATTATTATTATTTCTTTCCTTGTGAATTTTCCCACCAGCGTTAGCTGATGGCTTCTCACTGGTTAGGAGCGGTTCTTTTTTGGGGTCTTTTGGATCAGGGTGGTATTTCCTTTGGTCAGCCATTCCAATATGTCTGTTTCTTCTAAGCCTTTCTTCATTTCGATGGCCAGTCTGTCGTGGATGGAAGTGAATTTTTAAAACCAGTATCCATGTATGCCATCATGACCTAGCGTTTTCCAATTGGGTATTTTTTTGAGTGTTGCTCTGTGTGAATCGAGGTATATTTTCGCCCCAGGACCTTATTCGAGTCCTTCTAACTCTTTTCCCATGTTGCTTTGCATTCGGCTTTTCCGTTATGTTCTCTTCGTTCCTATCTTTTGCATAAAAATTGTTTTGCTTCCTTGTCGTCCGGTTGTTGGTATATCTTCGTGCATTCTCCCCCTACTTGCCGGTTGAATTTTCTATCGTTGTTTTGGAATGTCCTGTTTTGTCTATATTGTTTGATCCTATCTCGATATCTTCTTAGCTTTCTTTCTTTCGCCAGAACCTTCTAATTTATTTCCTCGAGTTGTATTGTTTGTTTTATTTGTGTTTCTTGTCTCTTTTCGTCTCAACAAATTCTTGCTTGTTATCGTAGATTTATCATCTGTGTTTCTAGTCTAATTTCCCATCCAAGTTTTGAGTTTCTGTTCATGTTCTTCAGGGGAACACCGATTTTATCGCAGACTAATTTCGCTCCTGCATAGACTGGTTCATTTAATTCCGTAATGTTGTTCATTGAGATGTGTGTAAATCATTCGTTTATTTTTTCAGTTTCTGCTTTGACAGTTTTCCAGTCTTGGTTTCTTAAAGATCGTAATGTGGTCTTCTTTTCAGACATAATTTTCTTTATAATTTCTACATTCATTTTTTTTTCTTCTTGTGTTAGTCTTTATTCTGTGCGGTTGGGGTGTGTAGCGTTTCGATTAGTCTTACTTTGCGTTTCAGTTCGGTTAGATGGTTATTATTTTTCAGTATTTAGTGTCTGGATTATTGTATTAGGGTCTTGTTGACTTGATTCCCAATTCATTTGTTGGTGTATTTCTAATATTTCAAGGTCAATAAACAAACCTTTCTTCATAATCGTCCTAACTTGGTCAGCGAGTCTTTGGCTTGTTGTCTTAAATCTAGCGCATTCTTCCCAGATTTCTTTGTGTTGGGTTGCTCCTAAAATAACAGTGAAGTGCAAGTTTGTTATCTTCCTTAGTCTATTTTCTATGTTGGTGTTTGATTTTTGTGGTTGCTTAGTTCATTCGTTTGTACCTAAAAAAAAAAAAAAGAACAGCCAATATTCGCAGGATGCCGGTTACAACCCCATCTTGGCTATCAAGGGAGTATCTGCCGATCATGACACCCAAACCAGTTATGTTTCGATTTGTCATTTTTATCATGGGTAGTATATTGTTATTTATTACCTGCGCGCTTGTCACAGATGTGACCAAATACTCTTTAAGTAAGAGAACTCTTAAACGGATCTAAACCCCACCCAAAAGGCAAAACCAAAAAACAAAACCAAAAAACATCTTCCCTTGTAAATATATTATGTTTTAACTTCGTTAAAGTCCATAGAGGACCTTTTTTTAAAAACTTTACTGTATTGCCAATATTTTGTTCTTTAGACCCTGAACTATTACACATCATACAGTTATTGTGAATTTCTCTCTGCTTTTAGGAATTTTATAATTTGGTTCACCCTGCTGTACTTTTGATTGAAGAAGTTCGTTACGTGACAACGTAGACTTTCTCGTCTACCTTTGAGCCATTATTGCTTCTACTATTCGGTTACTAGTTTCTACATTATTTCTATTTAGACACAAATATTATGTACAAGTACAAACACATGCAATGATAAAAAAAGAATTATTAATTCATTTATGTTACCATTTCCTTTTCCTTTTCTTTTTTTGGTCGGGGGGATGTGTCCCCTCGAGCATTCTCGTTGCTAGTTGGGCGGTGTTTACCTTTGTTCTTCTGCTTTGTAATCTTGTACCAGGCACTTTTCGCATCTGTCTTCTTAGTCGTCGAATTCCTATATGAATTTTTTTTTGCTTTTTTTTTGTTTTGATTTCAAAAGTTCGCCTTGTGACTTCAAGACTATCCTGCCTATTTTATTCAATTCTTCACTTTCCACTCAGTCCCTCCCACTAAACCGTTCGGTCACTAGTCTTAGTTTCTACCTTATTTCTCTACTCACACACAAATATTATGTACAAGTCACACAGAAAGTGAAAACATGTGCAATGCACTTCGATAATTTTGTCAGAAACATTAAAAAAAAAAGAATTATTAATTCATTTATGTTACCATTTCTTTTTCTTTTTTTTGTTTTTGGTCGGGTAGTGTTCCCTCGCACTTTGCAAGTTTTTCTCACCAGTTTTAACTGGTAGTTTTTTTTTTTTTTTTTTTTTTTTTTTTTTTACTGAAGATTGAGTGACAGCAAGTCCTCCTAGGTTTCATGGACTATTCTAAGTAAAGTAGCTGATATTAACAAAGCTGTGGTCTGGATAGTATCGATTCTTTCACAGATTTCTAATTTTCGCAATCTCTTTTCCATGCCCTTTAGGACTGTTCTTAGGGCACCAACTACTATTGGTATCATCGTCACTTGTATGTTCCACAGATTTTTTATGCTCTCAGGCAAGATCCAAGTATTTATCTATCTTTTCACTTTCTTTTATTTTGACCTTATGGTTCGCCGGAACGACAAAATCCATTAGTTCACGAATTCTTTTCTTCTTTTTAATTAACACATGTCTAGTCTTCCGACTGAGATTGACGCGTTTGAATCTCAAAGCCCCAGAGGATTTTTGTGGATCTCATTTTCTAGGACAGATTTATGCATATACCTTGGTCAGCAAGATCAATTTTTAATATCTTGCACAATTCTCAGTGATCCACCTTTCCTACCCAGTCTTGACTACAATTGTATTTCTTTTGTACTTATGTGATTAACTGTTTAATCTCTGTCATCACATAAACTTCACTTGGTATTCTTCTGTGTATTATCAATTTTCACTTTAATATGATTAGAGTTTATGACATTATTTTGCGCTGTTATCAATGGAGACTCATTTTCTCTTTTGAGGTTTCCACGTCTTATCCATATCCTAGTCAATTCATGAGCAATTTCTTTAGTTTATTACTTGAAGTATTCGTACAATTGTTTTACTTCCCATTTTTGTTTTCCAAATTATTTGTTTGTTGCTTTCTTATTTCTCTTAAAGTTAATTCTGTTAATATTATTGTTGGCTGCTGTAATTAGTCGTTCCTTGCTTTTTTTTTGTATATTCTTCATACCTCTGAATTATTGCATCTACGCATTCATCAATACAATTGAGTCCTCTTCCACCTTTTTTTAATACACAGAGTCAGTCTATATTGTACCTCAGGTGTAAGGCCTCGTGCATTGTCATAAATTTCCTTTTTCTATGTTACCTCCTGAGTTCCTTCCTTGTCCCATATAAAATGGACCAGAATATTTAACAAAAGAGTCTGTCCTGATATTTATCCCATTGATTAGATTTCTGCAGTAGAGTTTAGTTTCGAGAAGTCTTTTTCTTCTTCTTAGGTATTTCTTTCTTACTTTTTTCTTTCAGCTCCGTTTGCTTGATTTTATTTGTTTCTAATATTCCCAGGTATTTGAAGTTTTTCTTATATTCCCTGGTATTACTATTGTAATAAACAAAAATTTTATTTTTCTAATAATAATTATTAGAAAAATAAAATTTCTGTTTTTATTATGATAGCAGTAAGTAAAGTTGGTGACCGTAGTCGAGGGAAACCAGAAGACTCCCTTTTCAATAGCTACTACACCGAGGTGTAAGAGAGGGCGCTATTCCTTTCCCTGGATTCCTCCACTTTACCCTCGATACGTACCTTATATTGCTGAATGTTAAGCAAGGAGGTATCAAGTACCATTTTAAAAGTCTTTGGTATGACGCGACCTGGGATTGAAGCCAGGTCTCCAGGACCATTGGTGAGCACTCTACCCACTTGGTCAATGAGAAGTACTTACTCTTATTACATTCAAGATGGTCATAGATGTTCATAAACTGAGGAGTATTTAAAGCTTTGAGTAAATAATCTGGACTATTTCGAAACTGTAAACATAAATTTATGTTGCACTCACATAAATTTTTCACTTTCTTAAATCTTTATTCATATCCGTTATCTTTCAAAATCAATTATCTTACTTAGTTAACTCCCTTGCAAGTGATGCTTACCTTGTGATTACTTAACATTTCATTGACATAAGATTTAGTTTTACTTTTGAGAGTGTAAATCAAATAATGTGTGCTTAAAATATTTTCAGTGACTGTGAAGCGAATGTTTGACTTTTTGGTTGAAATAGGGTAAAAAATGGCGGAGCTTTAGTAATACTGACGGACATTCATTGAATTATAATTTTTGATCCACACTGTTGCTCGCAGGTGGAGGATGAAGAACTGAGTGAGATGAAAAAACAAACAAACAAAAAACAAAACAAAAACAGCATAAAATAGATACAAAAATAAATTTAAAAATTTAAAAAAATAATTAATCAATGAAAAAAAATAAATGCTCAAAAATTAAAAGGTAAAAGAAAATACCAGTCAAAATTCTTAAAAATATTATGGAAAAATATTTCGAGATCTTTTTATTTTTCTTTATATAATCGCGTTAATGTACTGTTTTTAAGCAAATGTCTTGATCTTGATGATTTATAGCCGAGCCCTGTGGAACCAAGTGAGGATACTCAGCTCACTTCGCTACTGACCGATGAGAAATGTTCACAGTTCCAAAAACCGAATTTAATACTGAAAATTCCTGCTCTTGAGATTGGTCCAGGTAAGCAAACTATATTCAAAGGATCTTGAATTAACAAGGAAATTGTAATCTACTCTTAAAATGTACACAGAATAATACATTCAACCATTGGCAATGTCTCGAGAACCGATTACGTAAATAATCGAATAGCAGCATTTTTGGTAAGTTTACTGTTCAGGGGGGTCCCTTTCAATCTCATATATTTACAATCTTTGGATAAAGACCAGTCTTTGATGCAACTAATAATGGTTTATTTGGCTTGTTCAACGAAATTTTCTTGCATTTAATGTTGTTGTAATCTATCTACTTTTCAATTTGTTTAAAGATGGAACATTTAAATAGATTCCAGCAGATTTTTTTCGCTTGTGTGAACATTGCACATCGTTGTGATTGTCAAAATCAAGTTGGTTCCAATAATTTCTTATGTTTAATATGGATGTCTTGCGTACATTGGATACTCAACGCATTACATATAGTTTAAAGTTATCTTAAAGATTTGATTGTTATCAATCTCAACTTATCTACTCGACCTTGGAACACCGAAAAATTATTTTATTTGCAGTTTTTTTCTCCATAAACAGCATAATCATTTTTGTGTTTGAGACGAATTTTTATCTTTCTTAAAACAAGAAAAGCCCAATATGTCTGAAATATTGTTTTGTTTTACAATCTACAGTAGGTAGAGTGTTCGCCAATGGCCCTAGAGACCAGGGTTCAGTCCCAGGTCGCGTCATACCAAAGACTTAAAAATAGTACTTGATACTTCCTTTCTTAACACTCAGCATTATAAGGTACATATCAAGGGTAAAGTGGAGCAATCCAGGGGAAGGAGTAGTGCCCTCCCCTACACCTCGGTGTAGTAGCTATTGAAAAGGGAGCCCGCTGGTCACTCTCGACTACGGTCGCCAACTTTACCTTACTTTTTACATTGTTTGAATCAATTAAAAACTACAACAATAACAACAAAAACCAAAAATCGTATTCATATAACAATAAAATGAAAATCAATCATTTTGAATGAAGAGTCATTAAAAGTAAATGCTTCTAATGCCACCCCCCTTCGAACAAAATTTTTGATCGATAAACTAATAAAAACTAGTTTTCGAATACTATTTTTGTGGAAACTAAAGTCGAATACAACATTTCCGTTGCAGTTAATCCAAGCAAGAATCTACAGCAGATATGCAAGTCAGTTGATGTTAGCGGCGAAGTGATTGGAACCGGATACAATAACATCATCACTCAAAATCACCTTGATTTGAGAAAAGCAGTCTTGGAATATCTGCACGAAGACTTGAAGAAATTGCCAGAAGATTTCGAAACAACACAAAGGTAGTAATCCAATTTGTTTTACTACAAAAAAAATCCCATCAGCTGAAGAAGTATAATCATAATATATGAAATATAATCTTACTATAACTCGTCAAATGTCTTTCTTATTCTTCTGTCTGTTATTACATAACTCACAGGCAGCTAAAGATGTGGCCACTAAATTTTCTATCGTTTTTAATGGAACCCGGGGCCCTGTTTTTAACATATTAGTTTTTGAAAGTTCCGAAACATTCCGAAGTTTTAGTTAGGAAGCCGATTTACAATGTAAATATAATACTTAATCATATAAAGTAGACATCTAAGTAAAAGTTTTAATCCAAATTATTACCTCTTTCCTAACGAATTTTCCCCTCAGTCACCGGAAAATAAAGACTTAAAAATAGTGTTGATTTTACATTTGTATGAGGAGAAATGGCTATCAAGACGCCATAAAAATTGACGCTACGACGACGTCTATTAACTTAACAGTTCTCAGAAAAACATAGTTTCATATTCAGCCGACTTTTATTGCTGCAGTAAAAAGTGGGATAGATAAATTTATGGTCTGTTTATACATAGGTGCAATGCGAGCATGAGTGCGTATGCGTAGAGGTGCAATGTATATGCAAGTATATGCAAAATCATTTGTACGAAGAGAATGCAAATTTGAACTTGGTTCGTTGATTCCGTACTTCTTCGACTATCTATCTGATCACCCCCCCCACAACACCGCGTTGGGGCTTTGGCTGTTCGTCTTTGTGAGACTTTCACAGTTGAATTTAAGAGACCCACCAACAGGACCGGCCCGAACATTTTAAGTGATTAACATCTGAATAAAAGTGGGAAAATAAAAGAATATAACGTGTCTGAACATTTCTTTTCGTCACACGGACATAAATGACGATCGTCGGCTTTTCAGTCCAGCCCAGAAACAAGTGCCAGCACATTAATATAACCCTTAAGATCTCGTTCGACCACTCTGAAATAATTTTTCTCTTGATGTCTGAGGAAGGGGAACGGCTTACGTACCAAGGAATTTTTTTTTCTTTTCGAACAAGGAAGATTATACAGCGTTTCTCTGTTAAGTCGAAACGACGTCTTTACTAACTGAGCCTCGACACCATCCCTTTCCTGCAAGTTCAGTCGTTTCTACAATCACAGCTTTCTAGGGAAACGATATTGCTGCATTTTACTGGCGTCGTCATCGACTCTGTGTTAGTCGCCATCGTGACATTCTAATTTGCAGACACGGTAATCGGCCACCTCCTCGTGAAATATCGCTAATTGTCCGGTGGGCCAAATCCTGACTTGTGGATATTTCACGAAATAATGTCCAAGCACCTTTGCAGTCCGTCCTGTCAACGTAGTCGACCTGCGATGCTGGTGTGGCATTCTTAAATAGAAATATGTTTTATTAGCGACTTTGAAGAAATGCAATTGTCCTCAATGACTGCAGCCACCCAATTCCTCTGGCTGGTTATCGCCCGTTCTCGTCCCTTCTGCAGCCCATAACAAAAGTCATCACTGTCAATTTGCAACGCTCTTTCATTTCTCCCAAGAAAAGGGAAGAAAGGAAGAGGAAACAGAAAAGGAGGAAGGGGAAGAGGAACAGGAGGAGGTTAGAATGGGGGTTAGCTTTAAAGACGGCAATCTTTGAGAATAATGACATCTGTCCGACATGTGTGTGTGTATGCTTGACAATGACAAATTGATTTAAATATTTCGTATTTCTAGATGTGTGCATTTGTAGACCCGTCTACTATAGTTTTATTATTAGTGAGCATATAACTATGTCACATAATTTTGCGTGAGATGGATATGATACGTCACACACGCTCACGCATTTTCTCTCTCTCTTTCTGTCTGTCTGTCTGTCTGTCTCTCTCTCTATATATATATGTGTGTGTGTGTGTGTGTGTGTGTGTGTGTGTTATGTCAAAGTTCTCAGTGCTATATTTTGCTCAATTTTAATGAAATCTTAAAAGTGTCTAGTAATTTTACCCAGCTCTTTATTGCTTGGTAAATTATACAACTATAGTGGTAGTGGTATCCTATGACATAGGGAACGCTGATTAGTGGACTCTTTTTTTTTTTTTTACTGAAGCAAACCAATAGTGACAGTAATAGTCTGAGGTTGGCAGAGGTGAATCAATAATACAATAGCCAACTTAAAAACAGAACCTTTGTTTTTTTTATTTCCTCAGCAGTTTTTTTAGAAGTTCTTGAAATGGTCGTATACGAATCACTAATGATTAAAGTATAAATCAACGTTTGGATTTTTTCAACTCTCCGGTGTAACAACAATTTTTGCCACGATATGACAATAGAATATTGCGGTCATTTATTTAATGAATAGAGTAAATCTGAAAAATAAATGTCACGAAGTTCAATTGCACTGAAATTATCTTTTCTTATTCGAATATTTAAATGAAGTAGAGTTGAACATTGCTATATTGTTGTCCTTTGAGGCCATTGGTTAGTTTTACATTATGTCAAACCCTATTTTATCTATTTTGATGCCAAAGTCAGTATTTTTGAATCATTTCAAGTAGTTATGATACAAATTTATGAACAATTATAACTTCAAAGTTTGGCTTATTTGTTTGATTGTAAGTCAATTCATTAAGAGTTATTCAATACCAAAATTCCTTTCATTAATAATATCTGAACCAGACTGAACATTTTA
Organism: Sepioteuthis lessoniana; assembly: GCA_963585895.1. Taxonomy (NCBI): domain Eukaryota; kingdom Metazoa; phylum Mollusca; class Cephalopoda; order Myopsida; family Loliginidae; genus Sepioteuthis; species Sepioteuthis lessoniana. The sequence goes on from OY757921.1 coordinate 96,640,209, forward strand.
AAGTAATTAACATCTGAATAAAAATGGGAAGATATAGGAACATAATGTATGGACTGCGGAATCGTAGTAAGCGAGTTCGTACTCCAGTCACGCTATTACGTTCACTTTCAGGCAAATACGCTTGGGAAAGGTATGAACCCCCTTATCCTCCCAGCTATGGGTTAAATAGTACCACTACTGTTCTTCTGGGAGAATGGCTTTGGCATTAAATAACCTACAACGGTTGATATGCCATTAAACAATGAAACCAAACCAAACCATCACTTGGATATAAATAACAACAAGTGGCTTGTAAGCACACTGTTCGGGAGCAAGCGCCAGAAAGATCCGCATTATGTTATGACACTTTTTGCTTATGATGTAAAACTCAACCGCGTGATATGCTTTTGGACTGACTGATTTGTTTCCTATACAGTTATTTCTTGTCTGCAAGAACGTTCAATGATGACTGATGAACCCCCCCCCACTAAAAAACAGTTCGTGTGAAGTTTAGTTTTCCTTAAGAGGGGGTGAACTGCAGCTGAAACTGAATGGTTCTACTGATTGATTGATTTTGACGACATGTGAACCCGTGTAGGATTATTTTATGCCTAGAAACTTATGAGTGACGGTAATACTTACTGTAATTGCTGTCATCAAAGAATTGGTAAAACGACTGGAGGAATTCTACAGCATTATTAAGATCGGTCATAATACTGAGAAGAGTTCTGGAGATTTTAGGAGACTTGCAGTCACTCGAACTTCAGTGGAAGACCATCAGCTGATTCTGGTGTGAAAAACACTCAAAGAAGTAAATAATGATAAACAGAAAATCCTATTATAAGGAAAAAACTCAAATAACATATGATCTTCTCTGAGCAAATATTTGTTTGATTAATACTTTTATGTCGTTTACGACGTTCACTGCCTGATCCAAATATTGAGGTGACGACCAGTAGGTAATTAGTCGTATAACTAATACTTTTATCTACAACGACAGACTGGGTGAGGTGTTTTATATTGACCCTCGACCGAGCCGTCAATCACCTGCGTAAATAAGCGGAAGAACAGCAGAAGCAGGTGGACGTTTAACAATAATATAACCAGGTGCACAGACGGTTCGAGTCAGTTGGAGACAAGATGCCGAATTGAGAACCAGCGGCAGACAGAGGGCTTTCGGCCCTCAGTGACCCACGGTTGAGCAACCCCCCCCCCAAGATGAGAAAGAAGTGCTGCTATGGGCGAGGAAGAACTTGGGTCCAAATAACAGTCCGTCCTTGTCTTTACTCACCTCTCACACACAAGAAACATCAACCCTTTCGAGAATAAAGTGTGAGAGATTTATATTTTTACAAAGAAGTGTATTCGTTCGTTCATTGAAGTTCGTATATTATGTGTTTGATTATGTTTCTGCTTGTATATGTATTACGGCTATACAACAGTGGAATTTTACAGCCGTAAACCTAATGTTTGTAGAACTCTCATATAGATTAATGTATGATAATTTATTCATTGTATCATTTTCTATTTTAATTGTTACCTAGCATAGAGTAAAAATCAGGATGCTGATCTCACAAGCCAAAGTATATAGTATAGTTTCAAAGTTGTTTGAAATCAATTTTTCTCCAAATTAGCAACGATCACACACTTAGAAACATATACCTGTTTGAAAGATATATATATTTTTAATATATTTTATATAAAAGACAATTTCTTTTTTGCAGAATCCAGTAAAGCATTTATCGAATTAACTATTTTGATTGATTGATTGATTGATTTTAACGGAATGTCAACCCGTATGGAGTTATTTTATGCCTAGGGGTTAGAGAATTGCGTGTATTGTTCGTTTATATTTACATTTGTCTGTTGTGGTTGTTTCTTAAGAGTATTTTTTGCACACAGAGGATATTAAAAATTCCTCTCTAATACTAATATTTTGTATAGAATTATATGGTTTCAATTATCTATTTTTATTTGATAATAATAATTTAGGTGCAAGCAGTAATTAAAGAAATTAAGGGGAATAAAATTGGTAGGAATGTGAGTGACACTAAAGCCAAGTTTAATTTTGAACTGGCTAATCTTTTTAGGGGGCTGTAGTGTGCCATTAACGGTAATTCAAACAGTAAATTTAAACGTTAAGTTCCGCAGCTTTCTAGTTCGGATACAGATTTGAAAAGATAACTTAGACAATAAATTTTTGAAAAAGCAAATTTTATACAAAGAAATAAGAAAGAAAGGGATAGAAAAGATAAAGTGTTGCAAATTTTAGTGCAATTTACGGGAAACCTATCTGAGTGTCTGAGAAACAAAGTTTTTGAATTTGAGTATTTTTCTTTTTTTGTTTTGTTTTTGTTTTATCGAAAAGTTTCAGAGTTCTTTGAATTTCGAGTCTTCTTTTAGGTTCTTTTCCGCAGAATTCTCGGTTGAATTTTCTTGGTAGATTTTCAGTTGTCAACTTTCATTTATTTTTATTTCTTGGGAAGCTTCATTCAAGAAGCAAGTGACGAAACCAATCTGCTGGCTAATTCTCCCTGCCTTTATAGTTCGGTCTCCGAATTCGTACTGAGAGTCAAATAGTAGTCCTTGATAAAAAGAGGAAGCCACTTTTTGGTGCCGCACTGCCTGGGATTACTTCTCCTTTTCCCACTCAGGCCAAATCAAGTGCCGCACGTGGTCAGCTTGATTTTTTTCTTAGAAATAAATTTTTATATTATATGGTTTCAAGTAACTAATAATAATAATTCTTCGTCAACAATCGTAGATTCACATAACTATTCTTAATATAATTTACACACAGTTTTATAGTATTAAGTATTTCAATAAAATGCAAATAATTTTTACACAGATCTATTTGACCCATAGATGGCACCTTAACGGGTACTGTCACTCCGAGTGAGAGTAGACCTGTGAGTAATAGCAATGAAAAAGTAATATACACTCAGAACTGGAGCCTCAGATGCAGTGAAATGTCATTCCTACGACATCTCTTTTTTTTGGTGGGGGGATGGGAGGTTACCCCTCTACAGGAAATACAGTCAATGTATTATAAACCACGCCAATAGGGTAGTAAATATTTCAGGAAGCTTTAAAAAAGTTTTAGCTAAACCATATGCCTTTGACAGATATTCACTTTTTAAACGTGATGAAATTGTCACTTGAAGACCAGTCAAAATCGAGCCAAGCTTTAAGAAGGAGCTCGTGGTATAATAGTCATCGTGTTTGGAAATGAGGAGAATTTAAAAAAAATCTAATTATTGCTGAGATAAGAGAAGAGAATACTTTTTCTTGGAGTTTACGCCAGAGGGCAGTAGCAAAATTTTTAGTCACTTTCGTGCTCCGTTTATTCACAAGGATAAAAATTATTATCATTTGAGTGAACAAGTTAATTTCAGTTTTGCACTATAGAGGCCACTTCCCGCCACCAGTGGTATCAGGCTGTGTAACCGACAATAAAAGGTCACTCACGAGAATTCTCGTTGTAGGTGCAAGGGACAATCAAACACGAGACGTGGGTTTTTACAAAAGAGTCAGTCAATTAGTTGCCGAGAGAGCAAAAAGTTCTTGGAGGTGGGCTACTATTTGTCAAAGAATAGATCTCTCCGTGATCGACTTGAAAATACCATTTCACGTCTTCATGTCTTTGAGATAGTGGGATTTTTCTGTGATTATGAATCTGAGCCCTGATCTAGTTAACCTGTTACTTTACGAGCTAAGGAAAATGCAACAGAAATTAGGAATCTTCTCAGATCTGATCGACTTTTGACGGGAAAAATGATCGATGATGAATTAAAAATATTCAATTGGTTTTCAGTTAAGGTTGCCAACCCGATAAAATAATCAGTTTTATTACTTTCCAGACACACACTCCGTGAATGATTCTAAATAATATTGCTGTGGTCCAACAGGAACTACCAAGAATTTAATTTTCTTCTAGACTGAAGATATCAGGATTTTATTATTTCTAGTGGAACATGAAATTACCAAAAGGGATATTACTAAGTATTATTTTATACTCTGAACGATAAAATTGCATATAAGAGGTGTACTTATTTTTGGACTGGTATATAGTCTTTCAAGTTTAGAGCTGTATACGATGCTTATAACAATGTTTCAAAAACCTGATCTCACTACTAAGTCCGACCGTGTTTTATACGAGAATAGACTGAAAAGTTCATTAGCTGATCAAGATAATCTCATCAAATGTGATCAAATGAGGTTAATTTTTCAACTCAGTTCAAACTTCTTCCATCAATAATGCATTTGTCAACATGTAATATAATGGCCGAGGGATTTCGTTTTATGCCTTTGGGTTTAGTTAGGCTGAGAACCTTTCGGCTCAGCACATGGGTTAGTTAGGTGCAAACTTGGGCACAGGTGTTGACGTGCGCGCGGGGATGATGTGTCGTTCACAGATGTCCAAATAAAAATCCGATAGAAAGGTTGACCAGTGGATGTGAATGACGTCATGCACCGGAAGCGCGTGCGCAGACGATTTTGGGGATTTTGAAAAAGTCAGTCGAGTTGAGAACTGAACACCGAACGAGAAGGGTTGACTTTCGCTTGCTCGCGGAGGCCTTGGGCAGGTGTCGCACGAGTTGGGGGTTGTGGCAGATGAAAAAGCCAGAATAGAAAGAATGTGTATTCTCTCTCTCCTTATGTCGAAGAACCTTTAAACTCAAAGGTTATAAAAAGTTCGTACCTGAACAAAGAAATCGTTAGTGTTTTTCGTGTTTCGAGATTCCTATGTTTCTATGTATGTGTTACGAACATTATGAATGTTTTGCGTACCGTATGATATGTCCATTTCACATATCCATATCAGGCTATGGTATAAACATAATCATCAAAAACATTTATAACGATATCATACGAAATTTTGGCCGATGAACTTTTTAGCCCATTACATATACAAGTAGTTATAATTCCATTGCCTGTTTCCGGTCCTCGGGTTGTTAAGTTGAACGATTTGCCTTCATGATGTCTCACATAGCAATAAGAGAGTTACTTAGAGGTGCCTTACTCTTCTCCAAGAAATATGAGACGAGTTGTACTGGGTTATATTGCGTTAATAGCAAGAAATGGTCTTTGACTTGTATTATATGTATATATAAATTGATTAGTAATTAAATAAGTCAATTAGTCTGTACGCATATGAGAAAGAAGTGCTGCTATGGGCAAGGAAGAACTTGGGTCAAAATAACAGTTCGTCCCTGTCTCCACTCACCTCTCACACACAAGAAACATCACCCTTTCGAGAATAAAGTGTGAGAGATTTATATTTTTACAAAGAAGTGTATTTGTTCGTTCATTGAAGTTCGTATATCATGTTTGATTATGTTTCTGCTTGTATTTATTATTTTCCAGATCCCTTAATTTCCAATTCATCAATCCATCTGAGCCCCAATCTAATGTTTCTGATGGACAACAAGGTAAGTTTAATCTCGTCTTTTTTTATAGTTTTGTTGTTACCATTCTTTCTCTTTTAAAAAAGAATCGCATCCTTCTGTTTTTTCTTTTCTTTTCTTTAGGTCTGTGTACATGAATGTTCTTTGCACAAAAACAAAAAACAACCCCCACCACAAAATCTGACAGGTTGATAAATATTACTGAGATACCTTATTGTAAACTTCAGAAAATTCTTCGTATTGTATTATATGTGGGAGTTCTTCTTTGCTTCTTAAAAGCAAAAAGAGGTGCTAAAGATTTCTCAGCCTAAACAAGAAGAGATTTATCTATTTTTTATAAATTTTTTTGGAAGGGTTTAGTAAACTTCAGAAACACTTGGTGAAACTGTATTCAACTTCGGAATGTATATGCGGTAATAGTATGTGCCTTTCATGATTATTAGGCATCTCATCTTGATCAGGCTGAGAACCTTCCAACTTCCCCTGTTGGGAAGGCCCCTTAGCATAATGGTTAAAAAGCTGGACTGCAGCTTTGAAGTAAACGAGTTCAAACTTCAGTCACGCTATTACGTTCTCTTTTGGACTAATACCCTTGGGAAAGATATTGAACCCCCTTATCCCTCCAGCTATGGGTTAAATGGTATTATCGTTCCTCAGCTAAAAAGATGGCTTTGGCATTAAATAACCAACGAAAATTGATATGCTATTAAACAAAGAAAACAAACCTTGTTTATTGTCAGCAATGACTCAAAACCAACTGTGCTCCTTTGACAACATCAGTCGTTTGAGCTGAGAGTCCACAAAAACATATACACAAAGTTCAATCCAAGTAAATGATTTCCAATATTATTTGCTTTTTTTGAAATCTAAACAGATCAGCCTATTTCTTTTCCAACAGTTTGTAATTTCGATGTAAAAAGTGATATTTTATCATTGTGCTTGTTAAAAAAGAGTGCAAATTAGGGGAAATGACCCAAATGTGTTGTAGTAACTAAAAATGAAGATGAAAGAAAGTAAATGATAATGATTAATCAGAAATAAGTACATAAATAAATACGGAAGAAATCAAATGATTGATTATCAATTATATTGAGAACGCGACCTCAAACAAATTAACGTTACATTAATTTCTCTATGAGCCGGCAATTAAACAAGCTTCATCTGTAAGTAGATTCCATCCAAATATTCTTAACTCCCAATTAAAATGGTTCACCTAATTTTTGGCAACCAGACTGAAAATGGGCAATCTATCGATTTTCTAGAAATCAGCATTATTTGTAAATATAACCCAGCTAAAAGGTATAAAACTGAAAGAAAAGAAATATTCTCTCCTCCTAAAAACAGGACGATAGAGAGAAATTTTTATTCAAACAACACTCTTGAAATGAATTAGAAAACAATATAATTTCTAGTGTCATTTTACAACTGTTTTGTGGGATCTGCATCGGGCTGAACATCGTTTTATTTTTAATAATTCCAATTCCTGATACAACAGAGATAACTGTGGAATGTTAGTGAGAATTCTTGAACCCAAACATTAATATTATAATGGGTCGTTGTTGAAACGGGAACACAGCATATTCATGGGTCATCTGATCTATACAAAAATGATTCGATTTTTGTACGCATGTTGCCGTTGTAACGTTAAATGGTAGGTCAAGAGAACGAAACGCTAGCTTCTGGGAAGGGAGAGAGAGAGAGAGAGAGAGAGAAGTATGATAGGACGAAACAGTAGATGGTGAGTCTAAGGGAGCAGGTGGCTGACCACTGAGTGACCCAGGCTACAGCGCTGGTTGTGGGTCAGTCGGGCACGGATGAATGACTGCATTTGTTGAGGATGACAAGAAAAAAACCGGAGTTCCAAATTTTCTTAGCAGGTTTAGGACCAGCGGAAACGGATGTTCCTCCCGCCGACACCAGGTGGAAGGAAGGGAACAACTCAATTTGAGGGGGTTGGCTAGAATAAGTGAAGAGGTAAAGACAGACAGTTGAACACCAGCTAGGAAGATATTAAAACAAAAAAATTACGGGCTCCCATTTTGAGGTGAGCTACACCAGACGCAAACCCATGAAGACAAAACCAGCAAAAAAAAAAAAAAAAAAATAAAATAAAAACAAAAATAAAACAAAAAAAAAAACAAAAAGAAAAAACACGTTAGAACAACAATGAAATACAGAAAGAAAATTCATCTCTCTCTCCTCATGACCTGTTGCTTCTTTTTGCCCAGCTAATGTTGTCGACTCAAATTTCATACTCTCTTTCTTCTGCCGATTACTTACAAATTGTTGTAGTGAATCAACCTTTGTGTTGTGAACTAAAACAGAGTTTCGTGCGTTCGTCAACTTTTCCCACGGCAAGGTCACAACAGATTCCGATTACTGCTTAAGAGATAGCGATACAGCCATTAACACGTTCGAGTACGTGGTGATACAAATTTCTATTTGGTACATTTATGGTACACCGTCTATGTAGTACTATTATGTTACAGCTTCAGCGCAGAAACAATGGCATATCGAAGAAACATTTTTGCTAGCGTAATTGCCGTATAATGCTGTGATTTAAAGAACAAAATTTTGAATCCAATTTGGAAATTATTAGTGTGAAAGTTTTCACTCGTGCTCGCCCCAATCTCGATAATTCCTTAAGGGAGATAACTTAAACACCAATTATAATGTTCTTTTTATCATGTTATATAAATCCATAAATGGGATTCAACATCAAATTAATAACCACCGAAGGTAGCTTTTAAGTGCGCAACAATAATTAATAATCTATATATACATTTCACTTTTAAGGCACAAAAATCTCCTGAGTAGTTTTGGATTTAAAGACATGTTTCTGAAAAATAGGTTTATATTGTTGCAATGCAGAAAAATACCAGCAAACAATAACGTGTACCTCTTATAACGTGTATATGTTTTGTATGTGCAAATAGAGGCATAGAAACCTCGCAGTCATACGAAAATATATTTGGAATCTCTGCGATCTTTAAAAAATGTGTCCATGAATATCTAAATGTGTGTGTGTGTGTGTGTGTGTGTGTGTGTGTGTGTGTGTGTGTGTGTGTGTGTGTGTGATTCTTCGCAGATTTTTTTTCTTTTTGATCCTCACACAAACAAGAACTGATTACTTTCTTTATCTGCCATTACCAGGTAGTCGGTCACGTGATCAGCCTTCCCTCAACGTCAATAAAGAAGCCCCAGCTCGTTATGACTTCTCTGTTTTCAGCTAGTTTGATCTTCGTCTTATGCAGCCGAAACCTCAGTAGATAGTAATAAACACTGTGTGTTGAAGCTTCCCTGTGTTTTGAAAAAATATCCTCTTTTTAAACACAAGAATTGTACAAATAACAGCAGTAGAAGTTGTATTAAAATAAAGACGGAAAAGAAGAGGGTGAAAGTTAGAGAGGGAATATAAAGTAGAAAGATATATATATATATATATATATATATATATAGAAAGAGAAAAAGAGAAGCAAAAAGAGAGAATAAAAGGAAAAAGGAGAAAAAAAAAACGCAGAGAAAAAAATAACTGAAAAAAATGTTAGAAAAGGAGATCATTCTATTTTTAAATAAAAGAAACATTAATTGGCACACAAAGTATACGTATTTATTAAGTTAATACTCTCTCTCTCACTCTCTCTCTCTCTCTCTCTCACTCTCTCTCTCTCTCTATATATATATATATTCCATAATGAAATAGAATAATAAAACAGGACAAAAAATTACGACACTGAGTTTCACGTTGCCAATCCTCAGGTGAACAGCATCGACACCTCTGAAAACATTTGAATTCAATTGATTTTTTATTCGGTTAAATCAAATAGATATCAGACGTGTAAATATTGAGGATTAACAAAGGGGAAACTCAAAGTCATTATTTTTTAATCCTGTTTTTATTATCTTATTTCAATGTTGTTTTTATTGTCATTTTATTTTATTGTTGAGAATTTTGTGATATTGTTTAGCATTATTTGTGCATAGAGCACTGTAAATACCTGATGAAGTACTGATCAGTATTCTGGCATTTCATAGTCATATGCTATAGTTTTGATGGTCTCCACTTGCCCTCTTTTTTCCAAATCTTTCCGTCTCTTTACTAATCTTTTGCGGATTGTTCCCAGTGCACCAAATACAATTGGTATCACCGTCACTTTTATGCTCCAAAGTTTTTTTTCTCTCTGGCAAGGTCTTTTTTAGCTTCCTTTTAATTTTACTCCGTGGTCTGCCGGGACGGCAAAGTCCATTATTCGGCAGGTTCTCTTCTTTTTTGTTAACAATTATTATTATTATTATTATTATTATTATTATTATTCCTTTATGAATTTTTCACATCACCATTAACTGATGGTATTTCCTGTGAGACTGAGTGATAACAAGTTCCTTCAGGTCTTCAGGACTCTTCTAGCTGATTTTAGCTATGCAGTAGTCTGGATGGTTTCGATTGTTCTACTGGTTTCATGTTCATCCAGTCCTTTCTCCAGGACCCTGAGGATCGTTGCGAACTACAATTGGTATTACCTTGACCCTCACGTTCAAAAAATTTTTCAGTTCTCTGGTAGGGTGTAAGTATTTTAAATCTTTTTTCTTTCTTTTATTTTCACATTGTGGTTTACCGAAATTGCAAAATCCTCAAGATGGCGAGTTCTCTTTTTTTTTTTGTTAATTAACACTAGATCTGGTTTTCTTCAGTGGGATTAGGTGATCTGTCTCTATCTCAAAATCTTATCAAGGACTAATAATCAGTTGTGCGGATACCATTTGGTTGTATGGTCCGATTTCAGTCTTTTGCACAATTCGCAGTTGATCACTTTTCCCGCCCAGCCATGCCTTATCTGGTACTCTTATTGTGCTAGTTTGCTGTATCCACTTAAAATGTGGTTAATAGTTTCATCTTTTTCTCCATATAATCTACATTTGCTCTTCTGTAGCGGATTATCATTTTTCGCTTCAATATAATTGGTCCTTATGGCGTTGTTTTGTGCTCCTATTAGAAAAGATTCAGTTTCTCTCTTGAGTTTTTCCTTTCGAAAATTATGTCCAGGTTTTTCCCTGAGCAATTTTTCCTGTACAGTTGTTTTTCTTCCCATTTCTGTTTTCTTGTTTTTGTTATTCTTCTGTCAGGTCTTATTTTGCCATTGCTTTCTCGCAACTGGGATTAATCTTTCTTTCGTCTTTTTAAAGTAATCCTCGCGTTTTTTGATACATCTACACAGTCTTCAATGCGGGCGAGTTCTCTTCCTTCTTTTCAATCTGTATCATTTCCCGGATGTAAGGCCTTATGTATAGTCATCAATTTTTTGTCCTTTGGTCAATTTCTCTGAGTTATTCACTTGTCCACTTTAGGAATGGTCTAGTGTACCTTTACAAAGAGAACTGTCTTGGTGTTCATCTCTTTGATGAGATTTCTGCAGTAGAGCTTGATTTCGAAAAGCTTTCTCGTTCTTCTTAGGTACTCTTTTTTTTTCTTCTTTCATTTTCGCTTGTTTGATGGTGTCCGCTTCCAATACTCCTTAGTACTTTTTTCTAAGTGTTCTGATTCTTTCCTCGCTTAGCAGTTCTGTTCCTTCTTTTGTTTATCTTTTCGTCCTTTTCATTATAAGCATGAAACATTTTTCAATGTCAAATTCCATTCCTATATCTTGGATGTATATTCTTATTATTTATATCAAAGTCTCCTGTTCGTTTTTAATTTTTTTTTTTTTGCAGACAGCTTGATGTCATCAAGTGATGTCGTTAAAGTGATTAATCTTTTCTTTTGATTTCGTAAATTTGTTGCCCCTGTGCACTTTCTAAGTATGTTACTGGGTGGGATCATTGCTGTTACATATAGTGATGATGAAAGTGAGTCTCCCTGGAAGATGCCTGATTGGATTTTCATCTCTGCTAAAAATTTTCCTCTCTTTTTTAATTCCACTTTCCAGTTTCTCATGGCTTCCGTGATGAAATTCATGACTGTCAAATATTTGATACATTTTCAGACATTCTATAATCCAAGTTTGAAGGATTATATAATAAGCCTTTTTTTTTGTAGTCATTCTATGCGATAACTACATTTTTCATTCACATTTTGGTCGCCTTGACGATGTGTTGATCTATGTATAATATATCACTCGGTTTTGTATTTTTATATTTTACCGTAGAATAATTTCGATCCTGTTATCTATTCGTTTAGTTCATTGATGTGGAATGGTGGGATATTTGGTAATAATTTAACTTTTCGATTTCTACCTTGAATTTTTCCTGTCTTAGTTCCTGAGGGATTGTAATTTAAGTCTTCTTTTCTGTCATGATTTTCTTCATGAATTTTCAATTTATTGTTAAGATTAAATTTCTGGTCTTGAGGTCTCTGGCTACTTGGTTTTCAATATTTTGTATTTCAGTTTGAGTAAGGGGTTATTACTTTTCAGTATTTTGTATTTCAATTTGGGTAATGGGTTCTTCCTTTTCAGTATTTTGTGTTTCAATTTGGGTAAGCGGCTCCTACTTTTCAGCATTGTGTATTTCAGTTTGTGTAAGGGCCTCTTACTTTTCAGCATTGTGTATTTCAGTTTGAGTAAGGGCCTCTTACTTTTCAGTATTTTGTATTTCAATTTGGGTAAAGGGCCTCTTACTTTTCAGTATTTTATGTTTCAATTTGGGTAAAGGGGCTCTTACTTTTCAGTATTTTGTATTTCAATTTCGGTAATGGGTTCTTACTTTTCAGTATTTTGTGTTTCAATTTAGGTAAGGGGCTCTTACTTTTCAATATTTTGTATTTCAGTTTGAGTAAGGGCCTCTTACTTTTCAGTATTTTGCGTCTCAATTCTGGTCGGTAACCCTTGTTTATGTCCTTCATGACATACATGTCCACATATTTCTAGTATCTCGACTTCAGAAAACCAAACTTTCTTTTAGATTATTCTAGTTTGGTTTTCAAGTCTTTGACTTTTTGTATTAAGTCTAACGGATTCTGTCCAAATTTCTATCATTCTTTTTCTATATCCTGTTTTTGAAGCATTGGTCTAAAAATAACAATGAAGAACATTTTTGTAGTCTTTTCTAGTCCATTTTTTCCCCTTAGTGTCTCTTGTTTGAGCAGTTACTTTGATTTTTTTTTATATCTGAAATTAGAGCTGACAATATTCACAGGATGCCGACGCGTCTACTATGTTGACTATCAGGGTAGCACCTGATGTTCATGACTCTCAGATCTGTCAGGAGAGTCCCACGTTGATTTGGATTTGGATTAGACATTTTTCATGGGTATCATAATGTGGCTATAACAAACCCACAGGTTGATTATTATCTGTTCTTCTGTCATAGATGTGGCCTGTTTTTCTAAGAGAAAGAATACATTTCAGTGGACCACGCAATATATATAATTTAATTCACACAGGGGATGGTTACTCTTTTAAGATAGTTAAGTTTTAACTTTCTTAAAGTTCGTATAACCCATTATTCTTAAATGTTTGGGCTTGATATCAGTTGTTTGTGCTGCTAATTCGCTTCTGATGCATTTTACAGATAAAACTTCTGACTACTTTTTCCCTTCCTTCTACCATCTTTTCTATTTTTGCCGTAGGATTCTAAACTCAGATGAAGATTACAGCACTCCAATATTCATTAGATAAGAAACACAGAAACAAAATGAACAAATTAGAGATAGTAAGTTATCGGACTTAGAGTTTTAGCATCTTCTGGAGTCTTCATGAAAATATTTTGAGTAATTCATTTTATTTATATTTTTAGTCAGACTAGGATAGTTGCTTTATCATACATTAAAAAGCTTGGGGATAGTCCATTTTTGTTTTTTGGAATGTCATTCCTTGTTGTTTTTTTACCATTCTTCTTCTTCTTCTTCTTCTTCTTCTTCTTCTTCTTCTTCTTCTTATTATTATTATTATTATTATTATTATTATTATTATTATTATTTCTTGCGAGTTTTTCCCACTAGCGTTAGCTGATGGTCTTTCACAGGAGATTAAGTGACAGCAACTTTCCTCTAGTCTCATAGATTCTTCTCAGTATTCTGGCCGATCTTAACAATAATGTTGATTGGATGCTCTCTGCTCGTCCTCCGATTTTCAACTCTTTCAGTTCCTTTATTCCACAGTTCCGAGTTATCCTATGACAATTAGTAATACTGTCACCTTTACGTTCTATTGCTTTTTTTCTGTTCTCTGACAAGATCCAAATACTCGTCTCTCTTTTTGGTTTCTTTCATTTTCACTCTGTGGTCCGTTGGGGCAGCAATGGCCACAATTCGGCTGTTTTTTTCTTTCTCGTTTACTAAGTCTGGTTTTCTTGTCGGGATTATACTAGTCTTATACTCTTTTTGCACTAATTTACTGTATTTGCTTATTATATAATTAGTCGTTTCATCTCTATCATCGCATTATCTACTTTTGTTATAGTGTTGCATCTTATCTATTTTTCCTTTAACGTAGTTTGTCCTTATTACAAAAGATTCAGTTTCTCTTTTAAGGTTTTCTTTTCTTATTCATATCCAAGTTTTCTGGTGTGAGATTTCGCTTATTTGTCGTTTGAAATATTCATACAATTATTTTTCTTCCCATTTTTGTTTCCTAGTTATTATTGCTCTGTTGGTCTTTATGTCGTTTCTGGTCGTTGTGATTAGTCTTTCTTTGCTCTTTTTTTATGTAGTCGTCGAGTATCGATGCATCGACGCTATCGTCAATGTTGGCGAGTCTTCTTCTTCCTTCTTTTCTTCACACATAATCTGTCTATGTCATCTCTATGATGTAAGGCCTTAAGCATCATTTTGACAATTATTATCATTAATTACTCCTTTGAAAGTTTTTTTTTCCACCAGCGTTAGCTGATGTCTTCTCACTGGAGTTTGAGTGTCAGCAAGTCTCCTCAACTCTCCAGGACTCTTCTCAGTATTCTAATCGATCTTAATAATGATGTAGTCTGAATAGTCTCTACTTGTCCTCTTATTTCAAAGTCTTCGAGTCTCTTTACCAATCCTTTTGGAATTGTCCCAAGTGCACCAATTACAATTGGTATTAGCGTCACCTTCATGTTCCTTCGTTTTTTTAGTTCTCTAGCAAGGTCTAGGCACTTATCTCTTTTTTCGCTTCCTTTTATCTTCACTCTGTGGTCTGCTGGGACGGCAAAGTCCATTATTCAGCAGATTCTCTTTTTTTTTGTGGACTATCAGTAAGTCTGGTCGTCTGGTCGAGATTAGGTGATCCGTTTGTATCTCAAAATCACAGTGAAGTTTGTGCGTTTCATTCTCATGGACGGATTCTAGGTTGTGCATATACCACTTGTTTGTTTGGTCAAATTAAAATTTTTTGCTCTAATCCCATTGGATTAACTTTCCCACCCAGTCGTGTCTAGTCTTATACTCTTTATGCGATAATTTACTGCACTCGCTTATCATATGATTGATCATTTCGTCTCTATCACCACATAACCTACATTTACTATTTTCTGTCTTGTCTATTTTTGCTTTAACATAGTTTGTCCTTATGGCGTTGTTTTGTGCTGGTATAAGAGATTTAGTTTACCTTTTAAGGTTTCCCTTTCTTAGTCATATCCAAGACTTCTGGTGTGAGATACCGACTCCCTACTCCAACTATCTTCGCTAAATTAGCAGCTCCAGTCCCTAGCCACAGATGTCTGGTGAGATGAGCTCGTAGGGTTAAAACAGTTTCTTCATCCCTCCATCAATAGGTATTTTGTTTTCGCCCAAGGATTAGGTATTTTAAAAATCTTATACAAAAGGCCAGGGCGTTTGAAAGTTGGAACCTTATAAAGAATGAGGATCAAGGGATCACTATGAAAAGCGCAGCAAAATAATCTTCATGTACCCTTCGTCATTAGCGTATTTCAAAATTTCCTGGATTTAAAAAAAATTCTAATTGACAGTCTTTTGTTTTAACAGTAAACGGTCCGGCAATTCTTGTCTGGTGCCCCGACAACCACATCCTTTCTCTATACTCGCTGGGGAAATCTCGAAAAGGTGAAGTTTTAAATGTTCTTTTTTTTTTTTTAAATTTCTGTTGCATTTTATGATTATTCCATGATCAATTTACACGAGAACTTTGGCGATATTGTAAACACTTTATTTCCTACAACTCCTGGCAAAATGTTGGAATTAGACAAATTAAAGGATTTTCAAATAGTTTTTTTTATTTAGCAGTAAATGAACTAATAACAGATTAGACGCAAAACATTTTTCTTTAATAGCAGAACATTCTGGCTTCATAAAATATTCCTTTAACTATATTTAATTATTTGAATTAATGGAATAATTATTTTGACTTTGAATCAAGTTTATAATGATAAAAAGTCAAGAAAACAAAGACAGAAGATAGCAAGGCTCGAATTTTTCTATAAAAAGGAGCAGCATTAAATAAATCGGTACATAATGTGAGTATCAAGAATTATATACACATAAGGTTTGAAGAGCGAAAAGTTATAGATGTTTACAGCTTTTGAAATGGTCCAACTATGTACAAGTTTTGGTACTATACAGAGTGCTTAAAATAGAAGCAGAGAACTTTTCCAATTAAGTACTGGACAATATAATTGTTTATTGATTTTTATTATACACACAGATACAGAGCCGTTCAATGCCCAAAATTTGTTCTCCCTTGTTCCTACACTAGACATAATATCAATACTTTTAATCTAGTAACACAAGGTCATATAGTTAAATATTTACCTCTTTAGTTTGATAATACAAAGTAATTTAATCAATAATCAATTCAGGAACTCGTCACTTCATGCAATCCACATCATCCCCTGCATTAGAATAGGCACACTTCATTGATACTGCAAGATATGGAGTTTTTGTCGGATTGTATTCATTCAAGAGTAGTTAGTATGCATCACATGATTATTTTGACTAGGGGTCTCATGCGCATGCTCATGAGCAAAGCCAAAAAGTATCCCTAGTTATTATGATTACTCTAATGTCGTCGGACTATTTTGACACAATTTTGAGCCAGTTGTGTCGCAGGGTTCGTTTGGTTTTGTTTATTTATCTAACGGTATATCAACTCTTTATGGGTTATTCAATGCCAAACTGGGCCATTGGTCTAATGAGTAGAGTGTTCGCCAATGGTCCGGAAGACTGGGGTTCAATCCCAGGTCGAGTCATACCAAAGACTCAAAAATGGTACTTGATGCTGCCTTGCTTAATAGTCAGCATTATAAGGTACAGATCAAGGGTAAAGTGAAGCAATCTAGGGAAGGAGTAGCGTCCTCCCCAACGCCTCGGTGTCGTAGCTATTGAGAAGGGAGCCTTCGGGTCGCCCTCGATTAAGGAAGACAACTTTACTTACTTAATGCCAAAATTTAATTCATTTGTAAAATTTTTTTGCAATCGAAACTATATTTTCTCTTTTTATATTGGTTTCTAATCATTTTCTTGTACACAGATTTATGATATAAAGTATTCTTATTTAATCCAAATAACTAGCACGCAGTTTAATTGTTTCAAGTATTCCTATTTAGTACTAGTTTATGCACAATTATATGATTTAACAAATAAATAAATAACATTTGTTTGCACACAGTTATAGTGTTCCAAGTATTCCTATCTAATCGTAATAATTTGGTAGCAATTATATAATTTCAACTAACTCATAATTCTTTGTAAACAATTATGGCTTCAAGTAACTACCAATACAAATTCTATCAAATACTTATAATTTTTAAATAGATCTATTTGACCCCTTGGATGGAATCTTAACAAGTATTACCACTTTAAATGAGAGAAGACCTAGGAGTAATGATAAGGAAGGGGTACTCTACATTTCCCTTGGATGCAGTTAAGTGTCCTACCAAGAATGAGGGCTTGACGCCCAATTCTTCTGCAGAGATGCACTCGGTGTATTCTAAGCCCCAGCTATTTTTTTCAGCCTGGTGTCCAGGAGTCTCAGGATTCTAAGGATTAAGTGAAGTAGATATTTGTTGCATTATACCAAGTCATTTTCAGAGCGTATCCGATGAGGAAGAAGTACATTCATGTGGTTAGTGAATTTAGCTGGCTGATGTTTGTATTTCAACAGGTTAACACTCCTCCAAAATATCAGACTTCTCTTTTCTGTAAAGAAAACAAAAGAACGTTATATATAATTATTTAATTTGAACTTAGTAAAAGCTGTTCCTTTCAAATCTGTTAATTGCTAAAATGTGTGCTTTTTCAGAAGGAAGCTTTTTGGAACCTGATAGAGTGTGGCCATTTTCAGCGGGTATCACTGCATTAACCGTGTCTCGTTTTTCCTCCTTGCTGGCAATTGGATTGGAAAATGGTTGCGTTGTTCTGTGGGACATTTATTTTGGTAAGTTATTCAATGTACACGTACTGAAACATTTCTTCGGCAAGTTTGGAATCGAAGGTGGTCTGAATTTTCCGGATTTATGGACACAGGTTAAATTTATGCTTGAAATATAAAATAAACGATGGAAAATAAAAGCCGATACGGTATTTAAGATACAAGTTAATACACTTCTAAAAGAGGGTCCGTTTGATCTTTATTAATCCATTTAATTTTAAAAATATATGTATTAAAGACCTGTACTAAGTATAATATGATGAAAATATAAACACACGTTTGGTTTGGTTTCTTTCTTTAATTCCTTATCAACATTCGTGAGTTATTTAATGCTAAAGCCAGCCGTGTGTAGGTTGTTGGTTGGTAAGGTTTTATGGCATATCAGCCTTTGTAGGCTGTTTAACACCAATTCCATTTTTAAGCAAATAGTTCTATTTCAAACAATTCAGTTTAGCAGGAGTACAGTTTAATTGTCAAAAACATTTCTATTTCAAGCTATTTAAACAGTTCTTATTCAGCTAATTCAGTTTAGTATAAGTACAGATTTTGTTTACACACAGTTAAATCTGAAAATATTTCTATATTAAACAATTCAGTTTAGTGTAAGTACAGTTTTAATGTCAAAAACAGTTCTATTTCAAACAATTCAGTTTAGCATACGCACGCAGTTTAAATGTAAGTACATTTTAATAGTCAAAAACATTTCTATTTCAAGCCATTCAGTTTAGTCAAACAGTTCTAATTAAAACAATTGAGTTTAGCATAAGTATGCAGTTACTTCTATTTAACCCACCGATCGGGTCCTGTCAGGTGCTACCACTCCGAGCCAGAGTGGATCTGGGAGCGATGGTAATAAAGGGTTAGCCCACATTTCCCAAAGCTCCATCATTACTGGAACCTCACCATCAGATTGTTTAGTGTCATAATCCAGGACACTCGTTGGGGGTGGTGGTCTTACCCCTCTGTAGAGAAGCAATCGGTGTATTCTACAGCCCCAGCCAACTGGGCAAGCCATGTAGGAGGACAGTAGTGGCACTATTTAACTCATAGCTGTAATAAGTGCTTTTTAGACCTTTTCCAGTGTTATTAGTCCGAAAATGAAGAAAGAACGTAAAGAACATAAGTTTGTTAAACAGATACAAGTATAAATTAATATACTTAAGAGTCTTCAAATACTTATCTAGAATACCAAATGCGTACATGCGATGAAAATTGAATGAAGAAAATAACAGAGTTTTATCAAACAGCCACTCAATTCAACTGGACAAGAAGTGAAATATATTGTACGATACGGCACTCCTACAATAGTATTATTCGTTCAGGAATAAGAGAAATGGACACAATTTATTGCTTTTATAGTCCTTAAACCGGCTCATTGGCCTAATGGATAGAGTGTTCGCCAATGGTCTGGGAGACCTGGGTTCAATACCAGGTCGCGTCATACCAAAGACTTTAAAAATGGTACTTGATACCTCCTTGCTTGACACTCAGCAATATAAGGTACGTATCAAGGGTAAAGTGGAGCAATTAAGGGAAAGGAGTAGCGCCCTCCCCTACACCTCGGTGTAGTAGCTATTTAAAAGGGAGCCTTCTGGTCGCTCTCGACTACGGTCGCCAACTTTACTTACTTTATAGTCCTTAATATCAAAAGCAGACACAGTAACCACATATAGGGATACCAGAAATAATCATTTCCCTTAGATAATTTACATGTCTGTTAGGGCTCACTGGGCCTCACATGACAGTTGCAGAAACTTTTTCTCCGCCTCTTTTTGCCTCTGTTCTTTAACAGGAGAGATGTAGTCTCTGTCAGATATGGCAGAGTCAGAGACGAAGCCACATAGCAATATTTCCCTCATCAAGTAAGACTTTTCCTTTTTTGTACCCTTTCCACATATTGCTTGTTCAAAAGACAATTTGTGTATATTTTTATATTATCCAGAGTTTCATTGAGAGTACAATCATACTGTTATTACCACATGAATTTAATAAGGCATAACGGTTGCACTGAATTCTGCATTTCCAAAATGGGAGCTCTGGATTTTTTCTTGCAGTTCCTTCACATACTAAATAAATTAAATTTTATGGTGTTTAAGGCAGAAGACCACAAAAAATGTTTAGATTGATTGATTGATTTTAACGGTATGTCAACTCACGTGGTTATTTTATTTTATGCCTAGAAAATTATGATTATTTATTAGGGAACAATATGTATATTTTTATATATTGGGATACTTGTATTTTTTAATTATGATATTGTAGATTTATATTTACATTCCTTGCATAGTCTCTTAAGTTTTTTGTACATAGTTATATGATATAAATTATTCCGATCTAACACTAATAATTTGCAAACAGACTCATAGATGGGACCCTAACAGGTACTACTACTCTGGGTCAGAGTGGGCCTGAGAGTAATGACAACGAAGTTTTATTCCACACTTTTCAGTTATCCATTATTGGAACCTCTCAATCAGATGCAGTTTAGTGCCATACTACCACTCTGAGTCAGAGTGGACCTGGGAGTAATGGTAATGTAGGGGTACTCCAAATTCCCCAGAGCCTCACCATGGTTTAGTGTCATATCCAGGACACACTTTGGGAGTGGAGTCTTACCCCTCTACAGAGATGCAGTCAGTATATTCAACTGCCCCAACCGGCTGGGCTGGTTCTTTTCCTATTTTTCTTTCTAATTTGTTTAAACAAATATTATCATCACGTCCTTATTTACAATATTCTTTCTAATAACAAATCAAGTAAAATTAATAAAACTTTTTAAATGAATTGTTTCAGGTATCATGCGTGGTGTATATTATCTTGGTGGACCGAGCCCCGTTCGACAACTTCACTTCATTTATTCAGAAAAACACCAAGATCCTGCTCAAAATGGAGAATTCGCCTGTAACCTAATAGCTACGTTAACGAACGGCATCACGCAGCGTCTCACTTCTTCAGCGTCTGAACCATTAACCGCTGTCACAATATTACCAGAGTAAGTTTTCTTTTCGTCCAAACTGTTAACATCAGTATGGCAGTTGACTATTTCGACGATTTTAATAACTTAGTAAAGTTGATTTTTTAACGCAAAGTTACGCTAGCATTTTAATGTAACCGAGTGAAAAAAAAATCAAAAATAGTTTTAAAATATGATATTAATAGAGCCGAAAACATTTGAATTAAATGACATCTGATATAAATTAGATGATCCGCAATCCCGTTGGGTTCCTGTAGTAATGGCGATATGATGGTTGTGGTTGGTTATTTCATGTCCAAATCAGTTTAAGAATAATGGTCTCTAATTACATACGATACAAAAAATTTATCTTCACAATCATTTTAAACTGGTAAACACTTCCTATTTAGTTGGGAATATTAATGTTTTAAGATCCAGTATATTGATCAGTTATTTTGGATATTATCGCTGACAGATCGATTTGAGTTTGTAGATGGGACCCCAACTCTTAGTCAGAATGGACCTGGGAATAATGATAACAAAGAAGTGACTTCAAAGTTCCTACAGCTTCAGAGATAAAATCTCTCCATCGGATGCAGTTTAGTGACATGATGAGATAATGTTTCTGTTTAGGAAAGAGGGAAAATTATAAATAACATTTCACAGATATATCCGTTCTATGAAGAATTTGGTTAATTAAAAAATGATATTCAGCGTGATTGAAGACACCAGTAAATCATCACTCATTTACAAATTGGTCTAGAAATTGCCTTATTTTCTTCTAAAAATTTCTCTATCTTGCGGCGGTTACCGGAACTTTCGGGAGTAAAATTATTCAAAAAGGTCTCACTTTTGTAGAAAGCAAATAAACTTGGAATTCATGGAAATGGAAGTCTAAATTAATCTTATAAATAATGAAAAAAAAAAAAAAAAAAAAAAAGAAAGAAAAAGAAAACAAAGACAAAAAACAAAACAAAAGCAAAACAAAACAAAAACAAAGCCAAAAACAACAAAACAAACCAAAACAAAATAAAACAAATAAAAAACAAGACCAAAAGCTTGCACAGGCTGTCCTACGCACATGGGTACATGCACATTTTTTAGCAACCTTTTATATCATGATAGATAGATAGATAGATAGATAGATAAATAAAATGTATCAATCATATATAATTATCGAATATAGTCAAAGAACTTGATAACATGCAAGATAATATTTTAAAATGTGTCTATCATTTTTACTCCAACTTGAATTGATGAAAGATTTCTGCCTGAATACACAATACTTGATGGAGTAGACATTTTGAATTGGTTAGAATTTTATTTATGATAATGTTACCGATTTGAAAGTGTTAGTTAAACATGTTTAATTAACGTGTTTATTTGGCAAGGAAATCTTTCAAAACTCTTAAAAATTAAACTAGGCAACGGCAAGTACTTCTGTGAGTTATATATATATATATATATATATATATATATATATATATATATATATATATATATATATATATATATATATATATTATAAGAGTGTTGGTTGTCACTAAATCACTTTGTGGGTATGTGTCGAACCAAGTGGATTATAATATGGAGAGTGCTCAATATCTTGGATAGAACTATTATATAATAATAATGAATATATATATATATATATATATATATATATATATATATATATATATATATATATATATATAATTCATGGAATATAGACTTATATTTATAAAACGGAATAAATTCGGGGTAATAGTAGTAAAAGGTATTTACTATACTTAGCTTAATTTCGGCACAGGGCCATGGTAAAGAGTGCAAATTTTATTTGGTGCTATAATTTACCAAATGTCTTTTTTCTTCCCCTCTGTCATAGCCTAATTTTAAAACGACTTGATTTTTTTGACGACCCATTTTTCTGGGTAACAAATGTTACCCTGGAAAAGTCTTTTTTGACAGCTTTTAAAAACTAAAAAGAAAAAAAAAGAGTTTTAGAAAAAGGTTTAATTCATAATGTAAATATAATGCTAGACTGGATTCTTTGTGTCTGTCAAGTTAACTTAATAAAATCTTTATCACTTTATTTTGCTGTATGAAAATGATATTCAGTTAGAAATTTCCGAGACAAAAACGAAATTCATAAGAATTTTCATGATTTTTGCCGGTTACTGGAAAATCTTAATTTAAAAAACCACGTTGTGTTTACTTTTACTCTATGAACAATAATTATCAAAATAGAGGAGTATAAACGTTAATACCTCGACGATGATTACTAACTTATAAGTCTTCCAATAAACATAGTTCGATATTAAAAAGTGAAGCATACATTTTTGTTTAACCGGCTCATTGGCCTAGTGGGTAGAGTGTTCACCAATGGTTCGGGAGACTTGGGTTCAATCCCAGGTCGCGTCATACCAAAGACTTTAAAAATGGTACTTGATACCTCCTTGCTTACCACACAGCAATATAAGGTACGTATCAAGGGTAGAGTGGAGCAATTCAGGGAAAGGAGTAGCGCCCTCCCATACACCTTGGTGTAGTAGCTATTGAAAAGGGAGCCTTCTGGTCGCCCCCGACTAAAGGGAGACAACTTTACTTACTTACTATATGTAGTATAATATTGGTGGGTTTTCAACTGGTTTAAGATTATATGATTTTGTTTATTTTTTGACATTTAACTGTGTAAACGAAACTGTACTCATGCTAAACTGAATTGTTTGAAACTTTATCTAAACGATTTAATGCCACATTAAATGACCCGAAAAGGGTTGGTATGCTACAAAACAAGCAAGCAACCAATCATATATTCAATATATATGTATTAACTGGATTTGGCATTAACTAACCTACAATGGTCGATATGCCATAAAATTAAAACTACCAAATACACAGTATGCCTACATTTATTGATTTTTAACTGTATGTCAACCTATCGGGTTTTTTTGTTTTGAGGTTTGGGAATTGCATATAAAGTATATTTATGATTACATTGTGTTTTTAAGTTATATCAAGTATTCTTATTTGATCCTAATAATTTATATACCACTATATCGTTTCAAATAATTGCTTCTGTTTAATAATCATTTGTTTGCACACAGTTATATGATTTCATGTAACTAATAATACTGTTTAGTAAATAAAGCTTCAGTCAAGAAACTATTCTTAATTCAAATAATTTATACAGTTATATCAAGTATTCTTATCTAATACAAATAATTTTAAAACTATTTAACCCACAGTTGGTACTCTAACAGGTACTACCATTCCAGACCAGAGTGTAACGTAATGGCTAAGGGATTTCGGTTCATGCCTTTGAGTTTAGTTAGGCTGAGAACCTTTCGGCTCAGCAAATGGGTTAGTTAGGTGCAACTTTGAGGCAGGTGTTAACGTGGGCGCGCGCGGGCGGATGGAGGTATCACTCAGATGTCACAATAGTCCGAGACGAAACGGGTGACGGAATGCGAGTGACGTCACGCACCGGAAGCACGCAGAGGTTTGTGGAGAATTGAAAGAAAGTTAGAGAGTTGAGAACTAGACGCCAAACGAGGAGGATCGACTTTTGGAGCTCGCAGGCGCGAGGCGAACTTGGGCCCTATGGGGGCTGCACGAGATGGGGGTCAAATGAATAAGACAGCATAGAAGATTGTGTCTCTCTTCCTTGTGTCAGAACCTTTAACTCAAAAGTAATAAAAAGGTTTCGTACCTGAACAAACAAGTCGTTACGTGTTTTTCGTAATTTCGAGATTCCTATGTTCGTTATGTGTTCTACGTTATGTATATATGTAATGAACGTCCCATGTACATTTCGCAAATAGCCGTATATATCTATAGTACATGTAGATATTTGGTGTCGTGACCAGGATAGTACACAGAGTAGATCTGTTTGCTACCTAAAAACGATTTGCTTACAAATCATACATATGATTTGGCATGAAATAACCCATAAGGGATGATTATACCCTAAGACACAACTCAAGAGGTGTATGACCGTATTTACCAACCCCTCCGCTCGGGCAGGATATGACACAAGGTCAATTTTTAAGCGGAGTTTAACAGGTTTGAATTCAGAGTTTTCTTTCTCCTAGACTAGTAGCCTCAACAAGGCTGAAGAACCCAGTCTGCCCAACTATTTACCCATAGCTGGAGGGAGAATAATTGGATTCATACCTTTCCCAAGGGTATTAGTGCTATGTGAAATGCAATCAGTCTCGTCCAGGATTTGAACTCGTGTCACCGTGTCCATATCCTGCGACGATAACCATTACCATCAAGAGGTGTATGACAAATCTAAAATCTGGATGAGGCTTAGAGCCATCTGAATGACCCTTGTACTATTTTACTATGAATAGATAAAATAGATAAATATATCGTATTTCGTTTTAAGTCACATAATCGTGATTGAATTGTTAAAGCAAGTCATTTTGAGTAGGCATTGTCGATTTTTTAATGGAAAGGAATTAAAATCTTAATGAATAAAATAACTTTATGATAAACTACTTAAGTGTTGTTCAAAACGTTTACAAAAGAAACAAAAGCAAGAGATAAAGCTTTAACGATGGCCAGTCACTCAGAATAATTTCAACATAGATCATAGCAAGATGAGAATAATAATTAGAAATTATTTCACTGAACTTCTACGTTTTTCAGCCAAGGAAAATAGCCGTAAGCATCTTATTACCCAACTCTCTCACCTCGGGATTTTTATAATGAAAAGCTTCTCCCACACTATAAAAAAATGATAGCCTTCAGTTTCAACTTAGGATTCCATCACGTTGTCTTAGCATAGTAATGACAAATAACCTCCGGCTAACTATACTTGACACGCATTAATTTTTCTGTTCATCCAGGGCTCACAGTGACGATTTATTAGTGATGCATTTGATACCGATTCCAGGCAAGAACGAACTGGTAAGTCAAAACAAAGCTCGCTGAATGTTTATCTCCCTAGATGGAAAAGCTCAATCAAGCAGTTTTAAAACGATGTATGACAGCTAATTATTAATAAACAACTGATTTAGATTTTTATTAACCATTATTGTTATTTACTAGCTTAGTTTAGATTTAGCACGATACCACAGTTGTGGGACAGGCAGTTAGTATTAAACTAACTACACAGTATTAATGATCTACTTAATCTCCATTACACTTCACCCACGCCATTGATTTACCATTTTGACTACAAGTAATCCACCCCTTTTTATCAGTAGTTTCAGGTTTATTCAGTCAACTCCAGAAATAAATAACTTCCATAGTTCTGCCTAATAATTGTTCTAAATCACAAGAAAAATGATACTAGCAATTCGGATTTGCTAAAGAGAAACTGCAAATTGATTGTTTGATTGATTGATTGATTTTAACGGCATATCAACCTGTCTAGGGTTATCTTATGCTTAGAGGTTGGAGAACTGCATTCATTGTAAGTTAATATTTAGATTTTTACTCACGTTTATATGATATCAAGTATTCCTATCTAATAGTAATAATTTATAAAATGATATATTTTACCCATAGATGGGAACCTAACAAGTACTACCATTTCGCATCAGAGTGGACCTGGGAGTAATGCCAATGATGGGTTACACTACGCTGTAACCTCACTACTAGATGCAATTTAGTGTCATACCCAGGACCTTCATTTTTGCAGGGTAGGTCTTACCCGTCCGCAGGAAATACATTTGACGTATTCTAAGCCCCACCGACAGGACAAGTGAGCTTGTAAAGTGCTTCCTTTAAGTGAAAAAATAAAATTTTGTTAATCTATTTTATTCTTAATAAGAAATGAAAACAAGGATATGGTTAGTTCGAATCTTCTATTCGTCGCTGAAACGTTAATTACAGTATCTAAAGCACACACACACACACACACACACACACACACACACACACACACACACACACACACACACACATACACTCTCTCTCTCTCTCTCTCAATCTCTTAAACTCTCTCTCAATCTCTCTCTCTATAAAATGCATAGAGATAAAGCAAGACGGGAACTGCATAAGAATACTAGGAGCTATACTGAACAAATCCTGGAAGCAACACCCCACGAAACAACAGCTGTACGGCCACTTACCTCCAATCTCTAAAAACATTCAAGTAAGATGAATAAGGCATGCGGGACACTGCTGGAAAGACAAGGACGAACTCATAAGTGACATTCTCCTTTGGAGCCCTTCACATGGTCATGCCAGTGCTGGCCGACCAGCAAGAACTTCCCTAGAGTTGTTCTGTGCGGACACAGGACGCAGCTTAGAAGACCGGCCGGGAGTGATGGACGATAGGGACGGAGAAGTGAGAAAGTCAGGAAAGTCCGTGTTATTATCATTCTAGCTGTTGTAACCACGCTTAGCTCCGACATTTTTTCCAGATCGGGTTTCAATTTGCAATCATGCAAAAACAACAGCAGCAAAAACAAGATCAACATACCCCTCCCCGAAACAACACAAAAACGACCCTGATTGACTTTGGTTTCAGACTTTTGTATACAAATACCCCACCTAATAAAACCAGAATAATTCTATATGAAAATAAAGACTTTACTGAATAGATTCGTATGTGTATCCGTCGATATGTATGGTTTTGTTTTCATTATAATCGACTCCAAACAATTTCTTCTTAAATTCTCATTTCATGTCTGTTTACTCGAGCACATTTGGGTAAGCATCGTATTTATCAAATGTAACGGAAAAGCCTAAATGTTAACGTGCGAGGATCATTAGGTAAGTTTCCAGACTTTTTTCGTATGGGCAGTTTTATTGATAGTACACACATGAAACTCAAGTCCTCTTCGAAGTAATCTCCTTCGGCTGCAGTGCACTTGTTGTAGCGTTCCAACAACTTCTGAAAGGCCCCATGGAAGTCCTCTTCAGTGAGCGTGTCAATGACCTTTGTCACAGCCTCTTTTATCTCCTCAATTGTCTTATAACAACAGCCTCTGAGCTTGGGAAATAACCAGAAGTCACAGGGAGCAAGGTCTGGACTATAGGGAGGGTGAAGAACTGTCTTGCTGCCCATCTTAGTCAAATAGTCTGTGACCAGGATGGAATTGTAGACTGGTGCATTGTCCCGGTGGAAATTCCACTGACCCGATATGAAGAGTGCTGGCCTCTTCCGACGGAATCTCTTCCTGAACTCCCTTAAAACCTCAACATAGTATTCCTTGTTGACTGTTTGTCTTGTGGGAACCCAGTGCATGTAGATCATGCCAGTGCTGTCAAAAAAGGGATCATCAAAAGTTTGTGGGTGGATTTGCTCTGTCTGGCCTTCTTGGGTCTGGGAGAGCCGGCATGCTTCCACTGGGAACTTTGTCTCTTGGTCTCTGGGTCATAGCAGTAGATCCAGCTTTCATTGCATGGCATTTTTTCCAAGTTTCAAACAGAATTTTATTGCATATCGTTCTTCTAAAGTCCAGATTGCATTTTTGAAATTCACCAGCTGTGACAATCAGGCTTTAGTAGGGTGTATTCCAATTGCTGCTGTTGCAGTTCCTTTGAACCTGAAATCATAAAAATTAGTCAGTCATTTCATAATATGTATAGCAATAACATACTGAATTTTCAAGAGTCTACGGCAATTTTAAATGCCTGTACAAAAAAGTCTAGAAACTTATTGAAGGCCCCATGTACATTGCAAATTGCAGTCCTTTAGTAAAACTTAATAAGATTAGAATAACTTTGTTTTTTCATAAAAGTTTTGCGTAAAACTATTGCTTATGTATCTGAAAATAAAACAATCAAATTAGAAATGAATAACACTGGATAGTTATTTATTAAAACTTATTTTTTTAAAAATAATTATGTAACTTAAATATCCCCCAAACTGTGATAAACGAAATTTGTTAGTATGTATAATACATATTGCACGATGTTCATGAGTTTTAACAATTCATCATGATGTCGGCTGATTTGATGTTAGCAAGAATATATACAGAAATTCATATATATATATATATATATATATATATATATATATATATATTAACGAATCATTTTTTTACACGGACTTCGCACGTGAAAATTTTTCCATTTTAATTTATGTTTTAAATATAGGCTCTTCTAATTTCCGCCGAAAAAAATTAGTCTCTCTCTCTGTTAAAATCTTACTGGCATATTTGATTGATTGATTGATTTTAATGGCATGTCAACCTGTCTATGCTTATTTTATGCCTAGAGGTTAGGGAATCGTGTGCATTGTAAACACAGTTGAATAGTTTTAAGAATTATAATCTAATTCTAATAATTACATGGTTTTAAGTAATCATTTCTATTTGATAATTGTAAATAATAATCCCTAGTAAATAAATATAGCCCCAAATAACTATCCTTAATACAAATAATTTACAATTATTTAATATCAAATATAACTATTTAATACAAACAATTTTCACACAATTGTATCGCCTCAAATATTCCTCTCAAATACTTATACGGTTTCATGTAACTATTTCTTTTTGATAATAGTCATTTATACTCAGTTGTATAGTTTCAAGTAACTAATAATAATCCTTAGTAAATAATTATAGCTTCAAGTAACTATTTTTAATCCAAATAATTAAGTTATATGGTATCAAGTATTCCTATCGAATACGATAGATTTTTAAACAGACTTATTGGATCCATAGAAGGGACTAACAGGTATTTCCCCTCTGGACCAAAGTGAACCTGGAAGCAGTTGCAAGGAAGAGGCACTCTACATTCTTCAGATCTCCAGAACTGGCGCCTCACCATCAGATAGAGGAAACCTTTTTGGAGGAATAGTAACATTCTTTTTGTTTTTTCTATGCAGGTGCTAATAACATTCAGCAGTGGAGTTGTAGTATTAGTCGACGTTTTTGAAGGAGATACCTTATGCGAACTGCAGTTGTCATCTGGTTTCCACCTTTCTTCCTCTTGGGCCCCCGTGATAAGTGTTGTCACTAGCAACATGACACACACTGACGAAATGAACAGTTATGCATATATTGTAGGTAAGTAAAATAAGTTTTTCTTGGCACAAGCGCTTGTAGCAGGTCGGATCATGTCGTCAAAAACATTTGCAATTGTGAATGGGTTTTTGACCTGTAATTGCCCAGTCAACTGGGGCTGTAGAATACACCGACTGCTTCTCAGCAAAGGTGTAAGACCCCCCCCCCACGACGAGTGTCCTGGTTATGACACTAAACAATCTGATGGTGAGGCTCCAGTAATGCTGGAGTTTTGGGGTATGCAGAGTACCCCTTCATTGTCATCGCTCCCAGGTCCATTCTGGCTCAGAGTGGTAGCACTTGAAAGCGTCATATCTATGGGTCAAATTAAACTGTGTACTTATGTTAAACTGAATTGTTTGAAGTAGAAGTTTTTGACATTGAACCTGTGTAAATTGAATTGTTTGAAATAGAACTGTTTATATGTATATAAGTGGGTTTTTGCATTAATAACCTATAATGGTTGATGTTCCATAAAACCAAACCAAACGCAACCACTTTGTTTAACGGTTATCGTTGTAGGAAAGAGAATCAGCGAACCGAGTTTAAATCCTGGACGAGGCTATTAGCGTTTCATTTTGCGCTAATGCCCTTAAGGAAGGCATGAATCCATATCTGGGTGCCTTGCGTGCTATAATGATTAGATAGCTTGACTTGGAGATCAGTCTTCTTTATTTAAGCAATTACATAGTTTCAAGTGACTATTGATAGTAATTATTGTATGTATTTATCCAACTCCTCCAACAAGAAGAGAAAATGACACAAGATCAATTTTTTTGACAGTAAAGCTGGTTTGAATTTATCGTTCTCCTTCTCTTAGACTGATTGCTATACCAAGGCAGACTGCCCTGTTATTTACTTATAGATGAGAAAAAAAGGATTTATACCTTTCTTTGCAGATCTTTGTAAGTTAGATCGAGTCACACAAAGTTTAGTAAATGATAATCATATACAATGTATTGCAAGGTGAGAAATCATTGTCGTGTAATGATCAGCATGCTAGTAATGATTTCGGTCCTCACTAGGTGTCTCATACTTGCAGCCTTGTGTCAAATCTAAGTTTTGTTTTATTTTGAAGGCGCCTCCTTCAGTGTAATGGTTAGCGAGATAGGCTGGTAGACCGTTGTTGGTGAGTTCGATTCCTAATGGATTCCCTAATTTATGACCTTGTGCCAAACTAAGCTAAGCTCAGTAAATGAATGCAGTGACATGCAAGGTTTTACCTTCGTTTTAAGGTCGTTATCTAATTTGTACTCAAGTATCTTTGCATTTAAAAAATATACGACAGACTTCTAATTTTGAGATAATTCTTTGTAATTATCTGAGATTAGAAATAGGATACTATTACTAGAAATTTAGCTATTAAATCAGTTTATATTTCTAATCATTCCTTACTATGATAAAGTAAAAAAATTGGTGCGAGCTGATGATTGGAAGATGAGTTATCAAGACTATTTAAACTATGACAACTGCGGT
Source organism: Sepioteuthis lessoniana (assembly GCA_963585895.1). Lineage (NCBI taxonomy): Eukaryota > Metazoa > Mollusca > Cephalopoda > Myopsida > Loliginidae > Sepioteuthis > Sepioteuthis lessoniana. The sequence continues at coordinate 96,671,278 of OY757921.1, forward strand.
CAGCAAGAATACTTAAGTGTTGGAGACATTATGTGAGCAGGCAGATGTATTAATATTATGACACTGTAACATTATTTTTATTACCTGTGTAATTAGAACATTTTTTAAAGTAACTCTGGCGCACTGATTCTGAAAATGGTATCAGTTTTGCTAGGTTGGCTCTTGTTTTTGATAATAGATGTCCCACATGTGAGAATTCAGTTCGTGTAGAATTCAGTGTGACATGCAGTTGTTGCTAAATTTGTCTTTTGGTGTTTGGTTATCTGATTCAAGATTCAATGCTGGAATTTGCGGATATCTGTTTTCATCATGTAGTATATTTTGCGTTTCGCACGTAAGGGTAAGGTTAGTTGTAGGTCAAAGCTGATCCCTGAATTAATGTCGGTTGTATATTTTAGTTACTTTGACTTGGAAAAGACTGGCAATTAAAAAAAAAATTAACTTGAAAATTTACAGTAAATAACCGTGTAAAAAGATTTAAGATGCTCATTATTTTAAAAATTTGAGCCCATTTTGCAAAACTTGTTCTTTTCAGATTTAACACTCCCCAAATACCCTAAATACATTAAACATCCTTGGCAACTAAATTAAAAAAAAAAACTGCGTCATACTAAGGTAAGCTTACTAAATATCTTTGTAAAACTTAGTAACTATTTCGTCACACCCACGTAAAACTAAAAAAAAAAAAAAGGAAGCCGAGTCAGACTAAGGTAAGCTTAGTAATTATCTCGGTACCCGAAATGCATTTTAAAAATCCTTAGCAACTTAAAAAACAACAACTTAGTAAATAACTCGACCCCCACCCACCAAGTTAAGCTTTCTTCTTTCCTTATTTCTTTTTTCCTTCTTTCTTCTTTCTTTTCTTTGCTTGAAGTTGTGTTTGTTTAGCATCTTGAGGTTCTGAATTTTTGTACTGCTAATCAAAATTTTGCACCAATTTGTTTCGGGAAATAAAGAGTAATTGTTTTTTCAATCGCAATGTAACATAACTCATTACTTGTATAGATTTTTGGGAGTGCCCATGGCGTACTGATTAACGTGCGGGAGTGCAACATAAATAGTAAGGGAGTCTGAACTTTAATCATGCAATTACATTCGCTTTTGAACTAATACCCTTCGCAAAAGAACGAACAGCCTTATCCAGCTATAGGTTAAATAGTACCACTACTGTTTTTCTAGGAGAATGGCTTTGGCATTAAATAACCTACGAAGGTTGATATGCCATTAAACAAAGAAACCAAACCAATCCTATACATTTTGGCTTTATTATATCTTTAAAGTAGTAATGTATCCGATAATAGCATAAACTCATCTTTTTTTATCATTTGGAAAAGTTAATATCAATCAGAACTTGGGTACCTTTTGTAGTTTAATGTTTAGTGAACTGGGCTAGTCGTGAGTTCGATTCTTATTAAGCCAAGATTTTTAAATGACTAAGGGGCATCTCGTTTGTTATAATGATTAGCGAGCTAGACTAGTGAACCATTGTAACTGAGTTTGATTCTCACTAGGTGCTTATGTAAAACCTAGCTATGCTGATTAACCTGAGCAAATGACTTCATCACTCAGAACTGTTTAAGCTTGAGACTTAGATGATAACCACGCATTTTCATAGCAGATTTGGATAATAGTATTTATGACAAAAACAAAAAAGATAAAAGATAATGAGAAATTATAAAATAGTTTTGAAAAGACCAAGGTTTGATAGAAAGCTGGTATTTTCCTGTTAGTGATAAGGATGGCGAAATACAACTGGCAATTCTGACGTTATGGTTTTTGCTTTATTCGGTATCTTGGGTGGAGAGAGGATAAGATTAATCTCCTTGCACTCGACGATATTGGGATCGTTCCCAGATCATTGCAATTTCGTATATCTCTTGTTAAGTTTTATTTTATATCATCAGATCATTTCTGATAGCACGGAAATAGAGCTAACTGAGTTGAAGCAAAATCGCTTCTTCTGATTCCCATTCAATGTGACTTGCTGTTCGCCTTACATACATTTTGATAGTCAAAGCCACGTTCGAATGTTTACTTAAATTACATGACTAGATTACAAACTTTTCATTTATTCGACCATCAGTAAAACTGACCATTCTTTCTCCATGTTACAATGACCTTTGGTATAGATATGCTGTTGAATATATTACGTTAAATATAATTTTGTGTTCTTTTCTTCAGGTATTTCTGAAGCGACGCCGGGATGCTGTTTTTATTTCCAGTTGAACAAACTGCCAGTGCTTAACTCCTATTGGTTAAGTTTATCGAATATCCAAACATTTGTGGCCCCCATTTCGCTTGAGTACCAACAACACATCTTTCTCAATGAGAGGTAAGAGGCTTTTATGAATTAACTTACTTCAACAAAATAGATATAAAGTGGACCGAGATAAATCAAACTTAGTTTTTTTGCCAAACCTCAGAAAAAATGTTGCAGAAAATTGTATATTGGCTGCATTTTGAACTCTGATTACTATAAAATCGATATCAGTCATATTAGGATGTCTTCACAAACCATTACACTAACACCGAGGCGCCTCTGGTGGCGTAATGGTTAGCAAGCTCGACTAGCAAACCTACACGAGTGAGTTCGAGTCTCATTGGGTGCCCCTTTCGTATGGCCTTGTGCCACATCGAAGCAAAAAGCTTAGTAAATTTCCATTACACTAACACCGAGTTTAATGTCACCGGGGCCGAAAATACGCTGACTGTATCATTTGCAGATGGATAAGCCCCATCTACCATAAAGAGGTGTGTCTTGGGTATTCAATCGCGAGGCTCCATTTTTGGAGGTTTGGGTAGTTTAGTGTCATCTCTACTTTGCCATTACTCCCAGATCTATTCTTTTGGGGTTCCATCTATGTGTTAAATTGACCTATTTGAAAATTATTGATGTTAAACAGGAATACTTAAAACCATTTAATTGCGTTAAATCAAATAATTATTTTACTCTTAGCGAGTTTTTCGTACCAATATGAATTAATGGTCTTTCACTGGAGTCTAAGTGACAGCAAGTCTCTTTAGGTCTTTGTGACTCTTCTGAATATTCTAACCGATCTTAATATTGCCGTGGTCTCCATGATCTTTACTTCTTTCAATCTTTTTTTTAATTTGTGGAAACTACTCTAAGCGCATCTACTAAAATTAGTATCACCTTCACTTTCACGCTCCACTAGATGTTCAGCTCTCAGGCAAGATCCAGGTATTTGTCGATCGTTTCACTTTCTTCTATTTTCACTTTGCGGTCAGTTTGAATAGCAAAATCCACTAGATGATGAATTCTTTTTTGTTAATTATCACAAAGTCTGGTTTTCTGGCCGAGATTTGGAGATTCCTTTAAATCTCAAAATCCCAGAGAATATTATACGTCTCATTTTCTAGGACGAATTCTTGTTTGTGTATATACCACTTGGTAGTATGGCCAAATTTTAATTCCTTGCACAATTCTCAATGAGTCACCTTTCCAACCCAGTTGTGCCTAACATTATATTCCTTTTGTGCCAGTTTATTTATTACGTGATTAATTATTTCATCTCTGTCACCACGTAATCTACACTTACAATTCTGTTGGGTATTATCAATTTTTGCTTTAATATATTTGATTCTTATGGTGTCATGTTGTGCTGCAATTAAAACAGAATCAGTTCCTATCTTGAGGTTTTCCTTCTTAGCCTCTTCAGATCTTCTCGTGTGCAATCTCCCCAGTTTGAGATATCCATACTGCTGTTTTTCTTCCCATTTCTCTTTTTTAGTTATTGTTTGGTGTTCTGTTTGTTTTAATGTTATAATTGATGTTACTGGCTGCTGTAATTAATCTTTCTTTGCTCTTTTTAGTGTCCTCGAGTCTTTGTATTGATGTATCCACCAAAACCTCAATGCTAGCGAGTCCTCTTCCTCATTCTTTTCTTGACATATATAGTTTGTCTATGACATCACTGGGATATTAGGACTTATGCACAGTCATCACTTTCCTTGTCCGAGTTCCTCCTTTGACCATTTTAAGAATGGTCCAGAGTATCTTAAAACAAAGACTGCCCAGGTGTTTATTCGTTTGATGAGATTTCTGCTGCAACGATAGATTTCAAGATGCTTTCTCATTCTTTTGAGGTACCCTTTTGTTATTTTTTTCATCTTCGTTGTCTGATGGTTTCCATTTTCAATATTACCAAATGTCATTTTCTTTTTCTTCAAGCGTTCGAATACTTTCATGATTTTGTAGTTCTATTCCTGCCGTTGTTTCTCTTTTCTCATTTTTCATTATCAACATGGCACATTTTTCAATGCCAAATTCCATTTCTATATCCTAATTGTATAATCTTATTGTTTATATCAGGGTTTCTTGTTCTTTTTTAGTTTTGGCAAATATCTTTATATCATCCATATACATAAGATAGTTTGTCTTTTCCTGCGATTTTGTAAATTTCTAGTCACCCCCTGTTCAGTTTTTAAGAATATAAACGAGTGGTGTCATTGCTATCAAAAATCGCAGTGGCTAGAGTGAGTTTAACTGGAAAATCGTTTTTGCATTTTTCTTTTTGCTTGTTGTTAATTCCACTTTTCAGTTTTTCGTGGATTTCGTAATGAAGTTTATGACTTTGTTGGATATTCTTCTTCTTGTAACGTGATATGATTGGTCCAAGTTTTAAAGAGAATTTCTAGGGAAGGAAAGAGAGAAGAAAGAATTAATAATAAGAAAATGTAGACAGAGAGTCTTGCTGACCTCTAAGTGACTCGGACCAAAGGACTTGTTGGGGGGTCAGTCAGTCACGGTTAAGTGACTATGGTAATTAGAAATGTTTAGAAAAAACCAGAGGTCCCAAATTTTCTGCATCGGTGTGGAACCACCGGAAACGGATATGTCCTCCCTCCGACAGCAAGCAGAAGGGGACGACTCGGGTTTGAAAGTTAGTTGGCATGGAGACGTAACGAGGCAAAGGAGAGAACATTCACCAGAACAATATGAAGATAGTCAAAAAGTTCGAGCCCGAGTGCACAGCGATGAGGATAGACCTTGTGAGGATGCACATATGAGAATTAGATGATGAAACGTGGAAGAGAATTTAAGGTCCGTGTCTACTTGCTCTCTTTCTTTCTCTCTTTCTCTCTCTCTCTCTCTCTTTCTCTCTCTTTCTCTCTCTCTCTCTCTCTCTTTATCGCTCTCTTTTTCTCGCTCTCTCTCTTTCTCGCTCTCTCTCTCTCTTCATGATATGTTGTTTCTCTTTGTCCAGCTAACGCGGTCGACTCAGCTTTCATACTCAGTTTCTTCTCTCGACGACTACTTAAAAAGTTTAGTAGCGAATGAGACAGAGTTTCATGTGTTCGTCCAATTTTTCCCACAGCGAGGTTACAACAGGGTCCGTTTACCATTCAAGTTTTAGTGATACACACATTAACTCGTCAGCATGTAGTGGTACAACCGAACATTTGGTGTATAACGGTACAACGTCCAACTTGGTGCTGTAACATTACAATCTTCTATTTGGTACCTTTATGGTACATTCTTCTTCTTCTTCTTCTTCTTCTTCTTCTTCTTCTTCTTCTTCTTCTTCTTCTTCTAATTATTATTATTGTTATTATTATATCTTAGTTTGTTAAAAAGCGAAAACTGACTAGGGCATTAAATAACCCAACAATGGTTGACATGCCGTAAAATCGACCAACTAACTGCACAGTTCAATCGTCAGATATCAAATCATGGAGCAATGGGTAAAAAGATAGTTTTACAGACTTAGTTACTTTAGTGAGCTGAGATTGATTATCACTGGGCGCCCCACATTTTGGATCTTGTGCTGTACTAAGCTAATATTAGTAATATTATATTGTCCCCACCGGATCAAAAATCCTGGAGTGATTATCTTCTAGTGATAATACGCAAGTGTACATTATGTGGTGACAGTGTTCGTCTTATGATAGGAATAAAACAGTGATGTCAAGTCTTCTAAACAACTGTAGAAATTTTATTATTTTCGGCGGCTGGTCGATCGGGGATATGGATAGCATGTTTTCAGGTCAGGTGTGTGGACGAGAAGAAATTTCTGTTAAATGCAAATTCTAACTCCAGGTGAAATTTATTTTCGTCCCGTATCTTTGGTTTTCGTCTTTTTTCGAGTGGCACGCGCGTATCACTAATCGTCTTCTCTCCTGGTTTATGAGCAAGACTCTTTCCAGTACGTGGTGGATGTATTTTACACTGTGGATAGTATTTTACAATGTGAGACATTATGTTTACTTAATAATTCCTTTGCTATTTCCAAGTCATTGTATTACACATCTATCAAACTGATATTTATGTTTGCCGACATCGAGCCACCCTATGACATTAAATATGGATACAGTTTTTTTTTTCTAGTTCTTTATTAATACTAACTTTATCAATCTTAAAAGGAATAAAGGTGGCTTTTCTACATTCACGAGTAGGAATTAACACCTTGAAGTTACAAATCTTTGACTACACGAGATAATCTCTATTCCACTTCTTAATCTATGATAAGTCTTCTTGAATCTTCTCTCTCTATCCAAGTGTCCTTTTCTATAGCTAGGAGGGAATAAAGTCGAACTGGTCAATTTAGACCTGGTGAAGAATAAAACGGAAAGATACCTTATAGGTTGATATTTAGCCCATAGCACCCAAAATAAATGGAGAGGAATTTTAAGGACTGTATTCAGACAATGTAAATGAAATTCTTAAACCAAAGGAGTTCATTTACAGCAGATCTCCGAAGTAAAAGTATTGAAAATGTGTTTATTTCCTACAAAAAAGGTGGAAAAGAGGAAATAAAACGAATGAAAAATAACACAAGTTTTGATTAAAATCTTTGCTTCCTCTTCAATAAAAATATTCATTTTTGATTCGAAAACTTTCTCTAAAATCAGTTTCTTCCGTAACAGGTTCTCTCAAAATATTGCACTTTTATTCAATCCAGTATTTCAATTTTAAAATGTTAATATTTTAAGAATTAGTAAGAGTTTTATTTTTACCTGTTAGTAACACACCACACGCAAATCAAGTGTCTGTTGTGTCTGTGTATATAAGGTTGTCTATAGACAAACACAAACTTTTAATTTGAAATTTTCAATCTATAATTTTCAATTTATGTTATTAATATCTATCAGTGAAATAAATACATTAGAAAATAAGTTGATTATTTTGAAAATATTAATGTAAAATAAATACCGTTTTGATCATTATGCTGGAACACTATATATATATGCAGCATTTTTTCTTTTAACGCATATTTGGTTAAATAACATATTTGATTAAATAGAACAGACACTTTATTTCTGCCAATTTCATTTTCGATCCGTTCAAGTATGTGTTATTTGACATCAGAATGGTATGAATTCAGGGAGGCGCCGTATTTTTCCAAAATTCCTTGAACACTTTTTTCGCCAATTCTTGCTCTTACCTCTAGTAAAATTATTTCTTCCGTGAATTCCACTCCCACTTGTTTTTACTCCAACTTTTTATATAAATGTATAAGACTCATTATTGTGTTTGTCATTTCATTATTCGTTCCCTCGAAGATAGCTTCAGTTGGGGCCGAAAGTTCTAGGGAAAAATATGGTGCCTTCCTGAATTCATTCCATCCAGAAGTAAAATGATTCATACGAAGATAAAACAGACAGAAACGAAATATCTGTCGTATTTAATTATATATATATATATATATATATATGTGTGTGTGTGTGTGTGTGTTAGGGTTACAACCTGCTACTTGTAATTTATTAATTTCTCACGTAATCTCGTGTTTCTCTTATTTTGACGAACATTTCATATTGCTCTCAAAATCATTCCACTTGAAAAAAAAATGAATTTAATTTTCTGGCATTTTATTTAGTTGACGAAATTATTTTAAGGTCTAAGTTCTCCAAATGTTTAGGTAGCACTTTGCACTCGTACACACACACACATAAATAGTTCCACCTTGGCTCACGTCACTTATTGGTCCCTGTGGAGGGTTACTATTACCCAAAACCTATGCAAATCAAGATAATTTTAACATCTGAATTATTGTAACTTAAAACTTAAAATTTCGCCCCGTACAATAAAAAACAAAACATAAAATAATTGGTTTAAACTGGCGAAGTTACCCATTGTCATGGTACCAAACACACTCACGCGCACAAATATATATATATATATATATATATATACGTGTTGATACTGGCTCACCTGAGGATCGATCATATGGAACTTAGAATCATGAGTTTTTAATCCTGTTTTTATTCTTCTAATCAAAAAAATCTTTTACCGGTGAAAACTATACCAGACTTAATGATTTTATAATTGTGAATATCGCATGCTTCCGATGAGCCTTAGGCTGCCAGAAGCATTTTTTTTAAAAGCCTTTGGCACATCACATCTCTGATAATATTGCAGTTTCTGCAAGTAAATTATTTTTGCAAGTACCAAATTTTGAATTTAGGGACTTTTTTCCTTTTCCTTGACCGGTTGCTTTAACCCACTCAGCTCTATTATTTACCCAGAATTGAGAAGAATGGATTCATGCCTTTCCTAGATGCATTAGTATGAAAGTGAAACACAATCAGCTTTGTTCGAGATTTGAACTTCGCTTGTTGAGTCCCTTTCCTAAGATAATAATTCTTACGAGACTTGGCTCCGTCTTTGATTCTTATAAGAAATATTTATGAGAGAGATTTGAAGAAAACTGATCGAAAAAAAATTACCGTAAGCTTGAAGAGTTGGCCTGGTAATAATGCTTTCTTTACGTGGCCCAATGGAACTGTTAAAAGGAAGTGGTATGTGAAATTGTTTTTGAATACACAATACCAGCTGATGTTTAGTTATAAGTAAGGCCTCAAGTATTGACAACTGAAGCTCATTATTTGATATCTCTCTGATGGTAAACATAGTTGGGATACTTATGGCTGCGCAGATCAGATTGTCCACTGGGTAACGAGCAATGGTGGAAGATTAATTTTGATTGCTTGACACTGTAGTACAGTCTAAAGTATTTGTGCGAATATTCGAGGAAATATACTGATTCATTCTTTTATCTAGTCTCTGGATGGTGCGACCAATGTAGCAAATGTCGCATTTGCATGAAAATTTGTCCATCAGAGAAACATAGTCACACTGTCTTTGAGATTAGGGGGAAACTGCAGAGCAAAAGGTACCCCGCAAAAACAATCACGGACGCCGACTACGCTGATGACTTGGCGTTACTAGCGAATACGCCTAATCAAGCAGAGACACTACTGCATAGTCTGGAACAAGCCGCAGCTGGCATTGGCCTCCATGTCAATGCAAACAAAACCGAATATATGTGTTACAACCAAACGGGCAACATTGCCACACTAGACGGAGCCTCTCTGAAACTAGTCGACAAATTCACCTACCTAGGAAGCAGCGTCTCATCAACCGAGAAAGACATCGACACACGACTGACGAAGGCATGGACAGCTATCGATAGGCTCTCGATCATATGGAAGTCGGACCTAACTGATAAAATGAAGCGCAGTTTCTTCCAGGCAGCGGTTGTGTCGATACTGCTATATGGATGCACCACATGGACGCTTACGAAGCGGCTGGAGAGGAGGCTGGACGGAAATTACACAAGAATGTTGAGAGCAGTATTAAACAAGTCCTGGCGACAACACCCCACGAGACTCCAACTATACGGACACTTGCCCCCCATCACGAAAACTATAAAAGTTCGACGAACCAGACACGCAGGACACTGCTGGAGAAGCAAGGACGAGCTCATAAGCGATGTACTCCTGTGGACATGGATGTGCAAGAGTGGGACGACCAGCACGAACTTACATACAACAGTTATGTGAGGACACGGGATGTAACCCTGAAGACCTGCCGGAGGCGATGAATGATAGGGAGAAATGGCGAGAGACGGTCAGGGATATCCGCGCTGGCGGCGCGACATGATGATGATGATGATGAACTTAACAGGAATAAAGCAACGTTTGACGGATCTTTTAATTTGCTCAATTAGTTGCATGGAGGTGTTGCCTGTCCAAGGTAGTCTAAGTTATACACAGGCACCTCTCTGGTCCAAATTTCAGAATGGTTGAGAACTTCATGCATTTATGTCTAATGGTGGTAGTAATTAAATCCTCGGGATATCCATTTTTTTAATAATGTCGTCTTGATATAGTCGAGTTCACCAGTTAGTTTTGGCTTTGATGAGATGATGGAATAATGTTTTTATTGAATTAATTTTGCATCTATAACAATCCTCATAATGTTTATAATCCAGTAAACGTAGGTTTACGATAAACAGAAGTCTGTATGTCAAAATTGGTGCGCTCAACAAGAACATCAAGAAAAGGCACGCTGTCGTCGTTCTCAAGTTATATATATATATATATATATATATATGATGACTTAGGATAATGGTGAGCCGATTTATTTCCTAGATTAATTCGTGCGTATAAGAATTCGTTCCTCGCTTGAGTTTTGTCCTTCTCCTTGGATAGCTACAATACTAAAGGCTAATTATCGAGCTCGGATAAAGACCCGGATTTTGAAAGCTGATTTTCACGACAAGCACATTTCCTGATTTATATTTCCAATTTTCGAATTTAGCCTTTTGCAATATTTAGATAGGCTTTGCCAATATCAAAGTATTTTTTATGCAGTAGATTTGTTAAATTTCATGTCATAATGTTATTAATCTGTGGGAATTATTTATTCATTGATTTTTTGGTTTCAACTTCAGGAGGAACAAACAGAAAGAACGGAACGCCCGTCTTAGAGTTCGTTGGAAAGAGTTCATTAATTACTTACCAACTTCAGTGGACGATATGGAACAAGTGAAAGTGGCCGGCTAATCCCTGCATATTTCTATGGTCTATAGAAGAAAGGCCAAGGGCAGACAAAAATGTGTCTAAGAAATCTCTCCCAAAATAAAGTTCAACCTTTCTGCACAGTAGAAAGTTTAAATCTACTTGCGATATTATTCGATTTTTTTAGTCGAAATTAAAAAAAAAACAAACTTTTATTGTAACGTTGATCTTTTTCTCAAAAATATAACACGCCCTGAATGTATCCATTGAAGAGCGGTAAAACTCCCCACTAAAAATAGGTGTCCTGAGTATGACACTAAATTGCATAACATGGTTCAGACGAATAGATTTTTGGCTGAAATAAAAAAAAAATCTTTTTAAATCTCAAATGTGTTTTATTTCTCATTTTTCAATGAATATATATTTGTTTCAAACAAACAGCTAAATTTTGACAGGAAATCATTTTTTCTTTTTATTATTTAATATGAGGTAAATTTTATAATACATCATCGGGCCCCAAGGGTTGAAGTCCCACCGAATTTCTGTGTTTTTGTCTGTGTATGTGTTTAAGCATTCATAGTCCATCTTACTAATTTTTCGCGGGTAATGAAGCCAATATTGTTCCTAAAGTTGCTCTTGCGGTCTTTGAGATTGATGAATGCTGTTTTATGGATACTTAGAATTTTTAATTTCTTTTATAATCCATTTCCATTTTAAAACGTTCCTTCGAATTATTGTATCTTTTATTCCATGATTGATGTATTAAACAAAATAATGAAATGGTGGTAAAAAGGTGAAATTTTCATTATCTTAGTTTACACACTCATACAAAACACTCAGCGTTATGAGGTAAGGATGAAGGGTAAAGTGGAGAAAATCCAGGGAATGGAGTAGCGCCCTCCCATACACCTTGGTGTTGTAGCTATTTAAAAGGGAGCCGTCGGGTCATCCTCGACTTGTGTCGCCAACTTTACTTTATACGTGTGTATATGTATGTTAGGATAACGTAGACAGTGACTGCTGTGCTTTGTAACTTCTAGTTTTTCATCTATGTGATCATCAGATAAAGTGGTTCCCTTCGGGTATTGTTATACGAGGCATGATGGGAAGGGTGATCGAGTTTGTGGAACATTCTCAGAAGGGTGGTCTAGTTTATACTACGTGGCTATTAAAGACGAATGTTGGGCACTGCTGGAGAAGAATGGATAAACTCATAAGTGACGTTTTTTTCTCTGGACTCCTACTCATGAACGCACCTGTGTTAGTCGACCAGCAAAAACTTACATTTAACAGCTCTGTGCGGACATAGGATGCAGTCTTGAGGACTTGCCAAGAGTGATTGTCGGTAGGGATAGATGGCGTGAAAGAGTCAAGGGAATCTATGCTATTAACACAACTTGATGATAAGGGTGTTTAATCTATTATTTTCTAGTACTTATATTTTTATTATTATTATTGATATTATTATTTTATTTCATTAATATTTTATTTTATTCTTTTTTGTTTATTTTTTGCTTAAACGTTTGATTCGATTTATTTTAATTTCTAATTTTTCAATTTTTTAAAACATTTATTTCTTATCTACGCTTATATATACGAGGATGGGCTGAAAAGTTCATAGGTTGAAAAATTCGTATAATGACGTCATAACTGCCGTTGATAACTTTTTGACCGATGAAAGATGCCAAACCGATGAAAGATGTTTTGTTGGTTGGTCGGTTGTTTTGTTCTACGGCTGATCAACCCTTTTCGGGTCATTTAACGCCGAATTAAATTTCAAACAATTCAGTTTAGTATAAGCATAGTTCTTTTTTACAAACAGTTACATGTCAAAACAGTTCTATTTCAAACAATTCAGGTTAGCACAAGCACACAGTTTAGTTCTATTTGACCCACAGTTAGCATCCTATCAGGTACTACCACTGCGGGCCAGAGTGGACCTCTGAGCAATGGCATTAAAGGGGTACTCCGCTCTCCCTAAAGCTCCAGCATAACTGGAAACTCACCTTCAGATTATTTAGTGTTATATCCCGGACACTCGTTGGGGTTGAGGTCTTACCCCTCAGCAGAAAAGTAGTCGGTGTATTCTAAAGCCCAGCCGACTGGGCAAAAAGATGTTTGGTTGGGTTTCTTTGTTAAATGGTATATCAATCTTCGTGGGTTATTTAATGCCAAAGCCATCCTTGTCGAAGGTCAATATTCGAACTACCTGGCAGGATAAGTGGTTTCACTCTTTTCCCAAGGGTATTACTTTGAAAGATGAGTGTGAATTGCAAAGGTAACTATGTTGAAAAATAAAACTTCATTTGGTCACATACCATGAGGGTACGAGGATCGTTAAATAAGTTTCCAGACTTTTTTTCGTATGGGCATTTTTATTGATAGTACACACATGAAACTCTAGTCCCCTTCCAAGTAATCTCCTCCGCCTGCAATGCACTTGTTGTACCGTCCCAACAACTTCTCGAAGGCCCCATGAAAGTCCTCTTGTGTGAGCGTGTCAATCTCCTGCGTCACAGCCTCTTTCATCTCCTCAATTGTCTCATAACGACAGCCTATGAGCTTAGGGAATAAGCAAAAGTCACTGGAAGCAAGATCTGGACTAGAAGAACTGTTTTGATGCCCATCTTAGTCAAATAGTCTGTGACAAGGATGAAGTGGTGGACTGATGTATTGTCCTGGTGGAAATGCCACTGACCCGATTTGAAGAGTGCTGGCCTCTTCCGACGGAATCTCTTCTTGAACTCCTTTAAAACCTCAACATAGTAACCCTAACCCTAACCGTTTGGCCAATCAACTCTGGTGTATTGACTTCCTTACTCCTTCCACACCTCTCATCCTCCCTCACAGACTCCCTACCTTCCTTGAATCTCTTATGCCAATCAAAAACTGATGCTCGATTCATGCCAGATGGTCGAAAAGCAGTCTGAAGCATTCCATACGTTTCTGTGGCATCTTTCCAAGTTTAAAACACAGTTTTATTGCATATCGTTCTTCTAAAGTGTCCTCACGTCCAGATTGCACTTTTGAAATTCACCAGCTGTGATAATCAGGCTTTAGTAGGATGTATTCCAATTGCTGCTGTAGCTGTTGATTTGAATCTGAAATCATAGAAATTGGTCAGTCCTCTCATAAGATGTATAGCAATAACATACTGAATTTTAAATGCCTGTACGAAAAAAGTCTAGAAAATTATTGAATGCTCCCCGTATCTTGGTCAGAATATGAACTTTTCAGCCGACCATCGTGTATTCTCTAATTCAGATAATGGCTGCATTTTTTTTTATAAATATATCAAACTATATACCTCGGTTCGTGCGTGAGTGCGTGCGTGTTTGTGTGTGTGAGTGTGTGTATGTGTGCGTGCGTGTTCTAAAAGTCATGGAGAAAATGAAAATCAATTTACATGAAAGAAGTTTAATTCTTAAGCCGATACTTTTTATTTGAAATATGCCAGAATAAAGATAATTATTTTATTCTTTGTTGAACAAATCTGGGGTCCTAAATGGAAAAGATTCTGATAATACTGAAATGATAGTGCTGTTGTCTGCAAGTTATTGACATTACGTTACGAATTCCATTACAAATGGTAATACAGATAATTGAAAATAAGAACTACCCACCGGTCACATTGGTGTAATGTAATGATAGCTTAGTTCTACAGCATATCAACCCTTATTGGGTTATTTAATGCGAAAATAATTCTTTTTTAAGCAATTATATGTTTAAAGAACTATCTATATGTGAAAATAATCATTTGAAACAATTATAGCTTCAAGTAACTATTCTTTATATATATATATATTAGACAAATAAATATTCTTTGTATATATATATATATATATATATATATATATATATATATATATATAAAGAATAGTTATTTGTCTAATATATAAGACAAATAACTATTCTTTATATATACATATATATATAAAGAATAGTTATTTGTCTAATATATATATATATATATATATATATATATATATAAGACAAATAACTATTCTTTATATACATACACATATATATATATATAAAGACAAGCAAACACAGAGACATAACAGACAAAAAATTAATTGGCAACATAGCATATGTATTCGTTATGTTTATGTATAAATTAATCTGTTGTTTGAAATACAGCTATGGAGAACTTGATCTCGATATTTCAATCAAATCTTATGAAACAACAATACAAAAACTGTCAATACATATATATACAATAAACGTCGGCATAAAATAACCCTAAACACATTGACACGCCATTAAAATCAATCAGTCAATTTATCAATTTTTTTTACCGAGGCAGACAATCAGTCACTATAACACAAATAATTTCTATCGTTCAGGGTTTTTGTGCTATTGTCCTGCAGGACACATTGCGTAGTGGTTATAGACGTTGGTTCCCTAAGGTTCTACAGTGACAATCATCAGGAGGTTGCAGGTTCAATCCTGGCTGCCTTCGAGTAACAATACAGGAATACTTAACACTTATATTCGGTTAAGGTAAACGGAATCAGAACAAGTGACCCTCGTGGATTGAATAAAGGACGTGGTTTGAAGTTCCATGTAGGCTTCCGAGTTCGACAAACACCTGAAGAAGGCTGGAGGACATATTGGCCAAAACGTTCTGAATATAACAATGAAGATAAAGACAATAGTCCGAAAACCCTGAACGATAGAAATTATCAAGCTTCGTCTAAGAAATTCAGACAAATAGTTTCATTGCAAAAAAAAAAAAAAAAAAAATCTACATTAAAGGAGGAGAAACATAATCTATTTAAAACTTCTGAGCGGTTAATTAAAAAATTATAGCAATATAGCAATGGCAAGAAACGTCTGCATTACTGCTGCTTCATCCTATACATAAGTGAATGGTAAATAGAAAGACCGCCCCCATAAAAACTCAACCCCCAACTCACCAAAATCAAACCAACTATAAATTAGGAAAAAAGGAGACTTAATATAGGACATTTCTTTCGTTCCTTAGAGAAAAAGACCTGTTATTTTATGCTACATTTAGTGCAATGTGTACACACCCAGCTCTCTTTACCTGTTAAGTCGATAGGGCTTAGAATACGGTGACTGTATCCCCCCCAGCAGATGCCCCTCGAAACAAAGTGTCCTTTGTATGACATTAAGATGCATCTGATAATGAGGGTTCATTTCTGGAGATCAGGAGCGAGGATAATGCTCTTTTATTGAAATTACTCCCAGGTCCACTCTGACCAGAATTGGTAGTAATTGTGAGGATCCCATCTATGGGTCAAATAGTATAAAAGTTATTTTTAAATTTGGAATATTTGATATCATATAACGGCAAATTATTTGTATTAAGAATAGTTACTTGAAACTATATTTGTTTACAAAAGATTATTATCAGTTACTTGAAAAATATAACTATGCTAACTATTATTAAGAAGAAATAATTACTTAAAATCAGGTGATTATCAGTTTTAGATAGAGACACACGAAACGATGTGACTGTTAGCAAATTATTTGTATTAGATTAAAATACTTGATATCATATAACTGTGTACAAAAATGTAAACATAAATGTTCAATGAATGCAATTCATTAACCACAAGGCCAAAGGTAACCCTAGACGGGTTGACAAGCCTTTAAATCAATCAATAAATCTATGGAACAAACATTAGTTACTATAGCACTTTTTTTTCGTTTTAGAGTAAAAGGCATGTTATTTTATGCAGTATTAGGTGCACGCACACCTTTTCTTTCTTTTACTTGAATCGAGCAGAGACCTTTTCAAATAGGAACCAGTTTTCACGATGATCTGAGGCCGTAGCGATAATAGCAATGTGTAATAAAACTGTGGAGGTGGGAAATTCTATTGACATGTGTTGCAATGACTTCCGGGAACAATTGAGTTCCTGTCCAGCCACGCCACAGGTCGCAAAATATTGATGTGCGACCTTTCACGCCAGCTGAATGAGCGTCCGGATATGGCCAGTGGGTACTCCGACTGAGATCAGAAAATAATGGACCTGCTAGTCACTTGGTCAGTTGTTCTCTAGAAGACGTTCGGCTGATCTTGTTTAAGCATGTCATACAAAATCGCCTTCTTTATGGTTTTACACCGATAAGGCACAACAAAAGATGTTAATTTTAATATATTTATAAATAAACGACAATTCTTGGAGATTACAAGCGCTTTGGTCACATATGTAAACGCTTATTAAGTTTAGTTGTGTCTGGCAAAGTACTTAGTTTAAAAGTTGAATGAGTGATGTATACCAATCTTATAAGCATGCAGTTTAGTGCTTTATCTTTGCAGGAAACAATGCCCCATGTGTAGTAAACCTCGTGAAGATAGCCAAGTCTGCCTTACAATTTACAGATAGCTGGAAAAAGAATAGTTGGATTCATGCCTTTCCAAAGTGTACAATCACAATGTAAAATAGAAACAGCCCCACCGAGAATTTGAAATTGGGTCACTGAATCCACTTCCTAAGATGATAACTGTTTCGCCACAAACGCCTCCTCGTACTGTGAATGTAACAAACTGTAATCATACTGAATAATAATTAGTGAAACTTCATTGTCGAGCACATATTGTTTAAGTAAAAATCAAATAAACTGATGTTTTTAGATAATCTTCTCATTTCTTTTGCTTGACATTGTATATACAGTAAACTAGCGAATAACAAGAAAAAAAACAAAACACACACACACACACACACACACACACACACACACACACACACACACACACACACACACACACACACAACAAAAAACATCATATTGATTCCGAGAGGTTCTCGATCCGACAATGAAAGGAATTACTTTTTCTGAATTTCTATTGAATATTTTCTGGAAGAATTAAAGAAATTTGAGCGACGATATGCCAAATGTGTGGAATATGTAAAGCAGCATGCATGCTTCATGGCTACCGGACGATTCCTTTTTTGGTCGGTCCGAGAATTTTTCCATGTAAAATCAAAATAAAAGATATAAAACAAGTAGAAGATAGTGATTCACTCTGAACATTGAAGTTACTTAAGAGGTGTAATTAGCATAACGGTTATCATCATAGGAAATGAAATTAGTGGTCAGAGTTCAAATCCTGAACGAGGTTGTTTGCGTTTCTCTTCGAGCACTTGATCTTAGGAAAGGCATGAATCCATTTGTTCTTTCCTCAGCTAGGAGTAAATAGGCAGAGTAGGCTCTTTAGCCTTGATAAACAACCATTCTATGAAAAGTTAAACTTTGAATTTAAATCAGCTTTACTCCGCTTATTCAGCCAAACAGTTTGTATATATACCAACTAGAAATGAAGATAAGGAGATTCGGTGTAGTCCTTATAATATACAAATAAATAGATGAATAGAAAAAGTGCGAAAAACGGATGTAGTTTTTTAGACGTTGGTCGTGTGAAATTGATAAAGAATGAAAAGATAGACAGGTTGGAGGTTTTATTTTCCGGCATATCAAACCTTGGATTACTTAATGCTGAAGCCAGTTTTTTTTAAAAAGTAACTAATGATTATAATCATTTTAAAACAATTATACCGTCAAATAATTATTCTCAAAAGAATATTTTACACAATTATACGATTTCAAGTATTCCTATTCAATAGTTATAATTTCTAAACAGATCTATTTGGTCGATAAATAGTACCCAAACATTTCTAAGGACACCAAGATAATTAGATATCAGAACCTTGCTCGAGAGTGGAAAAAATTATGGTATGCTTCAGTAAATTCAGCGTATATAATAATAAAAAAAATGTTCCAAAGACTCTTTTCAAGACAACGGTAGAATTTTTGACCCAAAGAAAAAATTAAATGGATCCAATAATGGCATTTTTTGAAGTTTGTGAAAATTATCGAAGCGAGTGCTCGAAACTTAAAGAGAGTTGTTGTCACTTGAACTCAACAATAATCACTTCTTGTGGGAGGTGAGATTAATAGAATCATACTGCTTGTTTACTCAGTGATATGTCCTTGTCTACCGCACGAAAAAAAAAAAAAAAAAGATCCATATCTGCGGTATTAACAAGTGAAACATAGATATAAATTACTGCAGCAAATGATGAATTATACGAGGGGTGTGTGTGTTTGCGAAAGCGTTCTTCGAACGAGAGAGTGTCTCAGAAAAGGAATTGAACCAAGCTGAAGTTTATAAGGGTTTTGCCAACATCTATGCACTGCGCTTTAAATCACATAGAAATCAGTTACAGCTCTGGAAATGTTGAGAGAAATGCAAGTCATCGTGGGGAAGGAATTAGGTTGCAGTAAGATGAGGGCTCTGCTGAGGTAATGTCTATCAGGAGGAGAGCGCCGGTCTAGATGGCTATCAGGCGCGATGAGAGTGCCTCCTACAGCCTGTCACCGGCATTAGAAGGAATGATGTACTTTACGGTAATTTCAAAGATGATACATAGTGACATTGGAGTGTGGCCAGATAAATCATTTTTGTGCTGAATACATTTGTTTGTTTGTTTGGGTTTTATGGCATATCAACCTTTGTTGGTTATTTAATGCCAAATCCATTTTTACTCAAATAAATAGTTCTATTTCAAACAATTCAGTTTAGCATATGTACACAGTTTAAGTGTCAAGAACATTTCTATTTCAATCTATTCAGTTAAGTCAAATAGCTCTAATTCAACCAATTCAGTTTAGTATAAGTACATATTTTGTTTACTCACAGTTAAATGACAAAACAGTTCTATATTAAACAATTCAGTTTAGCGTAAGTAGAGTTTCAATGTCAAAACAGTTCTATTTCAAGCAATTAAGTTTATCATAAGCACAGTCTAGTTCTATTTGACCCATAGATAGGACCCTATCAGGTGCTACCACTCCGGATCAGAGTAAACTTAGGAGAGATGACAATAAAGGAGTACTACACATTCCCCAAAGCTCCAGCAAAACTGGAACCTAACCATCAGATTGTTTTGTGTCATATCTAGGACACTCGTTGAGGAAGTCTTACCCCTCTGCAAAAAAGCAGTCGGTGTATTCTACAGCCCCAGCCGATAGGGTAAGCTGAATAAGTGAATACTTGAAATAAGCCTTGCAATACCCTATTTGTTGATTTTTAATTTGTTAGAAGAAGCTAATTGTATTGTATCCCTAGCAGAGGAGAAATACCTTGTGTCATACCAAGGACAGACCTTTCTGGAGTCTCCTGGGTATGGCACTTAACAACTTCTAATTGTGTGGTACTCCTTCATTGCCATTACAACCAGGCCAACTCTGACTTGGACTGGTAGTACTTGTTTGGGTCCCATCTATCGGTTAAATTGGTCAGTTAGAAAATTATTAGTATTTGATAGAAATCCTGAAAACTGTACAACTGTGTAAATTATTTGTTTCAAGATCAAGAAGAGTTAATTGAAACTATCATTGTTTACAAAAAAAAATGTTATTTTAGTTACTTGAAACTATATAATCATGTGCCAATTATTTTATTAAGAATAGTCATTTGAAACAATAAGTGTTTAGAAAATTTTGCTATCATTAGGTACTTGAACCATATAAAGTAAAAAGTAAAGTTGTCTCCCTTTTCAATAGCTACTACACTGAGGTGTAGGGAAGGGCGCTCCTTCCTTCCTTGGAGGGTTTCACTTTATCCTTGATCGAAACCTTATAATACTGAGTGTTAAGCAAGGAGGTATCAAGTACCATTTTTAAAGTCTTTGGTATGACGTGACCTGGGATTGAACCCAGGTCTCCTGGACCATTGGCGAACACTCTACCCTCTAGGCCAATATAATTTCGTGCAAATTTTTAGATAAGAATACTTGAAACCATATAACTATACAAAAAAAAATTGTTATCATTGAATCGGAATAATGACTTAAAACCACATCAGTGTGTACAAATCGTTAGTATTAAAATAGTTATCTGAAGCTATGATTGTTTACAAATGACTAGTTAACTGAAAGCATATAAAGACTGATTTTGTTATTAGATACCATGATGAGGATTGACTTACCAACCACTAAGGTTTTCAGCGGCAGGTCGGATTATTAGATATCACAGAAGCTAAACGAAGAGTAAGTCAATAAAAAAAAAAAAAACATTTAACTTATACAAATTTGTTGCCCAGCATATCGTAGTGTAAAGCTTTGCAGGCGAGTCTTGCAAATCAATTCACAAATACATGGTGAGCTTGAATATAACCAGGCGCCCTGCATTTGAGACTTTGTACCAAATCGAAACGACACTTGATAAATGATAATTGTACTCCTTTGTCATAAATAACACGGACTGATTAAAGAGAGAATCTGAATAATTTTTTTTTTTATTGTCGAATTTTAGTCAGATTAAAAAAGAGGAAACTACGTGATTTTTACATGCATTGTATTTGAGCCCATAGAGAATTACTTGAAAAAAGGTTCAAATATTTGCATATTATAATTCTCTTTTCTTATCAGATAATATATTACTACATCCTTTTTTTTCTCTTACACATACAAATATAAACACAAAAATATCAATTTTTTTAGAATTTTCTTTTTCTTGATTTTATACCCTAATTTGTGATTAGTTCTTTGCTGATAACTTTTTGCTACAACAAAGAGAACTTTGACAACAACCCCCGAGGAAAATAATCACTTCCTATTTGTGCGAAAGCGATTAAATTTTCATTAAAATTTTGGCAATAATAAAAATGACTCATTTTTCTGTGTTTTTTTCCTCGTATATATATATATATATATATATATATATATATATATATATATATGTGTATATGTGAGAGAGAGAGAGAGAGAGAGAGAGAGAGAGAGCGGGAGAATAGCCCAGATAAAAAGGCACATCATAGTGAGATTTTTGTTACAAGGATTCACTCCATAAATTTGAGAATAAATCATCCCGTTTGGATAGTTTATGCTGAACATAATTTTGTAATCATATAATGAAGATAACTTTCGTGTGCCAATTTGACGCCTTAAATGAAAGCATTGAGATCCTTATGGGTCTCACTTATAACAGGAGCTTAACGTATTCACGAGTCTTCTAATACTGTGTGTATATATATATCATGGACAAAAAATCCATTCATATCGTAGATTTTTGTAACTTCAGCATCCGATTTTTTCCTTGATGAGTGGAAAACTTTCTTCTTGAAGAATCACTTTACGGCTCTTCTTGGGTATATCTGAATTGTTAGTATTGCACTTTGAGACCACAATTCAATAAAATTATTTCTTTTTTCAATAGAATAAGGTGTGAGAGCGTTCAATGAAAATGAAATCGGGAATAAAGAAAGGGTCAGTGTACATTTTCGAGTTTCTTTGGTTCAGTTTCTTTGTTTAATGGCATATCAACCTTTGTAGGTTATTTAATGCAAAGCCATTCTTCTAGAAGAACAGTAATGGTACTATTTAACCCATAGCTGGGAGGATAAGGGGGTTCATACCTTTCCTAAGGGTATTTGCGCGAAAGTGAACGTAATAGCGCGACTGGAGTACAAACTCGCTTACTACGATTCCGCAGTCCATAGCTTTAACCATTACACCACGAGGACACCCCCCTGTACATTTTCGATCTTTCGTCGGGAGCAACTATTAAAAGGTATTCTGCAAATAATTGAATTATTTATTTTCAATTTACCACTTCTGTTTAGTATTTTCTCTTCACTGCGTAATCTGCTACGAGAACAAAATCTCAAACCAGAGCTTCAGGTACAAATTTGATTTAAGAAAAATAAAGTATTTTTGATGTTAAAGTATTATTGCCAAGAAAATGATTGGTGAATCTTAAAGAACAAAGCAGAGTTACAAAAAAGTAAAAACAAAAAATACAAACCACAAAAAAAAAAAAAAAAAAAAAAAAAATTAAAACCCCAAACAACACAACAAAAAAACAGGCAAGCAAAATAAATAAAAACCCAAACAACAACAACAACAATCGAATCCTTACATAGGATATTTTTAACCCAATAAAATTCACGCATAGAGGTCGCTTCTTTCCACCTTAATGTGATTAAAAATTTGAAAGAAGACGGGGAAAAATAATTGGAAAAAATTATTTTGCTGTGAAACAGTTGGAAAATTAAATCAGTCCAAAAGAAATTGAAGTAAAAAAAAAAAAAAAAAGTCGTTTTTGTTGCATAAGAAATACAATCTTGAAATAAGACAACTGTAGTTGATTTTATTCGCCCCCACTAAAATACAAATGAAACTTGTTTATAGCTTGTAATTAATTTGTTAAAAATATTCAGTTTTTTTAAAAAATTGTAACATGTAATCTTTGATCTGAGTTTCTCATAGTAGTTCGCTGATAAATTTTAGATTCCATTCATGCTTTCCCATAATCGGGGTTATGGTAACCCCAAACGGCCATTAACAATTATCTTTCTTTTTCGCTTAAATGAAGACATTGCATGTACAATTATAAGTAGGCTAGTTTAAGACCTTGCTCGCAGTGGCTCTTCCATAAAATCTATTTGCAAGCGCATTAAACAATCTCGCAATACTATATTAACAATGACATTTTTCTTTCTTCGTTCAATGGACGAATTTCCGTAGGGCTAAGGGTTTGCAATTGGACAGCCGCATCTCAAAAACGAAGACGTGTATTTCTCCATTAAACTTGCTGGTAATTTCGTCGGCTTCTTAGATAAGGGTCAATGGTTAGCCAGTCGACTTGGAACCAATGGTGGGACAGAGACATCTACAGCAGGGATACAACTGAGGAATAATGTAATAAAGGTTTGTAAAACATTACCTCCTTCAGCTTAATACACCAGCTAATCACGTGACTTCTCGTCTACGGTAGTATAAACTCGATCGACCATGCATTGTTTTTACTCAATAAATGGCTGGCTTCTGAGCAACTCATAGTTGGGTTTAATGGTAAACTGTCCACTGTGAATAAAAAAAAAAGGTTCTATTCTAAATGTAGAAGAGTTTTATATTTGGTAAAAATAAAACTTGGGTATGGTCACGCACTAAAAAAAAATTACGACACACAAACAAACAAATATTATTCAATCATAAAATTTACATATCTTTAAAAGGAATTGCAGAAAAAAATCTTTTAAAAAGTTGTAGGTAAGAACACCCCCCTCCAAATATGCACTTGTTTCAACAGCCTTATATTTAGATAGATAGATAGATAGATAGAGAACTATTTTCTTAAATCATAACGTAAACTGCTGAAAATATTTGGTCAGTTTCAGTGTTTTGTTCGGTAACCATCGGATATGATACTCTTGAGTATTTGTTCTCCGTCCCACAATCGGACAAGTAGAGCACAAGGCCTTTTTTTAAGGTGGGTCCGGTCGCAAGGCCGCAACTCCACACGCGTCCGGCAATAGTCAAAAATACCTTCGGCCCCGTCGGCATTCCCCTTAATAGGGGCGCCTCAGGCAATGACACCTCCGAAGGGGGTAAAAGCCTAGACAACAAGCTAACATCCGGCCAGATCCGAGCCCCTAGCAGGCACGGCTGATTAAAGTGTGACCCATCGACTGGAAAGCCAGCCCATCATTATTAAGTAATGTGGCCCAGGTGAAACCGTGACACCTTGATAGGATACACTTGAAAAAAAAAGAAACCTTATAACCTTCAGAAATATGGAGATGGAAAGGGTGATAATACTTGAAAACAAAAATAAATAAATCGATAAATAAATAGGATTAAAAAGAGAATTTTAAAAAATTTCTCTATTTTTTTCAGAAGATCAGTCATATTTATTTATTCAGCATTTCTTACTTTAAATAAGAAAATCTCAGGCCATGTTTGCAAGTGAAAGAGTTTTAACCAGAATTACCAATTTTGATAATATCATCCATAAAAAAATAAAGTGGATTTTTTTTTCTGACCGCCTCCCTGGAATATGAACAAACAAATTAAACTAAAATGTTCTCGAGAAAAGCAATATTTTATCATATCTTTGCTTTTTTTTTTTTTTTTCTCTTTCCAGTCCTATTTACCCAACCCCTCCGCACAAGCAGGATGTGACTTCCAAAAAGTAAGACGTTCATACAGATACTTGATGCATTTTAAGAAATGTTTATAAAATGTACTTATCCATAAAAATAATTCAACAGCGATTTCATTAATTAAAAGAGAGAGAGAGAGAGAAATTAGTTATTTGGAGGAGATACATGGAAAAAAAACATTGCCATCAAAATTTCTATTTAAAAAATAAAACTTCGTCTTTTATGACATAAGTACCGAAAATTAATCCATAAATCTTTCTGAGGTACGTTAAGAAAAAAAAAATTATATAAGGTAGGTTGATGCATGAATAGATAATATTATTTTCAAAATTTTGAATAGAAAATTCTTTTAAATAACACTTCGTCTTTATAACATAAATAGGAAAACTTTTATCAAAATCCGATAATTAGCCAATTTTTTTAATTTGGTTTATTTGTTTAACGGCATATCAGCTCCTTATGGGTCATTTAATGCCAACATTTTATTTATCTATTGATACTTGATTGTAATAATAATTACTTTCAATGTTTTTTTTCAATTTCTTTTTCTTTTGGGGGCATTTTTCAAAAATTCACTTTTATTTATCTAACTTGTTTGCACAGTTATATCAAGTATTCCTATCAATAAAAATTTACACACAATTATGTAATTTAAAACAACTATTTCCATTTGATAATATTCATTTTTTGCACATGATAATATGGTTTGAAGTATTACTATTTAATACTTATAATTTTTAAAATATATCTCTATGACCTATAGATGGGACCTTTACAGGTACAATCATTCCGAACAATGGCAATTAAAGGAGTATTCCATTCAGAGCTCTAGAACAGGAGCCTCACCACCAAATGCAGTTTAGTGTTATAACCAGAACACACCGATCTTTTCTGAATTTTGAAATTCGGAGCTTTTTAGTTGCCAGTTTAATTCATCTGTTCGAATAAACAGAAATTTCTATACGTGTTGTCGGACAAATACTCACATAAAAATGACCTACATTATATTAATTCATTATAACTCACGATCTTTGTGCAATGTATAAAATATGTATCTACAAATGATGTTTATCCCAGTCAGGTTTGTTTGTTTTGTTGGGTTTTATGGCATATCAACCTTTGTAGGTTATTTAACGCCAAATCCATTTTTATGTAAAAAATCTGTTCTATTTACAACAATTCCGTTAAGCATAAGTACACAGTTTAACAAAAACATTTCTATTTCAAACTATTCAAGCAGTTATATGTAACTATTCAGTTAAGTGTAAATACAGTTTTAATGTCGAAAAAACAGTTCCATTTCAAATAATTCAGTTAAGCACAATCATGAAGTTTAAATGTAAGTACGGTTTAATTGTCAAAAACGTTTCTATTTCAAGCTATTCAGTTTACTCAATTCATTTTAGCATAAGTATTCTGTTAGTTCTATTTAACCCATAGATAGGGCCCTATCAGGTGCTACCACTCCGGGCCAGAGTGGAACTGGGAGCAATGGCAATGAAGGGGTACTCCGCATTCCCCAAAGCTCCAGCACTGCTGGAACCTCACCATCAGATTGTTTAGTGTCATATCCAGGACACTCGTTTGGGGGGGAGTCTTTACCCTCTGCAGATGTGCAGTCAGTGTATTCTACATCCCCAGCTGACTGGGCAATACACAGAGTTAAATGTCAAACAGTTTTATGTCAAACAATTTAGTTCAGCATAAGTACACAGTTTAGACGTCAAAAACAGTTCTATTTCAAACAATTCCATTTAGCATAAATACGCATTTTAAATGCAAAAATCAATATAGTGAAAGAAGCACGGTTTAGTTCTATTTAACCCATAGATAGGACCCTTATCAGGTGCTATCACTCCGGGACAGAGTGGTCCAGGGACCGATGGCAATGAAGAGGTACTCCGCATTCCCCAAACTCCAGCATTGCTGAAACCTCACCATCAAACTGTTTAGTGTCATATCCAGGACACTCGTTAGTGGGGGGGGGGTTACCCCTCTGCAGAGAAGCAGTCGGTGTATTCTACAGCCCCAGCCGACTGGGCATCCCAGTCATGTGATATCTATTTTACATAATGATTTTAAAAAGCAGGTTTTGATTAATAACTTTCCAATGGTATTTGTAATTTCATTGTTTTATTTTCATATTGTTCAACAGTTCATATCGATGATTTTTTGTTTAATTCGTTTATTATCATTTTAGGGATTCGGACAAAAAATTTTGACAGGAGTGAAACGATAATGGTTAGGCTTTTCAATGGCGATGCCCATGGTGTAATGGTTATTGTCGTTGGAAATGGACACGGCAGATACGAGTTCAAATCCTGGACGAGACTGATTGCATTTCACATAGCACTAATACCCTTGGGAAAGTTATGAATCCAATTATTCTCCCTCCAGCTATGGGTAAATAGTAGGGCAGACTGAATTTCTTCAGCCTTGGTGAGGCAACTAGTCTAGGAGAAGGAAAACTCTGAATTCAAACCTGTTAAACTCCGCTTAAAAATTAACCTTGTGTCATATCCTGCCCGAGCGGAGGGGTTGATAAATATGGGTTAGGCCTTTTAATTGCTTTATCTCTTCTATCAGCTATGAGTAAATAGTAGGGCAGACTGGGTTCTCCAGCATTGGTAAAGCATCAGTCTATGAGAATGAAAACTCCGAATTCAAACCACAGTACTCCGTTTAAAATTGACCTTATGTCATACCCTGTTCATGGTGGAGAATTTGTGTAAATGCACACAAATTCGTTTATCAAAATTCAAGCAAGAATGCTGCGGTAATAAGTTCTAGGATGGGTGACTACTTTGAAACAGCAGGTACTGTGTGCGAGATTATGCAAGGCTCAGTAAATTCTAACTGTATAGTTACACACACGAGATATATCCTTTATGACTTTTCTTTATAAAAAATAGACTAAAGCCAAAGAATATATTCATGGTGTATATCTAAAAAAAAAAAAAAAAAAAAAAAAAAAAAAAAATACAAGGATCAGGGTATTTTTTCGCTTTCTACTTAACGACTTCGAGGTAAACAAAAGGAGCCGAACATTCCTTGTACGACCTATACATTCTTAACGTTGTAAGATGGTCTAAACGACTTTGTATCGTTTCACTAGACAATTCAAGCGAGAAGCTCATCAGTGACGTCGACTTAAACAAGCACTATAAAAATTCAAGAAGAAATCAGAGATTGTTGATATATTTAAAGGTGAGGAGGGACGTTGTCTTTTTTTTATGACACTGTTACCGCCCACAACTATTTTCCCTCCCGATGTCACTTGTTTGAGTTGAAGAGATAAAATTATAAACACTAGAGCAGGAAAAAAAAAACAAAAAAAAAAACAAAACAAAACAAAACAAAACAGTATTTTATAAGACAGAAGTCAGACAAGATCAATAAACTAAACGGAAAGTTTGTGGGAGCGTTAGAGTTGGGGTAAGGAAGACGTAAGGTTGTATATAAAACTAGAAAATAAGCTCACCAAACGCATTGTCGTCAATATGTAAGGGGAGAGGGAAAAAGATAGCAAGAAATGATAAAAAAAGGCGGAGAAATTAGAAGTGGGGCACTAACATTAAGATTCCTTTTATGGTGCCCAAGAAATAAGATAACATCGTTTAACTTTGGTCTGACAGATTTTTCCCGAAAGAAAGAAGAGTGCAGATTTGTCATTACTAAATCGGAAAACAAATGACTGACTCATAAAATAAATCGACTCTGCATGTATTAATAGGAGAATCATTAGAGACTTTCGTTCTCGGCATAATGCGATAAATCTTTCGAATCCTTAAGTATACTATCAAATTTTTGCTCGTAAATAAGATGGGGACTCCTTAATTATCGTGAATGTCCTATTTAATCGTAATTTTAATTCTTCTATATATATTTAAAAAAAGCCTACATAAAGATAATAAATTCATTTCCATCCTGTTAAAAAAAAAAAGCATTGATATAAATCAATGCTCTAAAATATTAACAGGACTTCAAAAAAGGAAATGGATTAAAATAACTTGCACATTTATAACCTGACATAAAAAAAATTCCTTATTTCTCCTATGTAAGGGTAACCCTTTCCAATCCAAGTAGCAATAAGTATCAACTTATTTTGGCATGTAAAGAAACATCCTGTTTCATCATACTTCAAATTTAACTGAGGAAAAATTTACAGCCACAAAAATACATGTCTAAACATGCAAACATTTATATAAACAATTATTATTCAGACATATCTTATCTTTGTGCATCAAATTCTAATCTTTGAATTGAAATAAAACAATTTAAAACTAATGTTATTCACGGCACCCCCCGCCCCCAAATTACAATAATAGAGCAGAATTTACTAATATACACATGTGTGTGTGTGTTATGAACGGTGAAAGACCTCCTCCCTCTTTAACCCCCCCCCAAAAAAAAACCCCAAACCAAACAAACAAAAAACGGGGTTCTTGGATATGACACTTAACTGAATCTGTTGGTAAGACTCTACTTCTGGAGATCTGGAGTACCTCTTCATTGCCATTAATCCCAGGTCCACTCTGACCTGAAGTACTTGTTTGAGTCCCATGTATGAGTCAAACAAATTTATTAAAAATCATTTGTATTCGTTAGGAATACTTGATGCCATATAGCTGTAAATTATTAGTATGAAGAATAATTACTTTAAGTTTTATGGTTTACAAAGGAAAAACAATAGAACGATCAACAGAACAACAATGAATGGAAAATAAAAATGGGAAGAAAAATAATTGTATGAACATTTCAAGCGACTAACAACCGAAATTTCACACGAAAAGACTGGGACATGGCTAAGAAAAGGAAACCTTAAAAGAGAAACCAAACCTCTTCTAACAGCATCACAAAACGATGACATAAGGACCAACTAAGTTTAAGCAAAAATAGATAAGACGCTTCAAAATAGTAAATGTCGATTATAAGGTGATACAGCCGAAACGATTAATTAGCGGCAAAAGAAAACAAGACAAGTCATGACTGCGTAGGGAAGGTGATTCACTGGGAATTGTACAAGAAATTGAGATTTGACCTTACGAACAAGTGGTATAAGCAAAGTCCAGAATTAGTCCTGGAGAAACTTCTGAGATTTTGAGATACAAAGCCAGACGACCAGACCTGGTAATAGTCAACGAAAAGAGAACCTGCCGAATAGTGGACTTTGACGTTCCAGCAGACCACAGAATAAAATTAAAAGAAAGTGAAAAGACAGAAATATCTAGACCTTGCTAGAGAGGTAAAATCTATGGAACATGTAGGTGTGTGGGGATTTAGGAATTAACAATAAAACTCCCAACCGGATATTGACTCGTCGGCTGCCAGATACAAAATGTATAAACGCGTCGCCACGCATAAGGCTCCACGCATCCATCCGGTTTAAAAATCAGAAAAAAAGAAAAATAATAAAAAGTAAAGTAGCCAATGGAAAGCGGTCGCGCCAAAATTAGAAGGACTTTGGAGTGGCGAATTTGGAGCCGGTGAAGAGATATAAATACTCACGTTTTCTGTGAACCGACCTCTCTTTTTCGGGTAGTGACGTCGAACCGACAACACCAATTTTACTGTCTGGTGTTTTTGGGCACCACGCTATGTCTGGGGACGTAGCGTTAGTTAGTCCATTCACCAAGTAAATAAAGGAAAGTATGGAAGAAATGTTTTCGTCTCTTATCTGTTTCTATCTTTTCTTTTTGTATATTTCTTTTGGACTTTCTTTTGGCAAGGCATTGCGCCGGCCAGTCAACGTGGGGTAAAATAATATAACCAAAATATGGAGTCAGATATCTTACGGCAACATAGCCTTGCCCTTAGCCACTGACCTTCCTAAAATCCTTTCAAACTCCACATTGGTGACCTCGACGCTAAAAACCTTTAAACACCACATTGGTGACCCCGACGTGATTGTAATTGGTGCACTTGGAACAATTACCAAAGGATTGGTAAAGAGACTGGAAGACTTGGAGATAAGAGGACAAGTGGAGACCATCCAGACAACAGCATTATCAAGAGTGGCCAGAATACTGTGACAAGTCATGTTGACTTAAGTAGACTTGTTGTCACTCAAATTCATGGGAGAAGGATTATCTAACGCTAATGTGAAAATCTCGAGAGAAAAATAACAACTACTGTTGGCCAACAAATGACTGTAATTGGAGAGAAAAAATTACTTGAAACCTTATAATTGTTAATATTGGATAGAAATACTTGATATATATCTGTGTTCAAAAACTTTTGAGAAACAATTGTACAAAAAATGTGAATAGAAATGGATATGAATATGTTTAACAGGAAGATCAGTCTAAAAAGTATTTAATTTTCATATGAACTTTAAAAACATTTGAATAAGTATTTAAGGGCTAGAATGTAATATTTGAGGGGGGGGGTTAATTTGTTGACTCCATTTCTGATGAGAGTTTCAAGACGAAATATTATTCAAGCTTTATGGGTTTCTAGTATTTATATGGTGTCTGGTAATTTTTTTTTCGATTTTCGAGAAGAAAAACACGGAATGCAAACAACTTGTACTCCGCTTAAAAACTGACTTTGTATCGCATTCAGCTCGTGGTTGGATATATATATATATATATATATATATATATATATATATATATCGACAGAATTGAAGAAAAATAAAATGGGAAAAACAATTTGGTGAAGTGCTTGGATATTTATTATGACGTTTCACTCTGTACAAACTTCTTCAAATATTGAACTGGAAATATTTTTAATTGAAGGAATTGTATTGGGAAACACCATGACTGTCTCTATGGGTGTTATAGTAACGTAATTAGGAACGCCGATTGTTATGGAATTTTAAAAACTAGGAAACGAAAAACGTTCGAAATTATGCTAATGGCAGTTATTAAGCAATGAATTAAAGAATTTGAAAATATTATCTACAGACTTGGACGTTGCGGACGTAAAAAGAGGTGAACGACTATACCCAACGGCATCTAACATGTTCGATCCAGATCACATCAAATTACCAAGTATTGTACTTTTCATTTTGAACCCCAGAATAAGCTAAAATGTTGATAAGGTTTATTTTTTGCATCGCATAAAAAGTTTCTAAAGAGATAGTCGTTTATTAGATTTTGTAAAAAAAAAAAAATTGATACCACTCTGTTGCCTTTTTTTCTTCGCCCACCACAAGGCACAAGGGGCACTTTGGAAATGACTGATATTAAAAATTATTATCGTCGCAGGAAATGGACACGGCGACACGAGTTCAAATCCTGGACGAGAATGATTGCATTTCACATAGCACTAATACCCTTGGGAAAGGTATCAATCCAATTATAGCTATAGGTAAATAGGACAGACTAGGTTCTTCAGCCTTGGTGAGGCAACTAATCTAGGAGAAGGAAAACTGAATTCAAACCTGTTAAACTCCACTTAAAAAATTGACCTTGTGTCATATCCTGCCCGAGCGGAGGGGTTGGGTAAATATGATATTAAAAAATTATTGCAGAAAATATGAATTTTTAAGTTTTGCCTAACCCTACCAACCAGAGGCACTCGTAGTGTAATGGTTATCGCCGTAGGAAGTAGGTACAGTGACCCGAGTTCAAATCCTGAACAAGCTTGTTGCATTTCACATTGGGAAAGGTATCCATCCATCTATTCTTCCTCCAGTTACGGTACATAGTAGGGTAGACTGGGATCTTAAACATTGATATTGCAACACGAAGGAAAACTGAATTCAGACACGCTAAACTCCGCATGAAAATTGACCTTATATCACATCCTGCTTGTGCGGTGGAGTTGGTAAATACGTACATATAGATGGTGAAAAATCTGCTCATAGTTTCACGTAATACATCCAGGTAAGGGATTCTCAACTTTATTAACTTTGAGACCTTCCCACTTGTGGGTCGAATGGATCAAAACATGAATTTAAAAGAAAAATGAGTTTACGAAGAAAAAGTGAGTTTACATAAAAAAAAAAAAAATGGTTACAAATCATAAATAATTCATATATGTAAACCGGATTTGGCATTGAATAACCCCTAGTGGTTGATATGCCGTGAAACTCAAACAACCAAACCAAACTTTGAGACCCATTTTGTCTTCAAAGATGAAAATAAAGTTAAACTTGACTAATAACAAGCTTATCAATCTCTTATTCAGTTGAAAAGGGGATAGAATCTCTCAGTGGAGCAATGATTCGTATTTAATTGAGGATTCCTGTTTTTCAATGTCAAACGAGAATCAAAATTGACAGACATTGGAGGTTATTAAATTGGCATTTGATTTTGTTCTTAGCTATTCTTAGAGATTGGATATTTTTGAGACAGAACTCGGCGAGTATCAATTTCTTAAACTTTTCTAAGTCCAGTTTTCAGATTATAATTATTTTTTGTTATCAGCGTCTTGCCACAAGACTTTAAAAAGATCTTAATCCTTAAAAGGGTTTTAATTGATTCGTAATCCAGTGTTGAATTTTTTAAAGAATAATCAGTGATTCAAATTTAATTTCAAGATACTTTTTGGCGCTCTGCAAAAATTAAATTTCATTGTTATCCTAAATTTAGCGGACGATCTGTTGGTTAAGCGCTGACCAACAAATAGATTAATATCTAGAATCACAGATTATTGTTTGTAATTATATTCATGCCATTTCGGCCGCTGTACTTTACGGCCTTCTTTGGGTATCTTTTGTCAATGTTAAACAGAGGAATGAGAACAATCTACCGCTGTGATTGGATAAAGTGTTCAGTGGGGAATTCCCTGGTTAGCAACGAGAAAAGACACGAAGGTCAGAGGTCGAAACTTGAACAAAATAAAAATAAGGACATTAGTCTGATGTGTGTCAGTCATGGGTCACGCGTGATCTGCGATACTTATGAATGACCCGTTAACTTCACGGCGCAAAATAACGTTTAAAATTTTGTTTGTCTAGTTTCGTTATCACTTGTTAACTTAAAAAAAAAATAAAAAAATAAAAATAATATTAATAATAGACACCAATCTTACAACTTTGAATGTCACAAATGAAATTTGTCTATTAAAAAGGTGCACCCATGATTTAAAAGAAAATCGTTTTCATAGAATTTACTGATTCTTAAAATTTTTCTTCCATACGCGGATCATATTCAATACACTGATTTTTAATGTACTCAGCAGCGTGTTTTAATCTTATTAATAATAGAACTCAAAAAAATCTTGAGAGAGAGAGGGTTAACTTTCCTCTATTTCTCAAAGCAGTCGTGAAGATGGTTGAGGTATCTTCGGTGCAAAATTACCTTGAATACTTTTAGTAAGACAGTTCCGGCTGATGAGCTATGCCATATGCGGGCTGCTTTTTGAAAAAGGTTGCTCATACCTGGTTTAAATAATATCTGACAAATCTATAGAATTTCCCTAAATTCAGTTTATCATATTCCATGTCTTTTTCGATATTTCAGTAAAAATTTGATCCTTCAAACATTTGTGTATCACAAGTTCACAAAAAGCAAATAAAAAATATCGAGGGTTATTTTATAAAAACATATTTACTAAAATAGGATTTTCCTGTGAAGCTCTAAGTTAGCCAGTTAGATTGAGTACTTTATACGTTTAACTTTTTGTCAAATCTACTTAGCTAAGTTAATGAGTATTGATTAACGAATTAGGTAAAATAGTTACCACACTATGTTACCGAAGCCAGTTGCCTGTGTCGCAAGATAAGTTATTACCGTATAGCAATCTGATGCTTAATGGGTACCCTAGACTTGTGGCTTTTTGACAAAATCTATTCCTAGATTTAAAAAAAAAAAAAAAAAAAAAAAAAAAAAAAAAAAAAAAAAAAAAGGTGCTTAATCATGGTTAGCAAGCTAGCTTCGCAAATAATTACGGTATAGCGAGATAGATCCTCGATAGTTATGGCCTTGTACCAAACTAATTTAAACTTGCTAAATTAATCGAAGACTTTGACAAAAGAAAAAGAAAGTTTTCAATCACTGATCTCACAAATTTATCAGATTTGAACAAAATGCTTCACAAAAATTGTAAAAATGAAAAGTTTCGCAATTTATGGATACAAAGAAAAGTTTTCATATTTCATGATCTCTCACCAATTCAAGAAAGATTCATCTTAACGAAATTTATTCCTAAAATATTTTCGTCTAAAACGATTCGAAAGTTCATTATCTTAAAGCCTAAATCAAAAGTGTTCTATTTTGTTATCTTTCTTCCTGATAAAACTTTGACAGTTATTTTTGCGCATCCCCAAAACCTCGTTTTAAAGAATTTGTCCTATTGGGATCGACAATTTTATGTTTGTACCTTTATATTTGTATTAAGGTAAAATTTCTTGATTTGTCTGAAAACGAGAGAATGCAAGTGTCCCAGTTTGGTATACGGATATAAAGCAGCAATGTGCGCCGGAGATTAAAAAAAAAAAAAAAAGATTGAAGTCAATCATCGATTCTCAATCATTTTAATGTGCGTTTTGCATTCAATACGCAAGTAACGAAAACGGAAAAAAATTCTTTGACGTAAGACAAGTTCTTCTTCTCTTGGAAAGAGAAAGAGAAGAACTTGTCTTACGCCAAAGAATTTTCATAGCGAATTTTAAAATCTTAATGTACGGGAGCGACAACCTTCAACCGAGGACATCGTAGAAACGCCAAAGTCTCGTGGCCTTTCCAAAAGAGTCCAGTTATTTATCGTCTTCTCCAAACTGAAAAGAGGGGGGGTAGTATAAAAAAATGGTAGGTGGATTAACATCCGAGTTAGTTCACCTACCATTATTTTTTTCAAATCAAACTTTCTGGTTTTGTTTCTGAAGGAGAGTTTATTTCACCCAACAATTCCATAACATTCTTGACACACAATGAACGGATGATAGTTTTTAGATTCCTTTTATTGGTCATTTTTTATCCTATAGTTTTCTCTGCAAGTTATTTTGTTAACCAGAATTATCAAATTTGGAGTTACAATAGAGGCTTTCTCGAATAAAAATGCGTTGATCAAAATAGTTACAAAACTTAAAGATTGGAGTTTGGTAGACAATTCAAAAACAGTGGTGAATAAATATGTTGTAAAGCTTTCCCTTTTAGGAAATTGACAAAGCACATTGTAGTAATTTATTTTATTCTTCGACAGGGCATTTGCCCCAGTTTAAAATTAGAATTTTCTTATCGCAACCAGTCATTCTCCAATCGTTACAGATGCGCGAGTAGTTTAGAATTGTTACTTTCAGGAATGAAAAGAAACGTGAATAACAAAGACACCACAGGATGGAACACTGCCCCAGGTTTAAGTTATCAGCCCCTACCTCCACAAATATTCTTTACGAAATTGTTTTAGACTTAAGAGAAATATTTAGATTTTTTTTTAATGTCTGTTCGTGATTATACTACGCAGTGTGACGTCATACTTTGTTGTGCATATTTCTTCGCATTTCTTAACCAATCAATTCTAAACAAGTACTTATTTTGATTAATGCTTAAGTCGCCAACAAATCTCAAACCACCTGCCGGTATCCTCAGAAGCGTATCAATCTTTGCTTTTGTCAGAAGGAATGCAAATCTGAGTCTTAACTTTTCAATACCTGATGTTTACTAACGAATACTGAATGTGATAGTTGCGATAAAAGTGAAAGTTAAAAAATTTAATAGGGCAAGATATTTTACAGCTAAAGAAATTGTTAAGACCAGAGGCTGATTTTGTTAGACGAAAAAAAAAAAAAAAATTAAGCATATTTACACAAGTCTGGTCAATAAAATTTACTTTTATATTGAAATCAAGTACAAGAAAAAAAATTAAAGCTTTCAATTCTTACTCAAGGATACTAAAAAAAGAAAAAAAAGTCAGGTGTGTTTCAATTATGTACTTGTAAATTATACATAAATCTTAGTACTCCTGACAGTGATATTTAGCTGTTCTGAATATCTGTTTGAAAATTAGTTTACCAGGAAGCAAGTATAGCTATAAAGCTTTTTAGATATACACCTCAGAGGCGCAGGCGTTTTACAAACTCGTCTCGCCGAAAAAAAACTTTCTAAACTAATGAGCAACATAATTGTTCGAATTTAAAGTATTCGAATAAATGCTACAGAAAAGCTTTCAGACTCAAGTTTTCTTCATTAGGTTAAAATTGTTTTGCTTAGAAAGGAAGATTAAGGAGTTTGAGTTAAGATTATACATATAACGGTTTAAGGCTTAATTTAGTTTTTTTTTTTAGTACCTTTTCAATAGGATAAAATCTATATATAAAAACCCACGAAAAGGACGAAAATTATTTTAAAAAAGAAAAGCACTTACCTAAAAATGGTAATTCAAAATCAACGGTGAAATTTACTTGAATTAAAAGCAATTCGAAAACTTCTACAAGTGAAAATTAAAAAAAAACCCAAGTGTCTTTTCGGCTCATATTTCTCAGATCTCTGCATTTACTGATTTTATCGAAACGAAATGTATAAAGCCTTAGAGAACTATTTAAGACAGTAATATTCAGTAACAAGAACTCAGCTTTATATTAGTTTGTATAAGAGCATGTCACAAAAGCAAACCGTCATAATTTCAGATTCTCACCGAAACAAAGACAAAAAACGTCAAGCTCGAACAAGTAAATAGAAAATATCGTTCATAATTTGAGTTACATGTTACTTGGTGGCAAGTTCGATAGTGTTTATCATCACAAAAATACTGGTGCTTGTAGAGAATATCTGATTTCGGCAGTAATGTACAAACAATGCGAACCCCCCCCCACGAAAAAATCAAGTCATTTACCGAAAAAACCTGAATGGCTACATTTAACTTCTAAAGAAAATTATGCATCTGACATCACCATAAGTTGTTCTCGTCGTTGGGAGTGCAAAAGACTCAAGGACAATGACCACTGGAGTTGGGGAGTATTCTAGAGATAGTTGAAGATATACATTTAGTGGGGCTTAATTATTTAGCATATGAAAAGCAAATGACTGAACATTTTATGTAGGTAATGAATGTAAGTATTAAATTTCTATTTAAGATTTTTATGCATTACAGCAGGAATTTTGAGTTATTTTATACAAGCACCAAAACAAAAAAAAATTAAAACAATTTAGGTTTATGAATAGCTTCGAGCCTGATAAACTAATATATACACTGAAATACATTTAGACTCTTGAGCCAATTATATATATTTATAATTAAAAGAAATCTCTGCTGGAGGCGATTTGTGTCGAAGTATTAGTGATCCACACATTCGCAACAAAATGTGATTGCTCGCTCCTCAAAAACCCAGTGTTGTTCGTATTGCGACTTTGTTGAATCACTAGATGGAATTGGTACACAGTCATCCGATTTTCTCTTAAGTACTTTCATTGTAAAAGCTTTGGGTAGACACCGGAAGTGCGAGAACCAGCAGTCTTTACTCAGACAGCGAACGCTGCGAAGGAATTGTGGGAAGTGATCGGTACCCAAGTCTCGCCAAACAAGACGCGTCGGACATTTCCACGGCAGTTCGTTTCGATTTTGAACTCGACGGGGAGCCTTCCGTTTTTTGGATTTAACAGAACGTCGGATTCTTTTTAAAAACTGTTCCACTGGGCTTCTACTTGCCACTCGTTTTCGATGGTATTCGCCTTCCCCTAATTCGCGTACGAAATTGCTGTCAACGTAAAAATCCAGCTCTTTTTCAGTATTGTAACTTACATGTTCGTCTTGCTGGTAGCCAATTTCTTTTTTTTGTGGAACCTGTGGTTTATGCACAGGTCGTTCGATGGACATATAACGAACATTGAAGGCAGTACCTAGACGAGATAGCAAAACATCAGTGGAACTTTCTGGACATTTTGTCTTTACACCGATCAGTTTGTGATGTCCTTTCATGCTAATAGGTGACAAACCCGACATTTCTTCACGATTTTGGGAGAAGTAATTTTCAATAGACGGCCAAGTTACATTCAAATGCTTTTCGGATTTTGTCATAAGAGGCGTCTGCAGTTTTGTAGATTTTCCCGTCTTTTTGTAATTGTGAGAGGCCGGCTTCATAGTAGACAACGTCGGAAAAGAAAATAAGAATAGACATATTAATTCAATGAACAGCATTTTGACATCAGCATTCTTCAATATTAATCCATTTGTGAAGCATTTTAGATTAAAGAAAAATATCTGTACACCTCGAGCAGCTATCACTTGACGAGTGGACTACTTCCTCCTTTTTGTTTTCGTTGTGGCTATTTAAAGCAGTTTTCAATGTAGTCCCAGTCAATAGAAAAGAAGAAAATCTGTTCACTGGTCTTGCTAGGTATTTTCTAATGAGATGAAGGTATACTTCATGCTCTAATGGAAGTTGTCCATAAGGCTGGGAAGGTATGTAATGATGTCTGGGCCGTGTTCATTTTAGTATCGGGTCAGGGGAGGTTGATCGTCAAGACTCGAGGGAGACGGGGAGGAGTGTAACGACGACGATGATGGAAAAGATGAACATTATAGATGAAGCTGATATCATATTGTCGTCTCTCTCTCTCTCTCACACACACACATATATGTCTGTGTGTGTATGAATAAGCCTAGTTTGATCTGGCACAAGGACATAAAATAGGGCATCTAGATTATTAATAAAGGAAGGAAAAGTTTGTTAGTTGAACTAGCTATCATTGTACGGCAACCATGTTTGTATATAGACGTGTTTTCTTAGTATCTGTTCTTTTAAAAAATAGAAGCTGAACACACATTAGAAAACAATTAAAAATCAAAACAAGAACCCCTCTTCTACCAGCTGGAAACTTTTACATATACCAAATACATAAATACATACGTACATTGGATTAAATATAGCTATCTATATAAATACCCGTTTTGTCTAATATATCTATGATTATACGTGTGTGTATGTGTGTGCATATGTATATATATCATCATTATCGTGTTAAACTCTCTCTAATTATCTGTCTCAATCGCTCTTAGCAGGTTCTCTAGACTGCATCCAGGGTCCTCACCGAGCTGATGTATGTCAGTCTTTGCTGGTTGGCCAACATTAGTGTGCCCATGCGTAGAAGTCGATAAGAGAACGCCGCTTATGAGTTAAGCGGTGCTCAGCATATTCTGTTCGTTTTACTTGGAGATGAAAAGCAAGAGGCTATATAGCTGCTATTTTGCAGGATTTGTTAAAAAAGCACGTAGTATTCTTGCGTAGTTCCCATCTAGCTTTATATATATTTAATAGACGATCTGCAAGCCTGCTGAGTTCCCATTGTTGCAGCGCTATATAATGATATTGATTTATCTATTTAGGAAGAAGTTAAGGGTTCTAATAAACATTTTTTGTTATTTCCCTTATATCGAGAATTTATATCCTTTAGTGTATCCGGACTTTTGTCATCATCTTTATTTTTTATACTCGCAACGTTTTAGCCGATGCGTTTTTCGACTTTCTTCACGTGTTTCATGTTTAACTTGGGAGCCTACACGAAACTTCGAACCGAACCGAACCACGGGGATAGATTGTTTTAACTCCGTTAACCGTTTCAAGGAGATGCCCGTGGTGTAATGGTTATCGTCGTAGGAAATGGACACGGCGACACGAGTTCAAATCCTGGGCGAGACTGATTGCATTTCACATAGCCCTAATACCCTTGGGAAAGGTATGAATCCAATTATTCTCCCTCCAGCTATGGGTAAATAGTAGGGCAGACTATGTTCTTCAGCCTTGGTGAGGCAACTAGTCTAGGAGAAGGAAAACTCTGAATTCAAACCTGTTAAACTCCGCTTAAAAAATCGACCTTGTGACATATCCTGCCCGAGCGGAGGGGTTGGGTAAACAATAGAAAGTATTCCTGTTGTTAGGATTGAATCCACAACCTCCAGATGATTAAAAAAAAAGATATTACCCCGACAGCGAGAGAAGCGATTATAGTGTTAGTTAAATTTAGTTTAGTTTATATCCTGCTCTGATAACGGGCAGTTGAGGACTGATTTCATTGTCAATGCCTTCTTCTTCTTCTTCTTCTTCTTCTTCTTCTTCTTCTTCTTCTTCTTCTCTCTCTATATATACATACACACACACACATATATATATAGAGAGGGCACCTCTGGTGGTGTAACGGTTAGCAAGCTAGACTAGCAAACCTACACGAGTGAGTTCGAGTCTCATTGGGCGCCCCATTCATTCGGTCTTGTGCCACATCGAAGCAAAGAGCTTTGTAAATTACTATATATATAGAGAGAGAGGGAGATAAAAAAAATATGTATTAACTAATGATAGACGTGTGTAATCTGACGACTGTATTTTTTAAATACATGAAAGTTTTACTAATGAAGCCAACGTGACGAGGTGAGATGACTCATCTTAGGTTTTATCTTGCTCTTCTGGCCTGTATTTGAGCACTTTCTTGATTTTAGAAAAACGTATTTAAAACAAATACAGAAACACACACACACACACACACACACATATATATATATATATATATATATATATTCAATCAAGTAAATCCGGAGCGGGGAATAATTCCATCAGGATCAATAAAATATTAAAAAATAGAAAATAAAATTTAAATAATCCGGGTAAAGAGCTGAATGCAAATAAAATTCATAGAGCAAATAATTTTCTTTTCAAAAATCGGTCACATCAGAGGTCCCCTTGGACACTCTTGGGCGTTTGTGTGTGGCCTTTCCTCTCCAGTTCTTGGGTCGCATTCGGTGGGCCGTCGTACCTCTGGGCGGTTCTGCCGGGGGTGCATCGGCACTGGAGAGTTCCCACGACCTCAGGGGGCCACCCCCCAGGAATTTACCCCCCTTCAGAGGGGGTTTATTGCCTGGCGCCTGAGGCGCCCTTAAAAAGGGGAATGCCGACGAGGCCGAAGGTATTTTTGACCTCGCCGGACGCGTGTGGGCTTCGGCCCTGCGACCGGACCCACCTTAAAAACGGCCTTGTGCCACATTCGTGCGTTGGACGTATGATAAATAATCAAAAATCAGTCACATTAAGATAATAAATTTATTTCTATCCTGTTAAAAGCATTGATATAAATCAATGGTTTAAAAAATTAACAGGACTT
The DNA here is from genome assembly GCA_963585895.1 of Sepioteuthis lessoniana. Classification (NCBI taxonomy): domain Eukaryota; kingdom Metazoa; phylum Mollusca; class Cephalopoda; order Myopsida; family Loliginidae; genus Sepioteuthis; species Sepioteuthis lessoniana. The sequence goes on from OY757921.1 coordinate 96,712,942, forward strand.
CTTCAGATCAAATAAGGGGTGTCCTCGTGGTGTAATGGTTAAAGCGATGGACTGCAGAATCGTAGTAAGCGAGTTTGTACTCCAGTCGCGCTATTACGTTCACTTTCGGGCAAATACCCTTGGGAAAGGTATGAACCCCCTTATCCTCCCATATATGGGTTAAATAGTACCACTACTGTTCTTCAAGGAGAATGGCTTTGGCATTAAATAACCTACAAAGGTTGATATGCCCTTAAACAAAGAAACCAAACCAAATAAGAAAGGGATTAAAATATTTTTTTCACAGCTACAACCAGACTAAGACAAAAAAACAACAACCTTATTTCTTCTATTCATTAAAGCAAGCCTAAACCTTCAAGTAACAATAATTATCAAAATATTATGGCATGGGATTAAATTCGAGGTATGATGAAACCGGATGTAGTTTTACATACTATTTATACCATACATCTTAGTTGATGCGTCGGGATGGGTCGTCAGTGATGTTTCCTTTGGGTTCAGTGGGGGGGGGGGTTCGGGTCTTGCAACATCAGACCCCCTCACCCAAATGACCCAGTTGGCATTGATCTTACTCCAACTCCCATCCCGGCAGCTAACCTGCGCATCCACACAAGGAGAAAAAAAATTGACCACAGAAAAGGCTCTATATATAATTTTGCAACAGCCAATCAGAGCTAAGCTCTACTGATGACTTCTAAATCTTTCCTTTAAAAATCGGGAGGCCACTCTGCTTCTTTGCCACAATGACGTCGTTATTCAGCTATTTGTTCACTCCGGTATGTATTTTTTCCTTTTTTATTTTTTTAAAATTAAAAAAAAAATTTTTCCCCTTTTTTTATACTTAAAGAAGAAAAAAATTTAAAAAATGAATAAAAAAAATTAAAAAATCTGTACAGAGATATAGAATTGCGATTAAAACAACAAACTCCTATATAAAATTAACATACGTTTAGTTTAAAACTTATTTTCATTAAACACTGTACATAAGTATACAATAACGAACTAAATCAGGCGCCGCGCATTACTATACGTTAAAACTTCCTAATCGAACGGTTTACGAATGAGAAAAGACGAAAAAAATAAAAAATTAAAAAAAAAAGAAAATCTGTACATAAATATAGAATTGCGATCAAAACAACAAACTCCCATATAAAATTGACATACGTTTAGTTTTGTTTTAAAACTTATTTTCATTAAACACTGTATATGTATATACAATTACGAACTAAAACAGACGCCGCGCATTACTATACGTTAAAACTCATTGAACGGTTTACGAATGAGAAAAGACGAAAAAAAACAAAACAAAACAAAAAAAAAACAACAACAGTAATACGTTGGAATCTTCACAAAAAACATTGTCGTTTAAAATGTTATATTTACAAAAAGACTAAAACGTCTAAGATATTATTCAATTAAATGAGCTGATTTCAAATGAACGCTTAAAGCCTAATACAACCACACACCTTCGCACGCAAAATAAATAAATAAATAGAATAAAAAAATAACTAAATAAAATCTTACAAAACGTATATATCGTTTTAAATAAGATGAGCTTTTTTTCCTTTATATTTTTTTAAATTTCCCTTCTAATTATCACCTATCTACAACCCCAACTATCCGCCCTTCTGATCCACAACCAATTCGTTGCTCTTTCAGCAGCAGTGGTAATATTTTTCAGGGCCTTTCGTTTTACTGCTCCTGAAATGCCGATGCTTGATAATGTTTTACTCATCGACCTTGCGTTAAATCCACGACACCCCACTTCGACTGCCTGGCATATTGCCTGCCAACCATTCATTCGACATTGCTCTACTAGCGGCTCATATTTGGCTATCTTTCTTTCGTGTGTGGACTCCATGTTTTCTTCCCATGGGACTGACAATTGCCACATTATCACCTTCTTTGATGAATTTGAAAACATTACCATATCTGGTCGGAGCTTTGTCTCCACAATATGCGCTGGAAACTTCGTCTGCCTTTCCAGGTCCACCAACAATTGCCAATCTGGCGCCGATGATAACAACGTTACTTTATTTTTTGTCTGCGGCTGTTTCGAGCTTCCCGTTCTAACAAAAATAACCTTATGTCTTCCGGGACTGAATCTATTCGATTTTAATGCCTCAGATACCACTTCAGCAATAACTTTGAGGACCTGGTGATGTCGCCAGCGATAACGCTCTTCACTCAATGATCTTGGGCATCCTGATAGCAAATGCTGTAGCGATCCTTTACCCCCGCACAACTGACATGCTGGGGTATCATTTTTGCCCCATGTGTGAAGGTTTGATGGGCTTGGGAGAAGATCATAAACTGCCTGGATCTGGAATCTGAGCTGGCTTAAGTCGGCCTTCCACAAGTACGACCAGGTTATTCGCCGCCGAACATAATTTTCCCATCTGGTCCAGGCACCCTGTTGAGAAAGTCCTACCATCTTTGCCAGCCTAGTCTACTCTATACCTTCTCTTACTTCTTTTTGCAAGAGCGCCCTTCTTTCTTTCCCTCTGGCGTTGTCTCTCCTGGGACTCGGATAATATCCCAGGCCTCTTGTCCTACTGGCCACAGTACCGACCATAGCCTTCTGCTGCAACCTCTCTTCCGCAATCTTCAGTTCCCTGGCAGCGCTCCACTTCCTTCCTGTGCGGATTTCAATTCCTGCCCCTGATACCTTTAGGTCTCTGGAATCTCTATACCAAATCGCCTCTCTTGTGCGTGTCACCACAAACTCTTCTTCGAAACCCCTGAAAGGAAGTTGGATCGCATTGGTGGTCCCGTATAAAGCCACGCTACTTAGGCTCTTTGGCAAACCCAACCATCTTCTTAAATAGCTGCTAATTTTCCTTTCCATTCCTTCTACCGTGGTAATAGCTACCTCGTATAACATGAGTGGCCATAATATCTGCGGCAGAATTGCGTGTTGATAAACTTGCCGGGCAATCCTGATTTATTTATCTTCCTTAGCCAATCATCAAGATTGCCCCCTATTCTTTTAATTGCTGTTTGATCCTTAGTACTGCTGTCGAACCACTTGCCAAGACTTTTTATAGGCTTCTCAGTCACAGTTGGGATGAATTCGTCGGCGATTGTGAACCGTGCCGTGCTTTTAATCTTTCCCTTTTGTAGTACTAGGGACCTAGATTTTCCTGGTTTAAACCTCATGCGGGCCCATACTATGAGTTTTTCTAAGACCCTTACTATCCATTTACAGCCTATGACTGATGATGTTGTCACTGTAATATCATCCATGTATGCTCTCAATGGAGGCTGCCGTATCCAGGACTTTACCCTTGGACCCCGACACTCCACTTCCGCTGACTTGATTATCATATTCATCGCAAGGGAGAAGAGAGTGGCTAAGATCGTGCATCCGGTTATAATTCCCCTCTCTAGCCTGTGCCTGTCCGATGTCTTGGTACCAGACGTAACTCTCAGATTGAAGTTATTGTAATAATCTAAGATAAGGTTACTGAAGGAACTTGGAACATGATACCTGCGGAGTGTCTCTTCGACAACTTTATGTTGGATTGAACCGTACGCGTTTGCCAGGTCTAGCCATAGCACCGCTAAATTTCCATTATTTTCTCTAGCTTCACGTATAAGCTGCGATACCACGCCAGTATGTTCAATGCAACCTGGCATTCCAGCGACACCTCCTTTCTGTACTGAAGTATCAATGTACTCGTTCATTATTAGGAACTTAGAAAGGCGCCTCGACAGAATGCTGAAGAATATTTTCCTTTCTGTATTTAGTAGCGATATTATCCTGAATTGATCGATTTCTTTGGACTTTTCCTCTTTTGGGATCCACACACCTTCGGCTTGTCTCCACTGATCCACAACTCTCCTGCTCCTCCAGATTGTCCGCAATACTTTCCATAATAACTTTAGAATGCCAGGACATCGTTTATAAACTGTGTACGGAACTCCATTCGGACCTGGAGCTGCGCTTGTCCTAGCTGCCTTAACCACTTCTTGAATTTCCTTCCATGTTGGTGGTTTATCATTAAATTCAACACTTGGTGGTTCTGGACCAATCAAGGAGTTTATGTTAACGAGTTTCACGTCTCTGCTTGGATCACTAAAGGTGTTACTCAGGTGGGCGTTTATTTCTTCCACTGGGCTTTCCAACATACCACTTCTCTTATCACCGAGTAACTTACGAGCAAATCCGAATGGATTTGCTATGAAATTTGTCCTCTTCCTGGCTCTCTTCTTTCCCCTCCGTCTATGCCATACTGTTCTTCGTAGGCTTTAAGTTTCGCTCGTAATAGACCCCTGAGTTCTTCAAGGGCTGGCCGAACCTCAGGTCCTACTGCTGCATGTTGTTTCTTCAGGGATCTGAGCTCCTCTCTGATCTTTTTGATCTTTTCTACCCTCCGATTCATTTTACAAGGAACCTTTGGCTGTCTTGGTTCTTTATACCCAAATCTCTCCTCTGCAAAATTAGTGATTATTACTGTGAGTAAATCTATCCGAGCTTCTATGTTTCCTTTTGAAGATAGATGTACGATTTCGCAAACGTCCTTATCAAAATTCTGCCAATCCCCTATGCTGTTCGAAGGGGGGCATTTGATATTTGTTGTCGTTGATGTCGGTTTAGGGGCGACATTTGCGTGGAGAGACTGGGTACTGTGGTGTACTTCCTGACCCTGCTTCTCCTGCGTCTGATCAGGATCTTGTCCTGTGCGCTACTCCTGTCTCCTTTTAATCAGACACTTCATACGACCCTTGTGAATCTTTAATCTTCGCAAATTCTTGCAGGTTTTACCGCACATACATTTCGAGCTCATACTCCTTTGGTCGGTCGATTCTATACTATAATATTTTAATATTTATTGTTACTTGAAGGTTTAGGCTTGCTTTAATAAATAGAAGAAATAAGGATTATTTTTTGTCTTAGTCTGGTTGCAAACTTGAAAAAATTTATTTTAATCCGTTTCTTGTTTGATCTGAAGAAGTCCTGTTAATTTTTGAGAGCATTGATTTTTATCAATGCTTTTAACAGGATGGAAATAAATTTATCATCTTAATGTGACCGATTGTTGTCTTTTTGAAAAGAAAAAAAATTATTTAGTGGCACAAAATTTTAAAAATTAAACAAATTTTGAATGTAAAATATTTTCTTGTAATTATATTTGTTTTGACTGAGGAAAATTACTTACTAATTGTGCAATATAATGTTTCTCAAATAAGATAGATCATAAATAAAAAAAAAGAAGTTATTTCATTTTTGAATTTGCAAGTTCCTTTTGCGCCTACATACATTAGTTTTTTTTTCTCTCTCTCTTTCTCTGTCCATTTGTCTGTCTGTCTGTCTGTCTCTCTCTCTATATATATATATAATCACCAGTGCACTTGTAGAACAAGAGAGTACCGATTGGAGAACGAATGTCGAACTAAAAATGTGGTCTATCTAGTATGTATTTACTAGTGAGGCAGGATCAGATACAAGGTTATGTGGCCAATTAAGTGAGAAGTAAGGGGATGATATACATAAGACAGACAGCGTGACCGCTGAAAGAACTGTTCAATAATCACAAACTTCCTTTCAGGAATAAACGATTTGCAAATAGCGCAATACTATCTTGATACACTTGGGTTATAAAGAGAAGCATGAGAAGGAACCAGAAAATGAGCGGTCAATCCTAAAAAGAACGTTTGCTTGTAATGAGGTTTCAGGAAATCGTAGGTTGGGCCTAGAAGCAAAATACTACATAATAAATTTTACAGACTCGAGTAATTTACTAAATAAACGATCGAAGTCGGTGGTGAGATGCTGCCATGAAAGTAAATATTTACCTTGCAATTTGGCGCCGGATTGAGCCACGTGACTTATAATGCCAAGCACGTAATTGTCACGAGATTCAAAACGTCTATAAAAAGAGTCCATTTGTTAAATTGAAAAATCCAGACGTGTTGATGACAAGATCACCAGAGGATCGAAATCGTGAAACTTTGAGTCATCAGCCTTTACTGTATTTTTACATCTTGTATGTTTTTTTGACACATGAATATTGTGATATTGCTCTGCATTTTCGTGCATTGAGCACTGTAAAGATTCTACAGATTAAAAATGCATTTAGCGTTAAGTTTTAATCATTATATATATATATATATATATATATATATATATATATATAACCTTTACAGCTATCGATAGGCTATCGAACATATGGAAATCAGACCTGACCGATAAAATGAAACGCAGTTTCTTCCAGGCAGCGGTCGTATCGAATCTGCTGTATGGATGCACTACTTGGACGCTAACTAAACGGCTGGAGAAGAAGCTAGACGGCAATTACACAAGAATGTTGCGAGAAATATTGAACAAGTCCCGGCGGCAACACCCCACGAGTCACCGACTATACGGCCACTTGCCTCCCATCACGAAAACTATCAAAGTCAGACGAACCAGACACGCAGGACACTGCTGGAGAAGCAGGGACGAGCTCATAAGTGATGCACTCCTATGGACCTCCACATGGCCGGGCAAAAGCAGGACGACCTGCTTGAACATACATTCAGCAGCTATGTTAGGATACGGGATGTAGCCCTGAAGACTTGCCAGTGGCGATGAACGATAGGGAGAAGTGGCGAGAGAGGGTCAGGGATATCCGTGCCCATGGCACGACATGATGATGATGATATAACCTTTAAAAATTACTGATTTTTTTGTAATACTATTTATTTCAGCAGACCCTATATTTAAAAAAAAATGTTAGACAAAGAAATTATGAGAAATTTCTTATTTCTTTGTTTGAAGATGCAGATTTAACATTTTAAATAAATATAGAATCTACTGAAATGAATATTATTGCAAAAAATGTGAGAAAACATTTTAAAGGTTTTTCTTTTATATGGATTTATTTGGTCTATTTTAATTTATAATCATTTTACATTGAGCTCTCTTTTGGATTTTGAATTGCAGGAATATAGGAAAGGGAATATCCTAAAATATAATCTTTCCCACCATCGGCTGACGTACCACTGAATTATATATATATATATATATATATATATATATATATATATATATATATATATATATATATGTCTTAAAAGTAACGACTGATAATCGGTATTTATCAATCCTTATCTGTTTGAACTTATATTTATTTACCCAACTCATCCGCCTCGAGCAGGATTCGACACAAGATCAATTTTTAAGCGAAGTGCAGATGATTTGAATTCAGATTTTTCATTCTCCTAGACTGGTTGTCTTATCTAGGCTAAAGAACCCAGTTTGGCCTACTATTTACCTATAGTTAGGGGGAGAGCAGAAAGATTGATGCATTTTCCTAGAGCATTAGCACGATATGAAGCTTAAAGAGCTTCGTCTAGGATGTGAACTTAGGTTACTCATATCATTTCTTATGACGTTATCCGTTACGCTAAGCGCGCTTCCCCGTTCGAACTGGTAGGTTGTTTTCGGAATCCTTTACTCGTATGAGTGGCTCAAGCCGGTTGCACTAGCCGGTGGGCAACATGTGAGAGAGAGCTTAAGTGTCAGTTTTCAAACTTTTTAGTACGAGAATCTCATCATGTATTTCACTCATTTTCGTGGGCTAAAGGCAACGATTAGTTTTATAAATCAATGAATAAAGTTGATTTTTTATTATGCTGTGATTTTTATCTCTTAGATTTACTTTCATTCGATTTCCTCTTGAATGACTTTCTGCTACTCCGCAGCGAAAGAGAAACGGTAACTGCAGCAGTTTTAAGTGGAGATTAGACCCAAACAGTATCAAAAATAATATCGTAGACTTCTTTATTAAAGCTGGAAGATGGCGCCGAGGCAGGCAGCAGATGTCCATTGTAGATAAAGCTTGTGGGTGGTTTAACAATTATTAGTTAGGTGTAATGCCCTTTAGTCGATGTTTGCGGCTGCGAGGCTACAATAGAATGTCTTTATACGAAGTGTGCATGTCTGGTCTAGAAGGAGGCTTTTGAAATCTTTGGGCAATGCTGAAAACAGCTGCATGCTGGGAAAGAAAAGGAGACTATTTGGAATATTTTATAAGTAGTCAAATGCTCATAGTGTCTGAACAACACAGTGTTTGTATCAGTCGAATTGAATATGTAGATTCTTTCATATGGGTTTATTCATGATTAATTGAGTATAATCATGTTAATCCGCCAAGGGTTATTTTGGACCAAAAGTTTAGCTTAATTAGACACATATATTTACATTTTTTGTTTACCTGTTTTCTCAGAATTTCTTTTGCACACAGTTATAGGATATCAAATATTCCTATTAAATAAAATAATTTGCGCACAGTTTTATGGTTTCAAGTATTCTTATCTAATACTAATAATTATATGGTTTTCAGTAATTATTTCTATCCGATAATAATCATTTGTTTGCACACAGTTACATTATTTCTAGTGACTTATAAAAATAATCCCTTGTAAACAGTTATAGCTACAAGTAATGGCATCAAATATTCCTATCGAATACGAATAATTTTCGAAAGATCACTTTGTTTGGTTTGGTTTTATAGCATATCAACCATTGTCAGTTAAATAATACCAAATCCGGTTTATACATATATATATATGATTTGTAAATATAAGTCAACAAAGTTAAATAGTTCCAAGTATTGCTATATATCACTAACAATTCAATTTAACATCAGTCATTTGTTTACACACAGTTACATTATCAAACAGCTCTATGTCTAACAATTCAATTAAACATCAATCATTTGTTTACACACTGTTAAATGATCTAACTGTTCTATTTCAAGCATTCAATTTAGCATAAGTCATTCGTTTGCATTCAGTTTAAATGTCAAATAGTTCTGTTTGACCCATTGATAGGAACCTTTTAGGTGTTACCGGGCCAGTGTGGACCAGGGTGTAATGGCGTGGAAGGGGTACTCAACATTCCCTAAAGCTCCAGCATTACTGGAGCCTCACCATCAAATTGTTTAATGTCATATCCAGGATACTCCGTGGGCGGGAGTCTTAAACCTCAACTGAGATGCAGTCGGTGTATTCTACGACCCCAGCCGATCGGGCTAAGATGTATTTGAACATTACTTGAAAGCATATAATTGTATGCAAACAAATGATTATTATTATTATTATTATTATTAAGTAATAATAGTCGCTTAAAACCATAAAATTCTTTAAAGAAGACTTGATCCCGTCTTTAAATAACCCAGTAAGAGTTGACATACCCTAAAACTAAGCAACACACCGTCTATAATAAGATACAAAGTAAGGAACAGAATAATATTAACGACAGACAAATAGTTTGGGGGAAGCCAGCATTTCTTTAAAAAACACCATAAAATGAGATATTTTTGTATGATTTTTTTAAAGTAAAAGAAAATTTTAGGAACTGCAATGTATTTGCTTTTATTTTTACAAAAAATAAGCTCTGAACTTTAAAAGATTATCATATAACAACAATATATTTCGTTTTCATCAATGAAATTAAAACCTTCCTTGATTACTACTTAAAAAATATTGCCATTCTTCTCAATTGTTTTTGAAAAATGAAGTAGATAGCAGTCCTTCTTCAAGCATTCTTCAAGCACTGAAAAAAGCTCACTATTAATGTTTGGGTTGTATCGATACTGCTATATGGAGGCACTACATGGACGCTAAATAAACGGCTGGAGAAGAAACTTGACGGCAACTACACAAGAATGTTGAGAGCAATATTGAACAAGTCCTGGCGACAACATCCCACGAGACACCAACTATACGGCCACTTGCCCCCCATCACGAAAACTATACAGGTTAGACGAGCCATACACGCCGAACACTGCTGGAGAAGCAAGGACGAGCTCATAAGTGATGTACTCCTATGGACCCCTACATATGGCCAAGCAAAAGCAGGACGACCGGCCCGAACTTACATACAGCAGCTATGTGAGGACATAGGATGTAACCCAGAAGACCTGCCGGAGGCGATGAATGATAGGGAGAAGTGGCGAGAGTGGGTCAGGGATATCCGTGCTGGCGGCACGACATGATGATGATGATGATGATGATGATGATGATGATTTTCATAAAGCTCTCCAATTCAGTTAATCTAATTCTAATTTAACAGGTTAAATCGTAATTTTCAAAAATTAGTTCTTTTTTTTTTTTTTTTTGATTGAGGTAATTTTGAGATAATTTAGAAGAACGCTTGGGGTGTTTTTCTTGTTGAAAGATGAATTTATTTCCAGTCATATGTAGATTAGATGGTATAGCACTTCTTTGCAAAATCGAATGATATGTTCTTTTTTCATGATTCCTTTGATTTGATTCATTCTTTTCTCTCCACTAGATTAGATGGTATAGCACTTCTTTGCAAAATCGAATGATATGTTCTTTTTTCATGATTCCTTTGATTTGAATCATTCTTTTCTCTCCACTAACATGCCCACACTATAACAGATCTACAAACATGCTAAACAGTTGCAATCACACATTCATCATTTAATCTTTCTCCTGACTTTCTTTTCGAAAACACTTTAATTTCACAACCAAAAATTTTCAATTTGGACTCATCTATCCACAATACATTTTGCCACTGTTTCAATGTTCAGTTTTTATACTTTTTGGCCCAACACAGTCTTTTTATGCTTATTCAACTTCCAAGTCTTCTTGATGGCTATGCAACCTTTGAGCCCTGCTGATCTTAAACAATTTTCCCCATTTGAGAATGACACTGTTTGCTGTGAAGCGGAATCAAGTTCAGAAATCAACTTTAGCAGCTTTCTTTCTTTGACTTTTGCTCTCAATAATCAAATATTTATCTCCAGCAGCCGTAGTTGTTACTTTTACCATTCTGTATCTTTTTCTGTCAGCATTTGCACGAGTTTTTAACTCAAATATGGAACCAATGTCAAGAAATTTTCAACCTTTTGCAATTTGCCTTTGGTAATCGCCTTTTTAAATAAAATTCTTATTTGTGTCGTCACCTCAATGCTTACCGGCTTTGACTTAGGTATTTTGTGCAAATTACTTCAAAATCCAAAAATAAAATTAAAAAATTCATAAAAATTCTGTTTTAATGGCACAATCTATTTTTTTTCAAACAGAAGCAGCTATGTTTTGGCCAAAATGAGTGTTCGTGTAAATAACAACCAGTGTCACAACGTTAGTAAGTGCTGAATTAACATTTAACTTTGTTGAAAATTTTGGTATTATCAGAAAGTTTATAGAGAGGTTAATGGTAAATACACAATATAATGTTTCTCCAAATTTGAACTTTTTGGTAGTAAGAGAGTCTTCCTCCAAGTTTTCTTTTCACATACAGTGAAAAGAATGCTTGGAGAAGGATTAAAAAATAAAAGCAAATACACTGTGATTAGTGACATTTTATTTTTCGTTTTAAAAACACAAAATATCTAATTCTAAGGTGTTTTTAAGAAATGCAAGGTGGCACCAAATTTTTTGCCAGTTTGGTATATATATATATATATGTGTGTGTGTGTATGAGTATTATTCGGTCCAGTTAAACCAGAGTTGGGAGTAATTCCTTCAGGACAAGAAAATCATTCAGGAGCTGAACATTTAAATTTTCCTGGTGGAGAGCTCAAAAAAAAAAAAAAATATATTTAAAAACATAGAAATAAATAGTGAAACCGGAAAAACAAAACAAAACGTATCCAATATACACACTAGGAAAAAATAGGTAGCTAAATAAATGGTATCGAAATTAATATAAGCGTTAATATTTCTCTTAAAAGTTAGTTATCGAACTTAACATGAAAAGAAAATAAATTAAACAAATAAATATAAAGTTAAATTACCGTAATTATAACTGACGGAAGAAATTTGAAAATAAAATAAGTAGGTAAATAAAAAAACGGAAATTCAATAAAACGAGGAGGTAACTCCTTAATCTCTTCCCCTCCCCCTCCACCCCACGTGTCTATTCTGTTTTATTTATCCATTGGATCTGAAGAAGTCCTGTTATATTTTTCTTCGTGTTTTTGGTTTACACCAGAAACTGAAAAACAGGATGGAAATAAATTTATAATCCTAAATTAACCGGTCTTTGGTTTTTTTCTTAAAGATATATATATACTCACGAAAAAATTGTTTCATCTTAAAGTACGATATCAATTTTGATCTGGGTTCAATATGTGGTAGACATTCCGTAAAATCAACCGACTATATATGATAAAATGCAAAGAATTGAACCGAGTATATATATATATATATATATATATATATATATATATATATATATATTGACGAAAAAATTGATACACCTTGAAAGATGAGACTGATTTTGACCAGGGTACAGTAAACGCATGCTACTTTAAAGTAAATGATCTGATAATGTATCACAAGATGGTATTTGCTATTCATCATCTATATGACCGTATGTCTGCCAGATTACAGGTCTGTGTTAACGATCAGGGAGGATGGATATACAACGTATTAATTTGAACCTTGAGTCCAGTTGATGTAACCCTTATTTTTAGTCCTGCGCACATATTGATCTATATATGTAATGATTTGATTTGAGAATAATCGGATATGACCCAGGTGGTAATATCAGGAAAATTTTGAGTGACTAACAAAAAGTCACGGATTAATCTTTTACCGGAGTAAAATATGGGAACCAAAACTGAAAAGAAGGTTCAATGGAAATATGGATTCTGATTAGTTAATACAAACACGTGAGCAAAGACAGAAAACTGGGTTTTCATTTCGAGATACAAAAGAGACATGTATTTTTGGAGAGCTCGAGTTAGCCTGACTGTAGAGAGTTTTGGACCCTTCTGAGCCGCCATAGAAAAGAATGGCTGAGGAATTTATCTTTCTTTTCTAATGGATGTAGAAAATGAAAACTCAGTATTAAAGGCTGATCTAATCGATTATCCTCTAAATAAAGTGACAAATTCTGTGAAAGTATGAATATGAGTTTGATTTTCTTCCATTTCCCATCCTGAAAAAAATATCGGGATCAAGTGACAACATCAAAGATTCCTATCAAATCCCACCCAGCAATGTTACAATATCTTGAAAGCTTTTCGTTGCGTTCGACCTTACTATAAGGTCGTAGATAATAATAAATCATCAATGTCAATAGACTCATCGACTGTCATTTTCTTTGCATTTTTTCATTCTTGCAGCCATCTTTGAAGACGTATCCAAGCCAAACACATCTTTCAAAAAAAAAAAAAAAAAAAAGATAAAACAAAAAAAAAAGAGCTCTTTTATTTTTGTTTTACTAACGACCCCATTAATCACTGTGACTGGGTAATAAAACCACTTTAGTTACTGTTTTATTAGTTGTTATTAACTGTCGCTTGCTGCTAACCGGAAGTTGTTCAATGACACAAGCAACTGGGACTTAAACGCGACTCTGAAACACTTCTTTGCCATTACAGACATTTACAGCTACTGGTTATCTGAGATTTTTTTTTAAGAACTAAACTGGCAGCAAAGAATGAAAGACGCTTGGTTTAGTTTGGGGGATCAGCTTAGTGAAATCTTATAATTCACCAAATATCCGCCAGTCCTTACCATTAAGGCTCCCCCATTTTTTAACCGATTTCAATCAAACTTTCAGTACTTGTTAGGACAATCCCAAGAACATCTATCAAGCGAAAGATTTTAAATTGTATTCAATCGGTATTATTTGATATTTTGCTCCCCAATATGAAACTACGTCATAATTTACAAAATGTCCATTGTATCAATAAAACTCCCCCATTTTGGGATCAATTTCAATCCAGTTTTCATTATTTGTTAGAATCATCCGGGAAAAACGTTTTAGACGGTATTCAACCTAGATTATATCTACTCCTCCAAATGAAACAACTACTTATGATGAAATACGTTAAATAAATGTAAGTTTGATTTGCTTGAGAGGTAAGTAAGACGCTTGACATTCAAAGAGAACAGACATCATTTCCAGAACTAAAAAAGAAGACGACTAATTTATGTGAGTGTAAGACAGATACAAGCCTGGGGGAATGGTCAGAGCATACTAGTTTCGGTTGAATATTCCACACTGAGAGAGAGAGAGAGAGAGAAAGAGAGAGAGAGAGAGAGAGTCGAGAAATCCATCATCTTTTATTGGGGTTCACAAAACACCTAACCCCCCACTTCTGTCACGCGTGGGCAGCATTATCTGCTGATTCCTGCAACCATTTAGATGCCCGATCCGATGATCTTGGTAAGTCCTAATTAATGGCTGTTTTCAAGCCCGGAGTGCTGGATCAAGCATGTCATGTTACACCGAAAATACCGGATGAAATATTGAACTTTATTAACTCGTCCTTCTTTTGGCTGCTAGCTTTTTTTAAAAAAATCTTCTTTAACTATATTACATTGGATCAGATGTTCAATCCAAGTCATTCTGTCCCGCTTAAGAACATCAGTGACCATTTTAAAAGTTGCATGTATTACGGATAATACTGCTAGTTAGTATAACAAATCTCATATGATTCTGCACAGGGCGTAATATTTCATGAGGAATATCATATCACATTAAAAAGTAATTTTTCTTCCTTATAATAATGTCTAAATGAGTATAAAGTGATACATAAAGTCCTGTTCTTAGTGTGTGTTCATTGTATTAGACCATTTAATAAAAGCATTCATTAGTCAAGAGTACTACTCCCGAGTGACTTATAAAATAGTGATCTAAGAGTCAGTGGCACGAAATATCAGTTAAAAAGAATGATGATAAATTTTATTATGTATAACGGGAATTTTACTCGCTGTAGCAGTGTCAGTACTATTGTATTACAGCATCACTTGGACTTTAATGAACCGTTGAAGAAAAAGCTTGATGGGAGCTACATAAGAATCCTGCCTTCTGTTTTGAATAAATTATCGAAGTATCTCCTCACAAAACAGAATATATACGGCAACTTCACTCTCATCTCTCAAAATATCCAAGAAAGACGAGCGAGACACAATGGGTACCGCTAGAGACATAAGGACAAACTCATAAGTGACGTTATCCCGTGGATTCCTATACACAGACACACCAGTGTTGGCCGAGGAGCAAAAACTTACGTTCATCAGCTCTGCGTGAATGTTATATTGCAGAAAAAGACAACAAACAAATGTATAAAAATAAAAAAAATGCTTTTCTTTTCCTTTTATTACACGAAATGTATGATTGATATATATATATATATATATATATATATAGAGAGAGAGAGAGAGAGAGAGAGAAAGAGAGTCAAAGATGGCTGAGCTTGCATCACGCAGGAGACGAGTTGCAAATCTGTGGTGAAACCTCTTCTGTCCTTTCTTCTTCGTTTTCTACTTTTGCGAGACTGGTAAAGGGCCACCTCAAGGTATCGAAACATCTCAGGTTCTCCTCGCTTCTCTGCTTTTGCGAGTCTCGTAATCTTAGGCTTTCTTCTATCTCTAAACCTTGGACAGTCTGGTGCAAGGACAGAGACCAGAGCGACATGACGTCTAGTTGTTGTCTTCAGTCTGTCTTTTCTCTCTCTCTGGTCCCCGCTTGTCTCTGCTGGTTATATGATATTCTAGACGCCCATTCAAATTCTCATGGTAACACCTCTTGCCTACACGTTGCGTGAGGACACTCCTCCCTCCAGTATGCCACCCACGTAACTTATACGGCATTTCCGCTGGGGAACAACCTGCGTCTAATTTACTTTAGGAAACAGATGCACTTCCTATTATGCTGCCCTCGCAACTCATGCGGCATGTCAAAGGGATCTTCCAGTCAATATTCAACACGGATATTGGATGCCATCAAGAGGATTTACGTTGGGTAATGGATGGTAGAGATGTTGAGAATAAAAGGAATCTGTCAGTTTGCCTTCATAATGATGACAGTGAAACTTTGCCAACATTCAAACAAAATAATTACAAAATGTCACCTGAAATCAAAATATTTTTTCTTGCATCATAACTGCGCAAGGCAATAAATATTGCACACGGTGAAAAGTTTGAAATTCACGCTTGTTTTACGTGGATCCGTTTTTGTACCATCAGATTTTATATTGTAGTACCCTTTCCCACCATCAACGAACTCAGCGATGAGTTATCTTCGATGAGCTCAACAGAGTGAGATCAAAAGGTCAATCGCATGAACTTTGGTTTAGGGTCTAGAGGCAGTGAAGCGTGACTTGGGTGGGTTCGAAATGTGACAGTTATTACCGGGATAACGAAATATTTGGCCGTCTATTTGGGGGCTTCCATGCTTTAAAATGTTGATTAAGATAATTTTTGCTGATAGTATTACACGAAGAAAATATAACGTGGCTAATTATTTCGGGCCCATACCCCCACCACCAAAACAAAAACAAAAACGAAACAAAAGACAAAAAACGAAGTCCTTTGAATAACATGACTCAGACGAGTAGATTTCTGGCTGAAATAATAATAATAATAATAATAATAATAATAATAATAATGAATTTTTAAACACTAAAGAATAAAAATTAAAGTAAAAGATAAAAAAGATTTTTAAAAATCTGTAAAAAATAAAAAATAAAATATAAAAAATATAGAAAAATTCTAAATGATTTTTAATCAATAAAAACAAGAATAAAATAATCTTTTGAAAAAATAATATAGAAATAATCTTTAAAAAATATCTTTAAAAATAATCTTTAAAAATCTTTTAATTTGTTTTACGCCTCATTTTTAAACGGATTTATTTTTGTTTCAACTTAACAGCTAAATTTTGACTGCAAATATTTTTCTATTTGTTATAATATTGAGTGAAAGAAATGTTATCATAGAAAATCAGGCCCGAAAGATTCGAGCCTCATTATCAAAGTTCTGTGCATGCTTGAGAGTGTATGTGTGTTTGTGGTCTGTTCTGGTGATCCAGACATTAAAGATTCTAGTGATGAATGAGACAAACGCTTAACCCGAGTCAAAGACATTTGTTTTGAAAAAACAAAACAAAACAAAACAAAAACAAACAACAGGCAAAGAAAAAAGGCCTTGGTTTTTATAGAAGGGTCTGCTGTCAAGTATTAGCTGTGCAAACTTACACAGAGATTTGATGAATTGTATAAAAAATGCATTCAGATACGAAAATTTCTTTTTATATTCTAAATTATACATATTCAAAATTATGTTAAAAATATGAGCCCGAGAAAACACTGATGGCTTTGAGTCGCCATATATATATATATATATATATAATATCATCCACAGACAGACCTGTTTGGTTCTATCAGAACTCTTCAGTATATATATATTCTTTTAATGAACGACTTTTTAAAACCAATTTTTCACCTCAAAAACAAGGGGTAGTTCTTTATATCACATATGTTTAGAAACGTCAAAGATTACCTTGTTTCTCGGCCAAATTAGCTTTAATTTCGGTCCAAGGTGTCCTTGCATAACTCATACTTCAACAAAGGCGATAATTTAAGTAAAAATCTCTTTAGCTTATATAAAAGCCTTTGTTTAGGCAATAACTAATATCCAATTAAACACAGAAACTACATCATAGCTTAGACTAAATTGTTTATTTGCGGTATTGCATTGGTCTTGAAAGTTTTACTGTATTTTTGGAAATATGAGTGTTTCAATGTTTACTCTTTATGTCATTGGATGTAGAAAATATCTTTGTTGTCAAGCATAGGCAAAAGTTAAGCATCGTTTATTACACTCAGTATTAATGAAACATTTTTGTGGCTAAAAATTAGGGGTCGTTTATTATTTGGGTATATACAACACACACACACACACACACACACACACACACACACACACACACACACATATATATATATATATATATATAGAGAGAGAGAGAGAGAAGTCTTTTTTGTGACGCCATTATTGACGCGGTCTTAGTGTTGCTATTTTAAAGTTTGAAATTCCTAATTTCAATTTTGAAACATGAAGCTATTTTGTTTGCCCTGTGTCATCTGACATTAGGTGACCTTTGCAAAATTCTCTGTCATTTCAGCTGACCATATTTACTAAATACTAGCTGCCATTCACTTAATATCAAAATAGAAATACAATTATTCTGATACTGGTTTCCTAATTCTATTTAATCTAAACATCATTTTATATAATTTGTGAGTTTGTTTCCAAGGAAAGTGAAAAACAAGAGAACTACCTGCCCCTTGCCAAAGAGCTGAAAAAGTTGTGGAATATGAAGGTGACGGTTTTACTAATTATTGTCAGAGCAGTTTTGATGAATTCTATAAAAAGATCAAGAAAACTGAGGAAGAAGTGGAACAATCCAGGCGACAGCACTGCCGATACTGACAAGAGTACTGTGAAGTATACTGGAGAATAAAGGAGACTAATTGTCACTTGGACTCCAGGGAAAATCACTCGTTAATATTGGTAGGAAAATACTCGTAGAGGAAAGGGTTAATCACGTAAGCGAACGTATCAAACTGACTCAAAAGGGATACAATACTTTGCACGACTAGATGGAAAAGGTGATCCATTGGGAATTATGTAAAAGATTAAAATTTGACCATGTTAACAAATGGAATATACATAAAACAGAATCTATTCTTGAAAATGAGACGCATAAAATTATTTGAGACGTTTGAGATATCAACAGATTCCCCCTGACAAGCCATATTGTTAATTAACAAGAAAAATGATCTGATTATGTTACCGTTCCAGCAGAGAGTGAAAATAGAGGAAAGCAAAAAGGTAGACAAATAC
This sequence comes from Sepioteuthis lessoniana, assembly GCA_963585895.1. Taxonomy (NCBI): domain Eukaryota; kingdom Metazoa; phylum Mollusca; class Cephalopoda; order Myopsida; family Loliginidae; genus Sepioteuthis; species Sepioteuthis lessoniana. The sequence continues at coordinate 96,731,548 of OY757921.1, forward strand.
ATTGATCTTGTCAGATTTCAAGAAGTTTTGGAACCTAACGGTGACGTTGATACCAATTGTAGGTGCACATGGAATGGTCTCTAAAGATCTGGAAAGGAAACCTGGGGAATTGGTGATCAAAAGAAGAATTGATGCTATCCAGATGGCTGCTCTGTTAAAATCAGCTCAAATACTTCCAAGAGTCCTGGAGACTTGCTGTTACTCAGATTTCATTGAAAAAGCCATCAGTTAAAACTAGTGGGAAAAAATCGCATATAATAATAATAATAATAATAATAATAATAATAATAATAATAATAATAATAATAAATAAGCGAATGCAGCAAATTAGCACAGAAGGATTATAAGATTAGACACGACTGGGTGGGCAAGGTGATCCACTGGGAGATGTGCAAGAAATTTAAATTTGACCAAACGAACAAATGGTATATGCACAACCCAGCACCTGTCCTGGAAAATCCCACGCATAAACTCCTATGGGACTTTGACATACAAGCGGATCACCTAATCTCGGCCAGAAGACCAGACCTTTTAGTAATCAACAAAAAAAAAGAGAACTTGCAAAATTGTAGACTTTGCTGTACCGGATGACCACAGAATAAAACTGAAAGAAAGTGAAAAGAAGGACAAGTACCTCGTCCTTATTAGGGAATTAAAAAAAAACAAAAACTATGGAACATGAAGGTAACGATTATACCAATCGTGATTGGTGCATTCAGTACAGTAACTAAAGGACTATTAAAGAGACTGGAGGACTTGGAAGTTGGAGGACGAGTGGAGACCATCCAAATTATAGCATTGTTGAGAACGGCCAGAATACTGAGAAGAGTCCTGTAAACTTGAAGACACTTGCTGTCACTCAGACTCCAGTGAAAGACCATCAGCGTTAGCTGATGTGAAAAACTCTAAAGGAGTAAACGGCTGATGAAGAAACTAGACAGCAATTACACAAGAATGTTGAGAGCAATATTGAACAAGTTCTGGCGACAACACCTCACAAGACACCAACTATACGGCCACTTGCCTCCCATCACGAAAACTATACAAGTTAGACGAACCAGACACGCAGGACACTGCTGGAGCTCATAAGTGATGTACTCCTATGGACCCCTGCATATGGCCAAGCAAAAGCAGGACGACCAGCTCGAACATACATACAGCAGCTATGTGAGGACACGGGATGTAACCCTGAAGACCTGCCAGAGGCGATGAATGATAGGGAGAAGTGGCGAGAGAGGGTCAGGGATATCCGTGCTGGCGGCACGACATGGTGATGATGATGAATACTAAAGTAATAATAATAAAGATGAATTATGTTACACTGATTCTTCTTCTTCTTCTTCTTCTTCTTACACGAACTAATATAGTTGATTGGTAAAACATCGTTTAAAGATTAATGACATTTGCTGGGTAGGTGAGCATCAATACCTCATATTAAGGGAAAGTGGAAGATGACATTTTAGGCAGCTTAGAAAATCGGTTCACCCACCAAAATAAAAATAGCCACCGTTATAATCAGGATTTTGATTAAGAAACGACGCTAAATTGCATTTTAATCGACTATTCGAAAAGATAACTCAAGAAGAGCCTGACCTATGCTGATAAAAGTCATAGTGTCGAATCAAAAGGCAGTGGTTTCGAGATTAATTACATTTCCAAATCGCATAACATTTTTTTGTTTACACTAAAAACCAATAATTTCGACGGGGGAGATGATTATAAATCGAAGATTTTGCAAGTAAACTGATATCGTTGTTTGATAACATCGTTAAATATATGGACGGTGTTAATTTCCTTACTGTTTGTTACCTGAATACACATGAAGGAAAAAATGTAAGAATTTGAACTGATTGATTGATTGATTTTTGTGGCATGTCAACCTGCTAAGGGTTATGGAATATAAGTTATTTTCAAAAAGGTCTATTTGACTCATAGATGGGATTTTAATAGGTACTGCCATTCAAAGTTAGAGTCGACCTGGCAGTAATGACAATGAAGAGGTACTCCAGACTGTCCAAACCTCTAGAACTGGAGCCTCACTACTAGATGCAGGTTAGTGTCATGTGCATGATACGTTTAGGAGTGTATGTGTATGGGGGAGTTTTACCTCTCACCAGCGGATACTGCTGATGTGTTCAAAGCCCCAACAACAGAGCTAAAGTTTTAAATGAGTATTTATATATATACATATATATTGCTGAGTAAATCACCGGAGTTTTTGATGAGCGAATTGCTAATCATGCCAAAGAGAGGGGATAGTATTTTGGCAAAAGATTTTGCGATGTAATGGAAGAGGTGTAGATCCGACCCTAGAAATAATTGGTTGTAGAAGAATTCCGGGTTTATAGGTTTTAGGAAAACAATAATTTTTTTTGGGGGGGGGGATTGTTGGGTGTAATCAATGAAGACCAGAATTTTTCTTCTTTAGCGATTAGGTTTTTATAAGACTTATAAAAAATTCAATGTTTTATTGACAGTTTGAAGAGAAATTTGTTCGTTCGTGCTTTTGTCATTTAATGATTCCATCATTTTGTTATAATGAGTTGATTCTATCATGCAACACCACCACATTTAAAAAAAGCAAACATAAGTAATGGTTTCGTCAAACATAACTTACAAACTAATCCTAACCTTAATTTTAAATATTTAAAGATCTTAGTTAATGTATATATATATATATATTGTCATCCACTGACAAACTGTTTCGTTGTATCACAACTCTTCAGTGTGGCTAGACATGTAGTACGCTTGAAGCTGGGATCGAAACCAACCCAACTTTACGTTAGACTTAGTATCAGACCACTCGACCAACAAGTGTACCACGTCAGCTAGGGAATTATAAGGTATTAAGTAGCAACAGCAGCAGCAATAGCAGCGTTCGTTTGTTAACATTTTATACCTTACTGGATACCAGAGTGCTCAAATCGTTCGAAGAGCTTTGTATTATGCGAGTAGCAGCCGTAAATTCATTCGCCAGAATGCTCAACCCCCATGGGGGAGCGTATATATATATATATATATATATATATATATATATATATATAATGGTTAAAATCTAAAGCCAAAAGCGCCTCTAAATCATAAAATGTACAGCAATATCACATAAGATCATAAATTATAAAAAAGCATTAGACAGTTGTCAGTTAGTAATGACTCACAACGCCGAATTTCACGTCATCGTTTGTCGAGTGAGCTGGCAATTCACATGTCTAACCTATTCTCTAGGTCGACTGAATACGCCAGACGTGTGGATTACTTGCTCAAATGACGATCAAGATGTAAAGTTAGAAGTCGTGTGTTATTCTAATATACATTTTTATAACATATATATATATATATATATATATATATATATATATATATATATATATATATATCCATTCCCCCCGACATGCAATGTTAATGTTTTGTTCCTTAGCTATAGCCACCTACACTTACAGAAATAAAATAATGTAGCGAAATATTAATATACAACCACGAATTCACAACGCGCCGCGTGTTTAGCTTGGCTTAACATCATAAAAACACGCATCCATACGTAACTATAACACATACATGCATACGCACACACCCACATACACTCACACACAATCACACGTAAACATTCATAGGAAATCCCAACGTTTCTTTTTCGTATTTTTTCGATTTTCGATTCATTTAATTTTCCATGAATTATATATATATATATATATATATATATCATTCATATGAATTAAGTACAAAATTAACCCATCTGCAACAATTCATATATGTAATAGGTGAGAAGTTAAATATAATTTTAACAGAGGGCTTGATGTATGGCTAGTAATATATAAGAGTATATAGGAAAACTCACATGAGGAGTAATTATAGGTAATATCAAAGAACACTTAACAGATACTTGCAATTATAAATTCATTTCGACAATTTGTGTGATATTACGGACGGTCGCCGTCATTAAATTGGGGCGTTCTCAAGGTTAAAGAACAATACGAGCACATCAGCTGTCATCAGTCATTGGGTACAAAGGTTTGACGATCAAAAAATGTCACGAACCCCGCTCGTGCAGGCAGAGTGACCTGTAGAGAAAAAGCGTGATTTTAATATAATCGCTTTCACGTGTTGCACTACTGTTCCACTGGTGAGCATCGAACCTTCAGGAACCTTCGAACTGATTCCATCAAATCGCTATATAAGAAAATCAAGTAGAGAGTTTTTGGCAGTTCAAGACAGGTTTTCGAACAGGTTTTCGAACAGAAGCGCACGCCGCACGCCGCACGTCATATAGAGAGCCCAGCCATTCATAGCAATCCGAGTGATATGATAAATATCAACAGGCTAACGATAACAACGCCACCGTTATCGCCAAGCAGAGGAAGGTGAACCTTTTCTACGAACGCTAGCTAAAGTGCACGGAGGGAAAGAGCGATAAAGAAAGAAGACGTTTGATAGTGACAAAAGGGGGGGGGTGCGAGGAAGAACGCTATTGAACGAATTTTTTAACAACAACCCGCTGTAATTCCCGAAAATAAAACTACTACTATTTTCTTCCATAAGCTTTAAGTTTCGAGTGTTTCTTTTCTGTGAATTCATTTCTTTTTATCAGACACAACGCTTTCATTTTTTTTTGTCCTATACTACATTTGTTCATTACAAATTGCCTCTTCAGATGGCTGCATAACACAAACGGAGATAATGAACATAGCTTTTCGGGAAAATTTTTTTATGTAATAAAATCCAAGATAAACCAATACAAAAATAACGCACTTGAAATCCCGATATATCAGCCAGTGATATATCAAAAAAGAACCTTATAAAACATAATCTCCTATCTAAGGTTATTTTATGCCAAGAAAAGCTATGTTTATTCTGAAGAGTATCTGATGAGTTTTCTTTGATATTATACATATATATATATATATATATATAGTATACTTTTAGAAAGTAAAGCGATAAAAAATGAATATCAAGACTTTGCTCGAGGTTTGCAAAACAATAAATTCGGATGATGTTCATGTATAATCCTTGAAGTTCAGGGAAGTTTCTCAGAGTTGGTTGTTCACATTTGAAAAAATGAAGCCGGAGAAGAAATAAGATGATTTAAACTTCGACATTATTAAAGGCAAAATACTGGAGACTGAAGAGACTCTCGGTTTCTTCCCACTAGGAATGACCAATAGAAATCCATGCTGTGAACATGTGAATAAATATTCACTGTGTCACGTTATACAGCGTGGAACGATAAAATGGTCGCCCTAGAAAAGACCACATTATTCCATTTCCGTTTAATGAAAACCGGTTTTCTTTTTTTTGTTGTTGCAGACCATCTACTAGTTGGCCAGTTGTGTACAAATCCCAAGAGCGATAGGAGCCTTCTATTATGTCTGAAAGTGACACAATGTTCAACAAGAGAGATCGGAGATGCGCCGTTGTACAACGCATGCTCTCTACCGATCCAAGTTATGACAACAGGACCATTGCCAGCACCTTCAAAATGCAAATCCGGACGGTTCAACGTGCCCAGGATGATGAAACAAAGTTTCCGGCTACGGTGATGGTCTTTGGTGTGGTTTCAAGTGAGGACAATATCATGCCACCATCATCTTCGAAGTCGGCTTGAAAGTCAACACCAAAGTGTACCAAGGATGTGCTGAAGAGTGTGGTGATCCCCTGGTGCAATCAGGTGGCCGGTGGCAGACCCTGGGTGTGGCAGCAGGACTCGACGCCGGCCCACAAATCCAAAGAGACCCAGGCTTTGCTTCAGAAGGAGTGCTACGACTTTGTACCCTTCTCTCAATGCCCCCTCCTCCCCTGACCTAAACCAGCTGGACTACTTCGTTAGGTCATACGTCGAGAACATCACCAACATGACCTCCCACAACCCCAAAGCCAGCCTGATCGCCGCCATCCGCCGAGTATTCGCCGAGCTCCCGCCGGCGCTTGTGGAAAAGGCATGCTCCCAGATCCGGATCTGTATCGAGGCGGTGATTGAGGCTGAAGGCGGCTACATTGAATAGATGTCAGCTCTACTACATAATCAAGTTACCTGAATTGATTTTTGCAATAAAGTTTTTAAAATATAGCTGTAGTGTTTTCTTTAGGACGACAATTTTATCGTTTCACCCTGTAGTTGTTACATTTACATATATATTTTTGTTCTATGTGAGTTTTTCACACCAAAACTGGATGTTTTTCACTGAACTCCGAGTGACAGTAAGTTTCCTCAGTTTTACGAGACTCTTCGATGCATTTTAGCGAATTTTAACAGTGCTTTGGTCTGGATGGTCTCTATTTTCCCTCTGATCTCCAGTTCCTCTGTCTCTCTTCCAGGTTTTTGGAAACCATTCTTGGTACACTAATATTGGTATCACTGACACCTTCAAATTCCACAGGTTCTTAAGCTTTCTGAGAAGATACCGATACTCATCTTTCTGTTTTCTTCCATTTTCTATTTGTGGTCTGCTAGAACGCTAAAATCAACTTGATGACTAGCTCTTTTCTTCTTGATCTGGGCGGGATTGAGGGATCCGGTTGTATCAACAAAAATCCTAGATAATTTTATGCGTCTCATTTTCTAGGATAAATTCTAGTTTGGGCATCACCATTTGTCTTCATAGTCAAATTTTGGTTTGGTTTTGTTGGGTTTTATGGCATATCAACCGTTGTAGGTTATTTAACGCCAAATCTATTTTTATGTAAATAATCAGTTCTATTTAAAACAATTCAGTTTAGCAAGAGTACACAGTTTAATTGTCAAAAACATTTCTTTTTCAAACTATTCAAGCAGTTATATATAACAATTCAGTTTAGTGTAAGTACAGTTTCAATGTCAAAAAACAGTTGAATTTCAAATAATTCAGTTTAGCATGCAGTTTAAATGCAGTTTAAATGTAAGTACAGTTTAATTGTGAAAAACATTTCTATTTCGAGATATTCACTTTAGTCAAGCAGTTCTAATTCAGCTAATTCAGTTTAGTATAAGTACAGATTTTGTTTACACACAGTTACATGTCAAAATAGTTCTATGTTAACCAATTCAGTTTAGTGTAAATTCAATTTCAATGTCAAAAGACAGTTCTATTTAAAATAGATCAGTTCAGCATAAGCACGCTGTTTAAATGTAATTACATAGTTTAATTGTCAAAAACATTTCTATTTCAAGCTATTCAGTTTAATCAAACAATTCAGTTTAGCATAAGTATGCCGTTAGTTCTATTTAACCCATAGATTGGACCCTATCAGGTGCTACCACGCTGGGCCAGAGTGGACCTGGGAGCAATGGCAATGAAGGGGTGCTCCGTATTCCCCAAAGCTCCAGACCTTACCATCAGACTGTTTAGCGTCATATCTAGGACACTCATGGGGGGGGTTCTTACTCCTCTGCAGAGGTGCTGTCAGTGTATTCTACAGCCTAATCCGACAGGGCAAATAGTCAAATTTTGATTTTTCCTACAATTCCCAGTGTCTTAACTTTTTAGCCCAGTCATACCTCGTCTTGTATCCCCTTGTCTCCATTTTGCTGCATTTGTGGTTGACTGATTCACCTTTGTCATTACATAACCTACACATGCTATTCTGTATATTAGTAATTTTTCTTTGAGTTAATCAGTTCTTACAGCGTTATTTTGTGATGCTATCAAAGTGATTGAGTTTTTCTCTTCAGGATTAACCATCTTAGCCGTATCCTAGTCATTTCGTTTGCAATTTCTTTTGTTTGTCGTTTTAAGTATCCATACAGTTATTTTTTTTCCTATTATTATTTTACTTCTTGTGAATTTTTCCCACCAGTGTTAGCGGTTGGTCTTTCACTGGAATCTAAATGACAACAAACCTCCTCAGGTCTCGAGGACTTTTCTCAGTATTCTAACCGATCTTAGCATTGCTGTGGTCTTGATGGTCTTGATTCTTCCTCTGATTTCCAGTTCCTCTTGTCTTTTTCAAGCTCTAGGGAACCGTTCCGGGCGCATCAACTAAATCTGGTATCAGCGTCGCTCTTATGTTTTTGTCTCTTCAGTTCTCTAGTCGCTCCCTTCTTTTCGCTTCCTTTCATTTTCACTCTGTTGTTCACCGAGACAACAAAATCCACCTGATGTCAAGTTCTTTTTTCTTGTCATCTGGCCGGGATTAGGTATATCTGTTTCTATTTCAAAGTCGTATAGATTCTTATACGTCTCATCCTTTAGGACCGGTTCTGGTGAATGAATATACTATTTGGTATTATGTTCAAATTTTAATTTCTTGCACAATTTTCTGGGGATCAACTCAGTCGTGTGAAGTTTCGTACTTCTTTTGTGCAAGTTTGCTGCATTCGCTTATTATGTAACTAATCGTTTTATGTCTGTCTCCACATAACCTACATTTGCTATTTTATTGCCTATTATCAGTTTTCACATTAATGTAATTTGTGTCTGTGACATTATTTTGTGCTGCTATTAAAAGAGAGACTGTTTCTCTTTTTAGCCAAGTTCAGATAATCACGTGTGCAATTTTGACGGTTTGTCGCTTGGATTATCCATACAGCAGTTGTTTTTCTCATTTCTATTTCCTAGTTTTTGTTCTATTTCTGTTTGTTTTTTCGTTGCCATAGCAATAAGTCGTCTTTCTTTGATCCTTTTAATGTTGTCCTTGAGTTCCAGTATTATTCTGTTCCGTATTATTATTCTTATTATTATTAACAACTTTCAGTACTTACACCAATTAGATATAGGTTCTTGGATGGTCATTAATAAAAAGAAAGAACGTAGAGTTGATTTTAATAAACTTTAGGATAACTATGGCTGTTTCCTTTATTCTACCGAAGGTTAAGGTATAGTGGAAAGATGATATTAGAAATCTGATATTTTTTTGTCTCCGTTTTTTTTTTCTTGAGCAAATGTCCAGGTTTTATAAGGTGGAATCTGCTGATTTCGAATCCAAAATTTTTCATTCTCCTTTGCCGGTTGTCTAAAGAATCCCATCTACTCGACTGGTGGCGGAGATGGGTTCATACTTTGCCCGTGGGGATGTATAGAGAAATTCAATCTAGTCCAGGATTCGAACTTGGTTCGTCAAGTTCATTTTCTAGGACTATGACCGTTATGCCATGCAGACTTCAGATAATTATTTGTATTGAAAAAACGTTTTTTTTGGTTTTATTGTTTATTTACGACATGTTATTTTCTTGTTTATACCGAAGAAGATGACGTCAGGTTCATTCAGAAATTTTAAATACCCGCGAAAAGCCATAAAAATTAATAAATATTTCAAGAAAGAATCTAATTTTATCATTTCCAGCATTTGCTAAGGTAGTGCATAAAAGGAGTGATAGAGTCATCTGCACTCTTTACGATTACCAAGATATGATTTGATGGAAATCTTTTTACCGTGAAGTGGGCAGTAAGACAGAGAGGTAGGAGACAGTTCCCCCACCCACCCCCCAAAAAACAAAAACAAAAACAAAATGAAAACAAAAACAAAAACAGACTCTAGCATATCCGTTGGTAAAGCAGCAATTCTTTGGTTATGAATATTGCAAACTGTTTCCTGGGGGACAAACTCTAAATACCCCATCTGAGATAATTTGTTTAAAATATTCGGCAAAATATTCGACAAAGTTTTCGAATAAAATCCATTTCCTTGTTACTTTTCTTCAGAAATCCCCTCGAATTATTTAATAATGAACCACGAAGATTAAGATTATAAAAAAAAAAAAGAAAAGAAAAGAGAAAAATATCGGTAAAATAGTTGATTAACATTTAAGAAGGAGTTCAATTTGCCATGCAAATTCTTTTAAAAAATGAACCCTCATTTTATGTAGCGGGAAATTAAAAAAAAAAAAAAAGAAAAAGAAACCGAGTGATCTCAGGCATATTTTGCTGAAGTGTCAATGCCGAATTATTTTCTTTTTAGTATAAGTACTTAATTTATTTGTAGTTTCTTTTACACAATATTTTCATTTTGAAAACTTTATTTTCCGTCAAGTTCGATATGGATTTGTAAAAACTTTCTTTTTTAAAAAAAGTTGTTAAACGAATAAAAATATCTAAAAGTTCAATTTTAATTTACACTTTTATCCTAACTTATAATCCTCAGTTCTAATCTATTCGAACGTTTCCATAACCATTGAACCATTCTTGTTGACACTAAGAAAATTTGTAGCGGATGGTTGCACATTTAGATTCGCTAATGTAAGCACTTTGTTCCATTTGACTTGTTATTGAATTGATGCTTCAAGTTTACTTGTTAGAAGAAGACGAATATCTAGGGCGATCACGAAGGCGATCCCGATGTTTACCAACCTTTCGTTCACTGGTCGAATAATCACTATTTCAGTTTCAGAAGACATTTGTGAAATGAAGCAGACATAACCCGTCTATTGTTTATTGAAAACACTTTCTTTTGCAAAGACATGCTCATTTAAAGGAAGAGACAAAAAGCAAAAACAAAACAAAACAAAAACAAAAAATAAAACGAACAAACGAAAAACACCTAGTTTTGGTGATTATGAAATAATTTTCGGCTTGGATTTTTTTGAGATCAGCATCATTTCCTCAACCCCTGCAATATCCGACACTTGGAATATTTTGATGTCTTAAATGTTACGGGAACTGGCTTTTTGAGGCGTTCTGGGTATGACATTAGACTGAATCTAATGGTGAGGCTCCAGTTTTACAGCCCTGGAGAAATGTAGTCATCGCTTCATTGGCTGGTTGGTTGTTTTTTTTTTGTTTTATGGCATAGGTTATTCAATGCCAAATCCATTTTTTAAACAAATAATCAGTTCTATTTCAAACAATTCAGTTTACCATAAGTACGCAGTTTACTTGCCAAAAATATTTCTATTCCAAGCTATTCAGTTTAGTCAAATAGTTCTAATTCAAACAATTCAGTTAAATGTCAAAACAGTTCTATTTCAAGTAATTCAGTTTAGCATAAGTTCGCCGTTCAGTTCTATTTGACCCATAGATATGGCCCTATCAAGTGCTACCACTCCGGGCCAGAGTGGACATGAGAGGTACTCCGCATTCCCCAAAGCTCCTGCATTATTGTAGCCTCACCATCATATCCAGGACCGTCGTCGGGGGGTGTTACCCCTCTGCAGAACGTAATGGTTATCGCAGCAAGGAAATAGCCCCAATGGGCTTGGTTCATAGCTCTTGAAAAAGGCATGAATCCATCTCTTTTCCCATTAGCTGTGAGTAAAATAGTTGAGCAGCATGTGCTTTCTATCCTTAACAGGGCAACAAATCTTCATTCAAAACCTGAGGAGTGTTGCTTGGGAGAATCGGTGGCATATTGGTGCATTATTCTTCTGTTATTAGCTTTCAAACAGTTAAAATCTTTATCTAAACTGTTAGGCCCTCATACGCCAAGATCGATGGGAGAGACCCTGGATATATATCCAGGAATCTCCCTCCTCTCTCTCTCTCTATATATATATATATATATATATATTGTCATCCACAGAGAGACTGTTTCGTTCTATCAGAACTCTTCAGTGTGGCTAGATAGGCTAGATTCCCGTAGCTGGGATCGAAACCTGGCTGACTGAAACGCCAATCCAAGATTCTACCCCTCAGCTACGAGGAAACCAGCGCAAGCGAAGGAAATTTAAACGATTATGTATCACATTTGTTTTGCTTACATATATCCGCTTAACGGTTACCGAGAGCTCAATTTATTTGAAGAGCCTAGCTACCATTACTTCCTTCGCTATAGAGCTCAACCCCACTGGGGTAGGGGAGTATATATATATATATATATATATATATATATATGAAATAGGTAACAAGCCAGAAACTATCTGTGCTGGTTTCACCAACCGGATCATCAGGATAATTCTGGTTGATTGTTTTCAAGAGGAACGGATGTTTTTATCCTTTCCTATTCTATTGACTTTTTTTCCCATATATATGTTTGTGTAATATTTCCTAATGCGACAAATTACATTAGCAGTTTTTTTTCACATCGCCAGAGTTATAAAAACTGGTTTAACAATAAAAATAATATATATATATATATATATATATATATATACAAGACTACGTGCTTAGAACATCGATCGATAAAATAAAAAAAAAAACGGTTTCAAGCTGACAAAGAAAAGAAGCGAAGGTACCCCGCAAAAACAATCACCGATGCCGACAACGCCGATGACATAGCGCTTCTGGAAAATACACCCAACCAAGCCGAAACTCTTCTGCATAATCTGGAATGAGCCGCTGCAGGCAATGGCCTCCATGTCAATACACACAAAACGGAATATATGTGCTTTAATCAAACAGGTGACATCTCCACACTAAACGGCAGTTCTCTGAAACTTGTTAACAAGTTCACCTACTTAGGAAGCAGTGCCTCATCAACCGAGACAAACATCGACACGCGACTAACAGAGGCATGGACAGCCATCAATAGGTTATCGGTCATATGGAAGTCAGGCCTGACCAATAAAATGAAACGCAGTTTCTTCCAGGCAGCGGTCGTGTCGATACTGCTGTATGGATGCCCTACATGGACACTAACGAAACGGATGGAGAAAAAGCTAGACGGCAATTACACAAGAATGCTGCGAGCAATATTGAACAAGTCCCGGCGGCAATACCCCACAAAGCACCAACTATACGGCCAACTACCTCCCATCACGAAAACTAACCAAGTTAGACGAACCAGACATGCAGGACACCTCTGGAGAAGCAGGGACGAGCTCATTATTGATGTACTCCTATGGACCCCTTCACATGGCCTAGAAAATTAAAAGTGACCAGCTCGCACCTACATTCAGCAGCTTTGTGAGGATACGGGGTGTAGCCCTGAGGACCTGCCGGAAGCGATGAACGATTGGGAGAAGTGGCGAGGGAGGGTCAGGGATATCCACGCTGATGCCAGGACAAGATGAGATGATGATATATATACTAAAATGGTGCATATATTGCAAAGCAAATATATATATATATATATATACTCACGAAATGTTTATATAAGCAAGTAGATCTAAACTAAATTATACATCTATACACGTAGAAATTTAATACACAAAACAATTTGCTGTGTACATATTGTGAAATATATATACAGATGAGTTTAATGAGCTCATTATGGCTATCATCCAATTATTAGGTTCTGTCAAAGTGACGACGTCGATAGTCATTGTGCAATAATTATTGAAATAAGCCTGTCACATTGACTTGTCAAAGCAGCTGAGCATCTTTGCATGTCGCCACAAAACATCGCTATTTTTATTTTGACAGTGGTTCTAATGATTCAGAAGAAGATGGAAAGCAAGGAAAAAGGGAAAAATGATTTGTTTGTCGAAATAAAGATTAATGAAATGACTTACTGATTCCCATTGAATGCACACATACATACATATAATGTAGTTTGATATTTTAATAAGAGCTCTCAATATCAGTGATAGAACTAAGTTTAAAATGCATAGACTCAGAGTCAACGGTGCTTGGTGACAGTCAGTTTCTGGAAAAATATGTTAAGAAGAAACAAAAAGGTTCTGGAAATAGAGGAGCTACACACATAAAACATCATTTAGCAATAAAGAAAATTATGGAGACAGCACAATATTTTCCAGATACACATAGGATCTAAAAAATCAAATCAAAACACACCAAAAATAACCTGGAAAGTAAGAAAAGTATAATCAGCTAACAACAATACACCAAAAAACTTTGCCTAGACGAAAAATAGCGATAATCATCTTCCCATCTTTGTTTTAAACGCGTAAATAGATCTGAACTTATATTTAAATGAAAAAAAAATCTTACAAAATCCCGCTAAAGCAAACGATTCCAAAGATAATAAAAAGCATAACGAAAAAAATAAAAGAATTAAATAAAAGAGAACTTGCAGAATCGTGGATTTTGTGGTCCCAGTTAACCACAGAATAAAATTGAAAGAAAACGAAGCGAAGGATAAGTTCTTGAACCTTGCTAGGGAACATGAAGGTGACAATTATACTAATCATGATTGGTGCTTTTGGTACAGTCACCAAAGGATTATTAAATTATAAAAGGGACTGGAGGACTTGGAAATAAGAGGACGAGTGGTGACACGGTGATTACGCCATTATATATGAATATCACGATTACAAATCCTTTTCCCTATTAGGACCTTTAGTCGAGTTTTTAAGAATTCAGGCAAGATATATAACATTCAAGTTCTCTTCAAGGAACCCTTTTATGCAAACAATGCCAATTTTGTTATGAGCTTGGAAACCCATATGCAACACCTCATCGATTGTTTTGCAAATTCCTGCTTGGTTTCAAAATCAGCATATCAAAGGCTAAAGTTATGTTCACTCCAGCTCCAGAGCAAAATTGATTTAAACATTCAAGTGAATAGAATAAAGCTAGAAACTGACAAAGCTTTTGTGTATCTCGGTTGTACGCTGGAAAGATACGGTTCTCTTGATTTCGAAATATTCCAACGCACTCAAAGAGCAACTGATTCCTTTGTAAAGCCCAAAAAGAGAGCAACGGCAGACCGCAGTATCACCAGAAAGACTAAGGTCTCTATTTATAAAGCGTGTGAATTAACTGCTTTGCTTTATTCTTAAAAATAACGGACAGTTCACAGCAAGTATCTTAGACTTTTGAAACGTTTTCATAAAAAATGACTGAGGCAAATATTCAAACTAAATTGACAAAGCAACACACCCGAAACCGAAATTTTGAGCATATATAAAAATGCGCTGAACAGGACATATTGTTTGTATGGAAGACTAAATGTTCCCCAATTGTCTATTTTGTGGTGAATTGCAACATGGTTTGCGTCATCGACACAAGCCAAGGAAATGCTACAAAGATAAAATCAAGAATGATTTCAAATCCCTGAAAATTAATATTTTGGGCTGCAAAGAATTAGCACTGAGATATGAGCAGAGAAAAACATTTAAAATGGGATGTGCCTCCTTTAAATGTTGTATATTGCACCGTTGGACAAACAACGAAGGACTCGTAGATATATGAAAATAAAATTTATATTTTTATTCTTCGTCGGCGACGATTGTATGTAGAAGGAATACAGTTAGAGAGAGTTCGCACATATCTTTTTCCTGTGGCGGGGACCCTTTTTGTGAAGTAGTGCGACGACCGGAGAACACACACGAGGAGGTAACAGGTCTGCTTGAGTCATCATCGGGTCTCTCCGTTCGCTTGAGAGGCAGGCGGACCTCCCCACTTTGTTTGAGCGACCACTGGATCACAGCCTTCAGTCCAAAATTACAGACCTTATATTGACTTTTTATCTCCCATGTGGAAGTACGAACATCCTCTCCACCTCATGTATTTTTCTGTTTATGGCTGGTTATGGTAACTTACATACATCCGTTTTTTTTTTTGTAATTTGTTGTTATAATACACCTTCTGGTGCTGCCTCTAGATGTGTCATCAGTGTTGCTCCCTAGTCAGAAGTTTCGGGTCTGTGCAACATACTTCTTCGAAGGGTGACCCGACCGTAATGTGATGTGATGTGATCAGCATTACGGCCCACATCCAGAGGTTAACATAAAACACTGCTCTGCGTAAAACGTTATTTTATAATAGCGGTTGATTTCGGAACCTAATGTTGATCTTATCTGCAAACGGAAGTATCTGTCACTCTATCCATATACAATAAATTATTTCTCGCCATCATATTTTATTTTTCTCTGTCCCGTGAGACCACTTTGTTGATGTTATCTTGCGACGGCATTGAATCTGCTAAGTTCATCTTCGCCAGCTAAACTAGAATATTACATAAGGAGAGCCGTAAAAATCATGTAAAGTTGAGTTGGGGAAAAATGCTGGACTTACAGATTAAGGAGTCTGCTTAGATGTGTGATGCTTGTGATCGTGTTCCACTCTGTAAGAGGCGATACATCGATCAGTTGAAGTCTCATGGGAAATGTGAACACAACTCACTTCTTTGAGGCAAAGTGATTCCTAGCACTAGTCATTTGCTGAAAATTTTGCAAGTCTTCGTTCGGCTTATAGATGCATACGGCGGTGAAGAAAAACTTTCTCCAAGAACCGATTCAAGTAACTTTTACATTCATCACACAATGTGTCAGTTATTTCTTCATCAAGGTTTACAAGACTACCACTGGTTTAAAAATGCACACGGCACTGAAGAAAAACCTTCTCTAAGAACCGATTTAAGTAACGTTTACATTCGTCACTGCATTTGTCAGTTATTTCATCATCAAGGTTTACAAGACTACCACTGGTTTAAAAATGCACATGGGGCTGAAGAAAATCCTTCTCCAAGAACCTATTCAAGTATCTTTTACATTCGTCATTCCATTTATCAGTTATTTCTTCAAGAAGGTTTACAAACCACCACTGATTTAAAAATGTACACGGGAGTGAAGAAAAACCTTCTCCAAGAACAGATTCAAGTAACTTTTAGTATCGTCTCTCCATTTGACAGGTATTTCTTCATCAAGGTTTACAAGACGACCACTGATTTAAAAATGCACACAGCAGTGAAGAATAACCTTCTTCAAGAACCAATTCAAGAACCTTTTGCAATCGTCACTCCATTTGTCAGTTATTTGTTCATCAAGGTCTACAAGAATACCACTGGTTTGTAAATGCACACGGCGCTGAAGGAAAACGTTTCCAAGAACCGATTCAAGTAACTTATACATTTGTCACTCCATTTGTCAGTTATTTCTTCGTCAAGGTTTACAAGACTACCACAGGTTTGAAAATGCACACGGTGCTGAAGAAAAATCTAAGAACCGATTCAAGTAACTTTTAGTATAGTCAATCCATCTGTCAGTTATTTCATCATCAAGGTTTCCAAGACTACCACTAGTTTTAAAATGCATACGGCTGCGAAGAAAAACCTTCTCCAAGAACCGATTTTAATAACTTCTACATTCGTCACTCCATTTGTCAGTTATTTCTTCATCAAGGTTTATAAGACACCCACTGGTTTGAAAAATTTACACGGCGAGGAAGAAAAATCTTCTCCAAGAAGCGATGACAGTAACTTTTACATTTGTTTCTGCATTTGTCTGTTATTTCTTCATTAAGGTTTACAAGACTACCAATGGTTTGAATATGCACACGGCGAAGAAATATCTTCTCCAAGAACCGATTCAAGGGACTTTTATATCCGTCACTCCATTTCTCTGTTATTTCTTCATCAATGTTTCCAAGATTACCACTGGTTTGAAAATGCACACGGCGCTGAAGAAAAATCTTCTCCAAGAACCGATTCAAGTAACTTTTACTGACATCACTCCATTTGTCCGGTATTTCTGCTTCAAAAGTTACAAGTTTTTAATATCTTAATTAAAACATTGAAAAAAATATAATACCATATTTACATCTAAGACTATTGGAGTGGAATCATTTAAAAATGAAAATAAATTTAAAGATGCATGCTTTTTTCCATAACATTTTCGGGGAAAGCTTTCCCCAACTTTTGGCAATACAAAAATGACTAAGAAATCTGTTCGATGTTGTCAACTGGAGGCAAGTCAAATTTGAGTCGTCAGGTTTTGTTTTCTGGTCTGGGTTTGAAAGACGAGGTGTTGCTGATAATTATTTTTTGATGTAGCATTTCACTTTTCAGTCCAGGTTCCTCTGAGAAGTTTGTAGCTCTCTCTCTCTCTCTCTCTCTCTCTCTCTATATATATATATATATATATATATATATATATATATATATATATATATATATATAAGCTAAAAAAACTCATAACACTCTTCAAATTCCAGATGAGTCGAGACAGAAAAGCATTGGTAAATGATACATCAGTTGAGTTCTATTTTATTTTTTAGAATAAAAATGTTTGTTTAACATTTAGGAAAGAAACCTAATTGCAGTTAACTAACTCGTTTTTGTAACAATTTCTATTACAAGAGAGAGAGAGAGAGAGAGAGAGAGAGAGAGAGAGAGAGAGAGAGAGAGAGAGAGAAGACGAACATGAAAAAGAAATTCCTTATCACAATTTGATCAAGTGTTTGGAAAACAAGAAAAGAGCGAATTCTTAGAATTCAACTTTACTCTTTTGGAGGAAGTTTTATCAAATGTGTTTCTGTCGCAAAGTGATAAAAGTTATGTTACATAAGATTCCTTCTTAGGTAGATCTTAGCAACTTCAGTTCAAGTTTTTATTTTATTTTATTAAATCAACTCCCATCAGTGTTTTAACTTGAAATTTCTAGAACTTTACAGAGAACACGTGATTGAAATGAGGGATCTATAATAATGTAAATTGTGCTTAGAAGAAAAAAAAAAAGATAGGATAAATTTTCCTAATCCTGGGAATCTATTAAATAAGAGATCTGAAGACCTGCTCGAAGGTAAACATATACTCTATAATTTGGCGTTGGATTGAACCACCGAACAAAAATAGTCACGTGATCGAATATTGCATCAGCCCATTAGAATAGTATTTGATCGAATTAAAAAGAATTCCATATACTTCGTAAGTGTTGACATTAATAGATCTGAAGGTCGTTTTCGAGAAACGCTGAGTCGTGAATTTTAAAATCATTTTGATAGTTTGCTATTGGAATATTGAGTAATTTACTCTGCCTTTTTAAAAATTAAACACTATAATAATATCTTACTGGATTTTGCGACTGGGGCCGAATGAGTAGAGTGTTCGCCAATAGTCCGGAAGACCGGGGTTCAATCCCAGGTCGAGTCATACCAAAGACTCAAAAAATGGTACTTGATGCCGCCTTGCTTAACACTCAGCATTATAAAGTTAGGATCGAGGGTAAAGTGGAGCAATCCAGGGAATGGAGTAGCGCCCTGGTAGCCCTTGACAAACAACTTACATATATAAATATATAAATATATATAGTAGCAAACATGTAAATACACTGAAGACAATCGTAAATGTTGAATCATGTAATTATATATATATATATATTTTGTACCCATTCATAGGTACACTGATGCACCAAAATATATGCATTATAATACATGTGTACACATAAATTTTCAAATACTCATATATGAATACACACTTTTTTTTTCAAATGTATATACAAATACACACACGTATATTGAAGTATACACACAAGTACACGTACTCAAATGAAAAAAAATGCTTGTGGACCTGCACACATATTCAAATATACATATATATAAATAAACACACATACATATACAAAATATACGCCAGTGAATATGCACGTATATTTGAATATAAGTACGCGTACGACTATACCGATTCAAGCATGCGTACACACGCATTTTCGGTTGTACGCATGCGCACAACCGTAACAGAATAGATATCTTGGCCAACGTACATCGCGTTCAGTTACGCTGATAAACAAGCAAGAAATCTTTTGATGACAAATCAAGTAATGTGGGTCTTAATTAGTTTGTTAAATTTGATAGATCACAAAATAAACAAACAAACAAACAAACGGCCTGCCCCCTCTAAAAAACAAAACAAAATAAATTAAAAAAAACAACAAGCAAACAAAAGACAAAAACAAAACACTTGGTTTCCTGATTAAAGTCATTTAAACAATAAAGAAAAATGCAGTGATAATATGAATGAAAAACAAACTGGAAAAATAGTAAAAGAAAATACATCGGAGTTTAAAAAAAAACTGCGTTAAAAAGTGATGAGAGAGAAGTTTGGCGATCGTAGTCGAGGGCGACCCGAAATAGATTTTTTCAGTAGCTACAACACCAAGATGTAGAGGAGGGCGCTACTTTATTCCCTGGATTGCACCACTTTATCTTTGATACGTACCTTATAAAGCAAGGAAGTATCATGTACCATTTATTGAGTCTTTGGTATGATTCGACCTAGGACTGAACACCGCTCTCCGGGGCCATTGGTAAACACTCTTCTCACTCGCCTATATATATATATATACACATACACTCGCATGTAAATATATATGTATGTGTATTTGTGTGAGTGTATGCGTGTGTATAATTATGATTAAAATCTAACGGTAAAAAGTTTTTCAAACGGTAAAATATTTATAGTTCTCTGTCCCCTCAATATATATATATATATATATATATATATATATATATATGAATACACACTTGAATCACCATATATATATATATATATATATATATATATATATATATATATATATATATATAGGGGGATTAAAAAACTTTTGAATATTTCTAGGCGAATTCTCCTGGTGTCAATAACACAGCAACGGGAAATTCATTAGTTTTTTGTTTTGTTTTATGGTTATTTCATCTCCCCTACATATATATATATGAAAATCATATTGATATGATTCGGTAATTGATCTACTTTTCTGTCCTATGATTCGTGAGTTTCCCTTTCTTTGCAACCAAGTTTCTGTACTTTCCCGATTATCTTTCGACGCTAATCTAAAAAGGAATACCTAATCGGACCATACATAAGACTTTAATTACAGGACATTCTTTCAAAATACTTTCAAAATTTCAATTGTTAACAAGATATTCTGTTAGAACAGTTTAGTTATTCAATGATTTCAATCCACACTGTGTATCATAGTTCTGTCATTTTGTGTTAGAGTAAGCTAAATCCTTGAAATATACGCTGGCATCGATTGTTCATAGATTCGACCCGAACACCGAATTGTAAGTGTAATGAGTTTGATTCGTACTAGGTGCCCCCATATTGAAGATTTGGACTGAACTAAATTCTCTTTTTCCTTATTGGATAACCGTCGTAAAAAAGTCTGTTTGTGTGGAAGCAAGTTGTGCATATTCCCCAATTGCACGATCGAATGCTAATTTTCAAGGAAATATTGGCTTTTTCCATGTAGCAGACAGGGGCTTCACAATCTTTCTAATATCCGATTTGCTTTGTAACACACTTAGCTTATGTCTAGAATATCTAAATAGTGCAACCTAAGGAAATCACCCCACAAAGTTTAAAAAAATCCAAAAAGCTAAAAAAAAAAAAAGAGAAAAAAACTTCAGAGGAAAAAAAACAACAACGGTATATCAAGGTTTTATTGGCAGTTTTTTGCATCCCTCTTGGAATTTGGCGCAGCACTCTCTTCCTATTCCCTTAATCACACGTTAACTTGTGAAAAACTATATCATTCGAATCGGATGCACGCGGCATCCACATTTCCACTCTATCACGTTGTCCCTTCACTCATTTTTTTTCCTTCCTAACTCATTTTGAACCCAAGTTGCCACGTAGCCTCCATCTTGTTTCCGACCACCTGACCACCGCCACGCCCTTTATAGTTTAAGCGATATGGCCGGCATCCACCCCCGCATCTCGTTCATCAGGAGCAGCACGGATATTTCCCGCCCCAATATAATACTGCTCGACTTTTCCCGCTAGCAGCAGCAGCAGCAGCTCAGGTGCTAGTTTGTGGTGGGGTGTGGAGACTCAGTCAACAATCTCCGCCTAGTCTCATCTTTGTTTTTCCCGCCTTGTTTTCACCTCCCTCTTTATTTGTACATTTCTATTTTCCACGCATCTCTGTTTAATCTGTCGAGGCTCAAATTAATCTCTCTCTCTCTCTCTCTCTCTCTCTCTCTCTCTCTCTCATTATCTCTCTGTCTCTGTTTCTCCTTCTCTATCCCTATCTCTTAT
This sequence comes from Sepioteuthis lessoniana, assembly GCA_963585895.1. Taxonomy (NCBI): domain Eukaryota; kingdom Metazoa; phylum Mollusca; class Cephalopoda; order Myopsida; family Loliginidae; genus Sepioteuthis; species Sepioteuthis lessoniana. The sequence goes on from OY757921.1 coordinate 96,753,049, forward strand.
TCTTTATTTGGGTTTGTATTTGTTGTTGTTATGACTATAAACATTTTTTCTTCATTTCACCGTTTTTTTGTCTTTTTAAACTTTTTCTTGGTTTTGTTTCGCTGTTAGTATACGAAACTACAGCTTCTTTTTCTCATTCATCATCATCCTCTTCATCATCATCATCTGATTATTCATTTGCCCATTTGATTTTAGCCATTTTCCCCATTTTCCCTCCTTTTTGTCTTTGTTTATCGACAATGACCATTCCTTCTTTAATAATTTTTCATCATCATCATAATTATAATCAATCCATTCTTCTTCTTCTTCTTCTTCTTCTTCTTCTTCTTCTTCTTCTTCTTCTTCTTCTTCTTCTTCTTCTTCTTCTTCTTCTTCTTCTTCCCATTCCACTGTTAGTATACCTGTTGTTCTTTCTTTATTCATTCACCACCACCACCATCCCCTTTTCTTTTCCTCCTCCCCACTCCGGTTTTTTGTCTTTCTCAGTTTTTTTTTCTTGTTCTTATAGCATTCCTTCTATCAAGTCGATTTTCACTTCTTTCCCTTTTCCATATTTTCTTTTTACTTTTCTTCGATCGTTTCTACTACTACTACTACTACTACTACTACTACTACTACTACTACTACTACTACTACTTAGTCCTGGTTATACCGCATCTGAGAGTGAGGTTTCAGTCCTTGAGTTTTAGGGAATGTGGAGAACTCCTTTATCATATTTACCCAACCCCTCCGCTCGGGCAGGATATGACACAAGGTCAATTTTTAAGCAGAGTTTAACAGGTTTGAATTCACAGTTTTCCTTCTAGACTAGTTGCCTCACCAAGGCTGAAAAAACCATTCTGCCCTTCTATTTTCTCATAGCTGGAGGGAGAGTAATTGGATTCATACCTTTCCCTTGCGTATTAGTGCTATGTGAAATTGCATCAGTCCCGTCCAGGATTTGAACTGGTGTCGCCGTGTCCATTTCCTACAACGATAACCATTACACCACGGGCACCTCCTTTATTGCCATTTCATACTGGTCCACTCTGACCTGGAGTGGTTGTACCTGTTAGGGTCCCATGTATGGGTCAAATAGAAGTTTAGTCCTTTACTATACTTGAGACCATTTAACTGTGTGCAAAAAATGATTGCTATTAAACTGAATTAGTACAGGATACCTATACTCGAAACCATTTAACTGTGTGCAAACAATAAATAGTAATAATCGAACCATTTGACTGCTTGCAAACAAATGAATTCCGGCTCATTTAAAAATGTCACCAACAAATTATTTGTTTATAAATCCCCCCCATATATATATATTTATATATATGTATATATATATGTGTGTGTGTGTGTGTAAATAAAGTATTTGACATTAAATAACCTACAAGGGTTGATATGCCACAAAACCAACCAACAAACCAACCAACCAACAACTACAACTACCACTGCTCCTGCTGCAACTATTTCAGTCACTCATAGCTCTATTCCTTTTTTTTCCCTTATTTCTATTTTTCCTTTCTTTCATTTTCTACGAAAAAGAGGACTAAATCAAGGAATTCTTATACGTTTTAAGATGAATCTTCCATTTTCTTGTTTTATCATGTATCTCAACAGCAATGCCTTTTGCTTATTTTCTTCCGCCTTTCTTTTATTTCTCAAAAGCAGATTTTCTTTTTTCCTCTGAATAATACTTTAAGACCCTCTTTTTGGAATTCTCTCTTTGTTTCTGCTATTGGTGGATTTTCTCTGTTTAGCGTTATTGCCTTGGTTCTTATTCTTGTTCGAAATCTTTCTTCTACATCTCCTAGGACCGTTTGTCTGTTTATTTCTGTTAATCACGTTCCGCCGTAAACACACACACACACACACACACACACACACACACACACACACACACACACACACACACACACACACACACACACACACACAAATAAATCTGCCTGCTCAGGTGCATGTTGTAATATAGCAATGAACGTTCATAGAAAGACCAGTGATATATGTATTAGCAGTAGGAATGTTAAAATAAACCACAGCATTAATTTCGGCAGTACTTTAGAGTCATATTTCCATTTATATGTGCCCTAGAGAGAAAATGATGAACAAAGGAGGAAGTTTCTTCTTAGCCCAAACAAGTAACCAATTTCGTCTGACCACTTTTGACCACAGGAAAAAGTTTAACTTTTGAGGGTCAAGGAACGCTCAAATATTTCCCCTTCATAAATCAATGGTAATTACTTCTTCGCTTCATGCTATTTTGGATAGAGGGGAAACCTGTAAAAATGTAAGTCTTTCGTAAAAACGAAGTGGCATTAAGCGAACTAAACAAATAAAGAAACAAACACTATGAATTCATCTCATTATAATCAAATTTTAATTTTCTGCCAAGAAATCATTAATCGTACAGAACTGGAATTGTTTGCATTCTTTTTTATTGTGACTGTTTATTTTTTTACTAACTGAAAGAATATAAACAAAATCCTTGAAAGATATTTCGCATTCCGTTTGTAAAAAAATGTTTAAGGGCGACTTAAAAATCTACTTTCTTTGGTTGATGGTCTTTTTGATCTTGTGATAGGCCGCTGAAAAGTTAGAACTCTCAGGATGCGCGATTAGCATAACGGTTATCATCATACGAAATGGAATCGGGTCTTCCGCTTCGTAAAATCTTGGAGACAAAAACAAACTCTGAATTGAAAACTAGCTGCCTTTCGCTTAAAAATTGACCTTGTATTACATCTTGCACGTGGAGCCCAAATAAATATATACAACTATTTAATTCACTTTGGGCGCCTTCCGAAGTGGAATGGCTTGCGAGCTATAGTAAAAAGTTGGCGACCGTAGTCGAGGGCGACCAGAAGGCTCCCTTTTCAATAACTACTACACCAAGGTGTTAGGGACGGCGCTACTCCTTTCTCTGGATTGCTCCACTTTACCCTTGATACATACCTTATATTGCTGAGGTCTCAAGTACCATTTTTAAAGCCTTTGGTATGATGCGACCTTGGATTGAACCTAGGTCTCCCGGACCATTGGCGAGCACTCTGTTCACTAGACCAATGAGTGAGCTATAATAGCTAATAATTGTTAGTGAATTTGATTCGCCCAAGGTGCTCTATATCTCTAGCCTTGTGCTCAACTAAACTAAGCTTAGTAAATAGCAACTCTATGATTCACTTTGATCATAGTTGAGGGTTAATTATTAAATTCGCACGCAGAATGGAAAAAATGGGAGATGGGTATATAGATAAAAATAAATAAATAAATAAGAAAAGGGAGATGCCCGTGGTGTAATGGTTATCGTCGTAGGAAATGGACACGGTGACACGAGTTCAAATCCTGGACAAGACTGATTGCATTTCACATAGCACTACTACCCTTAGGAAAGGTATGAATCCAATTATTCTCCCTCCAGCTATGGGTAAATTGTAGGGCAGACTAGGTTCTTCAGCCTTGGTGAGGCAACTAGTCTAGGAGAAGGAAAACTCTGAATTCAAACCTGTTAAACTCTGCTTAAAAAATTGATTTTGTGTCATATCCTGCCCGAGCAGAGGGGTTGGGTAAATATATATAGATATTTTTTTTTATTCCTACAAGGGAACCCATTTTGTCAGACCTTTCTCGGAGTTCAACAGATTCCGAATAGAATCTTTTTTCTTTTTAGTTAGACCCCTGACTCACCATTCTGGCTATGCATACGTTTGGTTAAAACTGTTTAATATTGATATATTTTTAAATGAAATGATCAGAGTACATTTTTTTCTTTCATTCGACCATGTTGAACACCTACGAGTCACTTGACCTCAACTTTGACGGTTCTGTCGCCAGGCCACTCAGTTTTTGCAATGAAACTAAAATATGAACAATAATTAATGAATAAATCAAACCAGCCAACAACGCTGTTTATGAAGAAACAAAGCCAAAAATACAAACATTTCTATGTTCATACCGTTGTAATTACCAACCTAAATTTATCCTCAGGATTTGGTCTGCGTCACGCCAAGTATGGAGGAAGGGATAGACTAAGATAATGAAACCTTAACCCCATGCCTATCCACACGTCTTATATATAAAGTTGAAGTATCTGGTCGTCTACTATTTACTAAGACACTGTAGATTATCTGTTCTTATACCGCGCATGATTCTAAAATACTGCATTATTAAATGTAAATGGGAGTGAGGTGATCTTTTATACCATTAGAAATTATAAATCTATACACAGGAAATTCAGTTTCGGTAATGGCAAACGGCACAACAAGCAAATGCTAGTATTGTCCTGTATCAGATGCCCGTGGTGTAGTCGTTATCGTCGTGGGAAATGGACACGGTGACACGAGTTCAAATCCTGGACCTGACAGACTGCATTTCACATAGCACTAATACCCTTGGGGAAGGTATGAATCCAATTATTCTCACTCCAGCTATGGGTAAATAGTAGGACAGACTAGGTTCTTCAGCCTTGGTTAGGCAACTAGTCTAGGCGAAGGAAAACTCTGAACTCAAACCTGTTAAACTCCGCTTAAAAATTGACCGTGTGTCATATCATGCCCGAGCGGAGGGGTTGGTAAATAGTATCAGATACCCTGCAATAATCATGGAACCTAGGGAGAGATAAGGACTTCAACAACTCACAGACCAATCCTTTTTGTTCTTTTACCTCTTGACATCAATTAACCAATCACAGTTGACGAAAGCTAAATAATCATCGATGGCCTTCAAGATAAAGCAAAAACCATGCTATTTCCAAACACTCTTACAGGGAAAATAACTGTCATAGCTGGTTTGATATAAGTTTTCCTAATCCTGAATTGTTTACTCTACCAAGGATTGAGAGAGAAGTCTATCCTACTATATTACCCATAACTAAGGAGAGAAGTGATTGATTTGGTACAACTGAAATACAAACAACCTTATTCATATTTAGAACTTGATTTGCCAAGAAAATCATGTCAATCGAATCTACATTGGTCACCAGATAAATTGGGTGATGAAATTATTTCCTGTGATGACTTCACTGTGACCCACGTTCCAGTTAACCGTTCTCCATCTCACTTTATTACTTTCACTAAAATACTAAAACAACATAAGAATGGTAATAAAAAATTATTCTGTTTTCAAACTCCATAGTTTAACTAAAGTTTAAAAGTGAACATGCTTAGTTCAAATTTCCTCGATATAAAGTTAAAGATCGTTGAATGAAATTACTATCTATAAATATTAACAATTATTAGCAAGTCTTGAAGATTTTCTCTTATTTGATTATGAACATAATTTTCGTATATTTTTATTCCAATGTGCAATCCAGTAGTGAAGAAAATCAGTGCAATACAGGAAGAATTACTTTTTTTGAAAGTAATTGTTAATCATGAAGCTGTTTAATTTATTCAATATATATATATATATATATATATATATATATATATATATATATATATATATGGTGTCTCAAAAAAGATGAAACCCATTAATTTCATAACGACTTATTACTAAGACAAGTGAAATGGCAATCATTTCGAAGACATCCAGTTAAAAATGCATCATTTGAGCCAGAAACATCAAATTAATGTTTTTTTTATTGTTATTATATCAGTTTCCAGGACCTGCAACCTTTTTGTAGTTACTTGTCTCAGTAATAAATCATTATCCTATTAATTGGTTGCATTTTGAGACAGTTTTGAATGATTTTGTCTCCAAATAACTAGGGACGCAAGATATTTTTCCTCTTTTGTCTAAAGCATTGTGATCGAGGAATAATACTTGTTATCGTATGCTATTTTCAAATCTGAAACGAAAAAGGACACAGTATTATTATTAGTAGAGTTATTAGCAGACACATAGGTCCCTGTAAATTGAGACACAGTATATTCACACACACACACACACACACACACACACACACACACACACACACACAGATAGATAAAGAAAGAGAGAGATGAAAAAAGTAATACAACAAATAGGAGTATTTTCGTAGTTATTTATTTTTCAACTGTTCCCAATTGTTCGTATGTCGGGGAAAAAGTTCTTGTATCATTCTCTGGGGAAAACTTGTGTCATTTTTCAGGGAAAAGTTGTTGTGTCATTCTCTGGGAAAAACCTCTTGTGTCATTTTCTGAGAAAAGGTTCTTGTGTCATCAGCTGGGGAAAGGTCTGGCGTTATTCTCTGGGGAAAACTTCTTGTGTCATCAGCTGGGGAAAACTTCTTGTGTCATCAACTGGAGAAAAGTTCTGGTGTTATTCTCTCGGGAAAACGTCTTGTGTCATTCTCTGGGGAAAACTTCTGGTGTTATTCTCTCGGGAAAAGTTATTGTGTCCTTCTCTGGGGAAAACTTGTGTTATTCAATGGGAAAAGTTCTCGTGTCGTTCTCAGGGGAAAGATTTTTATGTCATCATCTGGGAAAAAGTTCTTGTGTCATCTTTTGGGGAAAAGTTCTTGAGTTATTTTCAGGGGAAAAGTTTTTATATTATTCTCTGGGGAAAAGTTCTTCTACAATTTTCTGGGGAAAAGTTCTTGCGTAGAAAATTTTTAGACCGTTTTTAAAATAGTTTTTAAGAGTTGATATTTTACAAAAGTAGCGACGAAAAATGAACTGGCAACCTCACGTACCTATTTTTCACACACACACACACACACACACACACACACACACACACACACACACACACACACACACACACGTGGGCCATTCAATATATAAAAAAAAATTTTTTAAAAAGCAAAAAATAAAAAAAAATGAAAAATAAAGAAGTGCAATTATATGAAATTTACTGAAGAATCTGTGATGTATATAGAGAAGCCTATTTTTGTAAAATAATGTTAAGAAATGGTCTAAACAAGAGTTTGCCAGTACAAGTTAAAAAGATAGTCGATAGAGTGGAAACACAGAGACTCACCGGTGAAAAAAAAATTACTAGTTTAGCTATCAGTAAAGAAGGTCATGCTGACTGTCTTCTGGGATATGAAAGGACCATTCACTATTGATTTCCTAGAAAAAAATGTGCAACTGTAAACAGTGCGAACTCCTTAGCCAAAATTCACCTTATTTATTGAATGACCACTTCCCCAACTCACACACACACACACACACACACATATATATATATATATATATATACGTAAATTATGGCTTTCGTGCATCCTCAGCTGAAGATTGCCTATCCTAACAAAAGAGGATGTCTACAATATCGCATTAAATGCATTTGGGTGGCTGGTTGGTTGGTTGGTTGGTTGGTTTAACGGCGTATCAACCTCTTTCGAGTCATTTAACGCCGAATTAAGTCATTTTGATGAGTTTCAAACTATTCAGTTTAGCATAATAATTTTTGTTAACAGTTTTATTTCAAACCATTTAGTTTAGGATACAAAAACAGTTCTATTTCAAACAATTCTGTTTAGCATAAGTACACGGTTTAGTTCTATTTGACTCATAGATAGGACCCTTTCAGGTGCTACCACTCTGGACCTGGAAGCGATGGCAATGAAGGGGTACTCAGCATTCCCCAAAGCTCCAGCATTATTGAAACCTCACCATTAGATTGTTTAGTGTCATATTCAGGAAAATTGTTAGGGTTGGGGTCTTACCCCTCTTCAGAGGAGCAATCGGTGTATTCTACAGCCGCAGCTGACAGGGCAATACACAGAGTTAAAGGTAAAAACAGTTTTATTTCTAATAATTCGGTTTAGCAAAAGTACACAGTTTAAACGTCAAAACAGTTCTATTTCGAGCAATTCAGTTTTGCATAAGTATGCAGTTTAAATGTCAAAACGTTCAGCATAAGTACGCAGTTTAAATATCAAAATAGTTCTATTTCAAACAATTCAGTTTAGCACAAACACACAGTTTAGTACTATTTGACTCATATATAGGACCCTATCAGGTGCTACCACTCCAGGCCAGAGTGGACCTGGGAGTGATGGCAATAAAGGGGTACTTTGGATTTCCCAAAGCTCCAGCATTACTGGAGCCTCACCCTTAGTTTATTTAGTGTAATATAAACAGGATACTCGTTGGGGGAGTCTTACCCCTCTGCAGAGATGCATTCAGTGTATTCTGTAGCCCCAGCTGACAGGCCCTAAAAATCTATTTGGTGTTGAGGCTCTAAATCTGGAGCTCTGGGGAGAGTGGAGTACCTATTTATAGCCATTACTCTGACTCGGAGTGGTATTTCTTGTTAGAGCCAAATCTATGGGTCCAGTAGATTTCTTTAACTTGTTCTTTTGCGATAGGAATATAAGTAAAAAAAATGATTCTTAAGAAACAACTACACCAAAAAATATAAATATGAACGTTCAGTGAACGTGATTCCCTAACGTATTGGCATGAAATAACCCTAGCTGTATTGACATGCAATTCAAATTAATCAATCAGAATTAACCTTGTGTCGTATCCTGTTCGTATAAAGGGGTTGGGGAAACATTAAAATCAATCAATCTTTTCTTTTTCTCCATTTTTCTTTTTCTTTCTTCCATTTCTTTCTTTTCTTTATCATATTTCTCTCTTTCTTTCTTCGTTTTTCTTTTTTTCATTTATTCTTTCTTTCTCCTGTTTCACACTTTCTTTATTTCCGATCTATACTGCTTTTTTCTTGATCATAGAATAATGACACGAGGGATTAATAAAAAAAAACTAATAAAAATATGCAATAAAAGGAGCACTTCATCTGAGGAAAAAAAAAACTTTTATTCGTTCTCCTTCTTCGTTAGCATGTCAATCTCACTAAACATGACAATTGTAGTGAATTTGATCTTCACTGAGTGCTCTAGGTTTGTGTCTTTATGTCCGGCTTAGCCATGTTTCGTATATATCAATAATGATGTTATTTGTGATCCTTGTTTAAATACGTATTAATTCGCATATTTGATTGGTTTAAACATAGTGAAGCCATTTTGGATACCTCAAGGACCAGCTGTGCGGCCTTGATACAATTTGAAAATAAATAAGATGCAATCAAAGGAACCTGGCGATTGACAGTAGATCTGAGTATTCCTTATACTGACAGGAAAATATCGAGCTATTTTTTTTTATATCTCAGCTTTTCTTTTTGTGGGGTAGGAGTGGTTATCGAATCTCTCAGTTCTGTGAGACTCCCTTCTTCCCCTCTGAAATTTAGATGAAGCTCATGGTGACCTGATTTTTCCAGAGTTAAACTGATTTTGAAAGAGAGAGGATATCATACTGGGGACAAGATTAAAGAAGACACTACGAGCAGCTGATGGAAATCTTTGAAGACGACTGTACAAACAAATTTGAAAAGGGGGAAGCACTCCGGGATGAACGTGCGTCTCCATGGAAATAAGGTGCCATTGTCCTTGGTAGACCTTATTTCGCCACTATTACATGGATATATTTTTTCCTGGCAAATTCGTTGCGATAAACTGAATATATGGTCAGAAAATATATCTTCTAATCTTACTTCAGGAAAAAATTAGTCTACAATGGAAGAATGAAGACTGGAAAAATGTGTTGCATCAATCATTCAAGTACAGAGAGCCTGTCTTCAGCATACGGGAGAGTACTTTTTATATTGTCACTTTGTTTCAGACAAAGCTACGTTCTGTAAAATAAATATCAGAACCTGTTGTGTTGGTTGAAGTAGTCGCGTGTCTCCTAAAATCATCACTTGTCTATTTTGAAGATATCAAACTTCGAGAGTTAGTACAACAATCTTCTAATTTTTATTCAGCATATTAAGTTTTGTGTGGGACGAAGCCAAGCTTAATATATATATATATATATATATATATATATATATACAAACCTTTGCTATTGTAAGATTCTGAGAGAGCGCTCTGGGTAATGATGCTGTGGCTCCGAAATATGTCTAATCCCTATGTCATCATTGATGAAGGCTTTGTTAATGACACTGCCAACATATTCCATTGGCCCAATCGGCTGGGACTCTAGAATACACCGACTTCATCTCTGCTGAGAGGTAAGACCCCAACTCCAAACCCCAACGAATGTCCTGTTTATATGACACTAAACAATCTAATGGTGAGGCATCAATAATGCTAGAGCTTTGCAGAGTGCTGAATACCCCTTCACTACTATCACTCCCAGGTCCACTCTTGCCAGGAGTGGTAGCACCTGAAAGGTTCCTAACTATGGGTAAAATAGAACTGTTAGGCATTTAAACTGTGTGCAAACAAATGATTTATTCTAAATTGAATTGTTGGAAATAAGAATGTTTGATCGTATAACTGCGTGTAAACAAATGACTGATGTTTAATTGAGATACATAGCAATTCTTGGAACCATTTAACTTTTTTGTCTTCAGCTAAATTGAATTGTTAGAAATAGAACTGTTTGATTATTCAACTGTGTGTGTCTACAAAATTTGTTTACAAATCATTTATTTAATATTTATGTAAAAACAGGATTTGGCATTAAATAACCAACAATGGTTGATATGCCAGAAACCAAACCAAACCAATTAGCGACACTGTTGTTTTTTCGACAATAAAATGTGTCTATAATATAATATATAATACTACATACTTTTTGAAAAGTTCGGATGACTATAAGACTATTGACCACAGTGAAAGACCTCAGAATCGCTAACACGTCACAAAAAAATGGGATATTCTCCAACAATGTGTGAGTAGAATAACATGTTCATAATCCTGAAGCATAAATAAATTGGTTTCTTGTGTCGATAACAGCGTAAATCTCACGCTGAGATCGTAAATCGATTGAAGGGATCCAGAGTTAGGATTTCAAAACAGCACACAGAATTCCTTTGTTTGTCGCCATGGGTTACCAGTTTCCAAAAATAATCGTTTGAAGTTGCACTAGTGAAGACATTGTCGCGACTGCCCAATCGAATTTCATGTTGTCATCTCGTCATTTAACCCCCTCCCTCTAACAGGGAAGAAAGAAAAAAAGATAAATAGTAGAGAGAGAGAGAGAGAGGGAGAGAGAGGGAGAGAGAGATGCCTTGTGGTGTAATATAATTGCGGAGGGATTTTTTTTTATATTATCATTTTTCGTTTTATATATCTTGACTTTCGGATTAGTTAGACAGAGAACCTTTCGGCTTAGTGCATGGGTTAGTTAGGTGCACACATTGAGTGCAGGTGTTCACGCGCACGTGGGGCGGATGTAACAAACAGAGATGTCACAATAAAAACCCCAGATAGGAAATAGAACCGGGGACGTGAATGACGTCATGCCCGGAAGCGCAGAGGATTTGGGAATTTGAAAAAAAAAACAAAAAACAAACCAGTGAGATTTGGGCTTGGACGAAGCAAGTCGATTTTCGGAGCTCGCCGAGACCAGACCAGTAGTTTGCGGCGGGAGCCGCACGTAGTGGGGGTCAGATGGAAAAGTCAGCAAAGAAAGAAATTGTGTCTCTCTCTCCTCATGTCGAAAAACCTTAAACTCAAAAAGGTAAATAAAAGTTTCGTACCTGAACCAAAAAAGAGAGTCGTAAGTGTTTCGTGTTTTTCGGATTCCTATATGGTTACGAACATTCTATGAACATATTGTGACGGTGCCTAAAATATTTATCCCAGGACGGGAGTTTATTTTACGCACGTGTGAAGTCCGGGCAGTCTGGCACTTGATCCCTCGCAAAATAAGTCCTAGTTAAGAATCGTTTCTCGGGCATATGGACACTGGCAGATAATGTGGGGGTTAACTTGGGGCTAAACTGACCGCCGCTGGCAAGGGGTTTCCAAATTACACGTTACACACACACACACCAGGTCACTTCGTCTTCCTACCACCCCCAGGATAAAGGAAGATATGGGCCTCTAGGTTGAGATTAGATATTATTATTTGTTGTCGGCAATTCCAATTTCCCGTGTAATATTTTAAAAGGCGAATAGGACATTTAGCGAGAATAAATTGAAGTGAATGAAGCTGAAAAGGAATATGCAAAAGAAGGCAACTCGATAGGCAAACAACACAACGAATACGTTTCGACACGAGGGGACATTTAAGATATAACAAAGTTTTTAATACGTGCAGACACAAAATTTTTTTTAAGGTGCCGGCTATATTACCAGCAGACAATATCAAATGTCTTTCTTGCTTCCTTTTTCTATCCTTTCTTCTTTCTTTAAATTGAGAGATGGAGAGCATACAATAGCTATACTTAGGAAGGGTGGCGGGAGAAAACGGTTTTAAGGTTTACTTAGCTTTTTCGACGGGTTTCTTCGCAGAGTATTTTCTTTAACGGGCTAGTGGGATTCTGTAGAGCTCAGCTTGAAGGCATCTGTTATCTCCTATCCAAGAACTTTGTTTCTATTTATTCGCCCGGAGTTTTGGCACCAGATCAGCACGTCCTTTCACGGCGACCTCCGTCCTAAAAACTGAATTCTTTATCCCTATTTCCTCTGACGAAAGGGTTACTACTTCCGGCTTTAGGGTTCTGGCCAATCATTTAGCCTCTTTCTTCTTCCTTCCCCTCCCCATGTCATGCCATTCATTCGGGCTACTATACTGACCTCTGTATCCCCTTCTCTGTCCAACCGGTTATGGAGTGCAGATAGCTTGACCTACATTCTAACTGGAATCGTTACTTCGGCCGTGAGGAATTGACCTCCATTCATATTCTTCTTTTAACGGTCAATCTTTGGGGCCTGTTAATTCAAACACGGAGGGGTAGGGGAAATTGATCTTACCTCTCTCCTCTCAGTGGCAGACCACGTGACAATAAGTACATTTCACATGCTCATATCTGGCTATGTGACAGTGGTTGAAATTGTTACATACTTTTGAAAAGTAGGTATTCGACTACAGGTGAGAAAAAAAACTCTCTTATACTAAAAATACTAAAATTTCCAGGTTGGCAAAAACAATACAGCTTGAAAGATGAACGTAACAGAACCTTTTTACGAATGCCTTTTTTAATCTGGCCGTAAGTTTTTTTGGTAAAATAATGGTAGCAAAGTGTTGATAAGATGTTAAGTAAAGTTGGCGACCCTAGTCGAGGGCGACCAAAAGGCTCCCTTTTCATTAGCTACTACATCGAGTTGTAGGGGAGGGCGCTACTCCTTTCCCTGGATTGCTCCACTTTACCCTTGATACGTACCTTATATTGCTGAGTGTTAAGCAAAGAGGTATCAAGTACCATTTTTAAAATCTTTGGTATGACGCGACCTGGGATTGAAACTAGGTCTCCTGGACCATTGTCGAACACTCTACCCACTAAGCCAATGACAAGTCAAAACTGTCAATTCTTTTTCGCACATGAAAATCTCATTTTGGTTTGGTTTGTTGGTTTTATGGCATATCAACCGTTGTAGGTTATTTAACGCCAAATCCATTTTTATGTAAATAATCTGTTCTATTGAAAACAATTCAGTTTAGCATAAGTACACATTTTGATTGTCAAAAACATTTCTATTTCAAACTATTCAATCAGTTATATGTAACAATTCAGTTAAGTGTAAATACAGTTTTAATGTTGAAAAGCAGTTCTATTTCAAATAATTCAGTTAAGCATAAGCACACAGTTTAAATGTAATTACATCGTTTAATTGTCAAAAACATTTCTATTTCAAGCTATTCAGTTTAATCAGACAATTCAGTTTAGCATAAGAATGCTGTTAGTTCTATTTAACCCGTAGATAGGACCCTATCAGGTGCTACCACTCCGGGCCAGAGTTGACCTGGGAGCGATGGTAATGAAGGGGTACTCCGTCTTTAAAAATCTCGTGTCATGCATAATTTTCCAAGTTATAATATCACTTGATGATTAAAAGTAAATAGAAAACGTATTCAAAGATAATCAGGTTTCGATTAATGTTAAGATTATCAGTAATTAATCAACACACAGTTATTCTTGTTAATATTTCTCGATCTAGTTGCACGATTTTCGAAGTTATCATAATTCATTTCCCTAGGATACTCTATAAGATCAATTTCTCGAGGAATTCAGCTGGTTCTCCTTTTTTTAGACTGGTTATCAACTTTGGTATAATGGTTAGAGTGTTCGCTAATGACCCGGGAGACCTGGGTCGAGTCATACCAAAGACTTAAAAAATGGAACTTTATGCTACCTTGCTTAACACTCAGCATTATAAGGAAAGGGTAAAGTGGAGGAATCCAGGGAAAGGAGTAACGCCCTCCCCTACATCTTGGTGTAGTAGCTATTGAAAAGGGAGCCTCCGTGTCACCCACTAACCTTACTTTACTACTTATTGTATCAAGACTAAAAAAAAACAACTAATCTTTATTACTTACTTATAGCTGGGAGAAAGAAGAAAAGATGGATTATTTGCTTTTCCTAAGACCATTAGCGCAAAGTAAAACACAAAAGCCTTGTTCAGGATTTGAACTCGACTTAAAATTTGCCCAGTCAGCTGGGGGGGGGGGGCTGTAGAATACACTGACTGCACCTCTGCAGAGGGGTAAGACCCCCCCTAACGAGTGTCCCGGATATGACACAAAACAATCTGATGGTGAGGTTCCAGCAGTGCTGGAGCTTTGGGGAATGTGCAGTACCCCTTCATTGCCATCGCTCCCAGGTCCACTCTGGCCCGGAGTGGTAGCACCTGATAGGGCCCTATCTATGAGTTAAATAGAACTAACAACATACTTATGCTAAAATGAATTGAGTAAACTGAACAGCTTGAAATAGAAATGTTTTTGACAATTAAACCGTACTTACACTTAAACTGCATGCTTATGCTTAACTGAATTATTTGAAATAGAACTGTTTTTCGACATTAAAACTGTATTTACCCATAACTGAATTATTACATATAACTGCTTGAATAGTTTGAAATGGAAATGTTTGTGACAATTAAACTGTGTACTTATGCTAAACTGAACTGTTTTCAATAGAACAGATTATTTACATAATAATGGATTTGGCGTTAAATAACCAACAAAGGTTGATATGCCATAAAACCAACCAAACCAAACCAAACCATCGACTTAAAATGCCCACTTCGTATGACGATTATGTTGATTTTTACTGCATGTTGACTCATCAAGAATTATTTTATGCCTTGAAGTTAGGAAATTGTGTTCGTTCAACATTTACATATACATTTTGGTATTGCTATTTCTGAAAAGATTTTCGCACACTGTACTGTGGTATCAAGTATTCCTATCTTATATGAAAAAAAAAAAAAAATTAGCATATAGTTATATAGGTTCAAGTAATTATTTTTATTTAATAATAGTCCTTTGTTCGCCCGAATTTATATGGTATCAAGTACTTCCGTCGAATACGAATAATTTTTAATCAGATCTATTTGACCCATAGATTGAACTCTAATAGGTACAAAAATTTCGGTTCCGAGTGGACCTGGGAGCAATGCCAATAAAGAAGTATCTGTACGCCTCAGATCTCTTGAAATAGAGCCTCACCATCAGATGCAGTTTAGTGTCATATCCAAGACATCCCCCCCTTTTTTTTGGTTGGGGAGAGTATATATCCTCTTTAGGGATTATAGTTAGCGCACTTTCTATACATCTACAATATAAGCAATTAAAAAATAATGCATATTATTCAGAAAGAAAAATTGTGTTCTAGAATTTGATCCAACGTACAGAAGCAAAGTTTGAAGGGAATAATGGCCATTTTCTATACTTTTACAACGTAAGCAATTACATACTTTCAGTCGTAAAATTGGTTACAAAGTAAATTGGATAGGAAATATTCTTTTGATTCTGTATTTAAAACATTCACGAAAAACAATTTTAAATGATGGAAATCGAGAAAAATGTCTTAAAAAATTGTAAAGCAAAAAAGAAACACCCAACAAAGTTCGAATGAGTTTAGTTAAATAAACTCATAATTATTTATTTAACTTACCTGTACACCACACCTTACTTCCTTTTCTAATTTCCCTCGTTTAGGATAATAGAGCCTCACCCTCATTTTACAACTTCACCCTCTTCCTCCTCTCTCAGCTTATTTACAAATACGCATGCGCATTTTAATCTTGTTTCGTTCGCTCTTCAATCGTTACATCTATTTCTTCGTTTTTCTATTTAGCTTTTAGTTCTCTCACCTGTTAAGCATCTCCCTAGTTCTGAAACGGACTCTTTTTTTTTTTTAAAAACTTATCCCGTTTAAACTGCCCCTTTATCTACTATTGGGTGCGAGTCACTTTTTACAGTGAGGTCCCAGTCGCTGAAATTCGATACCGTATTATTGTCAGTTTTAAGAATGCTATTTACGTCCGGCGGTGTTTTTTTTTTGTATTTATTTTTATTATATTTTTGGGTTGTTTATTTGAGATGGAGTCTTCCGTCTTCTGATATCAATCGGCCTTATCGACTCCCACGCAGTGACACCAGAGACACAAATTTCGACCCGCATTTCAACTACCCCATCACACACGCGTATATACACGTACACACGAACATGCGTACACATCGACAGTTATAGCTATTAAAGAGCACGTGTAGAAGTGAACCAACAAACACACATAGTTAGTTTCAGTCACGCGTCGCATATATACCGATAGATTTCCACGCACGCACGCGCACACACACACACACACACACACACACACACACACACACACAGATAGATTGATAGATAGATAATTCCACTCTGTGTATTCATAAGTAATAGTGAATTCATTCATGAATACATCAATAAGCCAACTTATGGAGTGGGTATGACAGTCCTTAAACTAATCACGCGGGCAATTTTTAGTGAATTTTATTCTTGGTGGATACCTAAACTGAATTATACCTAGATATACACTTACAGACCCACACGAACACTAATAATCTCTCTCTCTCTCTATATATATATATACATATATATATATATATATATATATATATATACACGTGCTCATATAATCACATGAGGATTAGTGGGTAAGTTTTTACTGTTTAAT